>JAOXNO010000013.1:102852712-102919172 GCA_028565335.1 Limnodromus scolopaceus | reverse complement strand
AACTGGATTTCACTCCATTCACCACCACTCTCTGGGCCCGGCCCTCCAGCCAGTTTTTAACCCAGTGGAGAGTCCTCTCATCCAAGCCATGAGCTAATGGGACTGTCTAATAACCATTAGACAGTTAAAAAAAATAATGAAATAAAAATAAAATAATAATATCTTGGTTGTAAAAGAATTAGAACAACTCATCTGGAACCTGTATCCAATCTACAAAATTGTGAAACATTATCCAATAAAAAGTGGACTAAAGTGGAGTTTAGAAAATACTCTTTAGCATCTAGAAGCACCGTCTCAACTTCATATTATGATAATGCTTCTAAGAACTATTGCTTCATCTTCCTTCTGCCTTATCATCAAGTAATATTTTCACAACTACACCCAAATAATAGGACAGAGTTTTGTTATCTCAGGGTTGCTGCTCGTTGATCTTCTGAATTTTTCTTGTTAACCTACTGACTGTTTTATGGGAGGAATAAATGACCAACTGAAGACAGTTATTCTGAAAGAGATATACACATAACTGCCACTTATGCATGACTTTTGGGGTGTTAAAAAACACTGAGAAAGAACACATTATGGTCCTGCTGGATTGTATGTGTCATTTTTATATAAAAAAAAAACCCAACAACAGAAAAAAAACCCAAACCAGAAAACCCCACCCTAACCAAATGTTCCACCCCAACTCTCCCCTCCCCCAGATAAAAAAGATGGCTATTGGATGGGTATTTGCCATGAAAAATTATGAGTTGTTATCTGCTGTCATGGTTTTGCTAGTGATATTTCTAAAAATTTCTGAATAAAAGTTACTTTGATATTTTTATCCTTGCTACTTGTTAGCATGCACAAAGAATAGCACTTTGCACAGCCCTGCTTAAGCTGTATTCTCGATCGGAAAAAACCAACACTGGATTTTTTCCCTACAGAAGCGGAGTTACCTAGAGACAGAGGGAAGGACTCAGGGGGTGGGTGAGTAAGAACATAGTCATCTCCCCAGAATTACATGCATTTCTTGTTGTGCGGTCCAGGGTATGCTCTAACTTTTCACCACCTCTCTTTTCCAGTCATCAGTGGCGTGGTAACATGCGCCTGTTCCAGCAGAAGCACAAATAAATTAGCAATAGAAACATTCCAGATGAGTATGAGTTACCTGGCAGCTAAAGTGTCAGAAGCAGCTGCTGCTGGTACTTTTGTCATATTTTGAATGATGAAGAACAGAAATCTCATACCACTAAGGGACAATTGATTCTCTATATTCTATTTTTCCAGGTATCTTTCTGCAACAGTACTATTGATTTAGGCTTTTTTAGTATATTTATCAAAAGCTCTTTCTTTGTAGCATCAATAATATTTTAGACAGTGAAATTGAAAGGAACTAATACCAAGGATGAACCAAATCCAATTTCCGACCCTTTGCTATCTGTAAGCAAAGCAGTTAGTGTTTGGAGCTTTAATTTGATGATTTCTCTTGATACATCCTGAATCACTGACTGAGGCCATCTCTGAAAAGGTCATTTATGGAAGTTTTATCTTAAGCTGTTGTGTCCAAAGAAGACACCAAAGTCTGAACTAGTATTGATTTTTCTTGCACTACAACGTTACTCCCAGGAGTAAGCTGTTGAAGAGGCTACTGATACAAACATGCCATGTTTCAATGACTACATAAGATAGAACTACAGGTAAGCTAATTGTTTCATGTCACGTGTCCTTAATGTACAAGGAAGCTGGAAAAAAATCACCCTAAACTGCTGTCTGAAACATTATATAGAAGTTAAACATGTACAGTGCTCTCCATGAGCCAAAACTCTGCCAATTGCATCAAATACATAAAGTTTGCAATTGAATGTGGTTTCTGTACTTTAAACATGTTCTGGCTGGTTACCCCTTGGAAGGGGCTGGGAGAAGAAGAGGAGGGAAAGGCAGAATACTACTCCTATGGTTATTTTAAAATACTGAAAGATAAAAACAAGTCATACAGTTCCTAAAAGATTTTCAATGTCAAAACTATTTAGAGATTTGCACTGTTCTAATATTTGAGCAATGCTCACAGCTGCACCTTGCAGAAGAAAAGCCAATTCATCCTGATCTAAAGTCACCCTCCCAAGCATTATGCCTAGCCCACTGTTGCATTATAATTCCTTGAAGGAGAGAGAGTTTGCTAAGTAAGCAACTATATCTCTTTATGAAAATCCCAGTGTGTTACAAGTTAGGCAGTGTATATACACACACACAGAGCAGTGAATTTACACTTTTTGACACCTTAAAGGCTTGTTAAAAGTCATGGCAGCTTCAAAAGTGTCTGCTTTGTAGCAATAGATTGAACTGTATTACTTTTTGTCTTTTTTTTTTCCGCTTTGTAGTTTTGCTGACTGTTACCAGCTTTTATTTCTGAGACATATCAAAGAAGATAGATAACAAAAGTCAAAAGAAGGTAAATTCATAATTGCATTCAAATGTAGCACATAACACAGTTTTTAAAATTATTTTTCTTGTGGATGATTTATTGTTTCTCTCGCAATATCTTGTATTTCTTTCACTTGATAACCTAACTGCAGATAAGCGTTGAGAAGGAAGAAATCAGTGTCTCACTGGGGAAAAAAAAAACAAACCACCAAAAAACTAGTTAAATGAAGCTTCCCTGCTGCTTCTGCAGAAGAAATCTGTGCATATGGATTAATCCATTCTCTCTCTCGATGTATATGATATATCATATATGAAATGCAAGAAGGATAGATTAATTCATTCTTTCTCACTCGATATCTAGCATATTTTTACTTTATATATGGGTATTAAACGGGGAGAGGGGAATATTATCACTAGATGATGACAGGACAGGTGCCCGGTATGGATTACTGATTACTAAAGCCCTTCTTTTATTGAAAGGGAGAAGCTGCAAACTGAGCACATACGAGAAAAATTATTGTCACTAATGTCAATTCCTTTTTCATTTGTTTCCTACAATACCTTGTCACATTTTGTGTGACCTCCAGGATGATCTTTTGAAAGCAAGGTTTGTACCTGGGGCTCCTTGTGAACCATGCACTGTAGAAAAGGGAGCCCTTTCTGAGCAGGATTTCTCTATTTTGCCATTTTTAATACATCAATCAGTCATAACAAACAGCCAGCCTCCCCTGCTAGCAATCCTGATGGCTAGGGCAGGGATTTTCAGTGTCAGGTCAAAAACCCTCTCTGGTTTGCATAAATTAATGCTTCTCTCAGCAGGAGCAGCACACACCTCAGGCTAACACTCCCTGCTGCCAGCACTCGGGCTTGAATTTAGGGTCATTAATTCAGCCCATGATGTTCATCCAAAGTCAGCACAACAGCCTGGTTATGGGGACAGGTCCCTCAGGGAGGTCAGGGCTGCCCACTGGGGAGAGATGACTGAGGCCTCTATGTTAATCTCTCTCTTCACCACATGTTGATCAGAAAGAAAAACATAAAAGATACAGGCAAGATCATGACAATTCTATTGAGTTAAAGATATTATAGTCAATCCCATCTGGGAACCTAGTCTACAGTGATCTTCTGATCAGATTGGAATTGCTCTGCATTACCATTTTTATAATTATTTGAGCCACCACTTTAGAAAACTTTCTTAAGAAGGAACATACTTTATCCTTATCAGTTTCCAAACATGACATTAGAAATTGCATCCAATCTTGCTTGAATTGGTTTAGCAGCACTTGCCAGAGTTGGTCTACTTTCAGTAAAAGTATACCCAACACAATTATCTTGTACCATCTTCGACGGATTAATTTTGTGGTTTTTTTTTTTGTTTTGTTTTGGGGTTTTTTTGTTTTTTTTTTGTTTTTTGTTTTTGTTTCTTTTTCTCACAGGCAATATCTCAACATATTTAAAAATAAAATAAAATATAATGTGAAAAGGAAGATTTTATGTTATAAAAATTTTGATCTCTTTTTTTTTTTTCTACTCTCCTAAAGAGGTGTATGTCCCCAGGCATCTGTAAAACAAAAGGCAGGGGAAACATCAAGGGATTTATAGTTTGCTAACTACAAGTTTGATATCTCATCCTTTGAACATATATCATCCTGATTCCCTGCAGGATTTCTTTGATATTTCCTAGGCCTTTAGGGTAGGTGGGGTTGAAGAAAAGTTGGACTACAGTCTGAAGCCAGCTGGGCAGGAGACCTGAGCTGTTTCGCTAGTTCCAAAAGAAGATCCAAGGTTGTCAGAAATAACCAAAATAATTTGTTACCAAAGGCAGATGTAAAAGGTTATTTAGCAATGAAGCAGGAGAAAAAGTGCATCAGCACATTCTGCCATGAAAGAGTTTGCATAAAGGGCATTTCCTGTCACAGATATATTTAAAGCAGATTTTTAACTATGCTGCATTGAACATACAGAACACCAACAAATTATAAATGAAAAATCTTTTGGAATATTTATTCTTTTTCAAAGTTATATATATCTTTCTGAGTAATCATGGTTGTACTATGATTTATCTTAAATAGTAAAAAATCATCTTCATTTTGGTGAAGAATTTCAAATGCCATTATCTCTTAGAGGAGGAACTAGACTGTTAATATAGATTTTATATACTGTGGGACTGTCCTTAGAGAATCTAATTGTAGTTTAGTAAATTTCAGCTATCTCACCATGTTCTACTTATTCAGCTAGTTTAAGATGCCATATAAACAACAAGATTCATCTTTGTCTGCTACAGCTTTTCTGTTTTGGGGCAGAAGGGAGGGGGAAATGTAGAAATTCTGAGCTCTGTGACTAGATTCAACCGAATACAAATTCATCATCTAAGAGTTACAATGAAAACAGTGGGAAAAAAGAGAAACACTCTGACACAGTATCTTTAAAGCACTGCATAAACAGTTGCCAATCAGTTCTTACTACATTCCTGTGAGGCGATTGCTTAATAATATTTTGATTTTACTGATGACAAAGTGACCTCTGGAAGAAGATATGAATCTCATAAACTCAAAAAGAGATTCAGTAAGAGATTCCGAATTAGCTTCAGCCACTAAGTAATAGTTCTTGTTCACATTTCAGCCCTAGCTTCCTATTACTTTTATTGAAAGGACATGGCACTTTGAATCAGTGTGTCCTTGGTGTGTAAAACTGTACAAAGATGGTGCATAATCTGGCTAGAAATTTTTCAGTGTAACACATCTACGTTTACCTATTTTTTTAAATTTCTTTTCAAAGTTTTTCTTTTCAAAGTTAATGTGTGTCCATCTGTCAGTGCCCTGTGTGCTCTGAAGTCTGCACAGTACATTCTATGCTTTTATGCAATGCTATAATCCCATGGTATTGTAAAAAGAAAATAGAAGTATCATTTTAAGATACAGATCATTGAACCGATTAGAATTAAAACTTTTAAAAACAGATTTTATAAACTTCCCTAATCTTAGCTGCAGATTAGTTGCCTGTTTATTGCATTAATTCACTAGACGCTTTTTGCTTTGCATACTTAGAAATTACAGGCCTGTTTTGTCCAGAAGGTATTTTATTTGATGAAGTCCATTTTAAGAAGCCTAATTCGTGAATTAGCTGCCAGTGTAGGGCATAAACCCAAACTAATTTGAGGTACCCAGACAATTTATTCTGCATGATGAAATATCCCAAGGAAGCAGCAGAGCAGAAATACCTTCCACCAGTACAAAAGAGAAAGCCATGAATTCATAATGGCAAAAAACTCCAACAACAACAACAAAATCAAACACCCCTCTCTCCCCTCCCCCCAGCACATTACTAGTACACAATGGTTAGCACAAAATGTTTAATCCAAAAAACATATGCAGAATGATGATTAAATTTTGTTCAAGGACACCTTAGAAGTGAATAATATCCATACAGGGTAGCATTACTGTAAATCATGAACATAATTTCTAAAACTTTCCTGTAATAAATAGGCAAGGCAGAATTTTGGAAACAGCATTAATCCAAGACAATTCGAATCTTGACATACAGGTAATTCCTCACCCTTTCTGCCAAGCAGAGCTAACCAAATTTCATCTGCCATCTGATAGTTACAGCCTCTTCAGCTGGACTTGTTCCCTGCTGAATTCAAATCCAATAAATGCAGATGCATAATTGTACATCAATTTTCTGTTTTACTTGTTTTGCAATTCATCTAAGGCCTGCAGTAGATTTCAAAAGCCTCCAAATCAAAATGGTCTGAATCTGAGAATTAAAGCTTCAAGGGCTCCAGGCAATCTTCCCTCTTTCTGAAAATTTCCTGAATTTGAAATAGAGAACAGCCTACTGCTCACTGGAACCTTCTTTCAGTTGAGAAAGATTAAAATGAAGGTATTGCAGGAAGAAAATCATTACTGTTCACTAACATGTATCTGAATATTCAGCAGTGTTATACTTTCAAATCTTGCTCTTACAGATAGATGCAACATTGTTCATTCGTTTGTAAAGATTAAGCCCCTGTGGTTTCAGGAGAACTTGATATAGTTGATGGTAGCATCTCTTTCTTTTTTTTTTTTTTTTTTCTTTTTTAATCCTGGTTAGGATAAGGTCCAAGCACATAAAACCTGCCAAGATGGGTAAGATTCAAGTGTTCAAATGTCCATCTAAATGATGACCCTAGAGTACACAATGCATAGAGATGGAGCTGATGAACAAAGCAAGGACATAGCGATTCTTCCTCAACCTGCCCTTAAAGCTTTTGTTATTTACTCACTCATGAACTGGCTGTTCAATGAAGACTACCATGTTCAAAGCCGTGATTGAGTAGGTTTCTTCATGAACCTCTACTAAAACTTTCAGAGACCCTTTATCCTTCAGAAAAAAAGAAATGTTGAAATGGTTTTCACAGAGTGAGGAGAAAATTGTGTGAAAAATGTTTCTCTTTATTTAATCTAAATATACTTCCTGTTTCAATGGGTATTTTCTACATCTTGCACTTTGAGAAACTGGGAAAAATCATTATCTAATACTCTTTGCTCTTTTCCAAATATAACACTTCTTTCGTATACAGACTATCCTGTATCCTCTGTGTATTTTCTAGTTCTATTTTACTTTTTTCTTGAGGGACTGGAGCTGACTATGTGCCCAAGATATCTGTATTTTCATCTTTATCCACAAAGATTTCAAGATCTTTTTCCTGAGAGGTGCTAGCTAATTTGGAACTCATCACTGTGTTCCCATGTACAACTGAAATATTTTCTCCTGTGAATATTAATTTGCATTAATTTTCTTCAGGCTCCTTCTGCCATTTTATTGCCTAACCAGTCAGTATCACGACAGATTTTTGCACCTCTTTGAGGTTAACATTAAGTGACAAGCATAAACATGTTCATTTCAATGAACTCTGTCCCCTCACTTGTAATCTGTTTTCTGCAATATTTAGTAATATGGTAGATACCAGAGAACTTAAAAAGATCATTAGGAAAACTTGCTTGGAGCTGTCCTTCATTGTGAAAATTGCTACCTTTTTTTAGCATGTTATTAATTTATGACAGAGTCAAATCCGTGAAGCTGAGCTATACTGTAATTTGGTGGAAAAGTGTTGTACTTTTTGGTAATAATTCCACTTTCTCTATCAACATTCTTACAATCAAAGTAACTGTGGAGGTGGTTAAAGACATAGGTCTGCAGAAGGCAATCTATACATTAAATAGAAACCCTGAGAGATAATATGTCCTTTTGAAAAAAAAAGAAAGAAAAATTATTCCTCTTAGAGAAGTTATTTACCAGAACCTGCTATCAGACTATTTCAAGTTCATGAAACAGCTGAAGGATGATGGTATTGAAAGTTACAGTGAAATTATAACTAGCATCTGAATTCAAGGACAAAGACTTAAACATTATTAGATCACGCCTGGCTTTGAGAAACTGGAGGAGCAGCAAGGGAGCAAGCATGACCTAAAGAATCAGATCAGTCTCACAGTACTGCAAATCACAATTTGATTTGTCATTGTGAGGGAGAGACAATCCTAGAACTGGGTTTTTATTTTAAAATACACCACTATATTATGGAATGATCATATCGTGACTTCCAAAGGAGCTTCTTTTTTATTAAGAGGAGATTCAGAACATTTTAGAGCAACTGCTATTCAATAATTGCAAAATACTTGGCCCTTCACAGCACAAAGCGCTGTGTCTCACAATTTCTTATCTATTATTAGTGTATAGATACACCATTAAGATTTTGGAAAGTACTGAGTTTCTGGTTATGCAACATAACACATCCAAAAGTAGTGGGTGCTCTGAAAACACTGACATGAAGTACAAATTTAAGGCTTAAAAGCTTAGGAAATTAAGAACTCATGTTTTAATTACAAAAAAAAATAACGACTTACTCCTTCCCTCTCAGTGCACTAAGTGAAAGAAGTTGGAATACTCCCACATAGTCTTTGCAACAATTCATTCTTCAATCTGGTGGCAAAACAGGCAGGCAAAGTTTTGTTCAGACCGAAGAAGGAAGAAAATCTTCATTTTAACTCAGACAAGGCATGTATCAGATCTGAAACAGAGCATTTTAACTCATTTTGGGCATCTAACACAAAAGCAAATATTAAGAAGAAAAGCATTGGGTAAATTAGAGCTTTATGCACTTTTTATCTGATATAAGTGTTGCTAGGGACAGATGATTCTAATTATTTTGTTGCCTCCTTGGAAGAACATCTAGGCATAAAACCTATACATCTGTGAACTGGTCACTCTGTATTTCTACTAAAAAGAAAATACATAAAAGAAGCACCTGGAGCCCATAAAATCTGTCCACATTTCATTATAGTGAACTATGTATATTTCTGGGCAGTAGATAATGGATTTAAACCTCATTGGTCAAGGGGAAGGAAATTAATAATGTCTTGCAACTATTGGTTTTTGCCCCAAGACTCTAAATTCTGGGAAATCACAGGACCGCTGCTATGATCTCTGGCTTTATGAGAGACATCAATTGCAAATCCTCATTTTCACTTCCCCTTTGTTACGAACACATGAAATCCAATAAGAATGTTGCCTATTGGGTCAAACTGAGCTTTTGTTTAAAACAAGTATGAGCAAAAATGTTACAAGAAATTTGTAGACGTTCAGCAGTTATACTCACCACCAACTGTGGAATAACAAAAGCCCACAGTAAATTGTGCCCCATCTGTGGGAATACCACTAAAACACAGAGGCGGATTTACAAGCAGAATCCTGAAAAGTTATCAGAAATTCCTTTTTTTTTAATTTAACCAGAGAAGAAAAAAAGATAAAAAAAGTAATGTGATATCACATATTTCTCAACTCACGGATGCACTTACTGTTTGTATCATGTGAACTTTCTGTCATACAAGTTCATTTTTCAGTCTCACAGCCCAGCAAAACTGCAGATTGTCACCTGCACATTGAACTTTTAGTCAAGGATAAACTCAGAAACAGTGTGCTTCTTTTGAGTTGAAAAGCAAGGATTAGAAGCAAAATCTGGTCCTTGCCTGCAGTCATCAAGCAGGAGGCTGAACAGTAGGTAGGGGCCACGCATCTGGCAAAGTCCGCTCCCTGCCATCACCAGGCAAAGTAGCTCAGAGCAGGCTGACACATGCACTGCCAGGGGCTGAGTACTGCTCTGCCGGCAATGAGACATTTGCCTGTCCCTGCAGGTCCACGGCTTCTGGTGCTGCTCCATAGCGGTAGTCTCACCCCATAACCTTCAGTATCACCATGCCAGTGCTAGCCAACTAGCCACTGGGGCAAGCTAGAGCCCCGGCAATCCTGGTCTGCAGTGCAAGTGGAACAGGTTGGTACAGTGGAAAAGTGGAAACAGTCAATTAATGCTAGATTTTTGTGGCTTCATGCAAAAAAAAAAAAAGAAAAAAAAAAGAAAAAAGATGAAAAACATTTGGAAAATATGGTCTCAATGAAGTTTGCTTAAGAACCCTAACTTGCTGCAAAAAAAGGGAAACAAAAAATCCTTCTCAGCTGCTGCCACTGGGGAGTTTTTATTTGCAGTCACAATTCGCAATTTGCAATCCAAAATATATCACAATTCTTTAAAGTCCCTTTTTCTGAAATAGGGAGAAAAATTTTAAGTATCTGATATTTTTTCTGGGAAAGAAAAGAAGTGCAATAGAGTAATTATTAATTATTAATTCTGCAACAGATTAGTATATCAGAGGAGAACTGAAGCATCTTGGTTTGTTACATTAATATACAGTTCATAATACAAATTACAGAAGAAATTGTAGCATTCTGTAAAAAGTGAACTCAGGGAGGCACATGCTGACTTCTCCAATTTGATGTGTGAACCAAGGAAACAAAAGATGAGTTTTATAATAATTACAGATAGTAAGCACTTAATTTTAAATTATTGAAAAGGGAGCAGGAACAGGTTTGTGACTGTTTATTTTTTCATGTTTGATTTTTTTTTTGCTTTGAAAGGGGATGAGTATTTTTGTGGCTTATACTTAGTTTAAATGTAAGTTCTAAGCTCCAGAATTCCATGTGTAACTCCCTGTACCAAAAGGAATGGAATATTTCAGGCACTTAATTCATACAATATTAAGCCAAGCCAAAGCCATGAAAATGCCATGGTGTAATGTAGTGAAATTTTATTTTTCATTTGGAATAGTTCAGTTACAACTGGAATGAGATTAGAAATAATCTTTTCTTCTATAAACCTTGCACCTGGAAGACAATACATCTTTTTAATGTCTTGCCACTTCTGTCATTCTGTGGTGTACCTGAAACTGTTTATTCTAGCAGTAGTCACATGAGGCTTCTCTTCTATTTCTTTTTATTATTAATAGATATCACCTATGTATTCCTATGACTATTTTTCCAACCGAAAGATGTATGTATTATGATTAGTTTACCTCATGCTTAAATACATTTAAGAGCAAGAGCAATTAAATTCTAGTTAATTCAAGGCTAAGAGAAAAATGTAATTTTCCATTAGCAAGCCACTCTATCTACTGCTCCTAAACATTTTCAGACTGTGTTGGCTATCATTGTCTCACTAATAAAGCAAGAGCTAATTTATGAGAATTTAAAAACTTCAACAACAAACTCAACCCTTAAAATCTATTAAAAGAATGATTGGGTTTTTTTCAGGTACTAAATATATTGTTATATATATGTTATTATATATATTATATTATGTATATATATATATGTTATTATATATTTCAGTATGCAATTCTCCATTAATTAGCATTGCATGTAAATTATGGTCATATTTTACTGGCATTGTAAATAAATATAAAATCTTCTTTAGACGACTAATTATTTTTTCATTTCCACTGGGTAATCAGCAACTCTGCATCAACATACAAATTACTGAATATGAATGACTGCATCTTCTGCACCTTAAGGGGGAATAGTCCAATATTTTTAAGTGAGCATTTATTTTGTTCCAATTTTCACTGTCATCTTTGATTGATCTTCTTTCCCTAAAATGTCTTCAGTGAAAGGACATCTCCAAGTTGCTAGGGCTTTATCAAAGACCAAATACAATTTATTTTCAGAGACTTCAGTGCCCCTTCTGTCATAACCAAAAGTACGAGCCAGCGTCACCAACAATTCCTTAACTGTTTTGTACTTGGACTGCATGTGAATCAAAAGAGCTGCATAGTGAATTTGGGCAATTTCATCATCTCTTCATGCCGAGTATTGTCCTATGATTATTAGAAAGGACCCTAGAATCAGAAGAATAAATTATGACAGCTGTGAATAAAAATTATTAGGTCAGTTAATTTTAAATGAAACATAAAAAAAACCCCGCAGGTCTAGAAGGAAGAAAATGTATACAAATAATGTCATGAATTTATTTTTTATGAAATATATAAATTAATATTAACATTTTGTAATGCTTTTTTCTCACTATTAGCCAAACATAATTTTCTTTTAATAAATGAAAGTTATGAATAGTCAGAACTGACCTTCATTTCAAATATATATTTAAGACAAAATACTTCTCTAGTTCAAATACTCTACATATTGTCATTTTTAGAAAGTTCGTCCAGGCACTTAGCTAGATTCAGTTCGTGAAACCTCGGGATGTCTCATCAACCTGTAGTCCTGCACAACTGAATTTTGTGTTCATGTCCATAACAAAGCCAAACTTACAACAGTAGAATCAATATTAAGAATTATGGTGTGAAAATTTTTGCCAGCTATCTTTTTTGAAAATATTTATTTTAAATATTAGGGTAACTATTGCCAATATCTTACCTTTTCTAAAGCAAGGAAATATATTTTTTTTCCAAGTCTAGTGTGCTATTATAGAAGCTTTATCTTATCTAAGATACACGCACACATACATACTTACATATATCCTCACTAGTAGTGATTGATAAAGATTCATGAAGACTTGAAGTATTGCCAAGGTATTTTGACTGTACAAAAAGCCAAATTCTAATTTATCTACTTAATTTTCATCTTCTTAAAATGTCCTTGAAATTTTTGCTAATGAAATATGTCTAAACAGTTCCAGCTTCATTTTTCGCTTGTTTTCTATTTTAAATTGACCTTATTTTTTCATGTCAGATGCAAAGGCAATTTATTTGAGCTCTACAGGATGTGAAGTTTAACTAACCTACAGGATGTGAGGTTAAAAACATAACACGTGTGTTGATTTCCAGTTATAAAGCTATAAACAGTAATGTTTTCATGTGTATTGCTCAGTTCTCTAAACTTTTAAGCACTATTTTTAAAATATAGTTGTTACTACACCTTTCATCTTCCAACAAGGAGAAAGAACTCCAGTCCCCTTGGGAAAGAGAGCAGCCTCTGTAGAACACTACCAGGGCAGAGTTACATGATTAAAACTTTGCATGATAAAATAGGGAAATGGACATGGACAGGAAATTGTTAACACATAGTGCAGTGGCAAACAGATCGCTATTTCTTCTTCTTTTACACAAAAGCTACCAAGAAAACCTAGATCCCAAATCCATCTGTCTTTCCATGATGAAAAATATGTTCAAGGAGATCCTCATTTTCTTTTATAAGAAGCAGAATGAGCACCCACAAAGCTAACGTGGTGAACGTGCACCAGCTGTCACTGAAGGTAAACAAACAGTTACTGATTCCACTGGTCACATTAAGTCTATGTTTTCCTCTTAATCACATCTGGTTTGGCATTGCAGGATCATTCTTGGTTGCTCTTGATTTACAGATCCAGAAAACAAAAAATGTGCCAGAACTACTCAGTATATTATTCATTTTATATTGTTCACTTATTCTGCTGGTGTATAGTGGAATAAACCACGCAACACAACTAGTTTTACAAAGTTAGCCCTAAAAACTGTGAAATTTCTTTCCAAGATCCACCAGAGTAATTTCCAATTTACCTAATTAGGTGAACTGGATGGCATATTTTAGCAATTACATTTCAGCAGTGGCTATTTTGGAGCAAAACCCCACTGAACTTTGAGATTTGTGCAATTCATTTCCCACTTTATCTGTTATCAGACTTAAATTTCTACCCCCTACTTTTTTATTTAGCCTTGTTTTTTGAAGACAATATTGCTGCTAGTGACCAGTTAATCAGTTATAGGCTATTTTTGGCCTGTATCTGCTGTTTTCAGACAATGTCTTCAAAATATCTTTATAAACCAACCGCTTTTGTCAAGATGGTTTGGCAAGAATATCTGGCTACTTCAGCATACGCAAATTAGATCTACTAATTGTGTTCACAATAGAATAAGCTTCACACCTACTTTTTGCCACATTGATTTTGCAGGAAATAAAAAATATTTTTTAGCACCAATGCCAGCAAATAAGACTACAAATATACAAAGACATCTCAGTGGAAACAGGATGTGCTTCAGGAAAATGATAATTTACCATTGTCCACAATTTGAAATTAGCTTTTTTCTCTTTTACATCAGGCTGGAACTAGTCACACAAATTTTAAAACACAGTTACACTATGTGCAGAACACCTGAAACCCTTGGAGATAAATTTTAAAACTTGGTAGTCAAAATGTTACAGCTGCCTTTCTTAGTATTGCAATAGAACATTGCTGGTGGATATTTTAAAAAAATAAATAATTAGTGTTAGTAAAATATTTTAAGGTTAAGCAACCTTAAAAAATATATAACATTAGTGAAATGTGTAGAGTGCCTTCTTCAGGTACTCATATGACATAAAGCTAGTTCAATTACACCCAGAGTGGGTCAATTTGCTTGTGAGTCAGTAACCAGAGTAGACAGTGTTTCTCAACTCACACTTATCCTAATGGCCTTACTACTTAAGAAAAGACAAAGAAAAACACATCAACACAGACATACTCAAGTGCCTTGTTGACGGTACTCTGTAGTTAAAAAAACACCTCCTAAGTGCATTCTCATTTAAGACACTGGAGTCAGTGACATTTTTCTATTATGTATTCCTTGTCTACTTTTCCTGGAATCTTTCCAGATTTGATAAACTTTCAAAAAAATGTGTTGCAAAATGTATCTAATCAGTTTTTGGAATTCATTATTAAAAGGGTCTTTGTTTTATAAATGATCCTATCTTCTAGTAATTAAGTAGACCATGCTTTGAAACAGCTTTCAAAAAAGACATATTGTTATTTATTATTATTGTATTTGATTTTATTCTATCTTCCAATTTTTCAAGTTTACTTCTAAGAATCCTTCAAACATTGTGCAGAAAGCTGTTTAATTTCATCCTTTTGATATCCTTCATAATATTTTTTTCCTGTGGTATCCTTTTTTCTGTTTTATTTGTATTTCATACTACTCTTTCTCATCCCTTATTATTTCCTATAGATGGTATTTTACATCAACTATTTTGTTTTTTTCATATAGCATTGTCTTTCCTTAGGAAACAACACTTATCTTGCATTATGGGTGTATATTCCAATACATAAACACAGAAATATTCTCTACACCCACCTACTTGACATGCCATTTCCATTACTTTATGACTACATCTCTAGTGAAAACTGGCCACGTTTCATGGTGAATATTTTTGCCACAAACTACATTTTTGCTTTGATTAAGCCACATGGCTCTTAATTCTGAACTTGAAGTTGTTTGGAGCACAGGAGGATGTAGGCACCTGTCTGAATCTGGTTGTCTTCAATTCCAAATGAAGAACTTGACAGAGGGCAAATCAAATTCCCAGAACCGGCAACAGTAGCTGAAAGCTCAAGGTTACAAAGCATAATACAGTCAACATAATACAACTGAAAACGTCAGTTTCTTTTCTGTCTTTTTCTAGCTATTCTTTCCAAAGACATAAGGCTTTTTCTTAGCGGCCTTCTTCCTTTCCTCTGAAATGGAAGGGTGGTTTTTGAGGGGTATTATTGTGGGTTACCTGTTGGAGAAATGCAACCGAGATGTAATATCAGAATTAAAGGATCATCAAGGAACATTTCATTTATGCAACATTGGAAAGAGACTAAAAGTTCTAGGTTAAGAGTGGCAGTTCCTCTCACACTGAGCAGAATATAACTTTTCTTGATAATTTATTCTTCTGTAAATTGCACCGGCAGCAATATTAAGACAACGTAAGAATCACATTCTGAAATATCATTTTCATTATCAAGAGTAATTATCAAGAAACATTTTTTTAACATGTTTTGGTTCATCTTAATTATAGGAAGGTTTATAACACTTGTTATGGTGGATTTAATTCACCCTAAGTGATGAATATGAAACATTACCATAATAAGAAAATATAAATCAGACAGCAGCTTCTCTCTGTACTGTATTTTATGATGCTTAGTCATATCTTTATACCTTCTAATTTTCTTAGGGAAAAATATAGATGTCTATTGAAGGGTATGGTTACAGGTAATTATGGAAGCATTACTGGAGTAAAGGTACTAATCTAAAACAAGATGACAATCATGATCTTATTTTATTTAGAAAATATTCCTAATTTTAACTAATATTAAACAAGTTCAAATTTTCCTGAATATATTAAAACTATTGCTTATGGGTATATGGAGTTCTTGGGGTTTTATTCACTTATAAGCATATATCCTTGCTTGTTAGTTCATTTTTAAACTATCTGAAGTCATAAATTAGACTGGCCTTCTTAATTAGGGCCTAAGCACACCTAAGCATTTCCTTCACTGTAACCTAATTCTTCAGTCTCAATGCAAGTCAATTTTAGACTATAGTCAACCGAGTAAAACCATCTGCTTAATAACATAAGTAGGTGCTTAAGTTATTTCAAAATTGGAGTCATAGGTAGGACTGGACTGTGCCTACTCTCCATTTTTATAAAAAATCTTAGATACCCTTCTGAGCTTTCATTTTAACTTTTATCCATATAATAACTTGCATTCAGAAGTTTGACTCTTGAGCCTTAAGAATTGACTTCATTCCTTAAGAATATAGTCTAATTATTTTACCTTTAAGAATGTACTAAGTATCCTGAAGTGGGAATGAATATTACCAGGGGAAAATTGCAGATGATTGTAGAGCTACAATGGAAAGGAAGAATGACACTGTTAAGCTACTTGTCCCACCAGTCTATGGTTAGTATAGTAGCTAGCAACCTTGTTTTGGACAATTGACAACCTATGAATATTTCTGCTAAATTGTATTCATAGATAGGTGGGCTACTATGCATATGACAAACTGCAGTCATAGGAAGTGCTCTCAAACATAAACAAATACAAAACACATGAAAACATTATTTTAAATTCTTTAAGGAGTAATATTCTAAGGTGTTACGAAACTTCAGTAGTAGAAAACACGTTTTCTCAAAGTAAGTGTGAATTTCACATGAACCAGCTGTTCTGCCTGCAATGACAAAGGCTCTGTTTATTAACAGAAGCATTAACACTTGAATGATCATATAGGTATGTGGAATTTCAGACATTTTCTTACAGTATTGAAGTGACACAGTGTTCACACATCACAGAACATGTCATAGTATGGGATAGGAGTCTCTTGTTATTCCCAGTCCAACAAAACTGCAGATTTGCAGGGTGGGGCCAATTGTTCAACTTCAAACAGCTTTTAATGATATCTGTTTTCACTGTGATGCAATTCAGCTTCTTTGTGCAATTGCACCCTCTAATGCTGTGGTGCTAACAACTATACAATTGACTATAAATGTGTAATAATATGAGCATAGATTTGCAGAAAGTAGCAAAAAATTACAGACACTGCAATGTGGGGATCAGAAATTATTTCATCCACAAAGGTCTGATTGTTCTTACGTTAAATCAACAGGCTTATTGTTTGTCCTTTCAGCTCCTGGAGAATTAGGCTGCAAATGCCTCAGTGCCACGTGTACAGACTTCTGCATGCAAATGGTTTCAGCAATAACACCTGTCCCTGTCAAGCTGTGCTGGGAAAGTGTGCATTGAGGTGTTTAAAAATGACACCATGACAGTTGAGATCATCTAACTTGCTCAAGGTAACAGGCTCCTGGCTTAATCACAAGGGGCTGGAGTCAGGGCATAATCAGTGATGGGTCCTTCACTGCAGGATTTGCTCCCTGTCTCAGTTCATCGGAGCCTGTATCTTGCTGATTTCTCAGGCATGCCGCAAGACCCATTTGTTCTCTGAGGCTTTTCCAGACATGAGAAATAAAATGAGGAGAGTTTTCAGGTGATTTGACAGGATCTGGAGAGTCATTGTCAGTTTTGCTTTAAATGTAGTGCACGATGGCATCTGTAAATATACACGGAGTGAGAAGGCAGGCAACACAGTTTCTAGCACAAAGAAACTGCTCGCTGCAGGTTGAATTAAACTCCATGCAGAACACTTTATTAAGTTCTAGGGGTATAAAACTTTCCCAAAACTTCAGAAACACTCTCCTGTTCATGCTTATTTCAGTTACTTAGCACTTATATGTGGTTAACTAATACTTCAATATATGGACTCCTCATTTGCAAGATGTTGTGAAAGGCGGGGCCCATGCAACTAAATGAAGCTCTATTGACTAACTTAGAAATTTGCTTGAGCTGAAGAATTGGGCCTTTATGCATTTAACTTGGCTTCAGAAGAAATTGATTGTCTATTTTTCAAGGAACGTGAGGCTTTTTCTTCACTTGTTCACCACTTCTAAATATACCTAAATAAATATTTGTTTAACTTTGGAATATAAAACCTTTGAGATTCTTTTTTGTTCCCAGAAACACCCAAAAGTGGGTATGCTCTGTAGAAATGAAGGAAAGACTAATGCTCATTTTATTAAATGGGAAAACTTAAGAACACTGAGTGGAGAATCACAACTAAAGCAGGCCTTACAATCTGTATAATACAGAAATATTGCTGTTTGTTTTTTAAGTGGGACCCAGCTCTAACCAAAAGCTGGAATTACTGCCTAATCTTGCAATACAAGCTAGCAAATTTTTATCTAAATACCCATGAGTATGTTGTGTATAAACACAATACAGAAGACACAACACTATTAAGATCTTTAGGATACAGGTTTTGCAAATGTATCTGTCTGAGGAAGAATGTTTTCGTCAGAGCTGTCCTGCTTATTTATGACAAGGCCTCTAAAAACGTCAGACTCCCAAACAAAACACCCTCCACACTTGATAACTAAATTCGGGTGCAGACTAGTTTGTTTTGTTAGCCTGATTATAACAATAAAAAATTTACTGCATACTTTGCAATTTAATGGGTACTGAAATACTTGCAGAGTACATAATGAAGACTGGCGAGTCTATTCTGTGAGCTGTTCTCCACTGGCTACTGTTCTTCTCAAGTAAGGCTGGTTTTGAAACTGTTGGTGAAGAAAAAAAAAACAAAACAAAACGAAATTTATTACTTTTCAGAATGTTGCTAGTTTTGTGTCTGAGTATATTAGGAAGCAGGGCACACAGTGCTGTACTACATGGTACTGATTTCAATTTTCTCTTTGCATTGCTCTGACAGCAAGGTCATTTATCTTTTGTATAAGGAAAAAGAAGCAAAAAGAAAATAAGAAAGCTATTTCATTTGGAAGTTTTGGTGGGTACTCTTAAATTAAGAACATTTTGCCACTGCCTATTGCTAACTTTTACTCCACCACAAGCAAGCACACTTCCTCACCAATAAGCTGACTTGGTGACAGGTTTGGAAGTGAAGCCAAAGAATTGATGGGCATGAACTAGCAGGTTGGGATTACCAACTGCTTATTCTTTAATTACATGGAGGACTAAAAGAGTTGTTGAGGGAAAAAAAAAGCTACTTTTATTTGTATACTGTTCAGAAGTTCCAAAAAAACACAGTCTATGGGGAAAGCAGTCTATGGGGGGAAAAGCGTACCCTTTTCTCTAAAGAAACATAACCTTCTTGAAGGAAATGTTTGTTTTGATTTGGCATATCACAAGTATTAGAAGACAGTGCCTTGGAGTAAGCAGAATGCACTAAAGTATGCATTAAAAAAAAAAAGAAAAAAAGTTGGGTTTCAAAATAAAATAATAGGATGCGAAATGTCTCATTTCAAGCATGAAAAACTGTTCAACTAGATTCTTGCCACTTTCTCTGTGAGAAGGTCCTTTGGCTGTGAGATTCCACATCTTTTTCTTTTTTTTTTTACATCTTTTCCACATGATTTTACTTTCAAAACAGTTTGTATGCACACAGACCTATAGCAGGCAAATTGTAACTCTTCTTCAGTTACTAATTTCCTTGACATCCAGCAGCCAATGTCTATTTTGAGTAATTTCCCCTTCTCTGTATGTTGTTTCCCCATTCTGTTTCATATCACACAGACTAGACCTGATTATTGATATCTTCCTCAGAAATTTCTGATTTCTGTATTAGTGACTTTGACCCTTGCATTTATCTCCATCCACACATTCCTTCCCACAGCAGTTCTTCTCAGCTGAAATACAATGCTGTGCATTGACTACCAAGCCATATAGGGAAAGATGTTTAAGCACGGGGAGATATACACATTCATCTCTGTGTTTTCTGCATTATTGTAGAAACACATAAGTACAAGAAATGAACACTAAAAATAATGATAAACGATAAACACTAAACTGTAACACTTTTGAAAATTGTTCGTATGACAGAACTGCACATTCTTTTTGTATATACATACTACACCTTTAAAAAATCTGAAGTGTTTGAGTTACCAAAACTGAAATCGGAAGGATTATCTGTAATCCCCAAGCATTTCATTACAGGAACTGATGACTTGCACTCTACCTAGCAATGTAAACCTCAAGTAGGGCTAGATGATGACTGACATAGCCATTTGCTCATCCTCATTTAAACCTTTTGCTTGTGCTATTCCACAAGTGCTATTCTGCTAGTAGAAATTATTTGTCTTGCCAGTAGCTTTTAAACCAGAAACATGAAAAAAAATCATTTTCTAGCAGAACTTTTGAAATTACCTTTTACCTTCTGAATCAGTGGGTTTTAATGTAACCATTTAAAAGACTTGAACTGATTCAAGAACTTGTTCAATCAGCAGCTCCTTTGATGAATATTCATGTTCCACTTATCTTAAAATTGGATTTCACAGCTACCTGTTGCCCGCGGCTTAGAATCACTGAAATACTTGGTATAGACTTGTGTGACATTTGCACTTTTTGGGGAAGTAGACACAAAATTCTTTGATGATGGCCAAACCAGTAGTCATTTGCCCTGGGTGGGAGGATGCAGCTTCCCTGCACAAGAGGATGGAGTGCTGAAAAAGGACTTTCTGAAGGTAAAAATATATCAGTCAAATGCCAGAACTGGATCCAGTATAACTGTAGACTATGTGAATCTGCCAATTGGTGTACCCATACAATGGGCAGAAACGCACAACAGCCTGTGGGTATGAGAGTCTCACCTCAGGCTTTGTAGCTGTTAGGAAGGAGCTTTGCACAAATCTTGTACCTCTGCTTCCGCCTTCCATTGTGTGAAGGTCTAAAATCATATGACATTTGTGGTAAGGCTATTCAGCTAGGGTAAGTATGAGAAAATTTTTGCCTTAAAAAGAAAAGCAAGAGAGAGAGAGGAGGAGAGAGAATAAAAGGGATCCAGTGGCGTACATTCAACAGTAATAGTATGTCAGAGGAGCACAAATGGTACACAATACTGTCCTTTACTATCTTTATAGTTCAGAGCAAAAGTGGACAGAGTATCTCATAGATCTAGGTGATGCTAGTAATTTTTTCCTAGCTAAATACAACAGTTACACTTACTTTTATATTACTGTTTCATGCTTATTGAAAAATTAATTCTGTTCAAAATGATATTGTCTTAAAGGATATGGTTTTTTTAGGGTACAGTTGCATAATTTGCCAGAGATTAACCAGCTTTAACTGAAGTCCAGACAAATCCATTAATTAAAACTAATGGAGCATCTGTCCCAGCTCTGTTTCCCTCTTCATAATTGTGTCCCCTGTAGAGCTATTAATAAATGGGAAAAACAAACTTGAACTGTGTTTTTGTATGGCTATAATAATCAGTTGGCTTGTGTCAGAATATTTATTAGTGTTAATTACCCAAACTGACACTCAGATTTCAAGATGATTTTGAGCAGTCAGGTTTAGCTGGATTTTAAATAGTATGATTAGCAGATTTTCAGTTAAGAACAAATAAAAATTACTGTTTGATATTAAACATGAAATATCCCCACAACAGCTTTATTCAGCAAATACCCCCAATCACCAAAATTAATGAATAATCACATTCAAGACCCACCCACCCCAAACCTACTACTAATTTTGATTAGCCAGAATATTATGAAGTTATGTGGGTCCTGTTTTTCTCTTTGCAAGAGAACAGTATTTTGCTCTTGTGTATACTGCATGACTCAAACCTGTAAGAGATTCAGAACTTGCATTAGTGTTATCAATATCATCAGAAGAGTGAGAGTGGCTGAGAAAAAATTTAATTGAGATGGCATAAAATCTAGACAGCTGTTCTAATCACGTTTAAGATTTGTCTCATAGATGACTGACCACCGGATTTTTAAAACAGAGCTCATCACTATTCTCTCCTGGGTTTTATGACCATTTTTATGTAATTTACGATTATTCCAGATGTATGCTGCTGTCTAATTTCTTTTCATATGTGAAAGCTGAAAAAAGTTTTACACTAAGAGACCTTGTGATCATGAAATATTTTATTTATTGGCTTACTGGGAGATGACATTTAGCAAACAGAACTGTGCTGGCATGGCCATGAAACTAGTCTCCAGTCACAGCGGCTCTAAGTTATCCTTCCCTGTAAAAGTCAGTTTTCCTCTGAGTACATACAAAGGTTTGATTTTGTCACTTTTGAAGCCTACATGAATTCAAGTTAATGTAAGACTATTGTTAGAGTTGGAGAGAAATTAGATGTCCCAGACTGTGAAGAATTTCAGTGTCACATCTACTTTTATCTCAGTCAGTGGTGAGAACTGTCTGATTGATTTATTTCGAAATATAAAGTTTTCAATTGCATTATCATATTTTTTGAATTTAATTTAAGCTTAAAAAAAAAAACACCAAAAAAATTCAAAAAATCCCAAGCCCAGAAATATTAACTAGAAAATTCCTATTCAATTTGGGTTTTAAGATATAAGCAGGGGCCCTGTAATCTGAAATGCACACTGTCTAGTAAATATAGCATGAATGTTTTTAAGTCAATATGGACTCTGATGGTATTAAAAATGAAATAAACATTCTTCATTTTAAGCATAAAAAATACAAAAAATCAGTAACAATCCTAAACTGAACACTCTCATAATGAATGTTATTAGTGCTCACAGTACAAATCAACTTAGAAAATCAAAAGCTTACTCTCAGGGTGATCAGTATGAAAAATGGTTCCAGTTAGCTTTGATCCATTATCATATCTTTCTGACTTGGAAACACTTTACATCTTCAAAACTGGTCAATGATTCACTCCACAGTCATTAAACAAACATCAGTACTCGTAGAGATCCTCAGTGCTGTAAGAAGAAACCTAATTTTCAACTGTAGCAAGCTGTAACAGAGATAAAAGAGCAAATTTTCAGGACTAATATCACATCAAAATAAGATGCATGTCTTTATACTCAATGACTTGCTGTAATTTTAGACTATTGACTACTTCCATGGAGCATTTTTGGATGCTGTCCATCTTCACAGTGCATTACTTTTGCAATGCATACACTTCACTAAAACATTTAAAACAGTTCTCCCTGATGTAATACAAAGATGACATATGTTATTACCATTATCTAGCTACTCTTTTACCAACTACATCTGTGATACAAAAATGTTATTTAAAGTAAGCATAATTTCTTCCTCTCAAAACAAATTGCTATTTGTTACTATGGTCACAAAAGAGTGGCTATACCCAACTAAGACAGACATCTGTCATTACTCACTCTAGAACTGAACATGTGATATTAGTCCTTGTAGAGAGTCCTTTTTTTTTTTACATGAATTATAATGAGTATTTTAGCAAATGTCATACCAAGTTCTGACACAATAAAAAGCAATACTTGCATTTTTCTCAGTCATTGTTTTCTGCATAAAACTCTTGAGGTGTGAAGAGAAAATACCTATACCTAAGAAACGCAAGTAAAAGTGGTGTAAATTGGCATATTGATACTGAAAAATATGACCATTCCTGAGGATGATTACACTTTCAGATAACTTGGAAGAGAGGGAAGACTGGGGTAACATAAAAACTAGTTGTTTTTCCTCAAACTACATTTCCAGTCACATACATCTTGAAAATGAATTGCCAAAGCAAAGCATGTAGATTTTTACAATATGATAATATCTGTTCTTACAGATAAAGTCGGATTAGTAATGAAAAAAAAAGAAAAAAAAAGATATATTAACAATGTGGACATTTTAAACTGCCATCATTTCACTTTAGAATGAGCATCTGGCTGAGATATATGGGCCAATCAAATCCTTAAACTAATTTTTTTGCAGCTTGTTTCCATATCACTAAATTTCTGTGTAATTCAGCCCTCCTCTTGAGATGCTTTTTAGGGGCAAACAGGAAAAGGGAAGTTCTTTCTCTCTTTTTCAGTGGAACAAACTGGATTGATTTAGCCAATGCTGGCAAAAATTATATAAAGTGAGTATTAACCAAATTGTGACAGCAGACTGAAGGAACCATATGTTGGTCCTGATATCATGAAAAAAACAGAGTCAACATTTGCAATTTGTGAAAATAAAAGCCATAGTAGTTTGAATTTGGATTCTTATTTTGCTAGTGTCATGCTGTAGCAGTGACAGAGTTAAATCTTAGAAGATATGAATCTTTGAAATTTCTTCATGGATGCTATAAAAATAATACTTTTTTTTATGCATTCACCAAGAGAAAGAAAAAAATATATAGAAGTATTAGTAGTTCTTCCAACTGCTTTGTAAGGTGCATTTATCAAGGTCATGTCTACATGAATACTGAGAGCAAACCAATTGAAGTAACTGGTCATTCTTCCTGTTACAAACAATCTAGATAGATTTCCTTCTGCAAAGGTCTGGAAGACAGAAGACGTGCATCAATGTGCCCTTTTTCTTCTCCAGCTTTGTAAAAGCTAAGTAGTAGGTTCGAAAATGCCATGTTAAAGTACAAAGTGTCCACTTCTAGCCCTGAGAACACACATAAACCTGCTGTAAAAAGCACAAATATTATGTAACTTATGCATTGTCTCTATGTTTGGTTTGCTGCTTGGCAGAAAGAAATAGGTTTGTACCTGTTAAAGGAAATTTTCTCCAGTGGTATTGCGTCCAGATTTTATCAGTCTGGAAAAACTTTAACTTTCATAAAAACATTAAACGCACCTCTGATCTCACAGAAGATACTGGAAAGACTAAATTTCAAAAAAAATTAGCAGTAAATATTACCTATTTTATTTGCAAAAATGATTATATTGACCAAGTGAAAAACCTTCTTTGGAATCAGCAAATTCTTCTTTCTGTACCTCAGCATGTTAGCAACAAATGAGAGTGGAAAAATACTACTTTCACATACATTGTAGGAAAAATGTATAAATCTGTACATATGATTTTTTCTGAACTTCTCTTTGTGTTTAGATTTAAATAATACTAGTAATTGGGAAGACTAGGTATTTGTATTTTGTTTCTTAAAAATATCTTTTTCAATGCAAAGGTTCTCTTGGACACATTTTATATTAAGGCTACATTTATATGTAGCTTATCAATTTTCAACAATGTTATTGCAGCTGGTTAAATGCATGTTACAGCATCTGACCGGAGAAAGTTTGGTAATAAAACAGATTGATAAGCAGTTGTAACACATTTTGCAGATGAGCTTATATGTAATTAAAGCACATGAGCTCCACTCTGCAGTATGCTTATTACATTCTATGTTAATTATTTATTAAACTTCTTCAAATTGTACTGGTATGATGAAGTACAAATTATACCATTATTCACAGACAGTACAAAGGCTATACGTGCAAATCTAGTTGCCAAGCTTATTTTTTTATGAATTTAAGGGCCTTATTGTCAATTATAAGAAAATTATTCTTAAGAACATGTTTAACCTTAGTGATTTTATATTAAGATAGAATATTTCTCTTGAACATGAAAGTAACGGGAGCTCGTGCTTCAAAATTTAACGGATTTATATTGAGGCCACTTGGAACTGTATACTGAAAAGGAAAGAGGGGCCAGCACTTTCTCATGACCTTTACTTAGGTAATTGTTGCAGACAATGGGATTACGGTACTGAAATCTCTGTGCCAGAGTCGCTTTCCTTCCTTCCATGAACTGTTGCAGTTTGTATAAATCCGTTTAGTTTTCAAGATATTCTAGTACATACATTCTCGTGTTGAAGAATATCAATGATACTCATCTACTTTTCCTTTCTATCATGACATCTCGGTGGAATATACCTTTGCTAAAAGCCTGTGACCAAGGTCATTTTTGACCTCTAAAGGAAGAAACTGGAGCCACAATGTTCTTCCTTGCTCTGAAGAGAAAATACATCTTTTCAGCCATTTTTGCAGTTCTAGCCGGTTCCTTGACAAGCACAGTTGTCTTGTACGGTCAACTCAACCTGTGTTACTGTGTTCCCAGCAGCACAAGTGCAGGGTGTTGAAGTTCAGGGGAGAATTGGTACTTTTCAGTGGATCTTCTTGCATGATCTTCTTGCTGTTTTCTTCACAACAAATACATAGTGTTGATAATGCACAAAAATGGTGCTCAATCTTTTTGTAGCACCTGGAGGTCATATTGCCTTAAAGTCTGAGATAAACCCATATCACAGTGATCCAATCTTCTTTCAAAATTCTTTCGATGGTTTAAATAGTTTCACAAAGATAAACACCAGTTGTGAAATGCGTTAAATGCAGATGTAAATTCCCAAGACATCTGAGTTTATTCAGGCGTAGATTATTGTTGTAGGTCCATCTCTAGTTATGTTTTAATTAAGTTTTCAAAACTGAGACAGGGACGAGGGAAATATATTTTTAGAAAACAAACACGGGGATTCAATCCATGACCAGAGAAAAACAGGCATTCAAAAGAAAACTTCAGCTTTTCACATCTTAATCCAGACCCCAAATTCACTGATATGATTTACATAAAAAATGTAAGACATTTTCCACAATCAGAGCGAAATGAAAGTTAAATTGACCTCAACTAACTTACATCAAACAGGTCTAAAGCCTAATTTCTTGGAGCAGAAAAGGTGCAGTAATCCCAGACATTTTCTTTTTTCCCTCCTTCTCCCTCAAGAAAATAATTATTTTCATAGGAAGAATGATTTTCAAAAAGAAACGTTACACATGGTCTACACATCACAGTAGTCATGGTAACTTGATCTTAACGTTAAGACATCTTGATAAAAAAAGATAGACATACATAACATGAGGCAAACTACAAAGCCTGTCTTTAGAATAGTTCTTAAATAACTTCTCTGAGGTAAATGATGATGAAGTTTTTGTTCCCATTATATGGTTTGAGCTGTTTCCCTCTCTGCGTCAAAGCGGTGTGTTTGCTCTAAACTCTTTTTAAAGTCTTTAGCTACATATTTTATTTCAGTGGAGAGTAAATATTAAAACCTAGGTATTCATGTTTAACTCCTACAACGTATAACTGGAAGAAGCTTGATTTTCCACCTTGCTGTTTATCTGCTTTCATCAATGGGTTTCCCTAAAAGGGAAAAAAAAACCCAACACGTGCGTAGTGGTGATTTGTAGAGATGCTTCCATTTCTTTCTATGGGTGGCCAATTAGATGTTAAAATCCAAATTTCCAAAGTATTTTGTTGCCTAATTTCCAACAAAACTGAGTGGAATTAGATATTCATATATATTTGAGTCTCTGGGATGAATTACTTATTTAAGAAAGTGTAATTCCTAAAAGGATTTGGCTTAACTGATGCTCAGGTAACAACCTTCTCACTTCACCTGTCTGTAGACTATTTAAAGAACAACCCAGAAGTTTTCAGTTCGGTGAGGTGGGAAGGTAACCTCCACTTGAATATTTAAAGTTGATTTTTCAGTTCATCCACAAGCTTCTCTATTAATTAGAAGTGTTTTTCAATAGACAGATCACTATATCTGAAGTTAAGGGGAGTCATGAAAAGACATTCAGACAATACTGAAATAGTTGACACAATCTTAAGGAAATACCGTTATTTCCCCTTAAAACTCACGCATTATCTGAAAACTCATTGAAACACATAAATTTACAAGTTTACCACACTTCCACTAACTAACAGTCAGAAAAGGCTAAGAATTATTTACACTGTAACCTAGATTCTCCATCTAGTTAATATGCACATTATTTTCCCTCACTCTCAAAGACGAATGGACTGCTGAACCTCTTACTTGCCATTGCTCAAATATATTGGACTATGACCACGTGTGAATTTTTGAAAAGTATTTAAAGTGTTTAATTTTCTTGATTTCTTAAATAGATAATGGTGAAACTCAGAGACCAGTCCTCAGCTGGTATAAATTGCAGTAGACTGGGAAGAGTGGCAATGTGATGCTTAACACCTGCTGGGCTCTGGCCCTGAAATGTCATCACCTCAGAAATAACTATCCCTGTGCTGTCAGTATGAAAAAAAATTATTTTCTTTTTCCTACTCTTAAAGAAAATTCTTCTTAGTCAAAAAAGCCTTTCTGCCTACATTTCTTTTTTTCTTTTCTCTGAAAGTGGAAAAATTGTAGAAAAAAATGTACTTTGTGAATGAGGCATCAATAATTAAATAAATTAAGTACTCTATGGGTTGTATTAAAAGACAGGTCAAAAAAAACCTGGGCTGTTTCCCCAGCTCATAGTCCTATAGATTGGGGATGGATGGATGGATGAATGGATGGATAGCGAGCGAGCGAGTGAGCAAGCAGTTCTGAGGAAGTATGTGTGGTAGCTGCTGAATATGTTTAAATAATAATAAAATAAAGTCAAACAAAGAAACCAACTTAGAAAGTGGGGGGGATAGTCGGTTAACAATGGGGGAAAGCTAACTCTTAACTCCAATCTTGATGCAGATTTTTTTGCCTGGCATTGTCTCCTCTTCTTGTTTTTTTTTAAACTATTTTCTCATTTTTTAATTTTTTTTTTTGTCTGTGTGTGTTTTAGTTTGGTTTTGGTTTTTTTTGGCTAACCCAAACCAAGAATTTTGGGGCTGTGATTTTCACAACTGGCTGCACAGGTTTTTAGTACTTGCCTGATATTTTCTGAGAAGATTGTTGATACAGCTATGTTATGACATTCACAGAAATGGATTCTCTGCTAAAGTTTCTGATTATAAAGAGTAACAACAACAGAAGAATTGCTATGCAAATTTTAAAAAAAATGATCCATGTATTTGATAGCTATAAAAGAAATGAAAATAATTAGTATCCCCCCAAACACACTTGTATAAACTTACCTGCTGTTAATTCTTATTGTGAGATTTACAATCAGCAGAGTAACAGCAAAATATATATTTCCCTGAGAACGCATATGAAAGAGAGGGTGCTGAAGTTATTATTTCTTTTTTACTACAAGATTACAATTTAAAGCCCAAGTTTGCATTCCTAGCAACCTCGGTAATTCAGACTTCTTATGAAATGTACTGAATTTCTCCAGGGTGCTGTGGTCACAGCACTAGACTAATGCAGAGTGTACAATTATGACAGCTCTTATAATTGCTCCTTTGCTCCAGCACATTTTCTGTCATGGGTGATAGCAAAACTTTGTCTTAATGTCTTATGGAATGACTTGGCACATTCTTTCCAAAATATAATTAAGTCACTTACTAACTCTCTGCTTTTTCACGCTTCTTCATCTGTTTCTCCTGGTAATACAGAAGTATTTGTTGGGTATTTAAATAAACAACACCTCTACAGATGATCTGGTTTCTAGAATTTATTTCACTTTTGGTGTTCTTTGTGGTGTGTGAGGCAGAGGTGGGTCCTTGATAGATTGTAACAGGTGTATTGAGAACTGTGTTAAGCCTCACTCTGGTTTACAGTCATTGCAACCCTATTAAAATCAATGCAGCAGCTTACCCCATTATTAAGCTGTCCTTTAAGGTTTATTCTTGACAGTACCCATTTATAGCAGAAATATGAAACAGCAGCAAAGTGCTGAAGGTACTATAAATCTTTGTATGAGTCTGATGGAATTATCATGAGACAGAAAAAATAAAGTCTCACAGCAGACTGGAATCCTGAAAAAGTCTGTTTGCTCTTACTGGAAGCAGATCATTGCAGAAGTGCATCCACTTGCCGCGAGAAAGAAAAGGCATCACAGGCTCCACAACGTGTACTTACCGGATTATTTGACTGAAGTACGGCTTCATTGCCAACAGGTAAATAAATAAACCTTAGTTTCAGTGATCACTTACTTGTCTCTCACAAATGTCTAGAAAGTGTGTAAAACAAACATAATTTAGGTTCTTTCCTATTCTATCAGGGCATCATTCCCCTGGTACTTAAATGTTTTCTTGTCTGCATTTTAGAGTTGTTCATGTCTTTTTTGTAGTCCAAAGTCTATTTTTCACCAATAGTCCTTTCTTTCCCCATTACTAACGGAGCTGTCATTATTCATGTTACTGAAAATGCTTTGTCCCATTTCAAATTAATGTTTTCTGCAAAATGTTATTTCATTTTCATTTGGTTAAAACCAAATGGAATTTGCAAGTGGAATTTACATTCATCTCTAGAATGGCATAGTAGACAACTAAAACAAATATGCTTTATTTAATTCTCACAGGACTTGATATTTTTCAAGTAGCTGATGCTTGAAAACATCCATATGTATCAACTGATGAACTTGAAAAAGCTTAAAATTAATTTTCCTCAGGAAAGCAAAGAACAAAGTGAACCAACATGCTTGCAAGCTCAAATTGCAGAATACACACACCTGGGATAATGACAATGCTTTGGTGTTTTGCCATGACAGCCTTTTTACCACTTTCTTTACAATGGAAAATATCAAGCTGATAAACAGTTCTATATGGATGTGAGTGTATATACGGGGTGGGGGGGCAGGGAGCGGGCAGACTGTGTGTGTGTAAAAACTAGCATGTAGAAATGCCAACAATTTAAAAAAAAAATCATACAAACATTGACAGAAATGCCACCTACTCAATGATCTACCAGATGAAGGGGGAAGAAAAAAGGAGCACACAAAAGTTACACAGTGTCATTATCACGTCTAAGGTTAAATGAGCTAATGCAATATCCTAGAAGCATCAGTACCTAGAAATTAACCTCTTACAGCCATCACTGCGTTCCTATACGTGTGGCTCTAACTTACAGCCAAAGTCCCAATAGTTTCAATGAAAGCTGAATGTGAGGGTAAAGGGATGGAGAACATATAACTTAAATATTGGCCCACCGCCAGCATCTTCTAATTAAGCAGGAGGACAAGTGTAAAGAAAGGAGTCTTTAGTATCAGCACAGGTTTCTGCAATGCTGGGATCCATTTGCTTGTGTATATAGCAAATGCCACAGAAAAAAAGCCACGCAATCTCTTACTTGTGGTTTCTGAGTCAACTATCTAAAGCCCTGGTGACTACTGAGGGGGTATTTTCAAGTTTATGATTCAGTATCCTGACTCTCTTTCAGGACACAAGGCAAGTTGTCTACTGGTGTATCTTCATATGCCAATGACTGAAACATTCAACATGGGAGTATTTTATGTTTCCATCAAAGATATTTGGAGTTACCGATGACCAAATGTCACTGAGCAATGGAAAGTTACTGAAATCCATAACTATGATGAATGTTAAGGTTTACCAATGAATTAAAAAATATAAAAATGAAAGGATTCTGATATTAGAAGAAGGATAAGTATTATGGATAACTTGGTTTCATTTCGATTGTTTCAAGTAGTCTTAAAGAATTAGTTTCTGCTTGTATGTTGCGATCTGAAAGTCAGTACAGGCCATGCACAAATATATATATATATATATATATATATATATAAAAGACGTGTGTGTAGAGAGAGACATATATACACATACGCATATATAGATACATATACACACAGAGGAGATGTGGTGATAATGCACAATATCTGAAAGGGGTTAGTAAATTCTGTAGTAAGCATGGGTGCTAATGCCTGCATATGTAGAAGAGACTTACAAGAGCGCATATGAAATGCATGCTTTGAATGGCAGTTTAGGTGGGAGAGGGGAAAATGTTGGAAAGGGCTTTAATATTTTTTTAAAGAACCAGAAAATTGTCTCAGGGATAAAATCTGCCTTTCAAATGATAATGTTAAAATAAGGTGAACACGTATTAAATCAAAAGACAATAAAATAAATCTGAAGTCTTCATTGTTCTGTACAGTATTATTTTTAATGGAATGGCTACCATCCCATTTCTGTTAATGAGGCTGGACATACAGAAAGGGACCTCCATGCCTTGCAGATTCAAGGACCTTTTTGCAATAATAAATATTAGCTGCAACCAGTGGTTACTACCTCACAGTCTCCACTCTCTGGTGTACTCCATCTCACGTAAATTGTTACTGGAAGAGTACAGAAATAACAAATAATAACTCAATAAGCAATTTTTTTTTCCACCCACCTAGTGCTGGTCTTGATCCTACAAATGATTTACAATCATAATTTTACAGGTGTGCTTGTTAAATGTCTCTGTGGTGCTCCTTCCATGAATGAAGATACTCTAAAGTCAAGCATTTGCAGAATCACTAGATAATAAAATCTTCAGAGGCTTGCTCCGTTTGATGTGATTAGCAGGAAAAGAACAATTAATTAAATTTTGTATTTTCTTTTCTTGCAATCTAATATTCTCATTCAGAATATGGCTCTGTGCAGGTAGACTTCTTGTACCTTACAACGAACACTTTTGGCTCCCACTGAATGTGCTCTAAGGTTTTAAACAGTCTTTTTCAAAATAGTTCAAATCAGGGAGAAAAACGGGTGGAAAACCTGACTTCTTACATCCCTGACTGTTAAATGTCAGTATCAATATTCTTTAAAGGATAAGGGTAGTTATTCTGATTTATACCCACTAAGCACCAAATCCTAAGGTTAGACAAAATTGTTCAGGTTTATCTTTTCCTTTTCTGTTTCATCATCAGAGAAATGAAGACAAGAATGCCCATCTAATTAATCTTTTCCTCACAATTTGTTGAAGGTCTCATTCAAGACAAGAAATTGATTTTCTTTTAAGTGCTAAAAACAACAAGAACAGATTTTCCACGAGGATGAGTTATTTTTATGATTAATTATTTTCAGTTACTGTTACTTTATATGCTGGTTTTAAATACAATGTAGCCTTCCTCTTCATCTCTCAGTTGGCCTGACTCAAAACCACGTGAAAACAATTTTATCTTGCCATATGGCTATTTAAACAGAGTGATATAGTAAAGTTCAACTCAAAGCCTGAATGCTTAATGTGAAAACACTTCTTTGTAGCTAAATTGTCCCTTACGATGGCACAATGCACTTAATCTGAAATGAAAATGCCACATAGAAAGCAAGCTTACAATTAGAAAAAATAGAATATATATATGTAAAAAAAGACTCTCTGTAGATATTTTTTTTCCCAAACTTTGAGGAGAATAACAGTTTCATGCCTTTTACCATGCCTTTTAATTACTGAAATGCTTCTCAAGGCAGAAGAAAACAAAGGTACTTGTAGCTTCTAGTTTTGCAATTCTCTGGGGAAAGAACCCTTTTCCTATATAAATTTGTGTAATGCAGCACCCCTTACAAATAGGTGCAACTCTGTAACAGTGTGGATCACAGAAACAATAAAATGTGATATTAGGAAGCATATTTGCATAGTTTGGAAGCAAGTTAAAGAACTTTGTGTTCTACTACACTGCTGTAGGTAAATATACTAACTTCATCCTTTTATAAGAAGGGTGAAAGATTTTGTAGGGTGAACAATGCGTTGTGCATTGATACAGTTGTACTATACCTCATATACCTGTTAGACAATTCTATCAAAGAAAACATGCTTGTCTCACAACAAGAGAGACAATTAATCAGTGATATAAGCATACTTGAGCACCTTGTTTCCATGGTCTTTATTGAAAATTAATAAATCCTGCCTAAATAACTGGAAATCTCTTCCTTTTTAGGCAGTGGCACAATTTGAAATATATATGTAAAGGTTGTACAAGGTGATGAGGCATACAATAGACAAGTTTAGAATTCCTTTTATACTTAACATTATGGAAACTTGGAACATGGCTTCTTTTAATTTTTAAAGCCTCAAACCTGTATATAAACTTTTTTTTTGTAGCTCAGAAATTCGGCTCCAATAACTGATTACCACATTCTACAAATACTAGATAAATGTCCTCAGCTTTCTGCCTGAAATGTTTGTATATGAGGAGCTGAAGTCATGCTCAGACTTGACTACATTCCATAAATGTACTGAAGTGAAATACACTGTAGACCCAACTGAGGCAACAACAAAATAATTAAACAGATGATTTAACTTTGTCTTTAAGTCTGATTGAACCCTTATAATGTCTAGAGAAGACTAGCAGTAGGATGTCACCTCATTTAAGTAGAGTGGGAAGCAGCAAGGGGAAAACCAGCGTTGTTTCTCCAATCTAGAAACCTTTGATGGTGTAGGGAACTAGCTTGAACATTAACCAAGACTTTATTTTTCCTTTATGTCTAAGTGTTTCTAAACCATAGGATAGCTGTGTTTCTACAATCCATTCATCATCACCAGCAATAACTATCTCCAGAGAGTTGCAAACAAGTTGAGATTCTGAAATTAGCTTTCTTGGTGATGATATATGATGTAAGAATATGACAGCTCGATTGCCATAATAATGGAACTGCCAAGCTTTGGCAAGGAGGGAAGCAGAAGAAGGGAGAAACATGAAATGCATTGCAATTTAATTCTGGTGTTGGTCCAAGATTGCTTTAATTTTACTCTACTCCCAGAATGAGGAAAAAATATTTTTTTAATGCCTCCTGATGTTAAATGATGTTTTGGGGATGTAAACTTGTTATCTCACCCTTCTCCATACCTTGTATTCATGTTTTACTATGTGAGTTTTATTAGTCCTGGACTCATTATTTTTACCTTAAGAAAATATTCTTATTTTACCCTAATTGGTTTCCCCACTACAAATAACAGAAAATAAAAGTGTAACACTTCCCTGTAGCTTGACAAGTATTTAAAGAACTTTGATGGGAAGATATAAAGTGAGATAGATTACAATTGTTTTTCTTGTGTAACTGTCATATTAATAATTGCTGTTTGAGAAAGATTGTCACCATTTTTACTTACATTTATATGTAACACATTCAAACAGAAAATGATCCTCATGTGTCCTGTAATATACATATATATGTAAAACATGTTTATTATATATAAACAACAGAATTTTGCATTCCAATAAAATGTACTAATTACTTGGTAATGTAAGGAAGATGAAGAGTAATTCCTGTAGGGACAAACTGCAGGTAAAACTCTAAGTAGAACATAATTTCAGTGTTGTAATTCCATTGAAACAACAAGGTCAATATTCCCTTGTGAAATGTTCCACTGTCTCTTTACTACTTACTACCCAAAGTCTCCACTCCATGGAGTGATACTAAGGCTCAACAAACAGGTAGCAGAGCTGATTTAGCTAAACTGTAGTCATTTCCCCCTGCCCCAGGGTTTTCGAGACTGATTGGTGATAAGTCTCTCTATCCAGTTTGTTACACAGCTGCACAAATTATTGCTGGCAAAGAGATCATGGAATCATGGAGTCACGGAATTGTTGGAGTTGGAAGGGATCTCCTAGAGATTATCTAGTACAACTCCCCTGTTAAAGCAGGATTGCCTAGAGAACATTACTCAGGACTGCATCAAGGGGGGTCTTGAAAATCTCCAAAGAAGGGGACTCCACAACCTCCCTGGGCAGCCTGTTCCAGGGCTCTGTCACCCTCACCCTAAAGAAGTTCTTCCTCATATTTGAGTGGAACTTCCTATGTTCCAGCTTGTGCCCATTGGCCCTCGTCCCGGCACTGGGAACCACTGAAAAGAGTCCAGCTCTATCCTCCCTCAAACTGCCTTTTGAAACTTATAAGCATTAATAAGTTCTCCCTTCAGCCTTCTCTTTTCCAGGCTAAAGAGTCCCAGCTGTCTTAGCCTTTCCTCATAAGGGACATGCTCCAATCCCTTAATCATCTTGGTTGCCCTTTGCTGGACTCTTTCCAGTAGTCTCTCTTGAACTGGGGAGCCCAGAACTGGACACAGTATTCCAGTTGTGGCCTCACCAGTGCAGAGTAGAGGGAGACCTCCCTCGACCTACTGGTCACACTCTTTTCTATGCAGCCCAGGATCCCTTTGGCCCTCTTGGCGACAAGGGCACATTACTGGCTCATGGGTAGTTTACTATCCACCAGGACCCTCACATCATTTTCCTCAGATGTGCTTTCCAGCAAGACCATCCCTAATCTGTATTAGTATCTGGCATTCTTCCTCCCCAGGTGCAGAACCCTAAACTTGCCTTTATTGAATCTCATTTGGTTCTTCTCTGCCCAGCTTTCCAGCCTGTCCATGTCACACCAGATGGCAGCACAGCCCTTTGGAGTGTCAGCCAGTCCTCACAGTTTGGCATCATCAGCAAACTTGCTGAGGATATGCTCTGTCCCCTTGTCCAGGACATTGATAAATCCGTTGAACAAAACTGGACCAAGTATTGACCCCTGGGGGATGCCACTGGTTACAGGCCTCCAACTCAACCTTGCTCCATTATTTACAACTCTCTGAGTCCTGTCACACAACCAGCTCTCAATCCACCTCACTGCCCCCTCATCTAGGCCACACTTCCTCAGTTTCCCAATGAGGATGTTATGGGAGACAGTGTCAAAAGCCTTGCTGAAGTAAGTCAAGGTAGATGGCATCTGCTGCTCTCCCCTCATCTAGCCATCTAGACATAACATCATAGAAGGCTATCAGATTGATCAGGCATGATTTCCCCTTGGTAAATCCATGTTGACCACTTCCAATAACTTCCTGTTCTTCAGCGTATTTGGAGACGCCTTCCAGAACATGACAAATGTACTATTACAGGAGAAGCAACAGGTACTGGAGGTTTACAGTACTTTCTGAATTATGTCCCAGAGTATTAATTCATGGACAAGTAACAATGATATAGAGGTACTCCAAATGTGTCACTGACTTGTTTAAATACATTTCAGATGTGATTTTCAGATATGTTTAAATATATTCAGCTCAAGAAGTGACATTGATAAATGAATATCAAACAATAGAGAAAAAGTATCAGTGAGTGCATTCAGATTGGAAGGTCTGAACTCCTCTGGGAAGCTATGTTACCTGTAGCAGTCATCCCTTAAAATCATGATTCTGCTAGCAAGACGAACAGCTTGCGAAGTCACAACATGATTTGTATGAGTCTCTGCTTTATCTCTTTGTATCTCCTGCTGGTACTGCAAAGATCTGATTCTGTTTCATTATCTAGGTGAGATCCAAGAACAAGTGTTATTGGTGGTGCACGATTACTTTATCTCCTAGATTGAAGAAGTCACCATGAAAAAGGAGACTTGAATTTGTATATCATGACCAACAATCTCCAGAATGAAGCAATTCATAAGGATTGTGAATGCCTAGTATTGCTATTTCTGTTGCTTTAGCTGAATAGTAATGTCAGTATTCTATTCAATGCTGCAGCCTGCAACTGTTACATGGCATAAATACCAGGGAACACTAATGGGTCACCCCCTTTAAGTAACAAACAATGGGTTAATACCATCACAAACAACGGCAAGCAATGTGGTCTTCATCTCCCAGTTATAACATAGGCTGTTTGAACAGTAGAAGAATCTCGATTAACTTAGTAACTACTAAATAATATATGGTGGTTGAGCCTGTCAATATTCACTGACAAGGTTATCAGCAAGATGTCAATGAGATCTGGTAGTAGAGTGAACATGTTAAAGAGTTCGATGGCTTCCAGCCAAGAAATGACAGAGGAGAGTGTGGCAGGGATAGATGGTAAGCTATTGTACCACTGAGGAGAATCGGAAGAGAAGGGAAAAAATTCCACAAGCCCCACATTTTTTTGAAGAAGATTTGTTTGGTCACAGCAAGAAACTGATAATCAGTTGAATCAATTAAATAAGAAGCAGCCTGTGTTCCCAATGTTGCTTCTACTGAAGCCCAAAGGAAGTTATGTCATTGACTCCAAATGCAGTAGAGCTGGCTATATAGTAGCTAGGACAGCTCTTAAACAACAAACAAACAAAATCTCTCCATGGTTTGGGTATGGCTTAATTTTGTAGGGAAAGATTGCAAAGACATTTAAGCACTGCACTTAATTTCGTGGAGGAGAAGATGTATAGAAACTTTCAACAAAATATGTCCTCAAGTTCTTTGCAATCTTTCAATACCTTTGAGAGGTAGAGAACTGCTACTACTTCTCACTTAGAAAAAAAACAATGCACCAAAGGACTAAAAGACAGCTTTTTAAGCATATTAAGGTGTTTAAGGATAAAAATGTGAAATTTGTCAAAAGCAGGTGACAGCTAGACATGTAACTCTTAAAGATATTTCAGTCATTAGGAATTGATGAAAATTAAATGTGTAGATGCTTTAATAAATACCATTAGATCATTAGTCACAGCCATACATTTCAAACACCTGGTGTTGTGTGACTTTCTGTTGTCACAGAGGAACTCTGTAAACAGTAGCTGAGACTCATCCCTGAAAATCTGCATTTGTCACCTTTCCTGGAGCCATCGGCAGTATAACTAACTCACTAACTAAAGTCAATGCCAGTGTAATAATATTTCATCACTAATTCATGTAAAGATATTTAGCTGGAATCCTTATGGTCACAAAACGTCTTTGCCAGAAAGATGTCCCACCTCTTCTTGTGCTTTAACTGAGTCTTGTGGGTTTGTGCTACATAAGGATTTGGCAGACTAACATTAAATGATGTCTCATGAATGAACAGAAAGTCTTATGGAATCTTTTGCTCTAAATGTTTCAGAGGTAAAGAAATCCTGACTTCAGAGAGCTATCATTTTTTTCTTCTTAGAATATTTTTACTCCTTTTCTTTCGTTCCCATGTTGCTGAGCCACTCCTCACAAATCTCTTGCCACCTGAACTTCTCTGCTTCATAATCTTTCTTCATCCTATAACCTAGCTCTCTGATCTCCTATCATCTTACTACAGTTTTCTTTCCTATTCCCTCTGCCATTTTCATTTTCAGCATGCCTCATGGTTTGCTCTTGGTCTCACAGCGATTCCTCTTTCCTGTTCCCTGTACTCATAATGTTTCCTAAAAGCCATGAATGACAAGGATATCTGAAAAATCCAGTATGCCTCTTTGTTCTCCACAAAACCACGTGAACAAAAAAGTGACTGTCTGCATTTCAAAAAGACAAGGAACACAATGCCCTGCACTCAGAGGAATGGGTTATGGTTTATTTTACTTTGAGTAAAGAACTTCATTGAGAGTGGCAGGAACTGAAGCACCTTAGAGATTACTGTTTGTTCCAGCTGAATTGTCTTTGTCACTCTGCAATCTGTGACCTGTCTGTGCTTCTTTACTGAAGTTGTCTCATAATTACCAAAGCTATTGTGTTCTGAACCTTGTGAGTACAGTCATAAAGGGCATTACTTGGATTGTCCAGCTGGCAAATAGAGTTTGGCCCTAACAAGAGCCTTGGGTGTCCTGTTCTGCAGGTGACATTGATTTGATATGCTGTAGGGAAGAGATGACATTTTAAAGGTTTGAATATGCAAATGGTTCTTTTCCCCACAGAAAGGATAGCCTTATGAAATGTTGCAGAAATGTCTCTTATAGCTAATCAAAAAAAAAAAAAAATAGAAAAAAAGAAAGGAAAGGCTCATACATCCTCACATATCATATCTCTGAGACAAGAAGCACGCAGGAGCTAATAGTGGAATGACCTGTTGTAAACCTGAGTGTCGAAAACTATCTTGACCACTTACATTTTCTTTCCTTTTAAATATGTAGACACTGATTGGCTTTCATGTATTAATTGTGTGTGTGAAACAGTTTACTGAGTTGGTACAGCTATGCAGGTTGGCAAGCTTTCTACCATCCCCCTGTCCGGTGTCATATACTCAGCAACTGCAGTCCTTCTTCCCACCAGACCAGCAGGTTCCTGAGAATTTTGGTCTCTCTCACACTCTTTTCTCTTCACATCTTCCTGCCGTCAGTGAGGGTGATTAGTAAGCCTTTCCTCTGCACTGGTGTTCATCTCACTCTTCCCTTTCCTTCTTGCTTCACGTAGCTGTAGACCTATCAAGTCTTGTCGAGTTGCAAACACATAAGTACTTCACTCCTGGTGTTTCCCTGCTGCCAGCGTTTCATGCTTTTGAATGGTAAAACCACAGACTTGTGGGAGAAGCGCACGGGCCTCCTGAAGCCCCCCAACATGTGAGCTGCTGGATCTGTTACCTGCACTCACACGTGTTCAGGGTTTAGGGTAATGCAACAAAGCAGCTGCTCTGTACTTCAAGTAGGGATGCACCTTACTGTCAGATCACCGTCAGAATAAAGTTAATATGTGAGGAGCCAGCGGAAAAGCAAACAAACAAAGATCCAACATAAAAGCTAAACTATTTTTCATCTTTTTGTAACAGTAAATGAAAAATTGTAAATCCATTTTTTGTATCAGTATAGGTGTGAGCATTCAATAATTTACTTCCTTTCAACCAGATTAATCATTTTTTTCCATTGCAGAAGTAGCTGGCACTAGTAATAGAAGAATAGAGATAGGCAAGCAGAGACAAACTGAGCCCTCATGAAACCCAGCTATAAGGAAAAAAAAAACCATTCAGCTAACCCATATAACTGTGAGACAACAGGGGCAACACATTGATTATTTAACCTCAAGATACTTTCCCAGATGCCCAATCACTATCTTGTTTTCCTTTTAGTAGTAGCCAACCTGCAGATAGTTTTGCATTCTGCCAGGCATCAGGCATGTAACTTTATTTTGTTTGTTCCTTGCTAGCTGTTCAGTCATTTAACTTTAGCTCTGAGATTCATAGAAAGCATCAAAGCATTGCAGAAGTGATGAGATGTGAACAGTCCCAAAACTAGACATTGCCAGTCTGCTATTTTAAAATAATTATAAGGGATGCTGATATTAAAAACAAGCTTTGAAATATTATTAAATAAACAAACAGCTTAGCTCTTATGATTCTAAAAAGAGTTAAGAAAAACAAAGCAGAAGTGGAACCAAAAACTTTTCTGCTTTACAATGCTTTCTGGGCCAAGTCATTGCAGATTTATAGGAACAGTCCTTACCAGATGTTAGGATACTGTCGTCTTAATGTTAGATTTTATGTTTCATTTAGTGATGTCAAACGTAAGATGTCATAAGATGTCAAAATGAAAACCTTGAAGACTGAGCTATGGTTTTTGAAGTAGGCATCATTTTTTCACCAGTGCAGCACTGGATGGCCCGTGGCGGCGTTTGAACATCCACATTTTCTACTGCTTGTCCTGGCTGGGTGTTTTGATTGGCAAACGCTGAGTCTGAGGCCATGCAGACAGTGTTGAGAAGCACTTTGGCTTAAAGTGAACACTGGCGCTGAGGGCTATACAATTTTTCAAATCAGGCTTTCAGTTTGGCAACAAGAATTAATGAACGCTCCTGAAAATACAAGCTTAAATGATCAAAAGAACAAATGCAACTGACAGACAAAACTTCACTGTGCCCCCTTGGAGGCCTGTCTCAGAGACATCAAACAGAGAGAGAAAGAATTTTTGCCTTCTCTTCTAGTATTGCGACCAAAGGAATTAGGCAGTTTAAACAGTTATGTGTATTCTTTTACATCTTCATCACGCTATCCAGTTGAAACAAGTATTAAAGGTGATGCATGTGTTTCTGTATAGGTTACATATGTAGGTTATATATAGGTATATTAGTTACATATGTAGCTGTAATATGTAGTAGTATAATAGTTTACATGTTTTTTATCATTTATATATTTACATAGTTATACATGTGTATGTATATATATATGTATGCATATGTATAAGTGTGTGTATATATATAAATATATATACACATAGTTTTTAATACCATTTTCATACATATGTAAAGTTGATAGACGGTATTTCTTTTAATAAAAAACCCAAAACTATACAACTGGATTAGGCAAATCCAGTGGATAAAAGTAATCCTATCCATGTCACTAAACCATCAATTCCCCAATATTTCAACACCAATATATTTAAAAATATGAATTTGGTGCACATTTAAGGGTTCACTTCAGCAAAGGTAAGGTGCTTCCAATATGCTGAATTGAAATGCGAGATCTTAAATGGAAGGGAAAGAGAGAATTTATGCACACTCTTTCTCCAGAAGCAAGTAGAATATAGTCAACTTTGCGCTGACTTTAAGACTTCACTTTTAACTAAAGTTCACGGTATGGTAATGAGCTGTTGATTTTTGTCTTCAGAAAATGTTTACATCCAGCAGAGAGGCTTTAGACATCTGGCATATGTAAGCATGGTAAAGGGTTATTGCCTAAGGGATAATAAATGAGAGGAAAAACATCCCTCCAAAATACATACAAAGTAATAAATGAGGTTGGTATCTTTAAGGTCAGAAATTGTACATCATCTCTTAAGATTATCTTAACTTCCCTCACTAGAAAAAACATTAAGAATTAGCTCTCTTAAAACAATTGCTGTAGTTAAGAAAATATTTTAATCATCTTTGTAGGAAAAATATGTTGTGACTTTAAGTAAGTCTAGTTCTCTATGCACATCAGTTTTCTACATACCTCAGTTAAAATCAACAAAATTTAACCCAGCTTGAAAACAATATACTGGGTGACCTTGCAAAACCAACAGAAACATTTTTTAAATCTTATTAAATAATTACAAAATGCCTCAGACACAAAATGCTGGAGCACCATAAAATATATATAATAACTCTTTAGAACACTCCTGTGTAATGAAATAGGACTTTCAATATTTAGGTCAGTGAACCAATGTATTTGTCTTTCCAAAACAAAAGTGCCATGCCCTGAGAGAAAGGGTGAAGTAAGAAGGGAGATCTCTAGAGGATACCCCAGTGTAGATCAGTGTGAACCTAAGCACATTCTCACAGTAGTCATCTAGCCCTCCAAATCACAGTCCATAAGTTACCTAACTTGCAGGAGTTAACGTAGTCACGCACTAGTGACTTTTAACATTTATAGTTTGAAATCCAGTATTATATTAACAAGCATATCTTTTTATGGGTATAATAAATATTCAGGCTTGATTCTAATATTTTTGTTGGGTTTTTGTTTTGTGGTTTTCTGTGTGTGTTTGGTTTTTATTGTTGGTGGGGGTTTTTGTTTTATTGATTGATTTTTTTACTGGGTAGGGCAGAGATCAGCATGGAGAAAATATGAAAACTTTTAACCCAATAAAGTAAGGATAAATCTACGTGGAATAAATATTGTGGTATATATGAAGATGAAAGAATGAAATCTGAAAAGTGGTGAGTAGGGTCTAGGCAGTAGGAGAAGGAAGTAAAAGGGCAAAAGCAGCAAGATGTTGATACAGTTAAGGGGACACTTTTGAAGCAAACTTGCACTAGCAAGAGATACTTTAAATTATGCCCTCATACCTGACCTATTCTGGGCACAGAGTAGGGATTCTCAAGCTCAAGTTCAACCTTGAGCTTTTCTCATGGACGTTCATGCATTGTGTGTGGGAATTTGTTGCACCAGATTTTGATGCCTGGTCCATAGAAATACACTGGTATTTTCCCACAGATTTATTTGAGGTCTGAAACATGCCATTTCTTTATTGTTTTTCTTTCCATTCACTGCATGAAAGTGTGTTTTTACTGAGACATCATATCACAGAATGCATTCAATTAACAGCTTAGTAAAGACTACCTGTAGTGGTAAAGAGTAATACACCAACAGAATCCAGTTTTCTATCATACATAGTGCTATGATAACTACTAACATCTGTATATAGAAGCTAGATGACATACACTGCATTTTCTGTGATGGCTAACTACCACTATACCTATTGCTTTGTACTCCACCAAAATATCTTTGGGAAATAGTTATGGAAGATTTTCAATAAAAGTTCAGACTTAAAACATTCTTTTATTCTCTGCAGGTAAGAACTGTCACTTTCACTCCTTTTAAAAATATATTTTTATCAGACAGTTTCCTTAAAATGTATCAAAATATAGTTTATAATTAATTGATGGCGGCCTGCCCTTTGGCACAAGAAGTGTCAATGAGTGTCTAGAGAGGTTTTAGCTGAAATATAAATGGAACTAGTGATCTCAGGCAGCATCCATTTCTCTGTAGTACAGGCTGCATCAGCTCTGACATCTATGTAAAAATAAATTGAAATGAAATTGTCTTTGACATAAAGAGCAGAATGAAAACTGGTTTAGCCAGTGTTTCTGCAGTGTGGCAGGTACACTGCAAAATGAACAAGAGAATAAACAGCTCTGAATTCTGTCAAAAGTTGTTTAAATTTTGAGATTAAAGAAGCAGATAGATGGCTAAGAGCTTTCCTGTCTCAGAAGATCCAGCTTGGACCCAGCCACAAATGCATCTTCTTACTAATCCATCATCCTCTTTTATTTTACTTTATGGTATTTTCTTTTAAAATCAGTCATGTTTTGGTAAAATATATATAGCTTGAAGAAAATTCTAGCTGAAATATGATATTAACGGTCTTTCTTCCGGACAATCCATTAGCTATAATAGCACACTGGAGATCAAATTCAACCTACTATGGTTCTGGGAAAAATCCACAAAATACATCTGGAAAGTATGAATTCCCACTCCCAATGAATAGTGATCAATTATATCTGAAAACTATTGAGTACCCTATAAATTAACAGTCATTTTACTACCACTAATGTCATCTCACAATCTGGGACAAAGAACAAGTCTGCAAAAATCTTGGTAAGAACTGATTTTAGCCAGTAAATTCAGTACAACAGAAATGTTATACCGATGCATAATGTCATGGAGCCACAGTAGATGCTGGGACATACAGCAGGGATGCTGGCTCCACCTCCCACACAATTCATGATCCCTCAGTCATCACACTTTAGAATTTGCAATTGCTGACCTTCTCCAGGGCAGGAGAAAACAGAGAAGACATTTAAAACAAGTAAGCAAATATCTTTTTTTCTCCATGGCTAAATTCTCTTATTTGTCCTCTAATTGCTGAACAATGGACACAGACACTTACTGTCATATCTGTGGCCCTGTAGCCTGTATCTATTCCTTGAAAAGCACGCTAACAACTAGAAAGTGGTGCCCAGCTACTAAAGGTGTGTTAGCAAAAAGCACAGATCTGGACCACATGCAAAGAAATGTGATGGTCCTCTGGGAGAACATTTGCTTCTGGAAAATTTTAGGTGCTAGTTAGGGAGGAAGAAGGATAGAAGCAGACCAAATCTGTTTTATTCTTTGTCACTTACAGTAAAAGTAGCTGTGTCGGGATTGCAATGCTGAAATTCAGAATGGAGAAACTGTTCCTTGTGTAGCAGATGAAGGTAAAATAATCATAAGGATCAATGTGCTCCCGGGATTTTTCTTGTAAAGCTTGGGATCGAATTAAATTGAAAATGTAAAATCCAGGAATGCTGAAAATTCAGTAACATTCAAATAGATATGACATTTTTGAAACCTAATAGGGTTTCCTTGAAAACTACAAGGAAATATAGTTTAGAGTGGGCCTAAACACCTGCTATTTGTAGTTATGAAATAATAGGAAACAAGTAATTTTTCACTTCTTTCTCAATGTGCCTTGATGGATGCCACTCAAAAACATATCACTGTTTGGATTGGATTCAGTCCGCATTTCATGTTTGCATTTGAATTTAGGTCTGTCACAACCTATAAAGAGTGATAAATGTGACATTACTGCGTCTAAAGATCATTAAATGTCAGCTCATGCACTGGCAGCAAAATGGCTGGCAGAAAGTCAATGATGCAAGAACTGTATGGAGTGTGAAGAGCGGAGATGGATCTAGGGCAGCAGGGAGTCATGCAAGCTGTGAGCAATCAATCAATCATTTTATACTGAGGAAGAATAAAATGAGATGTAAAGGCAGTTCTCTGTGTCTAGGTAGAGAGAAAAATATCTTATTTGTAAGTGTTTTGATTCATGTCTGTGTGCATCCAGAAAAAATGAAGAGAAATAATAAGTCAGTAAAAAGTATGTATTGTGCTCCACCCAATTTTTTTTTATAATTAACCTGAAATCTGGTGTTCTTATGTGGGTTTCAAAAATAACCTATTTATCTGTTGCTAGAGTATGGATGCTTTCAGCAATTCCTGGTGAAAAATGAACAACTTCTGGATGTTTATGTAGAATGTTAAACAACTAAATATGATTACAAATTTACTTTAATTTTTGTACCGAGTTTTTACTAGTTTCATTCAACATAATGCCAGCTCCCTTGACTTCCTGTTTTCAAGGTTTATAACTTGGTTACCAATAATTGCTAACACAACTGCACTTTACAATGGATAAAAAAATTTTGTCCATATTTAGAAGTCCATATTTAGAAGTTCTTAAAATTATTTCCAGCTTAAGTTCTGTATAGTGTCATAATCTGCAAAGACTTGTGTAACTAACTCAATTGGTTTCCAATTTAGACGGAAGACAGTAAAAAACTCCAGCAAAAAAAAAATAGCCCACAAGTAGTCCACTGCTGTAAGACTATCCATAAGTAAATATATGCTGACTGACTTCATTTTGTCTCCATAAATGTGAACAATAAAATAATTATGGCATAATTTTTACTTTCCTTTTTTTGAAGAATAAATCAAGAGAAAATCCATTTGGATTGTTGCAGTAAGCCAACAAGAAAACTGTACAAACTTAACATAACAATTTTGTACACATAAAGATTACTGGGTTTGATTCCAAAAGTTACTCTTTGAGTAAAGACTGTTGTTAGGTTATATGCAAAAGACCCCAGTGAACACACAGACACAGGAGTGCAGAGAAACACTGAGGGGGAAACCTAAATAATAGGCTGACCTGCTGTTCCCGTGGCCATCACAGGAGATCAATCATTCCATTAAAAGGCCTTCCTCCACAAACACAAGGAGCCCAGAGGCAGGATGGCAGGTGGAGAAACACCAATAACATACTTGGAGAAAGGGCCCCAGGACCTCACAAGAACTGTCCCAGGGGAGCTATCAGCTTCATGGTCTGGGTGTGAAACCCCCACAAAAAGTCTGCTGGAGAGGGTCTCCAATCAATCACTGGGCAGACTGAACCTTTAAGCCTGGATACTGGAGGGTCCCACATTGTACATGCATATGTATGGACATACATACCAATCCACCAGAGAAGGGAACAGGATTTAATAATGTCTCAAATGTTATTAAATTTTTTTAACTGTCCATACATAATAAACTCTTGTGTATACCTTGCAATCTTTTTTACTTGGTTTATTTACAGTAATTTTTATTTTTGCTTATAAGCAAAATCCATGATTGTCTACTATATTTTATATGTACTTTTTTTTTTTTTTATCTGGCATGAGAAATCCTATCTTCTTACTCTGCATACATGTCTTAACTATCACTGTTGTATCGCCTTGTCATTCTTACTTAAAATAGATCGAAGTCAAAGACTGATTTGTGAAGAAGACAACAATACTCCTCTGATCACACCTGACTTTTTCCAAGCATCGGGACAGGAAGAAATATTCACAAAGCCACATTTCCTGAGGCAAAAAAACCACAAGTGGCACAACATAGCCAACTTGGCTATGTTTTGGGTTTGGTTTTATTTGTTTTTTTTTTTTTTTACAAAAAATTAGATACCAGGTATTTGAAAAACATAGGGCACATGGATGAGTAGCAGAAATATAAATTTTGAATGTATTTTGTGTTGCTGATGTTTGGATTTTCCTTCACAAATTTAAACAGTTTTCAGGTACTTCTGTCTGCCATTTTCTCTTTATTGCTTGAACAGAAGAGGATAAATCCTGAGGAACTTGAACAAGATTTTACTGTTTCGGTGTGTTTTGAAGTAGAATACTCCATGGTTGAAAACACAATGCTAATATCCTCCTGAAAGAAAGATACTTCTGTCTTCGAACTACTTTCTACAACTCCAGTCAAGACTGAAACTCTTTTGAAAATGCTAGGAAAATACTGTTTCAGTTGGAAAGTGAGTAACGTTTAAATTCTTTTGATGAAAATTCCACTGTGAAATAACATCAGGTATGAGATATTTGGCTTATATGTGAGATGTATCACCCTCCCATCATTCAATCACTTACCTGAGACATAAGAAACAGCTATATTCTCCTTCAGTTTAGGACCCTGAGTGTGGCTCTCTAACTTCCTCCTACCTGACGACATTTCAGAGTGCGGTATGCTTTCATTGTGTCATCTTGAAGTAGAGCAAGAAAAATTATGTGTTAAAATAAATTAAAAAAAAAAAAAAGAAGAGGAAGAAAAAAGCAGTATTTCCATTATGAGCTTTCTGTAACATTTAGGGTCTCCAACAGAATCTCTTTGTTGGCCTATAAACGTACACTATCACACTAAATACAGTTGCAAATGCAAAAGTTGAATTCTATGTATTTTCTTGATGCAAAAAATGTCAAAAAATTCTTATCTCTGATTTCAGAACAAAAAAGAGGTCACCTGAGTTCATGCTCAGCGTTTTAGTGGCATTAGAATAATGCTAGATGAATATGACCAAGTCTGGGAGTACATTATAAGTGTGACTCCACATACATACTTTCCTTCCCTTCTTACAGGTCATTCAGATCTTAATCTTCAATAAAATGCTTATATTAATACGTAAAGAATATTTAGATATTGTTGCAAGTTTATATTATAGATTTATTTTAATATGGCCATCAAGAAGATAAATGTGTCCTTAATTAGAGAAAACATTACAGCCTCCAGTCTTACCTTCTGTAGGTTTGATTTCTTAATAAGCAAAATAGAGGAATCTCAGGCTCTCAGAGTTCTTTACTGCACCACCTCAATGTGTCACAGAAAGAGTGATGCACTTAACTCGTAGAGAGAAGTGGAAATAAATTTATTGCAGGGATTTAATGAAGTTTGATGGTAAATGCAACAATGTTTTATCAACGTTCGAGATAGCAAGGCACGTTTGGTTATTTACTGCATAGAGAACAGGGTCAAACATAACTGTCAGGCAGACCCTCCGATTGAGTCATGTGATTCAGAAAGGACCCCTTTGCTTTCTAAACTCCTTCTCAGAGAGGAGTCTAGGTGTGGCTGGATTCAATCCTAGTCCAAGACTTGGGCATCGGTTTATGTCTTACAGATTATATATGCACAATCAATCCTTTGTATCACTTAGCTAAGATTTCAAAGATTGGCATGCTACTTCATAGAATCATAGAATCATCTAGGCTGGAAGGACCTTTAAGATCATCTAGTCCAACCATCAATCTAACTCTGATTAAAAAAAAGAAAACCATATAACACCCCCCTCCCCCCATTACTAAACTATGTCTCTAAGCCCTATGTCAACCCGTCTTTTGAAAACCTCCCAGGATGGTGCCTCAACCACTTCCCTGGGCGGCCCATTCCAATGCTTAATAATCCTTTCAGTGTAAAAAATTTTCCTAATATCCAATCTGGACCTCCCCTTGTGCAAATTGAGGCCATTTCCTCTTGTCCTATTGCCTGTGACTTGGGGGAAGAGACTGATTCCTGCCTCTCTACAACTTCCTTTCGGGTTGTAGAGGGCAATATGGTCTCCCCTCAGCCTCCTTTTCTCTAGGCTAAACAATCCCAGCTCTCTCAGTCTTTCCTCATAAGGCTTACTCTCCAAACCCCTTACCAGCTTCATGTTTTGTTCCGTACCAAGGATCTGTTGCATCAAGGAACCTCCGAATCTCAGGAAGTAACCTTAAGCGGTGTCCCTACTCAAGGGAAGATCCTGTTGTGCAGCCTACTGCCATGCAGAAGAGCTCAAAGGGCTCTTGGGCTATTCACTAGTTATAGAGGCAACATGGTTGACCCATAGTCATATTTGCCTACTGACCACAGTACCAGTATTGTTTAAATTAGCCCTTGGCTCTTGTGCTGTTGTCTGTCTCCCTGAAACCATGTTGAGCACCAGATGCTACCATCATGACTAGATGCACCCATTATGACAACCACGGGTTCTTATTACTTGTGCAGGGTTATGGGAGATAAAGGTCAGGTTGGCACATGGGGAGGGGGAGCACACCATCACACAATGGCAATGCAGTTCCTGTTACCCAGCAAACACACCTCCTCTCTGCAGACGGACTTCTGTCTTAGCTCCTCTTATTAAGGAAACTGTTTGAATTAAGCATTTCTTTATTTTCTCCTTCTCCTTCTCCTGCTCCATCTCCTTAAATGAGCCAATTCAGATGAGTATTTTGGATGTGTCATCCATATCTGTAGAAATACTGAGGACGCATGGTTAACAGACCTTTGCCTGTGTTCCCTTCCTTGCCTTGTGGTGGAAAGGAAAAGACAGAGTACTTTCCCAAGGATGCCATATTTCAAGAAAGGTGTTGGCTTTCTCCAGCTTATCCCCATAAAAAGTGAGGAGAATGTTGAAAACCAAAGAAAATATGAAAGTTTTCTATAGGGAAAAAGTTAACAAATTATTGTTGATATAATCTTAAGAAATCTGAAAGGAAAAATGATAAGAGTCTTCAAACGCATGAATATTACTTTTAAAGAGGGTGGGAACACTCTTAAAGAGGATGAGGGTCGAATAAGATGTTAGAGATTTAAACTTCAGTGAGGAGATTTGGGTCAGAAGTTGAGAAAAAAAAAACTTCTAATGATACAGATAGTTAAGTTTGGAAACAGATTGCCCAGGAGAGTCCAGAAACATCAACCATGGAAGTTTTAGGAAAAGGTTGAACAAATGTCTGCAGGAATGATTTAAATGCAGATCACACTGTTCATAGCAGAGGAATGGAGTTAATTATCTCTTAGAAAAATACTTTAGTTGTGGTTGCATGCAAGTAAAATCTGTATCATACTTGATATATACAGGACTTGGGTTAAAGGGTGATTTGCCCCTCCTCTATCCAAAATAGATAACAAATATAATTACTTGCCTTATATGTTATAGGAAAACATTTATTTATTGACCTTGTGCTGTAAGCTTCCCTTTTTATTCTTTAAAGTCACTGAAAAAGCCAAAAGGTAATAAAATTCTCGACTATGATGTCAATAGGCCTGAATACTACTAATAAAATCTTTAATGTATCACACAAAGCAGGGAGAACCTCTGAGACTCTCAGCACTCTGAGCTATGATATATTGAATAAATAACAGAAGCAGAACACCTAACTATTTGAAAACTATAGTTAGGGTTAAATAAAAAATTAGTAGTAAAACCTCTTATCTTCATCAAAGAAATCAAGATTCAATCCTTACTTAAAACTGAAGTCCTGTAGAAAAATACAGATTAAAGATATAATAGGTGTTCTCTTACTTTACTTTTTTTGTTAATATTTAATAAGAGTATGGAAAGGGAGGGGGGAGCAAAAGTAAAATTAAACTTGACAGTTAACTGTTTATGACTAGTTAAATATGTTTCCAGGGATATTTTTACTCTTGTGGAGCACTAAACCTGTTGACCTCCACAACTGTGAAAAGGTCAGTTTTAAAGTTTTCATAATCTTCAGCAAGCACTTGCTCTCTCTGTTGTCACAACATCCGTATGTCCCCCAGTTTATTTTATGCAGTAATTTTCTTTTAGGTCTTCTCTCTCAGAAATGAACACCTGTTCAAGTTAACAGTACTTTAACTTACTGGGGAACGGGACTGGCTGTTTCCATGTTTTTATTCCCGAAGTATTTATTTAATTCATTAAGATCATTGAGTGTTTTGTTCAAGAAACCAAAGAATTGCCTACCCCCTCCTCCATTTATTTGTATGTTGTAAAATTATTTATATGTGTTGATCATAGGACTTTATATTTGACTTTGCTATCAAGCCTGGTTCTGCATAGAAGACATTAACTATGTGCCTTGTTGCTAGAAGTGCTCTCTACCTGTGAAGCTCAGTTTATCTGCACAAACTGACACTCTTGTGTGTCAATCCCCCACCCCAAACCAATCAATATTCTCATTTGCAAAACTTGTCCCAGAAGATTTCTTCATTTGCCATTGATTTTACAGTTGCTCAGTTGTCAGTGTACATTGTTGATCACAGCACTGCCAAGAGGGAGGGCTATTGGCTGAAGGAAGGAGAAAGAATGGCATTTTTATTCATGCTATCTAAGTTAGATTTATGGAGTGAGGAAGTTATTTTCCTCTCTTGGGCGCTTGAAAGAAGATGCACTGCAGTCTATATAAGCCTCTTGTTCTCTGTGTTTTACAGCCACCCAGATGAATATGAATATGAGGCATGTGGGGAAAGTTAGGAGAATTTCTGTGTGCACCTTGGATAGTAATTTTTTTCAATACGTATAAAAAAAAGGTTCAGTAGTTTTCATTTTGAAGAAAATGTATCACTTCTGCTCAGTGTAGCAGGCAGAAAGTTTCAAAGAAAACATGCACTTCCCAACAAGCACAAAATGTGAAATGTATTAGAAAATAAAGGTTTTAATGTCAATTATCATTAAAAACCTTATTTTCAAAAGCACTTCACAGTTTATTCATGCTGAGAAGTGCTTCTTATCTTCGAAATTTTCATCCTGCTGCACTGAGCAAAATGGGTGCAATTTTCTTTTAATTGTTTTGAACACCATGTGTGAGAGAACATGACAGAATGCAAATTGCTTGTACAAGATGTAAGAGGCAAAGAAAGTTGTTGAATTTTGTGGCATCTTTCTGTGAGCTGAAAGCATGACACATACTATTTATTTAACAATAGGTCAGGAAGCAATGTCTGTTTCCTTTGTTTTCAAGGTAATGCACGTTTTTGCCCTGGTTTTAGTTTGAAATGCAAGACAAAAACCCAAAGGTTTCATGATCTTAGTGCCCTAAAAGTTCTGTCCCCAGGAAGAATAGTTCAGACCCTGGGTCAGAACTAAACCAGACTCACAGCTTTTGAGGCTTTTTCAAAACAACCTATCTGCCGCTCTGCTATGTATATGGGAAATATAGACTGCAAAGCAATCTGTTTTCTTTATTTTTCTAACTGGTCAGGCTGAACTTGGGCAAGAAATTATTCTGGATTAAGCTGCACCAATGCAGTAATGTGATACCATACTATTTTACACAGCAGTCCAGTGTCTCATGGGGAACACGTCCAGGCAGTCCTGCGCAACCTGCTGTAGGTGGACCTGCTTTGGCAGGGGAGCTGAACTAGATGATCTCCAGAGGTCCAAGCCCCTGTGATTATATGAATTAATCCTTCTCCTGTGGACATTAGACATGAAGAATTGAAAAACAGTAATGAAATGTACTGACTGTCCATCTTCTTTTCCCAGAACCTCTGCAGGGCTAAACATTTCTATTTTACACAGCTGCTAGGAACCTCCCCATACACACATAGCAAAATCAAAATAGAAAGAGGACAAAACTCTATGTCTATGAAAAAAGGGAATCAGCAAAAATGAAACAAACACTTTGATACTTTCTTATATGACCAATTAATCACTGTTGATGAGTTTACCAGAAGATATTTCCCTCTGCAGTACTTCTATTGGCTTTGCCTAGCTAGTTTGCTTTCTGTAGCACTGTGTTATAAGGCACAGAGGTCAGATTTCTCTTTGAAAGCCTCTAATGATCTGACAAAAGTTTTCAGTGGAGTTGGAACAGAAATTCCCCCAGGATAATTTGACATTGCATTATTATTGCAATAGTTTCCACAGATATTCCAAAGTCAAATTAATCTAATTTTTTTAGGGGTAAATGCCTTCTTTAGTGTAGATTCTTTGTGAAACATGACAGAACTGTCACACCATTTTTTTATCAAACTTGTTGTGGTTTCAGACCTTTTCTCCTTTTTTTTCTTCATCTAGGAAACACAGGTATTCCTGGACATGTTCTTGCACTTCACCTGTGCAGGAGAATTTTAATTTTGTGATTTTTTATTCCATTTCTGAACCTTATCATGGAAGTTCCATGTGCATTTCCATACCTGGTCTCACTCTTATGAAGCTGACTGAAATGAAACAAATAACAGGACAGACTTGTAAGAAAGAGTTGCTGGGCCATAACGTAGAGAAGACCTTCATATAGCTGAAAATCAGTATAAGGACTGCTGGAGACATTCTTAGTCCACCATTAATGTCACAGGAAAGGGTTTTCTCTGCATAGCACAGTGGCGGGAGGCTGTTTTAAGAGGAATGAAAGGATAGTCCAGCAAAGGGCTGATCAATCAATATTTTAGTAGAAACAATGAGTACAAAGATGCTGCAGGTATGTTGTAGTGATCCCTTCCCCTTCTTTCTTTCCTTCCCTCCCAATCCAAATATACTAAATCTATCCTTTTTCTTATCTGCATACATGAAATGAGTTTTATTCTATTATGAGCCTGATCTACTTGTTTTGAGCATGAATATTTATTCTTTTACTTGGTTTCTTCTCAAGGCCTGTCTACATTAAAAATATTTCAAATCAGGCTAGAAGTCTTGCATACTAAGCTTGAAAAGAAGCTCTGTTCAGCTTAAGCATAAATGCCAAAGCTGGATTTTTTCACAAAACTCTCAAAGATGAAACTGTTGAGGAACTTTTTTTTACCATGATTGTGTATGATGTGAGCAAGCCACAATTAAGAAGCAGCATAGACATAACCATGTGGCACTGACATTTTCTAATAACCTCTATGGTGAGTGTGTGAACTTTTTTTCTTTACATGAACTCTCATTAAAAAAAACCTGCTTTAAAAAAAAAAAAGTGACCAGGTATCAAACATGGACACTCATAACTAGTTTCTTTTCTGAACAGTGTAAACTGGAAAGGCATATTTTTGTGTACCATGTGTTTTTCCTATTTTAAGTCTCAATATTTCTTGAAATTCTGATTTTTCACCATGTCAAACACTACTTCAAAGGAATTTTCAAAATTTTGTAATAAAGTTTAAGTTTACTCATCCAAATTATACTAAAGATGTTCATGGGTGGAGACCACAGGGCTTTCCTTCCTTCCTTCAGTCTCACAGATATTTTTTACAGACCAAACAACTAGACATTTCTGTCTATGATCTGTCCTTTAAGTCCTCTAATAGGGAGAAGGAAAATATTTCATTTTAAATAAAGTCTTGTGCTCAAACTAATCAGAAAGAGAGACATGTCCTGGAAACTCATCAAGACAAATGATACAGGAAAGTGTACCATGACTGAGAGTACGGCTGAGAAAGAAAGCATTGCAGAGCTTTTTGGGCCTCTGTATAACCTTATGTAAAAGGGCTGTTATGTGCCTGTAGGTGTTCTTGGCATGGCCTTTTTGTTGCCCTTCCAGAATGTACCCTTGCTAAATATAAATACAAAAAGAAAAAAACAAATTTATGGTTTTTTTTATATTTTATACTGGACACTTCACTGTGGCATCTGAAGCCATATTGAGACTGTTGTTTTTATTAAGAAAAGAGAAAAAGTATAAGGCGACCCCAAAGAAGTAGGCACAATTTATTCCAAATAACATCATCTAGTCAGATACTAATATATTACCAGACATAACTTTTACCTTTGTCATAGAAGTATCAGCAGCTTTTAGTACCTTCTTTTTTACAAATATTTATTCATAGATATTGTTATTAATCATAATTCTATATCATATATAATTAATCATAATCACTCATACGAGCATCAGTCATATTGCATATACAGCCAGAAACTAACTACAGTGCTGGTGCATTCTGATACACAAATACAAAAAAAGGCTTACAAAACATTGTATAGATGTAAATGTTAGTCCCAAACACATAGCAAATAGCTACGCTGTGTGTTCTAGGAGTGGGGACTAAATGTGAGACTTAGGACTCCCAAACACTGAGATGTGAAGACCTGCTTCAAGAAACATACAAAGCCTAAGGTAGGACTAAAACCAACATGAGTGGTTTCTACAGTGCAAAGCTACATTCTGTGATAATAGCTTGCATGTATATGATGTTCTCCAAAAACACCATTCTCATCAATTACCAGCACATATGTGGATAAGAAGTCTTGCAAGTAGCCCACATGCCTTTTATACATTGAACAAATTATCCTTATTTTAGCTTTTGTAAAGTATGTGTGTATATGTAAACAGTATGTACAATTCTACTAAAGCATATTTGAGAATGTGTGCTTTAAGAAGAGTAATGAGTCAGTGACGTTTTCGACATAAAAAAATGCCCTTGGTGGTAGGAAGCTGAGCAGTGTTCAATGTTTCAATTGCTTTGCACATCTTAGAGTGTCCTTCAGTTCAAACACCTTCTTAGATCACCAAAGGTCTATGCTGTAAGTAAGTGACAGGACTGAGCTTCCTATACATGCATGAATTATTCATTTCCTAAATAGATACATTAAAAAGAGAGCTATTTAGAATTTCATGAATATTAATAAGACCATTCACCAACATACCACATATATCTATGCTAAAGAAATCAATATGGAGGTGTAGTTTATTACCAGTGTGCCTGGAAACATACAACACGGTTCCACTAATATAAGAAAAAAAATCACTTTTAAGACTCGAGTTACTTCATCTTCAGCCTTCTGAAGGCACACACGGTTTTTACTGAATTGAAAGCAGGCTATTACAGAGAGAAGCAACGATTAAGAAAGGCCTTATTTGCTTAAGCCTTGTGTAAAAATTGTTCTCTAAAGGAAAAGTTAATTTCAGTCAGACACATTCATGTAAAGATAAACATCCTAAACTACAGACTGCAGATACAAATATCCACAACACAGGTAGTCAGATCTAGCATTTTAGTTTATTTTACCACAATCCTGTATCCATTGCTCTGAAATTGTCAGTCAGGCCATAAAAATGTAAAATATAAAAATAACAACTTTTTTAGCAAGAGATTGGTATGTTGAAATCTACAGTGAATGAATTTTACTAACAATCCCAAACAGAACCTTTAATTTCCTAATAAACTCTTCTAAAAAAGTTAGTGGTGTTGAAATTTGTTTTTGAATTTCTACAGAATTTATGACAACATTTCTTTTACTGGTCATTCAGCACTTTGCATTCTTAAAAAAAATAAGGTGCCACAGTGTACCATTTATTTTTCTCCAGAGTCATGCACAGTAGTTTGAAACAATTCTGCATCCAAGCTAGATAGTTATACTGATTAACACTGACACAGCTTCCCACAAGCACTGTACTGTCTTTTGGACATAAGATAGTTTCATCACAGTTACACAAGTTTGCTGGAAATTCTGTGATTGCTCCATTGCAGGTGGTAGATTTGCCCATCAAGAAAGCGTGCTGCTTAGCAAATCTTTCTCCTTGCTCCCACCCTCTGCACCACCCCTATTTTTCCCTCCTCACTCCAGTTTTAAGGCCAGTGACAATACTTTCTCTTTAGGATGGATGCCCTCTACACTTCTACGTCAGATTGACCTTTGTGTCTTCAGGTGTTGTAATGGCTTACTGGCTCAATGTCAAGATGCTAAGAGATCCTTCGGGTTGTGTAGATTTCTTTATTACTGTCAGCATGGGTTACAACAAGTCTTCTTGCTGGTGATCATTAGACAAGCCAAAATTAGTTGTGTAACACTCAGGTTGGCTCAGGTATAATGTGCTAAATAAGAGTAATTTTATTGATACACACACATTAAGAAATCAATTTTGTTGTGATCTTAGCTGAATGAATGAAGCTGATTCATCTAGTGTGGAGTAGAAATAGATGGCTGCAATAAAAGTAACTAGGATTCATATAAGTGGTGTCGTGGTTTTCGTAAAGTGACTCACTCACCTGTCAAAAAAGGTTGAGCTCTCAGCAAGAAAAGATCACTGAATTCATCAGAAACTCTTACCCCATGCTTTTAAAATCTGTTACAAAAAGAAGAAAAATGATCACTTAGAAAGGCTAGCACTACAGCAAGGTCACAGGTATAAAACTTTCTCGCCAAAAAAGACCCTGCTGACATTACACATGATAAATGTGAGGAGACTTCTCATGGGACCAAGAGCATTCCAGACTTTGTCTAGAAGAGTGTATTTATGTCGTTATTAAAGAAAATATGAACCTTTTTTTTTTTTTTTTTAAACAAGTTCTCAGCTTTATTAATCTCAGGAATAAAGGTAGAGTAGGTGCCCTCCAATTTTACCTCAGTTGTTTCCTGAATCTGCCCACTTACTGCCCTTTTTATCTTTGTGCAAATCACTTTACACTACCTTATAATCCTACAATTGGTCCCTTGTCAAAAAAATTCTGCTTAGGCATCCACAGCTTAAAATCCCTTTCCCCTCTGCCTCATTTCAGATAAAAAGAAAAAAACCCCTCTACCCTTTATCACAGCTTCCTTCCATGCACATAGGTTTGACAATGTCAGCTAAAGGGGACTCTTCCTTGTTCATGTGGCCAGTTTTGTCTAAGCCTTCAGTTCCTCCAAGTTTAATATTAGCTGTATGTAGAAGAGGCGTAACAACACAGCTTTCTCCAATTAATACCCTCAAGGTGCTGTAGGATTATAAATATAAAGTGTTAATTACATTTCTTTTATAATAATAAAGCACTCAAGTTTGGATTTTAAAAATCCTCCATGGAAAACATTGCTGTTTCATTTAATCCAGAGTGCCTAGAGGAGATTCCATCTTGCTGCTCTCAGTTACACTAAGCACTTATTTTAGAAATCCATGGGGAATTTCTGTTACACAGAATGTTGAAGTGTGCAGATTTTTTTCAAGTGTACTGTGTCGAATGAAACATGAAAATATATGAATGATTTATAATAACATACATATAGGGATTGTCAATTTAATAGGTAGACATAGGGTTTTCTGTTAGGAAAGGATTTAAAGGCTCTCAATTGAAGCAGATCACATCTAATGTAAAGCTGAAAAAAGATGTTTATTAAAGCTAGTGTCTTTTCTTTGACAGCCGTTCCATTTCTCCTGGCTGAAGTGGTATGAATACATATCTTACAATGTCTGCTTCACAAGCGTCCTATATCAAGTGTTATGCAGGTATCATTAACAAGTTAATTTTCTTTGGCCTAAGACATTTCCATCATTTTCATCCATTCAAAAACTGGTTCAAGCTATGACCAAGATATTAGTTACTTGTTAACATATTCTCACCATATGTTGCCTTTCATGTTGACAGAATCATCGGTGACTCTGGGACTCCAGTCAGATTCTGGACAAACTAATTAGATAAATGGTGGCTTTTTGGAGAAATGGACAGCTCGTATTTTCTGCTTATAACTTTCATCATTTTTTGTCTCTTACTTTCATGATGTTTTGCATGTTCCTTCAAGAAAAATAAAAAAAAACCAAAAGATCCTCTATGAACAGTTTCCTAGATTGTATCTGACCGATTCAAAGGACTAATACTTGGACAAATGATTATTGGTAGCTGTGGTGTGTCTTCCTTATCTGAATTTTCACACAGAGTGTTCAAGGCAAGTGAATAAGAAAATATATTACAGTCTAGGTAGAATACTACAAAAGTTTCTAATCAGATATATCATACAGAAGGTTATGTGCCTGGTTCCTTTATGTGGAACTCGAACCAATCTCTCAGATGCTCATGTTCATAACAAGGCACTGCTGGATTCCTAACTAACAGAAAAGAGTTTCGCTTCATGATGTATGTACTGGCATATTTAAAAAATTGAAAATTTACAGTGTCTGAAAAATGGACAGAAGTATCATTAGTGAAATAGGTATATTGAGTCTTCAAAAGTATGGAGGTGTCTTTAAGAAAACCGTTGATAAGCAGTGAAGTTGGTGTATGGCTACTTACCATAGTATGATCTTGGTCTCATCTTGTGAATTGGCATGTTCATGAATATCCTTCCTGTGGTGTGCTGTTTCTCTAAGGTGGCTTTCATGATAAAGTTTCCTTTCCAAGGATACAAGCATATAGAGAAGAGTATTCATGCAGGGCTGTCCTTTGAATGTGACTAGGATTTTGCAGCATCCACAGTCATGATACCTCAAGAGTGTTCCTAAATCTTATAATTTTGCTTTGCCCCAAGTTTCTATCTCTGCTACTAAGTAATATAACTTGGATCTAAATCACTGTGCACTCTATGAAAAAATTTTCTTTAAAGCTTACTGAAATGGTTATTCCACTGTCTCTCCAAACAACCTAGAGAATTCTACTACAGAAAGGACTAAAATCCTGCAACATGTCTGTTTCCTATGCATCTGAAGAAATGTGGAAGTGAATCTTATTTAGGCAGCAGTTGCAAATGAGTAGGAATGATGTTTCCTGTAGAGGCAATAGGGCTGCTCAGAAATGTGGAGAGCATTGCCTCCAGTTTTGTAACTATCTGCAATGAACATGTGATCCCAGTTTGGCTTGGGAAGTTAGTTGAACAGCTATATGGAGTTATTTGCAGCTTTTAAGTAAACTGGTATAAAAAGAAAACTTTGCTGATAGAAATGGTATTTTTCGGAAGGACAGAGAATGCCAAACTCCACGTTCATGAGAATTCAGGACACGGAGAACAGAAAAACATGATAGAGATTTACCATTCCATAAGTCCAGGCAGTTTCAATACACAGCAAATCTCCTCCTTTTGCTACAACTGTCCCTGAAAGACTGAAAAGCATTTTCTCAGTAATAGCCTTATAAAACCCAAACGCTCCCACGTTGATTGATTAGAAAATTTTACCTTAGCTTCATTAAGATGATCAGAAACAACAGAAAGGGAAAAACAATGCTCTATAATGAACTCTCATCCCCCTTACACTGTAAGAAACCTTCTCGTGTGAGACCATATCTATGGTGGTCTTACCCATGCTTCAATCCTTTTGGTCAGATCAAGCAATGTTGGCTGAAAACCTTAGATATATAATACTGTCATAAAATGAGTAATGATCTATCTGAGTGTATTTTGTACATGTGCTTGGTATGCGTTCATCTGGTATAGAGTTGCATATGTATTCTGCTAAACTCCAGCGAAGTGGAAATGTAGTGGTGCTTGCCTTGCAGCAGCAGTCTCCTCATGCAGGATAGGGGTCTAGACTAGTACTTCACATGTGACATGTAAGGTGGTTTTCATTCTTACTGCTTCTACTTTTCTTCACACATTTTCCTGGAGGAAAATGTGACATTTTAATATCTTTTACAGAAATAAAGTATCTATACCTGGCAGTTATTAAAATATACATTTTACAGAATAAACTGTACCCTCCTTGTTAACGTGGTTTAAGACTTTCAAGTCTTACTGAGAAAGTCTTTTAAACAAATCAAATATTAATGTTTAATAAGAGGTTAAAAAATATTGAAAATTGCAAAGTTTAATTTTTAAAAAATATGAAGTGTTAAAACCTAATTACTATTAAATATTCATGGTTAAATTATTAAAATCGTTATTAAACCCCAAATTTCTAAGTCATCAATTCACAATCTCTGTGTAACATAATGGCACCGACCATAATTTTTTTTATGAAGGCCCAATGAATGCACAGCTCCTGTTGAATCAGCTCATGCACCTGCTGCATGACGAGGGCCAGGCTGGTCTTAAGTTACCTGCTGCCTGATTCATATAAAGTTACATCCAGACTCACATGCTGCCTGTTGAGAACAACACAGTTATGACCTTAAGGTACCAGAGAATCCATATTTCTTTTCTGAGTTGTTTCACATGCAGCAGTATGTACGGAGCATAAATGAATCCCATTTAACTGGTCAGGCCTCCTGACAGCTGCTTCCACTTTCTGGTAATCTGTATTACTTTTGAAATAACTGCAATGAACCATTATCCCACAGATTGACAACACTTTGTTTTCTGAAAGCGATATAAGAAAGCAGCAGGAAGGTTGCATTTTGAATCGAACTCTCCGACTGAATAATAGCAAAAGCTTATAAAGCAAGTTCCAAAAATACATACAGAACTCCCAACATAGCTTTCTATCGATTTTTAAGTATTGTCCAGTTCAATTTAAAACAAAGACAAGGGACCTGCAGATGCCATTTTTATATTTCTGTAGCACAGCAAGCTTTTCCAATGAGAATGCAATGCATTATAGAGTTACATCAGGCATCAGTTACATTTATACCCAGCATATAAAGACTGCTCATTCAGTGATGCAGGAATAGGAGGTCATTAAAAAGATAAGGAGATTTAACAAATATATCAATGTGTTTTCCTTGTTTTTCATAATCAAAGCTTTTTCTGAAAGGAGAGCAGGGGGACAGAGCGGGAATGATTTATCTAGCCCACAAATTTTTAGGGGAAAAAAAGGATGGAAAGAAATGTTATCCCTGGGCATCATTATCTTTGAGCTGTCTGGCACATGACAATTTTTACAGTGACACATTAGCACAGAGCAGTATTTGCAGTCTTCCTGCACAGTGCTCATTAAACTTTAATGAAGCACAATTTCTAAAATTCACTGCCAAATGCACTTATCCTACAAATGTCACTATCAGCAATTTTACATACACTTTTGGCTAAGGAAAAAAATTGTAGATCCAATTATTTCCATACTTCTTCTTTTAAATACATGAGAAAGGTCAGGTACAATACAGCATTTTCCTGAGTACTCCCAACCACTTGGACTTGATTCTACCCTTTCTGCCCTTGATTCTCCCTAAATACTCCTATCTCTTAAGATAGTTTCATCAAATTGAAATTGAGCTTGATGAACTTTCATTGCAATCCCTAGCATAGTAAGTACTTCAGTGCCCTTAGTTATGGGCGTGATAGCTTACATTTTTCTTTATTTTTCTTTATTTTCTTATAAAAAATAACTTGATGCTTAATACCATAATAACTTTTTTTAGTGTAATATTTTGAAGTGATCCAATGGCTTTTCATTTATAGTGCACATGTAGAAGTGTGAGCAATGAGACAGGAGACTTACCAGACAATACTCCAACCTATATAGACACAGAAGACTGGCTTCACATGAAAACGAAGAATAGGGTAACTATGCTGTAGCGAATAATTAACATGTTAGCCTACCCTCCATTAGAAGAGTCCTTATTGACAGCTCATTTCTCAACATCTTTCTCCTGCACATGTTTTTCCCCAATGATAATTACCTTCCTGAAGGCATGAGAAATTCTCCACAGCATTAGAAGTTCTGTTACTTAGTTCTGCATTAGCGTTATGTCCAGTCGGGATCTGCAGAGAACCTATCAGTTCAATAGGGTAATGATACTCATTTTTATATTCATTCAGATTTACTTGCAGATACAAAACCTGTGACTATCAGCCAGTGTTAGGAATGGTAGATATGGAAAAAATCATAGAATCATAGAATAGTTTGGGTTGGAAAGGACCTTTAAAGGTCATCTAGTCCAAGCCTCCTGCAATGAAAAGGACATCTTCAACTCAATCAGGTTTCTTAGAGCCCTGTCCAACCTGACCTTGAATGTTTCCAGGGATGGGGCATCCACCACCTGTCTGTGCAACCTGTTCCATTGTTTCAACACCCTCATTATTAAAAATTTCTTCCTTATAACTAGTTTAAATTTTCCTTCTTTTAGTCAGGATCTGAGCAGGTAGAAATCTTGCTCAGATCGGAAAGACCAGTGTAGATATGAGACCTATGAACAGTCAACAAATGGAGGGTATGGCCATTCAAGCGGTTTTATTTTACTACTTGAGAAAAATGATACGCTATATGTATGGATTATTTTTTTCTTTTATTGTGTCAGTTTGAAGAGCATAACTACAACTATACAAGGTATCCAGCATGCTTTGTATTTGCTGTAAATCTAGTTAAAACAACAAAGGTAGCAGAATATTTTCTTCTTGTCGTTAATTTTTCTCTAAGTTAGTTAAAATGACACTGCCAAAGGAAACATATTTTGTACAATGTGCCTGCCTGTTCTCCCTACAGGTGATGTAAGTTTCAAGTTAAACATGAGAGAATATTTTCTTTCCATTTCTTCCTGCTTACAATGACTTGCAAGCAGAGTTTTCTAACTAGAACCTGACATTCTTCGTCACTCAGTGCTTTTGTTTTGTTTAGTGCTATATATTTGACAGTTTTTTGGTTTTGGCCTCATTACCTTGTAAGTTTTGAACACTGAAGTGCACTGAAAAGCACTAAATGTGCTGGCTTTCCTAATTTTTCTTCCCTCTCAGAATTTAAATACCATCTGCATTAGAATAGATGCTTATGACTCTTCAGCACTTTTCTACCACCAGTACTTTTCATTGCCTTGCCCAGCATAAATTAGCAGTAGAAACAGCATCATTTTGAAGTCCCTAATGTCACTTATGTTGCAGTAACAATTCTTTTTCTGACTCCTTAGACCAATAAATAGAACAATCTCTTAATATCATCTGATACTCCTTTGTAAAGCAGAATTTCACCTATTATTGCATCTACATCTGCTATTCAAATCTGTATAATCACCATGAGTTTCATAATTTAAATTTAGTTCTTGGTGTACAGTTACATGTACTAGAAATTGATATAAGAAACATTTCTAAGAGATGAACTTTTTTTCAGAAGCAAAGTGTGCATAGAGCTAACTGATGGTTACCATCTCAGAGTGTTCAAAAAATGTCACTGAAACTGTAGGAGGAGATCACATTCTCACACAAAAATGAAATACATTGTTATACACTGTTCTGTAAGATGCAAAGATAACAACATTAAAGGATATAATTTCAAGTAAGTTGCTAATGTTTACCAGCCATAAGTATGTTTTAAGAAAGCCTTACTGACTTTAACTTTCATTTTGTAAAAAATCCCACTGCCACATTTCTTCTATCACAAAAAATAAACACCTTTATCACTTAACATATGTTCTTCAAACCTAACATTTATTTAAAAGAATAAATACCAAAAATGAAATAACAATTTATGCTGAGACTTTGGCAAGAAAGGACAGCAAGTAAATGTGAATAGAAGTAGCATTATTTACATTGATCAGGAGCTCCATGATTGGGTACGACTTAGGTTTACCTCTAAGGTAACATAATTCATACACTCCTTTAAACTTGCTAGACCAAACTGAGAGATGCTCTCTAAGTAAGCAAGTAAGGAAGCAATGGAATAAGATTCAAGTATTTAGAGATTACAAAATTATCTTGAAAATCAAAAGTCTCATATTTAGGTACAAGTACAGGTTTATCATCTAGTTGGTATAGTTCCCATGGCAATAGAACAGATTACATTAAGAGAAAAAAGCTCAGCCCTGTCTTCATTGTGGCTTTCTTTTATAGGAATGTCAGTGTTATATTCACAGTATTGTATTCATAGTGTTATATTCACAAATGACCCTTACTGAGATTGTTCTTATAATTAGCACCATTGTACTTCATACCAGTACAGTGCATTCTAAATTTCCATCAAAAGCAGGATAAAACAAACACGAGAAGTATGATATTTGTTTCTGCATCCTCTCGAGGTAAATGGTGAAACTAAACTAGTTAAATATCATCTCTCTTCTCAGTGATGTATTTGTAGATCATTTACAAGACTTGGCTTAATGAGTTTCCAGTATTATGGCACAACACTTCAGAGATTCATGAGTTGTCTTCTGCTTTTTTATCTAATATGTTGAACTGGCTACCAGTTATTCAGTCTCTCTTCTACTTGCCTAGTGTCATGTGAACTAATGTTATTTGTTACACTTTTGAATTTGTCACCATAGATGTAAATTAATTATATCTGAAAGTCCAGACCAGGATTTTGTTCTAAAACTCCTAGAAGTATTGTCTAGATGACAGCCTACCTTCATTACTGTGGTGCGCTATGATTCCCTTAGTACTGCTGAACTACATAAAGGCTTAGTGATCAGAAAATCCATGTACACATTGGTATTACTGCTTTTCCCAGGTAGAAGACACAGGTCTTAAATCTTTCTCCTTTTGTGATGAAAAGATTTTGATACATTTGCATTCTCTTTGAAGTACTATTTGTTTATATATTTAATAACTATACAGAGAGGAAAACAGCAGCATGAACTCATTTATTTGCAAATCAGAATAGCTAATGACAATTGTCAAGTTATTGGCTATACTTACGTATTTTTCTGAAGTGATTTATACTGCCTAAGGTTTGTTCATTCTGTGCTTTTTGAAATAAATAATGGTATTCACACTGAAGCCTTAAGTCACAGGTTTCCTAAAAACCTTCAAGCACCTTCATCCTTTTACAGCTAGACTCAGTTTTTAGGCTTGTCATATTAAAAGCTACATTAATTATTAATTTATTTTTCCATAGTCCTTAATAAGGAGAAAGCCTAGGTTATGCCTTTTAATTTTCTTCTCATGTCGCAGACAATTCTTGAATGAAAGGGAAGAGAAAAAGACTAGTCTTCAACTCAAAATAAAAGTCATGGGGTTTTTTTTCAGCTCAAAATACAAATTAAGTGCAAAATTCACTTCATGTGAACTATTAATAGACTGGACCTGACATTCAGTGGATGAAAACTGACACAGCCGAATTAAAGTCAATGTAATAACTGATTTATACTAAAAAGCCATGTTTTTTGTTGAGCAAATGCAAGTACATGGGAGTATAAGGTGTTAAAATACACTTCCCACCATAAAAGTGGAAGTAAAGCTATATCACAACCCTTTCATTGCTGTTATCCATCAATAGGTTAGATGGGGGTGTAAGTGTATTCCACGTCCCTTGTAAGAGATTTAATGACCGCTAAATTTATACAGCTGTACAGCACATAACGAGAAAGAATTTAGTTGTACTTCAAACTGTAGTTTGAGTTCTACTCTAAGAACAAAGAGCATTTCTGTATCCAGAATAATTTCATGCTTATTGCACTAATTTAGCAATACCATGATTTTGTTTCTAATGCAGATATTGACAGAAAATATTTTCATGGAGTCAGTGTCAATACACTGCCTGCAACTAAGGTAATGATCAGATTATGGATTGTGAAATATTTTTATGCAGTGAGATTTTGTAGATATCAAAGCAGATATATAGAATCATAGAATCATAGAATCATCTGGGCTGGAAGGGACCTTCAAAGGTCATCTAATCCAATCCCCCCACAGTCAGCGGGGACACCCCCAACTAGACCAGGTTGCCCAGGGCCTTGTCGAGCCTCACCTTGAATCTCTCCAGGAAAGGGGCCTCAACCACCTCCCTTTGCACCTGTTCCAGTGCTCCACCACGCTCACAGTAAAAAACTTATTCCTAATGTCTAATCTAAATCTGCTCTTCTCCAGTTTAAAGCCATTACCCCTTGTTCTGTCATTGCTGGC
>JAOXNO010000013.1:102838527-102852612 GCA_028565335.1 Limnodromus scolopaceus | reverse complement strand
AGCCGGGCAACGTCCCTATACTCTTCCCAGGATGCCTGTCCCTTCTTCCATTTCCTGTGTAGCCCCATCTTGCCCCTCAGTTTGACCAGCAGGTCCCAGCTCAACCATGGTCATCTCTTGCTTTCCTTGCCCAATTTCCTACTTGTAGGGATTGAGATCCTTTGTGCTCTATAGAGAGCATCCTTAAAAATTTGCCAGCTTTGTTCCCCTCCCTTGTCCTTAAGGGCAGTTTCCCACAGGGTATATACTTCTACAATGTACAAAAGACTTGCTTTTAGACTTAAAAAATGTAAAAAGCTAACAATAAAGGTGATAAATTGTTTAAATTATTCGCTTTCCTGATAAGACTATAGAGAATCTAAGTTTCGGTCAGCAAACATCTGCTAACAACGATCTATGATACTCTCAGGTTGACAGAAAGATGGATGCTTTCACTGGCTGGATGACCAGCTTCTCTCTGTAACCACGTAAAAAATTTCTCCTGTCATTTTCAGCATCTTCTCCTAACTGCTACTTGCTGTATTTTATTACCCATGTTATATTGTATCTAAATTAAGCAGCTGATGTACCATGAGCTTTACGGAGGACCAAATCTTTGCCTTATGGAATTTAGCATAGTCAGTGCTAAAGTGAGCAAGTTCCAGGATATTGCACTACAAAGCCCCACTGACTTTCAGGATAATCTAAGTTACAAAACCTGAAAGAGCTTCCTGCATGTGACATATGACATGAACATAACGTAAGATTTTCTATTTTGAATGATAGTCTCTTCTGGTTCGCCATGGCCACATAGGTGGTGCATGGGAAAGACTAGTGGGGACTGTTGCTGTTCCCTTTCTAGGTAAACCTTTTAGAGATGAATTGTTTGATTTTCTCCAGGGCTGTTACTTTTACTATTCTATCAACAGTAGCAATACCAATCTGTAATTCAACTCCTTCTTGTTAGTTTTTAAAAGGTTAATAACCTTTTTAAAATAAAGTAAATGATGATTTGCTATCGCAGAAATAACACTAGACAAAGCTGAGAAATTTAAACTGTGATATACCAAATACAGAAGTTACGTGGATTTGCTAATACTTTTATCTAAGAGGAAGAAAACCAGAAATAAGGGTCTCAAAATTCAGGGGTTTAGGAGCTAAAACAGCTATGAAACTTCAGACTTTAATTTGTTCTTCTAGTGCATGACACTAACAGTTATGCTGTGGTGATACGCTTTATGCTATTTCTGACAAATCGTTGAAAATGTAGATTCCATTTTAGACAGGCAATATTACAAATGATACCTGTAGATGTGTCAGAAACAATGCTTAAGCAAAGCTCTCTAAAAAAAAAAAAGTTTAACCTAGATTTCTAGAGACTGATCTCTATTCTAATGATTAACTTATAACCATGTGTATTGTATGTGTTTGTTATTGCACAAAAGTACAATATACGAACATGCTTAGGCTGCAATGTATTTGGAACAGAGACTACATCTTCTTTCTGTTCCTACAGTGCCTAGCACAACGCAGTACATGTTATATTTTCATCACACGTTTTGTGATGTAAATATAGTGAATCATCTTGGAAACTGAAATGAAAATGAATGTGTCCATAATTTTTACGTATCCTGGACCTGGATAGGATTTTGCTGGGACAGACTATCCAGCGTTGCTTGCAGTATTTGACAGAGTTAGCCAAAAACTTGCAACTACCCAAAGGTAGTTTTATAATCAATCTGTTGAACTATTCTTCACATTCTGCCTACAGATAACTTAAAATTTCTGGTGGTTAATTCTGATTCTGAAATGTATTGCAAGATAAGAAGCAAATGTACATATGGATACAATTTTACAATGGCATTCTTTGGCATGCCTTTCATATCAGAGGCTTTTAATTTCCCTCTGACCTTTGCTAAAAAATACTGCAGCTAGAGTTAGCACCCGTGACTACACACAGGGTAAATGTGGCAGTTACCAGATTCATAAGCATGCAGATCAACCTTTCATGGTTGCACAGTAGATGTTTAGAAGATCACAATTAGGAATTTATTCTGCAAAAAGGAAGATAAAAGTGATTACAAAATGACATTTTCTCATTTGATGTCCAGGCAAAAGGGATGTAGGTCATTCAGACTTCAGAGCAAGTGAAGCAGAGCAAAACTCTTAGCAATGATTTCTTGTGACAGGAAATATAATATCGAATGGGTGTTGCTGAAACTGGCAGCTACATTCAGTATATATCCCTTCCTAAACTGTGAAAGGAAACTGAAAGGAACTGTACAGTATCTTGAGGTTGAAACATTAGCTTTGTCCTGCTGCAGCAAGCCAGTCTGACAAGCTGACTTGTAGAAGTACTGCTTTACAAGAAGAGGTGCAAGTAGGGAGGCAAAGTGATTTTTGCACAAAGATGACCTCCGCTAAACACATTCTTGAGTCCAAGGGAGAAAAAATGAAGGACTAGGAGAGCCATGAGACACAGCCCAGCAACATATCTCAGAAAATGTTTTATACCAGGACTTCTCTTATACTGAATTATCCAAGAAAACCAAGGAGTCTAGCTTCTTAAGTGCTGTTAGAATAACTAGGCAGCGATCTCTTCCTTCCTATGGAATTTCTGGACTGTATTACTTGCAAACCAATCATAAATAGTATTTTCCTTCAAATTACACTCTTACATTTGTTACATTAATACATAAAAATTAAACTCCAGACAGATAATAACTTCACAAATGGAACAAAAGCAAAGATTCTCTCTGAATGTTTTAGAAATTTGAAATATAAACAAAATGTTATTCTGAATTACTAAATAATGTCTCTCAAAGTCATTAATGCTAGAGCTACCTTTTTGTTTTGACAATGCAGAACAGCAAGGGAATTAATATGAGTATTTTTTCTTAATCTCCTATGTACTAATGTACTAATGTATCTCCTATGTACTAATTCAAAATACATCTATTTATACCATTCCTTAGCTGTGAAAATGCTTTAAATTGAAAAATAATTCTTGTTTTCATTTAAGGCTGCTTAAGCCTTGAAATTCCATCACTATTTTCTTACCATAAAAAAAGAAAATAACTGTCTGTAAAGCATATAAATGTCACTGTGACATGGTGGTTCATTAACATAGTCAAAATAGGCAAATGAAAGGTGAATTTGTAATGTGTTCTCAAACTTATCAGCTTCTCTTTTTAGAATTGATCAACAGGATTTATATGTCCTAGGCATGAAAAAGCCAATTTTAACAAAACTTTCCATCTCAAATTCTCCCAGGTTCTTCTCAACTTTTCCACTTCTGGTTCAGGAAATTACCTTCATATCTCTTAACTTTTCCATCATCTAATAAATCCTATCCTCTAAACTGCAGGCCTGAATCTCAGCAATGATATGTAATAATATTATAAGCTGTTGATTGGGAAAATCTCAAAATTCTAATGTAATAGGGCTGATTAAGCTTATTATTAGAAAAATGTATGAAAATAAACTAGTGCTTTTACTACTCTTCTTGACTTCTACAACAAATTTAAGCTCAGAGGGTAATGTTTTTGGCCACGTTATACACTTCTCAATTAAAAACGCATAATAAAATTGCTGAGAAAGATGTGCCACTAGTGATATGATCTATACTGGACAAATCATTTTGCTGCTGTAGGCAATATGTATTCTTGTATTGAAGATTCCTAATGCAGTCTTAGGTCTAACCTTATTCATATCTTAAAATCAAACCTGTTTAGTATGGGAAAAATCTGTTTCTCACTGAAGTCTTTCTAAATGATGAAAGCATTGAAATTTTATGATATCTGATCTTTTGACTGGACAATTCTTCCAATTGTACATTTGCATGAGCTGGAAGTACTTAACAATATAATTTCAATTACTTCATATTGAGTAAGAAGAAAATCCCTGAGGTGAATGCTTTAAACTTTCAAACATGAGAAAACCTATACTGGCTTAAATATCTGGAATGTGGAGCACTCAGGAATACGTGTCAGTCAGTATCTGGCAGAAGAAATGCTCTCTTGCAAAGCTGGCAATGGCTGGGGAAGTGCGTACCAGAAATTGTTTTATCCCAGTTGTTGCTATGACCATGGGTTTGTTTTTCTCATAAGGTTTTATCTGCAGTCTTTGAAAAGACAGAGAGGAGAGTGGTGAACAGACTGTAGGATCTTCTTCCCTAGGAGACCATGTGAAATAGTTGTCAGAAAGCCTACATTTAATCAGGTAGTAGTGTGAGTTTTTGAATCAATCTATATATGAAAGGTTTGTATCTTGAACATAAACCTTTTCCCTGAACTGTCACTTAGCCTAAAAGGAAAGAAGTTTGAGACACCCATGAGATTGTGTTCTCCCCAACCCCCCACCCTTTAATCTATATTCCTAAAACTAAACCCAAAGTGGTTAAATTATACAATGTCAGCAGTATTATTTTAGGTTTTGTTGTTGGTTTGTTTTTTTTTAATGACTGAAAACTAAAACTGGGGAAACATAGTGGCATTTATGATCTTGGGTCCAAGCACTGTGACACATTGTCTTCATGTTACAGCCTCTGATGCCTCCAGGAGATAATGATTGTACAGCTCTGCCCACCTCCATCTTCTCTTTTTCTATCTTTAAATATCTCCTGGGTGATAAAACATCCTTCATCCTGATCTAAACTCTTTTTGAACTGTTATGGTTATTTTAGAAATAAATGAGATAATAATGAACTTTTCTTTACTGAAATATAGTATGGACAACATTTTGAAGTGACTAGTAAGAAATAACCTGCCCCAGTGGAAAGTCTACTAACACAGAAATTGCTGAAAACACAAATCTAATATATTTGTGTCGTGCAATCTTAACACAAGAATTCAGAATTTTTTCCATTTAAAGGATATGTATATTTATTTCAATTTAAAATGTGAATTCACAGCAAATTAATAGGTTTTTTCCCTTCCTTTTTTTTTATTTCAAAGCGAGTTTAACTTCAATTGGAAGTTATAATTGTCTAATCAATGTGTCAACTGACTTCTGGCTGGTTCTTGTCCATAATTCAAAAATTTTCCGTGTCGTATCAGTATACTGCAGTTTATTTTTGATAAAGAGTCATATATATCTGCTCTTAATGAAAGTGTTAAGCAAGCCTGTCCTGAGTTTTGTATATTAAAAGTCCTCCAGAATCAGTTCTTTCTTAGGGGTGCTACAGCTATATGAATAAATGCTTTTTGATTCTCTGATCAGACTGGAAAATCAAAACCAATTCTATTTGAGTTGATTGCAATTACTTCATTGGCCTGAGACAGAATATAACACTTATTTTAGAAGAAGAAGTAGGATGATAATTTTATTATTTTTTCTGTTGCTATTGTCACATACAGGCAATTTCTGAAAGACAATTGTTTTGAAATTAAAAATTGAAATGTTTTACATCCAAAATACAAAAATGAAACTTTTTCATCCTTTGTTGATTATTTTTCCCTGTTTTTAATAATATGTTTTCTCACTTGCTTTATTTACTATCAACTTTTGGTCAACCTAAAACCACTTATGATTTTTCACCTAACTCTTGTTTATATGTGATAGTATAGGGAAAGGATGGTAAATAAAAGTTTTGCCTATCTGCCTGAAGAAGTGGGAAATCTTACCAAGAACTTAATTTTTAATTTGGAAAAACATATCTACAAGACTTCTTGCAGCTAAGTGAGAATGACATACAGAACCTTAGTCTCATTCTACTATTCTGGTCCTCATAAAAATAATACATACTTTGGTCCTCGGTTTCACTGTCCTCTCTTTTTTTCCCATTATCGCTCATGATCTCAATAAGTGTAATCCCCAAAAAAGGTGAAGCTTCTATTTTTCCATCTTCTTGAATGTCAAGTTGGGCAGTCACAGTTGATCTGATTATTATCATCTAGCTTAAGACTGCTGAATGTAAATTATGTTTTGTTTTGTTTTGTTTTATTTTGTCTACCTCCCAGAAAAATTCCAGAATGTTATAGAGAGACTTAAATCCTCATCCATATTGCTAATTATACGTACAAGGCAGGTTTACTTTTCTAGAAACTAGTTTTGTTTTGTTTTCCATGCCAGAATTGATTTGAAAGAGTTGACATCCATTGATCCAGTATAGGATTGACAGCAATAAATGGGAGAATAAGCCCCTTTTTTAAATCTCAAATCTCTCTTTTAATGTGCAATTTTTGTTTCTGAATATATATACATAAAGTGCTACTAGTATCAAATTTTCCCTATTGCATTGCACAACATAAGTTTTTATAATATATTCTACAGAATAAAATCCACAGCTTGTCATTCATTCCAAAAGTATTAAGTATTTCCAATCTGAAGTTGCATAAATTAGTTGCTTGAAGAAAGAGCCCTAAGGCACTACAAAGTACAGAGTGTTAGACATTGTTAGAATTTGTGAGGTGGCAAAATTGTCGTGTCTTTCTGTACACTGTGCTATTGAAAAAAACCCAGAATTTCTATGTTAAAAAAATACAAAGGGCATCTTTGTGGGGGGTTTAAAATCTTTTTGCTATTGGACTATATAATAATGTTGGCATCAATTTCAAAGGCCAGGTTTTCAGAGCTCCTTAAATCCTATTTATAATGGTAGATCTGAGACTGTGTGCATATCAGCATTTGAAAATACAGCAACCTTGCTTTTTGCATTCTGCTCATCACAGTGCCAGAATCAGTACACTAGAGATCTCCAAAATATGTTGTGACATTACTATTAGGGGATATAATCATGCACTTTACATGTGTAAACATAAAACAGGAAATATATGCTTCTATTACAAATTCCAGTAATCATTACCTCTTCTTTTTCACAAATAGTGCCAAGTGCTAGATAGGACAACACACATTTAATGGATACATTGTTATGGAAAAGTACTTATCAAAATATTTTTGTAATTAATTTCATATTAAGTTGACGAAAAAGATTCTTAAACTTCTGTAAATATTAGTTCAATAACTGAAAATATTTCCAGGCTTAAAAAACTCATACATTTCTTTTAAAAAGAACTTTTATTTCTATTTTATATAGAAATGAATAAATCCAATAGTCAAATGCAGAAAAAAAAAAGTAAGGAAATTTTCCTATGATATATTTCTTTTGTTTGTGTGACTGCAATAAATAAAGACTGCACTTCTAAGGCTGGAGAAACGCAGACTAGAAGGTCAAAGAAGAGAAGCTAAGTGCTTCGTATGTATCTATGTTGTATACAGGGACACCTAGTAGATGTTCTGCAGTGTGGAATACTTTCATTTTTCTGGGAATGAATGGCTCCTTTAGAATTGGATTTTCTTTGTCTTATTAAAATGTATTATTCTATGTTTAAAAATATCTTTAAATGCACTTGTGCATATTCTGGGGTGTTCTGTGCCCCAGAAACCCTAAATCAATATACTTACATTGAAAAACACTGCAGCAGAGGTGCAGATCCACATGCAAAAAAACCCCTTGCTGTTGGTACAGCTGCTTCTTTCATTTGGGAAACCTACATTAGCTCTACCCCCTAAAGAATCCTTTTGTTGTTATAATCTCTGCCTTTATAAAAAGGGTTTTCTGGAATGATGACACTAGTACATGTATGCTAACAAATCTCCGCAGGACAACTTTCTGAGTAATCCTGTTGATACCAGCAAGACTGCTTAGAGACTAAATTGTTATCAAGCAGGTATACAGGTAAAGAATCACAGTAGAGGAGACAAGAATCAGAACTAGAGGTGATATAAAATGTTGCTTTTTGGAGGAAAGCAGACTGTTCACCCAACAAATGACATTGCTAAGTGACCAATTTAGGGGGAACCAAAACTGCCAGTGAAACTGCCCAGACAGTCTGCCAAAAAGCCAGATGCTGCTAGTGAAAAAGTGCTAGTGCTACCTCCCACAGATTGGCATTGATATCTTGCAGAGCTGGCACTGAGAAGTACCTGCTTTGCTAAACCAAAATCTGTCTTGAACACATTATTTTACTATCCTTCTCTGTTATCAATAAATGGATAATATTATTCTGTTTTCACTTATTTAATTCTCGCTGGCAACTGTTCTTTTCACAAATGTAAGCAAAAAGAGAGTAAATGTGAACACCATTTTTTTCCCCACCATTTTTTTGGTGGGGCAAATAAGGGTGATTTCTTTTAAAAATGCTGCACGGGGCATGTGATCTCCAAACCTTGTTGTTTGTGTACTGGTGTATTTTATTTCCTCAATATTTTGACATCATCCAGGGATGACTGTTGGCACTAGAGTTGTCACTGCTTGGAGAAAATAAGCAATTTAGTGAATTTCTGTTCTCTGAGCCATTGACAATTAAGATTGTTGAGCCTACTGGATGTGGAAAGGAAGTTTATGGGCAATTCTGGTGCTTAAAAAAGGAATAAAATATCTTTCTGTTGTTCTTTCTGCAGAATACTTATAGAAAGGACTTGGGAAGAGAGAAAAAAATTATCCTGGATTTGAAAGAACTCCTGTATTTTATTGAGTGGGGAACTTATTTTCAAGAACCAGCCTTTGCTTATGTGAGGCTAATTTTTATAGTCATTGTGAAGTTCTGCTGCATGAAACAGAGCTCTTGCACAGTGCAAGCGAGAAAGCAGGTATGATGATTGCAAAAGGGGACACTAAAGTAGTGCTTATTTTGGACTGAATTGCATCTAAGGAAGAATTTCATTGTCTCATGTCTGCAACAGTAACATCCCATCAACAAATCTAGGCATGGCGACTTAATAACAGAGGTTCCACACTAGGAATGGAGAAATGATTACTCATTAATTGACAAATATGGATTTTATATAACTAGACAGAGGCTTTTCTCATTTTTCTCTCAGAAGAAGACTCTTAGTTGCTTATAGTCAAAAAAGACAGGATGCAAATGGAGGCCATCACAAAATAATTGCAACAGAGTTTCTAAGAACAAAACTGTTGACACTTTGCCATTCCTAAGAAATGTGAATTACAGAACAAAATGAAGTGGCTGCTGCAAAAGCAGGGAAAGCACAATATTATCAGTAGCCATTCATATAGATCGATTAATTGCAGCAACAAATTAAACACTGTTGCTTTGCAAAAGCCGTTCTTAACTCGAATGATACATAAAAGATTTGTTTACTTCTGATAATGTATTGCCCCTTATTTCCATTGAAAAAAAAAAAGCTACCCAGTTACAGACTAAGTTGAAAATAATGTATTTTTCCCCATTATCAATGATGTCTCAATTAGTAGTAATGTTAACATACTTTTGGTAATAGTGCATTGTTACATAATGGAACATGAATATCTAGTGCTTGCCTCATTATTTTAAATCCAGCACTGAGATTACATTAGAAATATCTGAAACCTAAGAAACACATTGTAATCAAACGGTTCAGACTTTGCCAGTATGTTTTAAGTGAACTGAAGACACTCCATGTATCATGCACACTCTGCTGTTTTCCACATTTGAGTGAATGTTCGCATGGACTTGGTCACTGTGGGAGCTGATATTTGTGCTAAAATCCCACTGAGCAGAGTGTGTTGGGGAGCAGTGAGGGCAGGTGGCCCCATGACGGAGGTGAACAGGCAGCTGTGGGTGATGGCACGTCTGGCAGAGCAGGGACATCACGGAATTAGGACGCTTTCCCACAGCTCCTAAGTAAGGGGGACAGAGCAGAACCTGTGCTAGGAACAAGGGGCAGACACAGCCCTGTGGTTGCCTGGGCTGGCTGGGCAGGGATGTGGGGACAAATGCAGTGGGTGGGGGTCTGGGTCAGTGAGAAGTGGCTTCCAGACCTCATCCCAGGTCACTGCTGCCCTGCAGTAGAGCTGGTCCCCACAACCCATACCCCAGCCCAGTGAGGAGAAATGCTATACATAATGTGTCATCTGATTTTCGAGGCTATATAACATTTCTCCGTGTCTGCCAAAAGACTTTGAAAATTGCAGGTTACCTTTCATCTTTGCAAAACTGAAAGAATTAAAATGTTGGAGTATGTTCCTGAAGATACCTCATAAATACTATTTTGCCTTTTAGAGTGTTCTAAAAGTGTTCTCTGTTCCAGTCTTGAAATTAAGCAGGCAATTATTGTAGTTAGTAATGTTTATTGAATTGTCCATTCATTGAATGATGCATTTCCACAAATGACTTGGTGAGTAATTAGTTGACTGTAAATTATATCTCCTCTAGAAACATATTTTGGCAAATCATAAAAAGAGAATGTATGTAATTCAGTATCATATGCTACATTTCAGATACCTAACTTCATATTTTGATTTCTATGAATAAAATCACTTTAATCAGTTTTCTCTCAAAACAAATTGGGCAATGTGTATTCTTAAGAAAATGGTAAGAGTTACTAAAAGATTAAAAATGACATTGCTATGTGATATGGAGTAGTTGTTACTGCAAGTGCAAATATCCTTTATGAGTCTTGTAATAAGAAAGTGTTTGAAATTTGATCTTCATAATCTTCCATTTCTGAAGTTTCACGAAATCGCGAGTATCACATACACCTAACATATTGTGGAAAAATATTTTCTTTATGTAACTACATTGAGATAGAAATCTATTTTAATGTGAATTCGCTGAATTAAAATAAAGTTATTGAAGGCATAACCAGTGTTACTAATTTAATTTAAAGGCAAACATGTATTCAAATGTACAAAATGCTCTCCGCTGAAAATAAGTATCATTTTAGATAATGAACTCAAAACTAAGATAACTTTATTTCATATTTGATGTCTGTGAGAAATATACAGAAGAGAAAAACAGTTGTTTTGCTAAAGTAAATGGTATTTCCTTAATGTATACCCCAAGGAAATTGTTGTCTATTACTTTTAATGTAGATTTCTTTAATTTCCACACAAGGTGGAAAATCACTGAATTGAGACTTAGACGATGAAAAGAAGTATGTCACAAAAACTTCATTTTGAATATTGGAAAATGGTTCATACTCAAATGAAAAATAGAAGATTACAGTTCTTCATTTCAATGTATTTATTGGAAGAATTATTCTGTAAAAACTGGAAAAGTTTTTACATGCTATATTTGTATGGATGAAAAATCAAAAAAGGCTATGTGTAATGTTCAATTCTATTAAATGTGTGATAGTAAAGAAAGTTTTCAACTATAGCTGCTCTAGGGTTTTCTGTTGAATTCATTTTCTCAAGAAAAACATCATTTTTACATTATTATATTTTTTATAAGAGAGTTTAATTTCTTTTATGTGTCTTCATTTCCCATTGAGAATAAGAAAGTGAAGATATCTTCTGATAACATCAACCTGTACCGTGATTTTTTCAAAAAATCCTCAATATTTATTCAAATCAATTTCACAAACATAAAACTGCATTTCCTCATGGTTCATTGTATTATGGAAATTGTTTTCCTGATTTTCATTCTTGTATATAGGTAGATCTTTGTCCCCTTTGTCAGGTTTTCCCTAATTTTTTGGATGTATTTTCCCAGATTTTTACTGAACTTAGTGCTAAATCCTAGTGTATTATAGCAATCTGCAAGCTTTGCCATTTTCCAGTGCTTCCTAGATGCTATGCCCACGTAATTCCTCCTGCATGTTCTACACTGATAAGCACTTTCTCACCATGTGATGGAGGTCAGCCGAACACTGTACAGAAGGTAAAGAAGAGAATCATGTGCTTGGAGGACCAAAAGCAGAAAAATAAAACTACCTTTATATTTATCTCCTATGGCTCTTACTCCCCTAGTGGCAAGTGAGTAATTGGTGTGGACAAATAGCACATAAAATAGCTATTTAATCTTGTGTTACCCCTCTCTTAGTCATGGATCCTCTCCAAAACAGATTAACTGTAAATTATCCACCATGAAGGTTATAGAAACATTAGCTGGCAAAATATAACTCTAGGAGAAGTTGTTTATATGGACCAGAGATTCACACAAATTATAGCATAGAGACAGTTATCAGAAAAATATTTGTGTCATTGCTGCAGAGGAGGAGGTTTTGATCTAGAAAGAGATTATTTTGCAGTTTGAAAAGTAGTTACCTGCAATATGACAGCAGATTGTGTTGATAATATTAATGGAATGAAACCCAGCACAAGAAAATTCAGAAGCTTGGCAAAAATGCACTGTAGATGTGGCTCAAGTTTTTTAACTTAAGTGAAAATACTCCACTTATATTTTGCCAGACTTCTTTACGGTATAAAAAATACAATGCAAATCAATAAGAAAACTAATATACACTGTTCAATGAGCACACACACCCCCTCATTATTTAATAGATTACTATGTTAAATAGTTCTGAGCATCTTTTATCCATGCAGACATATGTATGAATAGTAAAACAGATGGTCACTTCCTTCTTACATACACACTGGACTGAATTTGTGAATGCAATGTCAACTCATAATTGAGTTGAAATTTTATAACATTATTTTTTAAAGAAATCTGTCTTTTCCAATTATCATTTCCTGATTCAATTTACCAGTAAAGATTAGATGGATCCCTGATTCTATAAAAAAAAAAAAAAAGATTCCCCACTATTATTATGATGGGAAATTTCCAAAGATGGATAGAATGCAATTTGCAAAATAATTTGACCTATAGTTAAGCAAAATATTGTCCCATCATGCTTTGTTTGATTTATTTTCCTCCAGGGCATCCTGCCCCTTGATTGCCTTATACATATTTTGGGGAAGATATACTTACAGATCCTCATGGACATTCTGTTTTTCTTTCTATGCAAACTGGGGTAGTGACATCCTCTGGACTGAGATCTATGGGCAAGACACTCAAGGAGACAAGTTAACTCCTGTATTTTGCATTGCATGTGTGGTATGTCTACAGAACTAAACCATTATTTTTTCACTGTTGTCTGTTTCTCATTTCTTCCTGTCAAGGGTAAGTGGTTTATTTCACAGGGGGGTATAGGTTAATTACTGGCATAAGCATACTTTCTACTTCACATGATGCAGAGTCACAGTGTCTGCTGTGCACTTACATAAAACTGCAGCAGGCAACATGGGGGAAATGTAGTGTCATGTTGAAGTAATCACTTGAAACAATAGGAGCACCTGGTTGCTCCTAGGTATTTCCTGGATATATTGCTGTATACATCAACTGCGTCTTGATGTAGCTGGTAACTGTCCACTTAATACCCACATATTCAGCATGGGTCTGGTGACTACTGATTTGGCTCAAATCAGTGGCCACAGGCTTGGCATCACTTCCAAAATTAAATTAGTTCTTTATATAGAATACCATTTTTGTCCTATAGGTTGCCATCTGTCATCCATATATCAGATGCAAATTTAATTAGTCCGTAAACTAGGTATGGACATTACTTCATCCATAAACTAGGTACTCAAACCTCAGTCATTATCAGAACAATGTGTGGAGTTTAAATACAGTATTTGGACAATTCCTGGCTCAGTTTTCCTCTCTATACCATTGATGTCTTATATATAACTCCCTTGGTTTTTTATTAGACTGTATATGTCCAGCTTATTGTTCTCATACCTATCTTCTTGCAAACATCCACATAAGCACTGTCCCCCTGCAATAGTTCTCTCAAAGAGAATTTGTCTTAAGTGCTTGAATTGTTGCTACTAATGGAGTTATGCTGATGAAATCAATAAAAAAAAAAAAAAGAAAGAAATCGGGAGACATTCATCAGCAACTGATTGTACAACAGCAGCAGTGTATACAGGGGTTGAATCAAAAAGAGGGTTTGTTCCTCATTTCTATCCCTGAATCAGTGAATAGGAATGTTTATTTTAAGGTACAGTTTACACAAAATGGTGCAATGCAGATGTAGACAGGACAAGTCAGAAGGTAGGGTTTGGATCAATTGAGCTGAACCTCCTAATCTGCTGAGATTTTCTCATCATTTGATCCATCTGCTTGTCCAATATCCTATTATCTTCATCCAATATGACAGAGTAGAAATGTTAATGTTCTAGCATATTTTACATACCAAATACTTTCTACATAATCCAAATGTACGAGTCCTGATTCAAACTTGCAGCAACTGCAATTAACTGTAATAAAATCTTCTCATACTTGCTTTACCTAACCAGAGGAAAAGCTAAGAAACACAGGGCCTGTGAACTGGGGAAAAAAAAAAAAAAAAAAAAAAAAATAAAAAATAGGTTTTAGA
>JAOXNO010000013.1:102816286-102829418 GCA_028565335.1 Limnodromus scolopaceus | reverse complement strand
AGGAAAGAAAGAAAGAAAGAAAGAAAGAAAGAAAGAAAGAAAGAAAGAAAGAAAGAAAGAAAGAAAGAAAGAAAAGATTAAAGACTTTTGTAAAACTCCTATATAATACCATTTTGTAAGCTATACAAAATGCAGCTTTCTTGCTGTTGGCTGTAGGTTTCTGTCTCCCATCTTCCAGGGTTTCTTATCCCATGGTGACTAAGACTGATAGGAGAATCTGACAGAGGGGACATTAAAACACAGGTAGGGTAGCCTAGGGCTGGAAAAAAGTGAACTTCTAATTCTTTAATTTGAATGGAAATGACACCTCAGCGAAGCCAGGAGCAAAACTCCCTCAATGAATGGGAGCTGAACAAGCAGTTAGGTTTTTGTGTTTGTAATACACAATGGCTGTTTACAAAAGGTGCTGTTGATTTTGTTTAGCATTTTTTTCTTAATGCCATAGGTTCTACTAAAGTCTTTGCAGGCCCTCATCATGATTCATTTTAAATACATGTTTAAAAAAGCCAGATTGAAGAGGTCATACTTCTTTATTCTGCATGTGCTTTATTTTATGTTTGACTGTGAGAATGCATACTGTGGGAAATGAGAGACATATCTTGCATTTCTACAAAAGACTAAAGCCTTTTGTTTAAATCAATGTGGCAAATTCATTCTTCCATCCAGCATATTTGCTCTGGGGGTGAATTTAACTCTGGTGTTTTGCAAATAAAACGTAGCTGAAAATTAGGAATTGCTGCTGACTGTTCAATGTCTAAAAAGCAGTACATTTTAATGTGATTTTGATTCATGTCTTTTTTTTTTTTTCCCAGCTTGTATGATCCAGAGATTTAAAAAAAAATAGTAATAAAAAATATGCTAAGGAAGGTTGTATTATTCCGTTATAATAGTATGGTAAACAGTTGGTTGCATAAAAAAATTGAGAAGGGATCAATAAAAATGAAAGCAACTGAACAGTGGTGGTTTAATTTGTTTGCTCGATGAATATGAAGGAAATCCACTAGCTATTTTTCACTTCAAGAACATAAACAGTAGAAAGAAGACAGCGTGGTGCGAATTTACAGGTATGTTGTTTTGGTAGGAAATTGGATATTCCATTGAGTGAATGGACTACACATCTATGTCATTTTGTTTTGTATAGCTTCTTATATTAATTGCATGTTTGGTGCATTTTGGGAACACCATTATGTTTCTGATTTTTCCCACTGAATATATTATTGATTGATAAGTAGATTTTTTTTACTTTTATTCACACTATTTAGTAGAACCTTGCTTTGTTGTCTTTCTGGAAACAAACAGTCTGTTTTCAAAATAAAATTGTTCCAGTAACGTTGACAGAGCTAAGGAGACCAAGACGTACTCCTAAACTCTCCTGCATAGCCTTTCTTTTTAACACTTGGCTTTATCACAATTCCAGTAGCTGTGTGTTGACTAAGCAAAACCTAGTAAGGAAAGTTAGGGAAATATAATTTTAAATCATTTATTTTAATAAAAATGAGATCTCTACTAAGGCTTCAAAAAGTTAAATTTTGTTATTGAGAAATTGTGTGAAAGAGCTATTGCTCCATTGCAGTTGATGTGATTGGCTCAAAATTTCCATCTTAGGCTGCTATGTGAACAAAACATATGCAGGTGCTTTATAATGAAAAAAGGCTAAGCAAAGTTAGACAAAGGAGTAGATCAATATCTTACTATTTTTTTGCAGGTTTTTGTGTTACCCATTGATGTATGTAAAGTTGTCATTCTCTCATACACTGTTTAATCATACAGCTACTCCTGTGAGGTAAAAAAGCAGAACACTGCCAGTTTACTGATTTACTCAAATCTACAAAGAGATTAGTGAGCCTACATTTGTATGTATTTAAATTCTTTTTGTGCTACTTCACCTGAAAGTCATGCTTAAAGTCATGGAGGAAATCAAAGCTGGGAACTGATTCTGCATTTACCAAGTTAGCTCCGTGACCTTTGAACAGGACTTCCCTCTTCCTCTGATCTGCCGACTAATCTCTGGTTGAGAGAACCACCTATATTTGCATCACATGAGGCTGAAGATCAAAGCATTAAAACTCTTGCTTCTCATTCAGAGCTGTGTTAACAGAATTCAAGTGCCTAGCCAAAGTAATTCAAAAGGGACATATTTTTGTTCATTAACTTGGACAAATAGTCATGGACACATTGATGAAGCAGTGATCAGTAGTAAAAGGTATATGAAGGGATTGCCACTTGTTCTTAAAATTTGTCACTGCCTCCAGAGATTTTTTTACAAGCATGGTAGGTCACAGACAGAGGCAAGGCAAAACAGGCTGTCTTACTGCTGTCTAGGCAAAAGCAAAAAATGAGAGTTGTTGAAGATGTGTCTTTGTTGCAATCATAATTACTGTGCATGAGTACTCTGTGATGGCAGGATAACATAAACATTCCCAGTCTTGCTTAAAATATGTTTCTTTCAAACCATGGCTTGGAAGCAACTGTGAGAAGATAGGCCTAAACATATGAAAGGATGACTTTCTCTGCCACCCACTATGTCACCTGCATAAAGTAAAAAATTCCTTATGTACCTTTCAATTCTTTTTCTGTATTTGATGGAACACTAGATGACCACTAAATCGCTGCTGTATAGGAGGTACAACCCCTATGAAGGTTTGGAGCACTGCTTCTGGTGTGGTCCTTAATGCAGATGGTGAGAGTGTTGTATATATTTTTTTAATTCATTAGATTAAGAAAAAAACCAGTCACATAAGCCACAGATAATCAGAGAAGCATATTATACACCATAATTTCTCATTAAGCAAGTCCATATGGCTCCACTTTTATTTTGCTTTTCTTCCAAAAAATAATTGTGACTAGGAATTTGTTTCTCCATTGGTGCTGTTTGTTAATTCATATGGCTGCTCACTGTGAATTGGACCAGTGTCAAATTTGTTTTTCAAAAACTGTTTTCCAGATTTCTTTAATCAAACACCTCAAAAGCTATGCTCAAAAGTATTTTTTTCCCTTGTTAATAGAAGGCAATATGCTAATTAAAAACAGATATCTTGTGGGTACTTAGGGGTATGTCATGATAGATTTTAATGTCTGCACAACTTGTAAGGTAACAGTAGACAAACTATATATATTTTTTTAATATTTTAAGTGTAATCTTATCTATACTGACCATCTGTATATCCACTGTTAAAGAATGCCAAGCAGCAGAGGTGTAATCCTGTCTTTTGAAGTCAGTGGTGAAATTCTTAAAAAGTTAAGAAAAGCCAGGATCTTAGTCTCATTTTTCATCTCTGTTGCCTTTAACTTTACAGAAGTGTTTCTGCCTAACCCAGATAAATATAGCACAGAGTATAATAAATAGTGTGATGAGTCATGTGAGATTTAGGAACATGTCATGATGGTCACTCATATGCTGAATATACACAATACTACCTCAGCTTTTCTTAAAATGTTGTGTGTGAGAAGCTGACTGCAGAGGTAGGCTCCAGATCCTATTCAGTTTTTCTGAGCTAGACACTGTCCCAGTGGCAGTTGTTATTCTGTTTTTCTCTTGCTGTGTTGTTTCTACATCAAATGTTTATCAGCTGCAAATGGCCTACCCAGGGAAGCAATACAGAGGATGAAAGGAAGCAGTGGAGGAGGCCAGTGGTAAGTATTGCATACTTCCATTTTTTGATTTATGTATAAGAACATCTTCCATTGATCTTTGTCTGTACTGGATGAAAGTATGGTTTTAATTCTGCCCTTGAAACATTGAACAAGTAATTTTGTCAATATGTTGTTGCTGTCAAACATTTCATAGATGCAGAATCTGTATGCAGCTCTAAAAAGTTTCTAATATAATAAAATGACACATTTTTTGCTTTCACTATTCTTTTGCATTGTTCAGGTAAGAGTTAAGGATTTTTTCGTAAGTCTGCATTTAGTTTCTATTTCTACTAAGGTAAAGCTGATAATTCTACCACGCTTAATCAAATATTGTATTGAATTGAATTTACTACCTAGTGATCTGCCTCAGATCAGTATTGCACTAAAGTCTTTAAAGTTTGTCCTAGTCTCAAACTCAGTTTGTCTACCTGAAAATTTTGTTGCTTTTTCTCATCTCTTTCTTCACCCAGAAATAAATGTACATAACTAGAATTTCTGCAGTATTTTTAGAAAATGTGCTTTCAGTAAGATAAATGTAGTAAAAATAAGTGTGCTATTAGTAACTCTTTATTGTTATTTCTTTATATATACAAGTTATTTTATTATCAGAAATAATAAGTAAACTACTTTAATTGTTATTGTAAATGTTATTTTTATTGCTATTGTTATTGTTATTGAAGTGGGAAGGAATAAAAGGTAGGATGCTCCAAGTCTTTTTCTGTATATAATTCTTTGAGGCTGGCTTTCTGCTACTGTTTTCAAACAATCAGCTTTCCTTTTGCTCGGTAATTCATCATAATTAAGTTTACTTGAGTGAAAAATCCCTCTAGTCGCTGAACCTTGAGGCAGAGACTGGAGGAATGAATTCCTCCCAATCATAACAGAAGATCATGTTCAAGAGAGCCTGAGGAACCTGAATGTAACACAATTTTATGGGACCTGACAAGGACCCCAGGGTCCTCTGCAAATTCACGGATATTGTTGCTCAGCCACTCTTCATCATATTTGAAAAGTCATGGCAGTCAGGTGAAATCTCCAGTGATTGGACAAAAAGGAACATTGCACCCATTTTCAAAAAGGGTAATGAGGAAGACTCTGGGAACTACTGACCAGTCAGCCTCAGCTCGGTGTCTGGTAATATCAAGGACCAGATCCTCCTGGAAGACATGCTGAAACACCTGGAAGATAGGGAGGTGATTCGAGTCAGTCAACATGGCTTCACCAAGGGCAAATCATGCCTGACTAACCTAGTGGTCTTATATGACCGAGTGATGACATCAGTGGACAAGGGAAGAGCTATGGATGTGGACTACCTGGACTTATGTAAGGCCTTTGATAAAGTCCCTTACAACGTCCTGGACGCTAAATTGGAGAGATATGGGTTTGATGGACAGACTGTTAGAAGGATAAGGGATTAACTGAATGGCTGCACCCAGAGTCTGTTATCAATAGCGTGATGTCCAAGTGAAAACCAGTAATGAGCAGTATCCCTCAAAGGTCCATATTGGGACAAGTACTATTGGACTAATGTCTTCATCAGCAACATACACAGTGGGATTGAAAGTGCCCTCAGCAAGTTTACAGCTGACACCAGCAGTTCATATTGCTAGAAGGAAAAGGAAGTCATCCAGCAGGATCTTGACAGGCTTGAGGAGTGAACCTCATGAAATTCAACAAGGCCAAGTGCAAGATCCTACACCTGGGTCAGGGCAAACCCCAATATCAGTACAGAGTGAGTGATGGATGGATTAAGAGCAACCCTGCAGAAAAGGACCTGGGGATACTGGTGAATGAAAAACTGGACACATGCTGGCAATGTGTGCTTGCAGCCCAGAAAGCCCATTGTATCCTGGGCTGCATAAGTAGAAATGTGGCCAGCAGGTCGAGGGAGGCAATTCTGCCCCTCTGCTTCACTCTGGTGAGACCTCACCTGGAGTACTGCATTCAGCTCTGGGATTCCCAGTACAAGAAAGACATGGACCTGTTAGAGTGGGTCTAGAAGAGGGCCATGAAAATGATCAGAGGGCTGGAACATACTTCCTATGAACAAAGGCTGAAAAAATTGTGGTTGTTTAGCCTGAAAAGGAGAAGGTTACTGGGAGATGTTATTGCAGCCTTTCAATATATAAAGATGACTTATAAGGAAAATGGAGAGGAATTTTTTACCAGGGCCTGTAGTGACAGAAGAAGGGACAATGGTTTCAAAATAAGGGTATATTTAGAGTGGGTATAAGGGGGCCTATAGGAAAGATAGGGACAAACTTTTTAGCAGGGCCTGTTGCAATAGGACAAGGGGTAATGGCTTTAAACTAAAAGAGGGAAGATCTAGACTAGATATAAGGAAGAGATTTTTTTACAATGAGGGTGGTGAAATACTGGAACAGGTCGCCCAGAGAGGTGGTAGATGCGGGATCCCTGGAAACATTCAAGGTCAGGCTGCATAGGACTCTGAGCAACCTCATCTAGTTGAATATGCCCCTTTTCATTGTGGGGTGGTTGGACTAGATGATCCTACTGGTCTTTTCCAACCTAAACTATGCTGGGATTCTATCATTCTATGACAGTCTTAATTTTGTGTTTAACTGAATCATCCTACCGTTCCCATTTCTGTATACCTGAGGAATAAAATGCATCAGGTAAACAAACAAACAACCAAACAAAAATGTCTAAAAACAAGAAAAAGTGTAAATGGCCAAAGAAAGTTCTAGATACTAAAAATTATAATTCTTTTCTTTCTTTTTTTTTTTCAGAAAACATAGGAAAGAACATAGGGCATAGATTTTATAATTTATTACACATGTGCACTTTCTGTGTACTAAATATGATCTGAGCTCAAACTAATCTTTGCCTTTTTAGTGTTTTAATTATTTGGTTGTATAATTATTATTTAATTATTTTATTTTATATCACTAGTTGTAAGTGTAACAGTTTTGGTTACTTGGTGCGACTTGTATAACCGAACCCCTAGGAATTCTTTGGAATAGTTCAAAATGACTATTCATTTTAAAGTATGTTCCCCAGTATTCTTGAATTTAAAGAAGACTGCACCATCCCTTTAGGTTTAGGAACAGAATAGGAACCTGAACCTTCGTCTGATCAGGTGTTGCTAAGGTCATAGGCTTTTCTAGGTGCTGGCATCCTGTGGCCTGTGCTGATGGTGTCCTGTAGTGAGTGCCTATTTAACCTCATAAGAACTGAAAAAATATACTTTGCTAGTCCTGCAGAAAATCCTCCCAATTGGTGTCCTTGCACTGAAAAAAATGGCTAGATGTTTCTCCTGTGGACTTATTCAGGGGAGTTAACTGAAAGTGGACTTAACCTTCCATATATGAAAAAGGAAGTAAAAATTCTGGATTTTTGTAGAAAGAATATAATTGAAATGTGTTCGGCCTCTCAAAATTTTGTTAAGAGAAATAAATAATTTTCTTTAGAATTATCATCTACAAACATTAAGCTTGTGGACTTATTCAGCAGATTATAATACTCTGCCCTAATATTACTTGATCTAAAAGACTCTCAAGAGTCTGTGAGAAGACTGCAGTAGTAAAGGGTCTGACATGTGGGAAATGTTTTCTCTTTTAAGTGATGTTTACTTGTGATATTTATTTACATGTCTGTCCTTAAGTTACTGGGTTTTTTGAGGGGTATCTCTTTCCTGAGTGTTTAGGATTTAAAAATTGAAATACAATACAATTTTATTTTACATTTGATCTTCACGTGAGGGAGAAATTAATTCATGAAACACAAAATTGCATTGAGAATGCTATATACCTGCATTGAAATATGGGCAGTTTTGGGAAAAATAATTTTCTATTTTCAGATTCCATTTAATGCCACTTGTATTGCAAAATGAATGCAGTCTGAATTCACATACAAAAGTGATATGGAATAATGAGAAAGATTCCTGTCCTGATGAAGGCTTTATCAAGGGCCTATTTGCATCATTGTTCTATAAAATATGTTTTACATATTTAACCTGTAAAGAAACAAGGAATTGAGTTTAATTTCTAGTTGCAATGATATTTCAGGAATAAAATTCGGAAACTCTTAAAATAAGAAAAAATAAAAAAAAAAAAAAGTCAACAAAACACATTATCTTTCCAGTCACTGTCAATATGACATGGATGGTGTTTGAGAAATTAAAGTAAAACATGGTGAAGAGGTTATGAAGTGTGCCTTTGTGCACTGCAGTCATGTCCCTCTAGCATCTTGGAATGGAGCCCTGCATGGAGACAGAGCCAGAAGACATGTGAATCACGGAAAACAGACAAGTTTATAACTACCTGCTGAAAGTGATTACCTCAGATATTCAAAATCACTTGCTACTCCTGCTTTGTAATGAGAGGTGAACTGTGATATCTGAATAAGTGAAAAAGTCTCTCTGGAAAAACCGGAAAACAGGAGAGAGCTCTCAGCAATCTCTCAGTAAACTTATGCGGATGACAACAAAGAAGTCTACTTGTTTTTTCAAAAGGCTTTTATTAAGGTCTCTCATCAAGGGGACCAGTACTATAGAATTTACTGCGGCATAGTGCCCACATGAATTGGATAAAACTTCAGCTAATTAAGTAATGTACCTTGCATCTTAGCTTTCTTGCTATATATCTGAGGCAATTTATACCTGGGTGTTATTTCATACTGTAGGCACAGTATGCCAAAGTATATTTAATTTAATCTGAAAGCAGGTGAAATACTTCAGGAAAGCTTTAGGACTCTTTTGAGGAAAGAGAGATACAGCTACTGTTATTTTGGACTGAGTTTTCATTCACTTTGAGTCTAGTAAAAACTATAAATTAGAAAGTTTGCTAGGGTGATGATTGCACGATGTGTTTGGAGCTTTATATCTCTGTGAAATGCTAAAATATGTAGTCAAAAATAGCATAGTGAGAAAAGCACAGAAGGTATGGTGTAGCGAAACTTTGCTCAGGGTGTGGGTGGTTCTGTAGAAGTACAAGATATAGTTGGGAAATCATTGTAAAAGAGCTTTATGGAAGTGAGACTGAGGTGAAACCAAAAGAATAATTCATGACAGAAGAAATAAAACCAGATATACCCTAAAGACTGATGGGACTATTTCTACTGCATCCTGGACAGACAGTGAAATGGAAAGAGCTATGGATAAGAATTCCATATGGATAGGTTTATTTACATATTCTTCAGAAAAGAATTATCAGCAATGCCTAGTGGATAACTGTAGCCTTCAGTTATTTACCAACACAACTCTACAGTGTTTATTTGCTACTCTTTGTAGCAGACTTTTGCTCAAGGATACGATCCTATAGTATTGTTACAAATATTGAGAAAATCACTAAAAATGATATTTTACAAATTTAAAAAATAATGATTTTAAACAATTTGCATAACACAAGCATATAAATTTCTCTGAACATCATACCAGGAACATAGGCTGCCTGTATTTAAGAGTCGTTTAGATGTGGTGTTGGGGGATAAGATGTAGGGGAGAACTTTGTAGAGTACGGTAGATGGTTGGACTCGATGATCCCAAGGGTCTCTTTCAACCTAGACGATTCTATGATTCTATGATTAGCTCATAAATGAACTGTAAATTAAAAACCTCTAACATTCCCAAGAAGAAGAAAGTGCATTTTAAACCAGGTAACGATCCATCTAATATGAAAGGTGCTCTATCTTATATCAGCTTGAGGTTTAGTCAATGCTTCAATCACAACCTTAAAAATCTTTGTAGTGATAAGAATTTGAGCCATATGATAATTTGAGTCAAAATAGGATAATCACATAACAAAACTTTCTGCAAAACAGAAACAAAATCTTGTGTAAAGATTCTCTGTGCAAAGTCTGCAAAATCCTGTGAAACCTTGGTTTCATCCAAAATAAAATTAGCATGACTGTTGCAATAGATATTTCAGTAGGAAAGATAACCCAGAGGAATAGATGAACATTTGTGAATTAGAGTAGACAGTGAGTTTCTTTGGCATGTGTAAAGGTTCAGATGTGTGATGGTACTTTTGACTTATCTTTGGCTCTGACATCTGCATTATCTGCATTCCTAAGATAGACACATATTGCATTGTTAGTCTTCTTTACTTTATAAAGTTATTGAGATGTTTTTATTGTGTTTGACAGATAGAATATATCATTTTTAGAACAAAGTTAGATTTGCAGTGAATTGCATACCTTTTCAATAGCTAGCAAGCCTAGTTCTTAACTTCAAAGAATGAAACATCCAGAGACTCACTTTATTAAAAATACAATAAATAAAAAGAAACACCTCCTGAGACAACTCAAATGTCCATTGAAATTAAAGTACATGGCTTGATGTTCCATTAGAGAGAGAGAAAATCTGAAGTCTGCATAATATCAACTCTCACTGGTAAACTCGGAACTGAGGGGTATTTTAATGCCTGAAAACCTCCACTTTATTTCCTGCAGTAATATGTTTGACTTATTGATGGGTGAAAGGAGTTATATTTATTGAGGTTCTCCAAAGTCTTACACCTTTCTGGTCTGCATCACTACATCCTTATGAAGTAATAGAATAAGAAGTGCCACTCAGACTTTGTTTTGGGGTTTTTTATTGTTTGGGCTTTAGGGTTTTTTTCCAATTTAATGCAAAATTTTAGAACTTGCAAAGTTTTGGGAACATTGACAAATGAGACAATGGTACAAATTGAATGGAACAATATGTTGAGAAACCATAGTTCAGCTAATGAATTCATTTGTGCTATATAAAAAAAACATAACCTGCTGATTTTTTCAGAAATTATTAACAAATTTTTTTTTAAACAAATCAATATTACAAAAGTAAAATCTGTACTGCAGATAGTAATTTGTGAAAATAGTCAAGAAAGAGATATTATTCTTTAACTGAGAGGAAAAGTTTCTCTCCAGTTGCAGAATAGTAACATCATCTATATGAAATAAACGTCATCTATATGAAACCACTTGGAAAGAAATGTTTGTTGTTAAATGTGTTGAAATATCAGTGGGAAAAAGCAAAACTCATTTGTAGCAGAGTTAGAGTAAGAACCAGTGCACCTCTGTCTCAGGTTACAATACACTGCAATATACAATGAGAAAATATTTTAACACATAAAACTACCACATCCTTCCTGATGCTTTCTGAGTTCAGGGCTCCATAAAATCCTCTGTGCTTTGAATTCTTCCAGAACCTATATATGTAGTTTAGACATTTCTTACTAGCTTTCCTGTCTCTCAGCTTCCTAAATCTTAACTGTTGGGAAGCCTGTGTCCTGTCAGCTGTGGTCTAGGTGTCCTATGTAGACCTTCCTGGGATCTCTGAGAGATTGGTGCCTTCATGCCTTGGAAATATTCACCCACTACTGCACAATGGAGCACACCAGCTCTTCCAACAGCACACAGAAACCTTGCTGGCAGACTAGAAAACAAAAAGCTGTTGTTTCCAGATGAAATCCAGAAAGTACGCAAAGAAAATGAAATATGACCAGAACATCCGCTTTCCTAAAGCACAGCTATGGAGTCTTTAAAGACTGTGAGTGGTCGAGACCTCAATTATACTCATCTTGTGAGGAAAGAATAAAGTCCATTCAACGGCACATTTTCTTTTAACGTCATGCTCTGGAATTTCACTCGTACTGACAAAAGAAAAACGTCACCTACTGAATCACAACCACCAGCAGTGCCTGATGTTTTCCTAAAGAGTTTCATTTAACTGAAGTACAGATCAGATCCAAATTAATTTTAGCTTGTGCAGTCAGAAAAGATCTGATAATCGTAACAGGTCATAAGAGGGAAATAGCCTTTGTTATCCACAATTCATTGCTTAAATTATTTTAGAGAGTAAAAAAGAGGATTTGTAACTCAAAATAATGTAAATAATACTCAATCACTCCCAAATGGCAGAATTTAGTCTTTTTAGGATTTGGTTTATAGCCAATCTTACCTTAAAAAATAAATATATTTTGAAACCTGGTATTAGGAAGCAGTACAAGTTACTTTCCTGTAATAGCACCACTTTTCTTTAGCTAAGCTGGAGAAAAAAAAAAAAAGAAATCTTTTGTTCAGAGTATGTGAATTATTAATTTTATGCATGTGAGTTTCTTTCAGGAGGATTAAGCACATTGTTTATTGTTTTACCGAACTGGGCTAGGGGCATCTTCTTACAGAGAATGTAATTTAGATATGTCAGAAATATTTGTTATTTTTTTATGCCATATTTCTGTAAACATTTTAACTAATATCTTTACTTCTGTTTACATGGCTTAAAGGTTTAATTAATACAAGAATGTTAATCTGGTTTGCTCGAAAAGTGTGAATGTCAAGCAACAAGAAAATACTCATGTGCTAGCTTGGTTGCTTGCTTGGTTTCTTTTTTTCTCTTTCTTTCTTGTGTTCATTTGTTCATATTGCATTATTTGTGAGCCTGATTATTTTTTTTTAAATATTACAACTATATGAATTTTTATTTCTCTGTTTACCCATAATTAGACTGGAATTAAAGGAATATGTGCACATAGTTTTTTACTTAACTGTCATTATGAACAAAAATAAATTTATTTCATGCCCGTTCAAAAAGATTGATAAGCTACTAAAAGTCAAGAGGCGGGGCAAGGTTAAGTCTTATCAAAAAAGTCTCAGTAATTTACATGAAATCTCTCTGGTCTGCTGCCCCCTACCATCTTGGGACTCTCAAGTCAGTTCTCTGTTAGAATGTGGTCAGACCTGCTATAGATCTACAGCATATCTGTATGCTGTCTGTTGTTTTGTATTGACCAAAAGTTACGGTAAATATGTTGCAATTAAGAGAAGCCTCAGTGGACATCTGCAAATCAGTCACCTGAGTAAATCTTTATTTGAAAGAAATCACACATTTGACATAATACCAACAATGATGTGAAAAAATATAATTTGGATGCACTTTTATAACCTTCTGAAAAAAAAGATATAAAACAGTACTGACTTTACAACTACATGGCACCCCACAAACTAAAATAAGCACTGTGAAAGTTGTGAGGGCTTCTTTGATCTGGGAAATAAAGTGTCAAGCGTAAGACTGAGGATGTTGTCATTTAACAATTAGTTAGTGATTTATTTATTCTTTTTAGACTGTAATTTGCCACTTTGGAATCAGAAAAGACACTTCCTGTGGGACAAACGAAAACAGGCATTTTCCAAATCACAGAATCACAGAATATTCATGGTTGGAAGGGACCTTTGAGATCATCGAGTCCAACCACAAAAAAACCAAAGCAAAAACCAAAAAAAACACACCACACACCACACCCACCCACAAACAGACACAAACCAACAATCTCGGGCACTAGAGCACGCCCTGAAGTGCCATGTCTACACGTTTCTTAAATACCTCCAGGCATGGTGACTCCACCACCTCCCTGAGCAAGCTGTTCCAGTGCCTGACCTCTCTGTCAGTAAAGTAATTCTTCCTAATATCTAATCTAAATCTCCCCTGCTGCAACTTCAGACCATTTCCTCTGGTCCTGTCATTATTCCCTTGGGAGAAGAGGCCAACACCCACCTC
>JAOXNO010000013.1:102797961-102816186 GCA_028565335.1 Limnodromus scolopaceus | reverse complement strand
TATTCCCTTGGGAGAAGAGGCCAACACCCACCTCTCTACAACCTCCTTTCAGGTAGTTGTAGAGGGCAATGAGGTCCTCCCTCAGCCTCCTCTTCTCCAAACTAAACATGCCCAGTTCCCTCATCCTCTCCTCATATGACTTGTTCTCTAGACCCCTCACCAGTTTGGTGGCTTGCGGCGACAAAGGGCACGGACTCCGCGGGGGGGGAAACGAAGACCTTTATTGTTTCATTTTTTCAGCATATATAGTTTCTATCTTTTGATCACATGCCATGCTCTCTACACAGATAGGTTGTGAGTGAATGTCCACACGCCGTTGTGAGCAATACAATTGACTACATATAAGTGTTCATGTGCCTAGGCTAAACAGTCATTACTATCCGATTCGTTACACTGCTATCTGTTTTCCACCACACAAATAATACCATATAAAGACATTGTTTTACTGATCTCAAGGCTTCCTTCCCATCAGTACAAGAACACCTGCTGAGCTCTCGCTCAGCAGTGCATCTCCAGTTTCCTCATTCTCACAGTGGCTCTCCTCTGGACACACTCCAGCAGCTCAATGTTTTTCCTGTAGTGAGGGGCCCAGAACTGAACACAGTACTCAAGGTGAGGCCTCACCAGTGCTGAGTACAGAGACATGATCACTTCCTTACTCTTGCTCGCCATGCTATTCCTGATACAGGCCAGGATGCTGTTGGCCTTCTTGGCCACCTGGGCACACTGTTGGCTCATGTTAAGCTGGCTGTCCACCAATACCCCCAGGTCCTTTTCTGCTGGACAGCTTTCCAGCCACTCTTCGCCAAGCCTGTAACGTTGCCTGGGGTTGTTGTGACCGAAATGCAGGACCCAGCGCTTGGCTTTATTAAACCTCATCCCATTGGTCTTGGCCCATTGATCCAACCTGTCCAGATCCCTCTGTAGAGCCTTCCGACCCTCAAGCAGATCAACACTCACACCTAGTTTGGTGTCATCTGCAAACTTACTGAGGGTGCACTCAATCCCTTTATCTAGATCATCAATAAAGTTATTAAATGACTGGCCCCAAAACTGAGCCCTGAGGGACACCACTAGTGACTCGCCACCCACTGAATTTCACCCCACTAATCCCAACTCTTTGGGCAGGACCATCCAGCCAGTTTTTTACCCAGTGAAGAGTACACTTGTCTATGCCATGATTCGCCAGCTTCTCCAGGAGAACGCTGTGAGGGACAGTGTCAAAGGCCTCACCAAAGTCCAAATGTACTCCTATATCAGTGAATGTTGATAGTCTGGACACAAAAGACATTTACATTCCCACCAATGGAGTTTTTTTTAAACAGCTTACAAAAAAAAAGCAGGTAATTTCTTTAACTGACTTTTTAAACATTACTCACCCTGACTTGATCTGGTATTGAAGACTTCTGATTTTGTTCTGTGTTTTTGCAAGGTCAGCACTGTGATCCACACAAGAGCTAGTGTTGGTGTCGGGGGTGTAGAGATGGTGGGACTTTTCAGCAGTGAAGAACAGCACCTTGCACATAAAACTTATTGGCAAGTCCACATTAAAATGAATGTGCCTTGGTAGGTCCCTGTGTCTCTTCTCTGCACCTTCTTGCCTGCAAGCATCAAAACAACCCAGTCAAGTATCACAAGTTATTGCACATTTATTATATCCTGCTTCTTGAAGTTAGTTTTATTGCTTTTCTAAATACTCATTTTCCATGAACAACAAGAAGATTTGCTTGTGACTATCCTGACATCCTCAGCACTTACTCTGTGCAAGTGATGGGTGATGCGGTGAGTGAATCTGAATTGCAATGCTCTTCTTGACTGTTTTGCTCAGTTAAAGTAGAGAGCACAGAACGCATTTGCATTAAGCATAGTCTCTTTCAGAGGAAGAAATGAGCACTTGGAATTTGAAAACTGTCAAAAGAGTATTTTGTTGAAAGGGAAGCCTTTTGATTTTGGCATGTTTCACTAATGGTTTTTACTGACAAAGTTTCTTTCTGAGCATCCATTTTCTGCTTTTGAATATCTTGTCACTTGGGCTTTAAATCTTGCATATTGTCCCTTTCCCTGAAGAGAGAGATTTCAGCTACTGTTGGCTCTGCTGTTAAATTTTACAGCTCAGTGATAATAAAATATCAAAGAAGCTATTTCATGGCCTTTTAGCAATGTAGATGGATGGATTCAGATCAGAGAAATGTATTTGGTCATAGAACTTATCTAACATATCCCCTTATTTAATTGATGATAGATCTATTAAATGCAAAATACAGGACTGGAAATTGGTGCTATAATTTAATCCCAGTTGTGTGGCTTTTTTTTTTTTTTTCAGGTCACTGAAACTTTTAAAAGATGCTCAAGTGTAAACCACTGGTGGCCATAGTTAATGCGAAAGACTTGAATAGCAGATGGTGGGATGAACCACAAGTGCAAAGCACGAATAACTTGCTAATCGCCTTGAGACAGGATCTTACTCAAACCATGCCTGGTCTAGATTTATTGTAATATGTATCACATTTTTTTGTGTGTGTGTATCTGTGATAACTTTTACACTCAGTATTCTGGTTATAGAGAGGAATAAGAAAAGATGTTGAAATAAATGTATTTGTCACAATTCAGGTGCTGCCTTTCTGACACTCTTTCAAGATTTTGTGACCATGTTTTGTGAATCAATGCATCAACATGACTCAAAAAAAAAAAAAATTTACTGCTGTAATCATTTGACTGAAATGACAGCATTAAGGTTAAGATTATTAACATTTGATCTAGAATCCAAAACCCTTAATGTAGTTTTTCTGCAGAAATCAGCACCTACAGAAATACAGTAAAATCTATCATGAAAAGTCTTGAAAATAACAACATTCACACTTCATTTTTCCAAAATATATGCTGCTTAATTTTAAACAGGAAATCTAGAATTCATTTATTTTATGTGTTACCTTTGAAGTATTAGGACATCAGCATAGATAAATGTTCTGCTTTTATGGAAGTATGTTGATTTTTTTTACATTAGGCATGGTAATAAATAATAGCATAAATTAAACAGCCTGGAATTGCCTATCTCTGACACCTTTATACAGACATGCTTGCCAATCCTACTTGGTTTTCCCTCCTAACGCCTTCTAACAAAATATTATGTATTGATTTCTTTTGGAACAAAGCCTAGTAATTTCACCTTTGAGGAACTGACAGCTTCCAAATGAAAACATATTTCACTGCAGAAGTACACAGGTCTTCACAGCAGGTAAAATGTAATTTAAAGTACACTATTTGTAAGGTAGCATTCTTCATGTGAGTGAATGAAAATGCCATGGGCACACTGCATAGTTCTCTTTGAGGTTCAGCTGGTGAAGTTAAGCTGACTGCTTCATTCTGTGTTAAGGAACAATGTTTTGTGGAGTTGCAAAAGTCTTTCGTAAAGCAGGAAAGAACAGTTAAAAGTGCAATGTTAATAAAAGCCAGTACTCTTCTGGGCTTCACAAAAAGTAATTGATGACACCTTGGCTTTTAACAATTTCTTATCAAATAGTTAGATTGCTTAGGTATTAAGCAGGTTCCTTCACATGATGATTGCTATATTTGAAACCTGGTATAACCAGGGTATATTACAAACAAGTGGTAGATGTGTGTGAGAGAGAGAGAACAAACAAGAAAAGTAAGGAATTCTCATGGCACTTTTGTTGTCTTACAGTTCAGTCTTTTGAAAATAGATTTTTGTTTACAGTTTCCTTCTTTTTAAAATTAATTACGCTTATGACTGACCACAGTCAAAGAAATGAAATAATATTTTTTATATATATATATCTTTATATAAATTCATAGAATCATAGAATTGTCCAGGTTGGAAGAGACCCCTGGGATCTTCGAGTCCAACCATCTACCCTACTCTACAAAGTCATCCCCTACACCATGTCCCTTAGCACTGCATCTAAACGGCCCTTAAACACAGCCAGGGATGGTGACTCCACCACCTCCTTATGAGTAGCTTTAAAATATTTTGGCCTCTATGTCTATGATAGAGAATCTGTGTGTTTGGATAATGTGCCATTTTGACAATAGAAAAGTGTATTCACTCTTTACTTTATTTAAAGAGTATATTTAATTTATTCTGCTTTTTTTACCTCCAATCATATCTCACTGTCACTGTTACTCAAAATTTTGCTACGGGCACACCATATATCTATGGAACCAAAAATTCACCACTAGTCTAAATTGTCTAATGACCACAGGAAAACCTCAGTACTAACACAGTTAAAACGGTTATAAAAAACTCCTTATCTTCCCCTTTTGTCTGGTGGGATGCTCACCCTTCCACACCCTGAATGAGAGGCAGTATTGTGCCAAGTTGTCAGCATCCTCCATATCTCCCTCTGAGAAGTGTGTGATGTCCATCATGGGGTTTTCTTCCTCCCTGTCTTGAGTCTACTTCAGGTTATTTTTAGAGGTATAGGAGATTTTTAGATTTTTAGGTTTATTTTTTTTAATCCTTTTTCTCACAACCCCAGTTCCCCTCTCAGGGACTTCCAGTTATAGTCAGAGAATGGCACAGATGCCTGCCCCAGCCACAGGTCCCCCCAGGATCCGCCATTTGTCAGCCCCTGACTCCCTGGCCCAGTCTGGCCCATGTTGCATCAGGTATCATGTGCTTTAAACTAATAGAGGAGAGCCCACAGGCACCGCTCCTTACACAGTTGATAGCACTTTTGAAACCAGATGAAACTAGATCAGTCTCAGGCAAGGCCAGTGAAGCCCAGAGACTCAGCACTGACAAATCAATACCGAGCCTGTGGACTTTGGTTACTGTGGCAAAATCATATCTACTGGGCCACATAAAGCCTTTGTGATTAGTCTACTACAGATTAGATTTTGTCAAGACTTTGTTGTGTCCTTCTCTAGAACAAAATTTGCATGTAAACTACAAAACTTTCCACACCATGAAATTCCGTAAGACATTTCTTGTTTTCTGAATCATATCTTTGAAACTGCAAAGTGAATAGATCTTTTGACAGATGTGTTCTTTTAATTAGGTGTTTCTTGATTTATTTTATGCATTTTTAAGCCCAAAATTGTAATTTAGTTCACAGGCATGTAAAAGAGTCCAAGTAATAAGGAAATAACTCTTAGTGAGTTTCTCTGCCTACCACTGAATTGTTGTCTAAACCCGTATTTCAAACTTTTGGATGGTTCATTCAATCATTCCAAGCTTTACATTTCTGTGTTTCCTATTCTTGATAAGTTTTCAAGTAACAGATAGAAAAGGAATCAGCTTCTCAGCTAAATAAGGCAATCAAATGTTTGTTTTGAGGATTTCAGAAATCAAAAGAATAAATACCTGAGTTAGTCAGTAGTTTCAAAAACAGTAGACAGGGAGAAATCTTTGCTTCGCAACTGGTACCAAATGAATTTTAAAAAGCAATGTAAGCACACTGCTTTTTGTGTCAGTTCAAACCTGTACCTGTGCCAAAGTTTCACTGCTGCTGTTTCGCAGAAAGCAGAATCCTGTGGATCCCAATTACAGGCTTTCTTGGTAGGTTAACATCACAGAAACTGAAAATTGGGAGTTCCCTACTTTATCTCTGCTTTGAATCTTGTCTTTGAACTACAGTAATAAAGGCCATTTTCTGTCATTATTTCTTAACAAGTGTCTGCAGAGTGTAAGAAATTTTTGAAGACAAGTCAGTTTCCTGCAGAGTTAAACAGAATTATTCAGCTGCAGAGGCTGTACTGTGAATATAGATACACATATTTTTTCCTTGGTGAAAGCTGGTGAGGAATGATTCAAACTCAAAGCCTACTAACCTCATACTGGCTTGACAAGTACTCTGGGTTTCCTACTGTTGCTTAAATTAATTAAAAGGAAAAGAAATTCAGAAAAAATGCGTTGAAGGCAGCAAAACATTGAACATTGGTGGATCTTCATCATCATAGCCACTCGGGTCCTTGCCAACATCTGAAAGACTGATAATCTTTCTCACAAATGCATTTAAGCTACAGTAAGTTAGTACTGCTATGCATCTGTAACTTTTAATTATCTGTTTAATCAGGCTGTGAATAACATAAAGTAGGTTAATTTAAAAAATCCTATTTGGAGCAGATGTTTTGACTGGCTCTGAAACATAGCCATCACCCAGTGAGATTATAAAAATGATGAAAGATTAATATATTATCTGGAATTTGTGGTATTAATTTGGCTATCCCACAATATCACTTCGCGTATTACAGCAGACTGACTGCTATTATTTTCAATTAATGTGTCACATGGTCACAAAAAAGGAAAGACTGGTGAAAGTCTGAACATGACAGAAATTTTTATGGCTATGGATCATATCTTTCCAGTCATGACTTTTGAAAATTCTCCTTGCAAGATAGCCTGCTAGGTAAAGCTGTGCTGTGTGTCTTTGTGAACAAGCACTGTATTTTCCTAATCCAGTTTATAGCCCGGAGAAGTCTGTTATTACACAGCAGCTTTTGACTGCTTGAAGACTGTTCGTTTGCATGCCATTAAGGTGTAATGATAGTCTGGTGTCTGTAGTGTGTATTGTTAATCTTGATGTTCATTATCTCTACTGCATGTCTCCAGGGACTGCTATTTACACTGCTATGGAAATGCTAATTAATTTCTATATTCAAAGTGCCAGCAACTAGCCTCTCATTTCCACAAAAGTATTGTACCACTTATATTGTCTTGGAAGAAAATTGGGGTGGGGAGGGAGGGTCAGGGAGAAGAGTATTCTGACTTGCAGGGTGGATAGAAAATTAAAGTTTAAATCACTCTGATATCTGCACTATACTGAACATTCGGTACAGTACAAAATGCAGTGAAATTCTATTTTCAGATTTAAGACCATTGTTGTGTTTTCTAGTCACTATTCAGGCTGAAGGAATTGAACGTGCTTCACTGAATACATCCCTCTGTGATGGTAAATTTATGAATATAAGAAAATGGCTGGGAATGTATATCAGCTAAATACCTTCTTCTGGTCACAGAGACTATTCTCATATTTTCTCAGCTACCACTGGGTATATCAAGTAATGATAAAAATCCACCTCAGGGTTGAGATAAATAGTCCACTGAAAGTATTGGTGTGTGTAAGTATTTGGGGAACAGGGATTTGTCATTTTCTGATATACATGTGAGTAGCCTCATTGGGCTATTAGGAAAAAAAAAAAAAAAAAAAAAAGAAAGGGTCTTTTTGACCTTGAAAAGGATGGGAATTTGTTATTTCTTATTTCTAACAAGCCTACAGTTATACCTCATAGCTATTGCAGAATGAGAGCTTTGAATAAGCAATCCAGGAAGCATACAGATATTTAAAACTGTAGGCTGAAAGAAAAAAAAACATCTTAGAAATGAAGGACCAATGTCCCTTGATATTATACTATCACATCTGCAGAGAGGATGATCAGAAACCTTAAAAGCAGACCCTTCACATATGTTGCAAGGTAATAATTTAAAAGCTGAGTAGCTCCAAGTTGTTGTGGTCTGTTACTTGTACAATATATGTTTGAGAAACATACAGTAACCTACTCTCTTTACGGCATATTTATCTAATCAGCAAATATTTGATCACCCTTACATTTTTTACTCTACTAAATGTGATGAAATACATGAACTTGTCTGTTATGCAAATTAAAAGCAGTATGTGAGCATGTAAGTAATAATGAACACTTCTGATATAGCTTTAATCTATAATACAACACAAAATTTATGAACTATATTCCAAGATAGAATAAACCAAGACAGATAAAATTGGTTTGATTTGCATCACCAGAAGAATTGGCTTGGGATTCTTGCTGGCCAGGAGGCCAGCTTGTTTCTCATGAGAATGAAATGTGTTGAGGAGCTGAGACGTCAGACAAGGTAAATTATAATTTAGTGTCTTCTAAAATGTTCCAGTCTCTTATATGTATAAGTAGTTGTGAAGAAAAGGAATCAAATAGCTAATTTTTCCTAGCTCACAAAAGTGCTCAGTAACAGAAAGGGCTTGATAGAAGGCAAGTACCAGGCATTTTTAAAGTGGCAATTCTTTCATCATGAAACAGATGGAGGAGGTTATTTAGGGCATAAAACAGGAAACAATTTTTGAGAACAAACTCTGCTACTTCTTTACAAGCCTTTTAAAATTTGCCTGTAAAATAGTTGCATAAACAGGACCATAGTCATATATGCATGATTTTCAAATGCACAGAAATGCAGGTGGATGGTCAGATGATGCTGCTTTTCACTAAAGAACCTTGAGAATTTGAAGAAAATATTCTCATCATCTATAGAAAACAGAAGTAAGACACAGTACTTCCTCCCTTAGGGGAAAATACAAAATAGTATGCAAGGCAGCAATAACAGACAGCTTCTCTCCAGATACAGTTAGTTTTGAGATACTCTCAAAGTATAGAATAAGACGCTTTGCTGTGACCTTATCTATGCAGGGAAAAATGTATGTGTGATGTTGTGAAAAATCATAAAAAGCTACATCATGTTATACAACAGATATGGACCAGATTTGAGTTCTTTACACATAGAAGGTGCCTAATAAATTTAAAAAACCCAAGAACTAAAAAACACCAAAAAATCCAACAAACCACCAAAAACCAACAGATAATTAACCCTTAATTGCATAGTATAAATCTGATTAGCATGTACATTAAATGCAGTTTGTCGAATAAATCATTCCTCTCTGTAGTATATACAATGCTGATATCTATTTTCCTGAAAACTTGTGAATTTTGCATTTACTCTTAGTCCCATTTTCTTTTCTATTAGCCCATAATGGAAGGATTTTACAATCAAATTGATTAACCCAATAGAGAGACCTTTGTGAAGAGGTTTTGTGGAACAAAAGCCTGACTAAATATAATCTCAGCTTGATCTACTTTTTGCCTGAAGTGGTGTAGTAACTGTGATTTGTGAAGAGAAAGATTTTCCACAGATAAGGTTAGAGGTAGATTATGATCATTAGTTGAACTAAGTTGGTTTGTTGTGCATTTGAGTGCTTTTCTTGTCTTGGCAAGGTGGTGGTGTTATGACAAACCAGTGGGACAAAAAGCATCAGGAAAATTAAATTTCAAATAGTCATGTAATCCTTCAGGGCTCATGTGCCTTCAGAAGCTAAGGTTGGCTGAAAATCATCTTAAGTGGTGCCTTTTAAGAGGACACGTACACATGGAGTTTAAAGATACAGTTTTAGTAAGATTAACTGTCTGGATAGTTTGATTTAAAGCTTCTGCTTTATATGAATTCTTTTCCCTGACAATTTGCAGTAACTTCTCTGACATTAAACTGTCCTAAAAAAAGCATTTAAATATTTCTCATTGAAACATGCAGCTGCAGTTGCTTTAAATTTTCAGCCCTCTTCTTTGAAAAGAATTGAATGTTCTGGGAAAAATGCAAAAGACAGAGCTTATTGCCACAAGGGAACCCATAGTGGTTGTTTTCATGTTGTCTTTTAACTTTACACATAAGAATGTAAGAGGAAACTTTGAGTGCTTGCTTCACTAGAGTCGTTTGCATCTAAATAATGTTCAGAACTCAAGCTCCAATGTAAATGTTCATGATGAGATATATACAGGAATGACTGGTTTAGAGGGGCTCTGGAGGAGCTCATGAACTTGCCTGCAGATGTCTGAGTCATAGCTTGCATGGTAAGAGCATAGAGAGAAGAAGCTAGCTGGATTTCATAAGGGAGTTTGATGTGATACCTGAGAGCAATAAAGGTTATAAAGGCACAGTCTTTCCTATCAGTACCTAAGAATATAAGGCATAACCACTGCCTTGCCTAGCCTGAACTTTACCTTGGACACTTGCAATAGAAAATGCTATTTAGGGAAAGCAACACAAGCGTGGTCATTTTTTGTGTCCCTTAGCACCCAGAAGTGCTGTCTTATGGATTTTAGAGGGTATATCTCTTCTTAGTAATTTCTGGATTTTTTTAGTGACTTCTCCAGAAATTTCTCTAGTCCCTTTTTGAATTTAAAGATATTGTGTGCCTCTGCAGCCTCGTGCGGCAATGTATGGGAGCACCCAGCCAAACCAGTTTCAGAGCACAATAGGTGAGATACAGGGAGTTATCATCCGACTCGGCTTCATCATAACTTGTCTATGCAGAGATGGTAACTTGGGAGGAGCTGCAAAACAGCTCAGCCCAGGGTTGTCTCAAGATTGCATAACAATAAGAACTGAAACCGAATGGAGCCATAACTCTCTTAACAAACAAAATGCCCTGAGTCCCATCCCACCGCTATTCCTGTGACTTTGGGTGCTAGACATCACAAAATTGGCAACAGAGACTTAGCCATCACACCATCAGAGGTAAATATCCCAGACAGTGTAATCCACTCAGGCATAATCCTGCACCCCCACTGAATCAGGAAATATAAACTGCAAGATCTGGGGAGAAAAAAGGGGGAATCTTCCAATGATACAGCTGACCTGTAGGAGATTCGTTCCCCTACTTGTGCAGGACGCTGTACAGGGTAACTTCCCAGGGATTGAGTGACCTTACCTGAGAGAGAGGGTAAGTGATTAAGAAACATACATATGGTATATGGCATGCTATTAAGATTGTGATTGGTGCACTCTTTTAAGGTATTAATATCTAGCTCGCCTGTGGTTTGTGTTGTTACTTTTTGGGATCACTTGTAGGTTGCAATAGAGTATTCCGTGAAATGTTTTTAAATTACAATAGTGTAATCGCTATTGTACTCATAGAACCTGCGATAGTGACGTATTGGACCTGTGAGTGAAGTCGAAATAAATTGTAAATTTGAACCTCTCAGTGAAGTCCTTTTTCCTGTTCGTCATAGACCTCAAGCTTCAGAAATTCATTGCCTACTCCATAGAGAAGGACTTTTTTCTATTAATTTTAAACTAATCTCCAGCTAGTCTTATAATGTGCCTCTTAGATCTTGTATTCTGGGGTTTGGAGAGCAACAGTCCTGCTTTCAGTTTATCTACTGTATCTTTAATTTTAGAAATCTCAGTAAATCCTGCTCCCTCTGTCCTGTCCTCTCCATACTGCAGAGTCCTGACTTTGTCATCCTCCCTTCATAGGATAGCTGGTCTATCATTACGGTTGCTCTAGTTGCCCTGTACCTCCCCTGACTTCACTGCAGGATGAGGTCACCCTGCAAGAAGTCATCATCCTTCCTGACATCTGCTCTTGAAAGGACTATAACTCTGTTTGCATGCATTGCTTTTAGTTAATTGGCTTTCCTAAGTCGGATATTTATGATATGCATTCATAGGGCTCTTATCATAGATTACGTTATTTTAATCTTTAATACCTTTTTGAGGTAAGGCAGTACCAACATCCCCATTTAGAAGACAGGACACTGAGGCACAGAGAAATTGGTAGCATCTGGCGTCATTATTAATTTAATATAACTCTCTTAAGCTTATGCCATCATCAGGGGAGTATGCTGCTGTAGGCAAGTAAATATGATTTGCCCTTACTAGTAGAAGGCTACAGGTTATTAACCTCACATTGAAACTTTTCAAGGATTTTTTGAACTTGTTTTGAGCTGATTCTCACTTGTTTTGACAATTGTCTAGTCATCAAGTGACTATTGTTTCACCTGTTTTAGCTTAACCTCTCTAAATACCTTTAGTGGTAATGGTCTGGCAGACCTAGATAGTTAGTGTATGACAAAAATACCATTTAGGAGATTTAGAACTGGGGGAGCTGTGTAAGTATAAAGAACTATCTGGAAACCAGTGAGAAGGAAGCAGACTGTTCTAAGAAGAAATATTAAAAGAATCCCAAGCAGACCCAGTGCTGAAAAAGAAGGTGGTACTAACACGAACATCATGCTCCTCCCGGCAAAGCCACTTGTTTTAATCCTTCCCTCTTTTTTTTATGAGGAAGACGGAAACCATCAGCCTTGCACTGGGGATGGTAGGACAATGGAAAGATGGGAAAAATGCCAGAGAAAAGAGGGAGGCACTCAGACTTTTTTGTATAGCAATTTAACTATGTTAATTATGAGACTTCTCCATATTAATTAGATAATTTAAACTTATAAATCATTAAGACAATAATTGGACTAGTAATAAATTCTAAACACTGTATATGTGGTTCACCCATAACAAGATTTGGTATGTAACATTGCCTTCTTCATGTGGATTCCAGCATCAAAGAGCTTATAGATTTAATTAACCCTAACTGTTAAGGTAATCTAGAATCATATATATGAAATATGTATGTTTACTTTGATCACAAATTCAAAATGAATGTGACTGTAATTAACATGAAAATTGAGGGGTATTTAACTCATATCACAGAATCACAAAATTGAAGGTTGGGGGTACCTTCAGAGACCATCTACTCCAACCCTCCTGCCAAAACAGGTTCACCTAGAGCAGGTTGGACAGGAACACATCCAGGCGGGTTTTTAATATCTCCAGAGAAGGAGACTCTACCACCTCTCTGGGCCGCCTGTTCCAGTGCTCTGTCACCCTCAAAGTAAAGTTTTTCCTCATGTTGAGGTGGAATTTCCTGTGTTCCAGTTTGTGCCCGTAGCGCCTTGTCCTGTCACCAGACACCATTGAAAAGAGTCTGACCCCATCCTCTAGACAGTCCTTTAGATATTTATAAGCATTGATGAAGTCCCCTCTCAGTCTGCTCTTCTCCAGGCTAAACAGACCCACCTGTCTCAGCCTTTCCTCATAAGAGAGATGCTCCAGTCCCTTGATGATCTTTGTAGCCTTTCACTGGACTGTCTCCAGTAGTTTCTTGTCCTTCTTGAACTGGGGAGCCCAGAACTGGACACAGTCCTCCAGATATGACCTCACAAGGGCAGAGTAGATGAGGGGCATGACCTCCCTCAACATGCTGGCCATGCTCTTTTTAATGCACCCCAGGATGCCATTGTCCTTCCAGGCCACAAGGGCACATTGCTGGTTCATGGTCAACTTTTTGTCCATCAGGACTCCCAGGTCCTTCTCTGCAGAGCTGCTTTCCCTAACGTGTACTGGTGCATGGGATTATTCCTCCCTAGGTGCAGGACATTACAGTTGCCCTTCTAAGGCTAGCACTGGCCTGTGATATCATTTTTGCAAGCATTTTTTGCTGTACTTTCTGATTAATTTTTCAGAGACAATATTTTGGAAATAGAGTGTTTCCTGAAAACCAATTGAATAAGGTATAAATTCTGTTAATATGATTATCGTGCTAAATAAAAGGATCAAACTTGTGACTAATTAAAATCATACGGCTTACATTTTCACATTTTTTAAAAGCTCTTCCCAAGATGAAATTCTATAAAGCTATCAATTTTTTGGCTACATTGCAATGCCAGCTCTGTGATGAGTTAAATTAACAAATTGACAGTTATATTAACAAATTGCCTCCTGAAACAGCAGAGCTGATGTATCTCAAGCATTCTAATTTACAGATGCTTCCTGTACTTATCTGTTACTTTGACAAAAGCAATATATGTCCATAGGCCAGTGGTCAAAGATCAAGAAAAGAGAAGGGGGAAGAAAAAAAAGGTATTGCATTAACTTTCTGTTTCTCTTATTTATGGTTGGATCAACTTGATACAACAGTGTTCCTTTGCTGTACTGAGATTACTGGTAGAGTATTCTTACTAAACAGTGGAATAAATACCTTCTGAAATCTCTCACTTTACCCTTTCATAATAGCTCTACATCTTGTTTTAAGTATCAGTCACACGTGCTGTCTTCATGAACATTGAGCACTCTGATCCATTTTGAACTGATAGAGGTTGTCTGTTCATTCTGAATAAGTACTAGAATGATGTAGATTTATTTCTGTACAATCTAGCTGAAACAACAAAAGTTATCAGATGCGTAGGTTATCTAGGTGGTCAGTCAGAAACTGAGCTATTTGGTCTAAACACTTTCTATTATCTGGCAGAGTTGTGTAGCTAGGAGTTGTGTAAATGAAAGTAAAGGAAAGTCACAGAAAACATTCAAGAAAATTACTAGATAATAGGCTGGAGCAAGACCTACAGTATCACTCTTATCTTGCAACGTTAGCAGCAGGACTGCTCACTGCGGTCACTCTTCTGGGTTCCTCTGCACTTAAACACAGTTTCCGATGAAGCTTTGGCAGGGCATTTTGACCTAAAGACATTTTCAACCTACTTTAACGGAGATGTAAAGGATCCTACAGGGCAAATTCAGCATTAAGTTTACAATTAAATATTAATTTAGTCATTTATTATTTATTCTTATCATTCATATACTATAATTATTATTGCACACTGAATAATATAGAAATCCAATATAATGGATTAGCCATCTGAAGCTAACAGAAATTCTGTCCTGATTTATACAAAGTCCATTAGATCTGGTTGATATGGTAGCACCACGTTTTTACGTTAGACAGATTTATATCAGACCTACTATCCTATTGAACATGCTAATAGCTTAACATGTGGTGTGTACTTACCAGATGAATTTATCTATATTGATTTCAATGTAGTCAAGGTTAATTAATATTTTTTTTAAACTAACAATACACAAAATACAGCACGTTGATTTTAAAAAATCAGTTTATATCTGAAACACTATTTAGATTGATATGACTTTGCTAAGATTTGGAAGCTGACTTGTGTGTATTTATTTTAGTATTGGTACATTGATCAAGTTGTTAAACTGACTGCTTTTGCAAGCTTAGAGTTTTTGTTTTGTGCAAGGATGATTTGTGATGGTGCATAAAACTTCCTGGTTTGGAGTGCTCGGATTTATACTTAAGTACATAGGCTAAGCGCTGCATGGCCTACATTATTTCCCAGTCATACTTTCCACAACTGAGTTTTATTCCTGTATAAATCATATCAAATGTTAAATGAACTGTTGCTTCAGGCTTAGATTAACAACTTATTGTATATGAAGAATAATTTAATGAGTAAATTTATGCTAAATATCATCCAATAAATTAAGGATTGTACTGGGATCTGAATTGGAGAAAAAGAGATTTCCAATTTGTAGCGACCAATATCTTGAGTATTACTCTTCTCTTACTTTCAGCACTCTGCTTTATAAAGATTCTTGTGCCCTAGGAGCAAATATTGTGATAATCAGGCACATATTCCCTTAGATAGTTGTTTTTACTGTCTTTCAAGTTGCTCCATTCAAAACTTGTATATAGTAGTATATAGAGAGGTTTTTTTGTCTGAGTTAACCTTTCCTGAAGCTCAAGCATTTAGATATTATTCTATGAATAAAATAAAACAAATATGTTCTAAGATCATAGCAGCTGTTACAGCAACCAACATGGAAACAGTATCCATTTCCTGAAATCTCCTTTTTCAACATTACAATTTTGTACAATTTTTAATGTATAATAGGGAGATTATCAAGTGAATACAACCTGCTCGTTACCACAAATATTTACTTATAGTTTTAGTTATTACTATGATAGTTTGTAGTTTCTGAAGTTAGAAGTTCTTGGTAGTCTTCATGAATGCAAGGAAGAAAATACAGGGAAAGCCTTGTTCGAGTAGTGAAAAGAGTGTAAATTACAAAAACAAAGTGGATATTATGATTCACGAAATTTTTATATGAGAATAAAACTTTCTGTAATGTTTCCCAACAAAAATCTATGGTGAGTGCATAGAAATTACAGAATTCAAGGTAGGTTTCACAGTTTTCTGTGTTACACAGACATTCATAGGCTGAATGTGTGTTAAAAACCATGCATTCTTATGTGAGCAACCTGATTTCTCCAACAAGATAAACAGCCACCATGTGGATGATGATGGGGCTCCCCGTTTCAAGTGGCCTTGACATTACATTTTTACCTTGATCAGGTGAGACCTCCTGAACTGCTGTTCTAATGATTTCCTATAACTGAGCTGGCCCTCCATCCAGCATACACTTGAGCATACTCTAGTGTATGCTTGAGTATTTGTTACAGATTGAGCCATGTTCAAAACATCTCCTACATGGAAAAGATTGAACTACAAGATGGTTCCTGGGGTGTCCTGGTTCTCCACCTCAGATGCTAATCAATAGTGCATGCAAGCTTACAAATAGCTTCATTTAGTTGGCCTCTGAATAGCAGGAACATATTGCTGGAACATAGGTACAGCCCTCATGCACAGTTGTATCACAACTGTGAATACAGGACAATCTAGAGTTTCATCCTTATATAGTAATATAGCTTAAATTTCATAGCTCTTGCAAATCCAGGGAATTAGATTTTCCTTTTGCTTAGTGACATATTTTCAGAATAAAAAATTTCTATACGTTCAAGCAAATTACTTACTTCGAAGCTCGGGTCTTTTTCTATTTATTCCAACCTTCTTTACCCTTTTTACATTTGAAATTTTGACCAGAGAGTACATTAAAAATTCTGTATGATTTATGATGACATTTAAAGTTATATCTCTTTCTGTTAGCTTTTAATAATAATAAAAAAATCCCACAATATATCTTTACCTGCTAAGATATTGAATTAAAATACCTTTGTTATAAAAATCAACAATAATCTTAGCAGTAGGATTCTTTTCCTTTTTTTTTCTTTTTTTTTTGCTTTGTTATTTTAACAGTTTCAATTCCTTATACACAGTAAGCCCAAAAAGCAACAAAGTTTTTAGAAGAAAACACTCACAAACTGAGTAACAGGCAAACAAGACTATGAGGTACCTTTTTATCTGATCAATATAAGGCATGGTAATATACTGTTAGATATCTAGCTTATACAAGTTTAAAGATTGCTCTTCTTGCATTGTGTGCAGCATGTGTGCTGGACCTCGTCCTTACCAACAAAGAGGAGCTGGTGAGGAATGTCAAACTCAAGGGTAGCCTTGGCTGCAGCGATTATGAAATGGTAGAATTCAAGATTCTTAGGGGAGTGAGGAGGATGTGCAGCAAGTTCACTACCCTGGACTTCAGGAGAGCAGACTATGGATTATTGAGGGATCTGATTGGCAGGGTAACATGGGGAAAAGTACTGGATGGGAGGAGGGCCCAAGAAAGCTGGTTAGTATTCAAGGATCACCTCCTCCAAGCTCAGGAGAGGTGCATCGCAAAAAAGAAGTCAGGCAAAAAAGACAGGAGGCCTGCATGGATAAGCAAGGAGCTCCTGGATAAGCTCAAAACACAAAAGGAGGCCTATAGAGGGTTGAAGCAAGGATGGGTAGACTGAGTGGAACACAGAGGAACTGTCTGAGTGTCCAGGAATCAGATTAGGCAAGCTAAAGCCCAGACAGAATTAAATCTGGCCAGGGACATCAAGGACAACAAGAAAAACTTCTATAGGTATGTCAGGGATAAAGGCAAGACTAGTGAAGTTGTGAGCCCTCTCTGGAAGGAAATGGGAGACCTAGTCACCCAGGATAAGGAAATGGCTGAGTTACTGAATGACTCTTTTGCCTCGGCCTTCACTGGCAAGGGCTCTAACCACACCGTCCAAGTCACAGAAGGCAAAAACAGGGGCTATGAGAATGAAGAACTGCCTACAGTAGAAGATCAGGTTTGAGACCATCTAAGGAACCTGAAGGTACATAAGTCCATGGGGACCTGATGAAATCCATCCAAGGGTCCTGAGGAAGCTGGAGGATGACGTTGTAAGCTGCTTTCTATCATATTTGAGAAGTTGTGGCAATCTGGTGAAGTTCCTGCTGACTGGAAAAGGGGAAACATAACCCCCATCTTCAAAAAGGGAAAAAAGGAAGACCCAGCCAGTCAGTCTCACCTCTGTGCGTGGCAAGATCATGGAGAAGATCCTCCTGGAAACTCTGCTAAGGCGCATGGAAAATAAGGAGGTGATTGGAGACAGCCAACATGGCTTCACCAAGGACAAATCATACTTGAGAATTTTGGTGGCCTTTTATGATATTGCCACAGCGTTGGTAGACAAAGGCAGAGCAACATACGTCATCTACCTGGACTTATGCAAAATGTTCAACACAGATGACATCATGGTCTCAAAATTCGAAAGTCATGGACTTGATAGATGGACCACTTGGTGGATAAGGAACTGGCTGGATGGCCGCACTCAAAGGGTTGCGGTCAACGGCTCAATGTCCAAGTGGCTGCCAGTGACGAGTGGTATTCCTCAGGGGTCAGTAGTGGGACCAGTGCTGTTCAACATCTTTGTTGGAGACACAGACAGTGGGATAGAATGTACCCTCACCAAGTTTGCCAACGACACCAAGCTGTGTGGCGTGGTCGACACACTGGAGGGAGGGGATGCCATCCAGAGGGACCTGGACAGGCTGGAGAGGTGGGCTCGTGCAAACCTCATGAAGTTCAACCAGGCCAAG
>JAOXNO010000013.1:102779127-102797861 GCA_028565335.1 Limnodromus scolopaceus | reverse complement strand
GGGATGCCATCCAGAGGGACCTGGACAGGCTGGAGAGGTGGGCTCGTGCAAACCTCATGAAGTTCAACCAGGCCAAGTGCAGGGTCCTGAACCTGGGACATGGTAATCCCAAGCACAAATAAAGGTTGGGCGGAGAATGGCTGGAGAGCAGCCCTGAGGAGAAGGTCTTGGGACTGCTTGTGGATGAGAAGCTCGACATGAGCTGGCAGTGCGCACTGACAGCCCAGAGAGCCAACCGCTGTCTATTCACACACAATTAGCTGTACCAACTGCTGTCTATTCAAAGCGTGGACATAACTTTCCAGTGGTACTCTAGCATGCCAATAAGGTCTACTTCCGAGACGAGTATTACTTTAGAGAAAAAGAAGACCGATAAATTACTTAGGAACTACCTGTTACCCATGATAGGCAACTGCATGTGAGAAATGGCAGAGTACACTTCATTTTGTTCTCTACTCACCAGCTATAAACTGGACTGTGAGTCCGGGGTGGCACTATGCAAGGAGGCATGTGGAACCACAAGTCTAGAAGGAATGTAAATATGAGAATGTGGTATCTAATGGTGTGAGTACTCCAACAAGTGAAAGACGATATTTTAAAAAATATTTCCAGTAAAATTAAACCAACTATATCACAGTGAAAGTGTAAAAAGATGAATATAGTGTAATAGCCATATATTAAACAGGGTTGGATTTTCTTATACAAGCCATATATGTATGTTTATTTCATAAAAAGGTTTCACATTAGGATATTATAAACAACTCTGTATTATTAAAACACATGCATAGTCTCCATAGGAACTGTGTGTGTTTTGGGTGTATTATAAATGTCAATGTGTTCTCTCACAGTCCAAACTGATTGCTATGTACAGTGACTTTTGAGATTTTATAGACCCTTACATGCAGCAATCATTGCTGGGGGAGTTTATGTGTTTACCTGAAGTCAACAATACCAGAAATAAAGGAGGGATGTAAAAACTACTCCTTCTAAAAATGCTAACCTAGAAATTGCTAAGACAGTCAGAAAATATAGCACAAAGATGTATTTGTCCCCTGTTCCCCTTCCTTTTAATAGCAGGAAACCTGAAAACTAAATGCTAGCTATGGTGAACTGATTGCAAGTGTTAGCATCTCAGAGTAAATGTAAGAAACAGGTAAATAATCTATTCCCTTTGTGTAATTTGTCTCCCAGTCTTATTTCTAGTGATTTTATAAGAAGAAACATCTATACTGCTATAGCTATCATACTTCTTTAAAAAAAAAAAAAAAGATGTAAAAAATGCATAATGGGACATCCTATAACATGGACAGACAATCATACTGGACATTATAATAAAAAAGTCTTGTTAATATGCACAGAATTTTGTATCTAGCATTCTAATACATAACAATTTTTGTGTCTCTATGTGGAGGGCTCATTTGAGAGTTGGAGATGTTACTACAGCAATACTCCTAGAGCAGAGTGGGAACAGATTTTCAGCACCTGGCTCCTTTTTCCCCAAGCAATCCCTGAGGGGCAATGAGAGGAGAAGGGGGAGGGAGGGTTAATCCTCTGCCATGTTGTTTCACCTGGTTTTGCTCACATATATTTCAAGGAGGCATGATCTAAGCACTTCCTACCACCTATACTGAATGGAGATTACTGGATTCAAGGAATAAAATTATCTTTTTCCATCTCCACTAACACCACAAGTTAGGGGTTCCTGTCATTGCCCTCCAAGAAAGCAAGAGTCCAAATCTGGAAACCAGTCAAGGGTGATGAATACACGATAATCAAACTGTGACTGCCCAATTGGAAGAAAATCGGAAGCAGTTAATTCAATATTTTTGCTGGTAGGAAACATTTCACTGCAGATTGCTAATACCGACTATAGTGCTGTTTAAGCCTGTCATAGCAGAGATCTTGGCATCAGTCCAGTCCCACAGAACAATAAATGTAATGCTTGTGTCAGAAAACTAAGAAAATTATCAGAATATTAAACCAATATTATATTTCTCCTCCTAAATGTGTTAGTAATCATTATAGTAAAAAATTAACCATGTTTCTCTTATGGACAACTATGGACATGTGAATCTTCTTTTTAAAAATTCTAACTTTGAGCCATTTTATAATTGCACTAAGACACTCCAAGGTGTATGTCACCGTCCCTCTGAGATGTGTGTTATTTCACAGTAACACACACCTTGTCATGTATATTTATCACGCTAAAGTGTCTTGTAATTTTCATTAACAGTTAGATGTCTTAAGAAATAGGAGATACTTCATTTTAACTGTTTCACTGATAAAATATCTTTCAAACTTTGTATACAGATATGAACTTCAGGATATTGGCAACAGAGCATGCCATTTTCACTAACAAGCTACAAAAGCCACTAGACAGGGAAAAAAAAAAAAAAGCAAATCCTTCCTTCACCTGCTTCACCTGGAAACCAAAACAAATTTCCCCCTTCTCTAGGTGAATCATGTTAACCTCTCCACTGGCTTCACACGCTGTGCTGTCCCCCAGGTCTCATTCTCCTCTTTTCCTGGGATGTGACAGATGCAACACATGATGTATGACTGCTGCCTAACTGTACACCAAGATTCACTTGGAGAAAAGCAGATGGATAGAGTAACTAAGGGCCTGAACCTGTCCAGTATTTGAGACAAGGCTCTTGTCCCTTGCAAATTGTAAAATCCACTCCTAGGTTTCACCTCCTAGAAATTAAACAATGACATGACTCAAGGTCAGTTATTTATACCAGTCATTTGTAATCTTAAACTGTTGGAAAGCCTCCTGGCCTGGTTCTGGCTGAATTTGCTTTCTCAGAGAGAAGCAAGGCACTATTTGAGATCGGGAAGGGCCTGGGGAGTGTTTGCTGGGGAGTGTTCTCCTGTAGTCAGCCTACTGGAAGGCAATAAAAGCATAGTGGCATAGGTGAGGACTGTAGCATGCCTGTGGGTCTTAGTGAAAGAGGGTGGTCTCAATCTGTGCTGACTTTACTGTTCTTCCAACTTTTACTCATTCAGTTATAAGCAAAAGTAAATACTAGGAATCATATACACAGGGAAACTTTAATCCATGTTTAAGATTTATGAAAGTTTCTTATGTAAATTCCATTGCTAAAAGCTATGTAAAATATTTTGATGAATGTTAATATTAAAGCTCACTGGATCCCCTCTGATGCTATAGTAGGCTTTCACAATTTCTGAGTTAAAAACAAATGATCAAACAAGCAAACAAAACCCAAAAACTCTCTCCCACCACCACCACACAGACTTTTTTGCCTACTTACCTGTTCTATAATCTCATTTTGGGAAATGAAAATCATACTACATTTTGGTCATTGCAGAGGTGGATGAAACAAAACTTAAGAGGGAGATTAGGTATTTAAATAGAGGAATACAAGAAAATGTGCCTCAAACATTATTGCAACTGAAATCAAAAGGAAGATGGTTGGAGCTTTAGGTACTAAGAGAATGGAAGATCATGGGTTTTTTTGTTTGACTGGGGTTTTGTTTGTTTGTTTTAATGTTTTTAGAATACATGAATTATACCGCCATAGAATACTCTGTGTATTCTAAGGTAATAATTACATAGTCAAAGTATAAAAGGTCTTTTAAGTTTAACATGTGTTGCTTTTGAAATAGTGTAAAATAAACCACATAAAAGGGGAACATACTTTCTGTAGTATAAAAGTTTCCACATGATGAAGTAACTTAATAACTTTAGCTGCTTAATTATGTCACCACTGTATCACAAAGTCTCCTATGCAGACAAGTTATAGCGCATTACTTCAGTTTTCAGTGCAGAACAGCTTCTATCTTGTATGCAATTAAACAGATTTGTTCTTAACCATGTAACCAAAACATGAAGGCATATTCCTGTTTCCAACAACAGATGTTGTTTGAAAGAGCTACAGGAACAAATGTATTCTCAGCATAACTATTGGTCTGTGATATCTCCCTAGTAGCCATTTAACTGCTAAACAGATATGGTTTATCTCCACAAAACTATGCCTTCAGAGATATAGCCAAAATCTATTTTATGGCAAGAAATAGCTCTACCATCTAAATGTTATAAAAGGGCTAGGAAATAAACTGTTTTAAGTAATCTATATTTGAAAACTCTCTCACTGATACTCTTATTGTGGTGGCAGAAAAACCAGCCATGATATTTTGCAATAACAGTATTTAGAACTTAAGGTTAATTGTTAATTCATGAAACTTTATCTATTCATATTCTTTACTCATGCAAATGAGAGTAAAGAAATATAAAGTTGTTATTAAAGTAAAAAAAAATCTTTTCTTTTTTTTCAAGAATAACGTGATGATATGTTTGATAGCTGTAAATCCTCCGTCATCTTTTTCCAGCTCTCAGAAAGCTACAGTAAAAGATTAAATATTAGTGACATATGTTAACATTCACACTCTTTAATGTCATCTCTCTTGAAGATTAAAATTCACATAATTTTGATTTTAAATGACTCAGCTATATTATATTAAATATATAGATTGGGTTGTTTTTTTCCTTCCCCAGTGAAACATACTTGAATTTAACTTTGCTGAAGGTTGTCTCTAAGCCCAGAAGGCTGATATTTTCTGATTAAACATGTGGGGATGTAGGCACCAATATGCAAGCTTTCCCCTACAGCTTACACAGCTTGGTGATGAGATTGGAATCTCCCTTTTGAAAAAAACTACTCAAAGGTTGTATATTTTTCTGAAGAATTGTTTCACTGAAGGCAGTGGGAAATCTGCTGTTGGTTTCAAGCAGATTTGTGTGTGTGGAGCAATATGGAAAACTTACTATCTGTGTAGTTTTACGTGTGTACCACAACATTTTAGAAAGCCAGATTTCATTTCCAGCACTCTCTCACTGCCTTCTTCCTGCATCAGCCACAACTCAGTATGGAAAATGTGTGGCAACTATGGAGTCAGGTGAAAGGGGAGAATGAGCTCATTAAGCTTCTGAACTAAGTCCTTAAGGAAAACCAAAAAGAAATTCAAGTTTGGTAGACTTCACATGTCACATATTATTTCAATTCATTTATGAAGAATACTTAAGTTTCAATTTTCCACAAAAAATAAGAACACTCTGGGGAAAGAGAGAGCAAATGCCCAAACTGCTGAGGAAAAGATAGGATGACAGGAATTTCTATGATTTGGATCAAGAATTTCCCTGAAATATATATCTGAACTCAATGTATGAACTATTTTTTTAAGGACCCATTTAAGGATCAAACTTATCTAATGAAAGATCTGAGATATATTTGTATAAATTCTGTGTGCGAGACAGGATTCTTCCTGAAATGTTGCTTTCCACAGAGAGCATCTCCAGTGACAAGTGTAAACAAACCACACAAAAAAAACCCCAACCCTCTCCTTCAATTAATCTTCTTGGTTTTCGAATGAGATTATCTATGCAGCAAGTATCTGAATAATTTTTAATGTCTGTGTAGAGTATCTGAGGGAAGAGGGAAAATCTGCGTTACTTACACAGAGAGATTTATGAAGACTGAGGAATTTCATGATGGCCTCAGAAAATACAAAATTTCTCAGTCTCAATACAATACAAGTGTTTTATATTATTGCACCTCACTAGATCCTGGAAATGAGCCAATGTTAACAATTATCATACAAATAAGGTAGCTATGCAATTTAAAGAGGTTGTGTAAGCCACATTTTCACATTGCTTTAAGGACACATGTAATAAAAATATCATAAAATTTGTTGAAAGTAAAAAAATGTATTCATATATTGACATCTGATTTCTTGAGCTAGAAATGCTATGAAAACAGAATTTTCTGATCTTGATGAAAACTTCACAACTAAGAGAAGTATTCAAAGATGATTAAGAATAAAAATAAGATGGATGTACTTGAACTGCAGTTTTATATGGAACTAAGTCAGGATGATAGTTGTTAATGGAGACAACACTGCATTGTATAAATGAATCAACAGACATTGTTTTCTTAATCCTGATTTACAGTTTTTCAAAAGGCTGTACACTATGTACAAGGTTCAACCAATAATCTTTTCTTCCATTATATACACTTCAGCCCAAAAATGTGCTGCAAACTATTATATCCTCACAGGGAGATTTTCAGGAGATGATGTGTTGCTGTAAAGCTTTCTACACTGTTTTCAAATATCATTCACTTCATCCAGCAGACAGATTATTGCATTTCCCTACAGATGGAAAACAAAATTCCAATTTGAGACAAAGTATGCAGACTGAAACTATTCATTACAGACAAATGTGAAGAGTCGGGTCTCCTCTTAGGCTTGCACCCGAGGAGTGGATGACTTTTGTGACCTTTATACATTTTGATGTAATGAAAGTTTGAGTTCATAACAGTGTGACTGGAGCCACCTGACAATTGTAATGCACTCTCTGAGTGAAAGGTAGTTAAGAAAGAAATCTGGAGGAAAAGAATTTGGTTAGCCTTTTGTTCAGTTTGAAATCACCATAGCTCCTGTCAAGGGTTTATCTATAAAGACGAGGGCATTCAGTTGTATACTTTCTCAAAATTAAAGTTTCTCCTCAGGGATAGTTTTCCTGATACTGTAGTTTGAGGTCTTGATAGCAGAATCTTTTGAAGAGCCCTGTGGCATATTTCAAGGAGATAATGAGGAAGAATATTTTCCTTTTTAAGCTTGAGACCTATGGCAGAAAAATGGTCAAATTTGTTTCAGCTCTTATATCTTTTATTGATTTATAAATAATATAAATAAAAAGAAAGCTCTTTTATGCTATCCTTTACATACCTCTCTTCCACATGTTTTCGGCCAAACAATCAGATCTTAATCCTTTAAAGAAATATGCCCTCTGGTCATGATATTTCAGAGATCAACTTCTGTATTACAGACTCCTTTTGAACGCAGCCCTAGAGAGCAACAGGTAAGGAAGTTGCTGAGACCTGACAATCAATCCTACAGATTTGATTTTGTGAAATCAGATATCTTGCCTACTGGCAGTATACTTTGTAACATTCATTCTGTACCACAGTCAAGTTCACATGATACCAGCTTAAAAATGTATTTGCTTCAAATACTTCAAAAAATTTCCTGCAAGGTGCTGCAGATGGAAATATTTGACACATTTATGATTTAGCAGTGATTCAAAATTTATTAATGATTTGAGGTAGACGAAGAGGTTGAATTTTAGCAGCACTTAATCATAAAGTGGTTTAACAAAACAACTTAATTATGGATTTGAAAATGGCAAGATTCACACTAGTTTACTCTAAAGCATCCCAAATCAATACATACACATATGAAGAAAAGCATAAACCTCAGATTAATATAGATACAGATATATAAGCAAAGCCTATAAGCACAGACACACATACAAGTACACACACAGAGGTCTCTGATTGTTAGGATCAACAATTTCTTAATAGCGGGCAACTCTAATAAGCTGAAAGGTACCACTTTTAAGTCCTACATGTGCACAGATGGACGGAAGAACATCTACATCCATAAAGCTAATATGTATCTCACAAACATATAGGTAGAGAGGTGGATGGAAGAGAGGCTAGCCTATAGTCAAAATTTCCCTTTCTCTGATTTAGTGCAAATACTCAAGATGCATCAGTGTTCCTCAACAGGCAATAGTTGAGGCTTGAGAAGGATTCTCTCACCCTGGCCTTGAGATGTCAGCCTGAGAGGCATCTCAACTCAGGGGAGATACTGGCCACAACCGGCTGCAATCCAGAAGAGCTCAAAAGGTCTTTAATAGAATTGCTACTTATAGGATCTGAGATAATTTATTTTTGTCAGGTACTTTTCTACTCCATTCCAGCTCAGACAATGGAATATTCTGGTAGTTTCCATCAGTTACGCAAGACCAGGAGACTTGTTAGGACTTGGGGTCCTGGTATCCCCCTGCTCTGTGGCCATGGTCCATACGTTGTCAGGAGTGACCGAATATAATTATTATTTTCAAATGGTAGGAGCCAAGGGAACCAGGTACACTAAAGAGTTGCCGCAGTGTTCCAGTCCATTGATCTCCACCTTTTCTTTCTTTCATGTTAGACCATTTTGTATCATTCTGGTCCATTGTATTATTATGTGGCCCAGGTGGGGACAAAATCACAGCAAGTACCAAGAGGCCTAAGGTAGGGGGCAGGGGGGATGTTGTACCACCAAACATGGTGAAATCAAAGCAATATTTAAAATAGTTGCTGTACAATAATAAATCTAATTTGGCCTGTTGTAAAATAATAAGAGTCTGCATTTGTAAGAGAAAGGATCTTACTGCTATAGGAAATTATTTAGGTGACTTTGGAGATGTTAGATATATCTCCATTCTAAGGAGGAGTTTAATAAATCAGTGAGTAAGTTAATACATGTGACAGTATTGTCATGGAAAATATAACTGTCCTTGCATAATAGGTAAAGCATCTAGGTATCTCTGAGGAGAAGATACTGCACAGCTACGTAGTAAAGGCTTGAAGTGGATTTATAGGAGTATCTCCAAATTATCTTGGGTAGGTAGAGTAAACCTGCATTCAGAAAATGTCTTTGGCAACGGACATGTTATTCCATGTAGCAGATTGACCTTGGTCAGTTTCCAGATGTCCTCATAGTCATTCTTTCACTCCTTCTGCTCAACAGAGTGGGCAGGAGAAAATAAGATGCAAAAAAAAACCTTTATGGATCAAGACAAGAACAGTTTAGTAAGAAAAACATAGCCTGCGTTACAAGGATGGCAACAAGTGGAATTAATTTGCTGCTTCCCATTGGCAGGTAGATGTCCTGTCACTTCCTCAAAAGCAGACCCTCAGCATGCCTACTGGTTGAATTTGAGAAGTTATGGGCCAGCCCTGGTAGGCAGCTCAGCCCCACACAGCCGCTCACTCACCATCCGAAGGGACCTTTGGACATCATCTAGTCCAAACTCTCCCACCAAAGCAGGTTCACCTAGAGCAGGCTGGACAAGAACACATCCAGGCAGGTTTTGAGTCTCCTCCAGAGGAGGAGACAAGGATCCAGAGACAAACCAGAGAAAAGACTCCAAAGCAGAAGACAGCCTCTAGAGAGGCTGTGTCCCCTCACAGCCTCTTTCCCACCCCCACCCTAGTGACCCTTAGGAGATGGGGAAGAGAGAGAGAGAAAGCCTGTACAAGCACTGTTCAGCAGTTGCCAAAATGCTGGCATGTTAACACTCTTTTAGCCACAAATGTAAATCACAGCACCTTATGGGCTGCTGTGAAGAAAGTTAGCTTCATAACTTCATCCAACAGACCCAGTACCTTCTCTTTGCACCCATCCAGTGGCAGTGGAGCGGGGTCTCAGCATGCTGCTCCTAACAGTAGAAGGAAACTGGAAATCAATTGGACTTAAACCTTTGGTGAATGCACTAATACCTGTTATTCACAGGGACAAGAGATAATTGGTCACAGCTTCCAACTCCTGCCAAAAATTCAATAGAAGATCAGACACCTTCCCCATTGTAGAGGCAAGGTACAGCTAGCTGAGCTAATGCTCTAGTCCTGCTGAGCTTAGAGAAATACCTTCCTAATCCTTTTGTCCAAAGTCTGCTTTTCTGTCTAACATATAAATGGTAAAAATAATGACATATTTTAAAACATTAAGCTGTAAATTTTGTTAAAATAATAACAAAGTTTAAAATCTTGTGCTAGATGCTGTCTACTTTAAAACCTTACATGACATAGGACTGAGGTGGGGATCCCTGAGACATGGGTTACTGTGAACTTGAGAGAGAGACAGACACTGAATTTGTTCCTAAGCATTTGTTACTTTGCTGGAAGGCAGAGCAAAACCATCTGCATCACTTGCAGGTGTGCCTTAGCCTGTGAGCTCCAGTGTCACATTTGCTTTCCTCCATTCTTCAGACACTTCTCCCAGTTGCTGTGGTCATTCAAAGATTGTTGAGGGTAGCCTCACAATGACATTTTGCAGCTTCCTCTGCACTCATGGGTGCATCCTATCTGGGTTCATGGACTTACATACATCTGCTTATGTATTCCCTGACCTGATCCTCTTCCACTGAGGCTGCTTCAGCCTTTCTGCCTGGTCTGTGTGGCCTTGGATTCCTGAAGACTGCCTTGCTGGTGAAGACTGGTATGAAGGTGGCATTCAGGACCTCAGCCTTTTCAATGTCCTCTGTCACCAGGTCCTCTGTCCCATTCAGCATTAGGTCCAAATTCTCTATGGTTTTCTTTTTGCCACTTATGTACTTATTGAAGCCCCTCTCTTTCAAATCTGTGGCCAGACTTAATTCCAGGTTTTATGCTTAGGTTTTCATAACTGCATCTCTGCATGCTCAGACAGCGTCTCTATGTTCCTACTAGGCTGCCGGTCCCTGCTTCCACTCTCTGTATGCTTCCTTCTTATGCCTGAATTTTACCAGAAGTCCCTTGTTCACCCCCAGAGGCTTCCTGGCATTTTCGACTGATTTCCTTCTCCTTGGGATGGACCACTCTTGAGCTTGGAGGAGGCAAATTTCTGAACATTAACGAGCTTTCTTGGCCCCCTCTTCTCTCCGTGGCCCTATCCCATGGGAATCTACTGAGCAGATCTGTGAAGAGGCTAAAACCCAATCTTCTGAAGTCCAATGTTGTGATCTTGTTTTTTGCCCTGTTACCTCCTCTCAGGACCCTGAGCTCCACCATCTCATGATCACTGCAGCCAAGGCTGCCTTCAACCTTTGCATATCCAGTGAACCCTTCCTTGATTGTGAACATGAGAACCAGGAAACCACTTTTTCTTGTAGTCTATCACTTGGATCAGGAAGTTGTCATCAATGCTCTCCAGTAACCTGCTGTATTGCTTATGTCATGTTGTGTTGTCCCTCCAGCAGATGTTACGTGAAGCTGCTTCTAGCTGTCTGTAGAAGGCCTCAACTTGTTCTTCCTTATCAGGTGGTCTGTAGTAGACGTGCAATACAATGTCACCCATACCCCTTCTCTCTTTAGCTCTTACCCATAAGCTCTCAATTGGTCCACCATCTACCCCTAGGCAGAGCACTGTGGATACTAGCCATGCTTTCACGCAAATGGAAATGCCACCTCCTTGCCTTCCCACCCTGGTTCTTCTTAACGAGCTTTCCAAGGAAAAAAGTCATCTAAAAATTTATGCAATGGTTTCATGTGATAGGGTATTTTGGCAAATAATTTTTAGTTGAATGATTAAGCTAATATAAAGACATTCTTACAGTAGAAAGGATCTTGATGCTATGCATAGGTAAAAATTATGAAAACACTAAAAATGAAAGCCAAGGATACCAATTTTAGATGTGCTTACCATTTGCTTTAGAAAGATCTGTGGGCAGTTGAAATTTTAGAATTATAAGATCTATTTTTGTACTCGTAATCTCAAAGGTCTTTTTTCCGTGAAACTAATTTCCATGTTGCTTTTTTCTGACAAATGGTAAATACCAAACTATATGTTTCTCCTTTGTAGGAAAAATGATACATATTTTTCATGTAGACATGAGTCATAATTCTCAACAGTTGTGACAGTAGCAAATTCAGAATGCATTTTAATATAGAAAAGAAATTATTTGGAAAATTAGGACCAATTTCACTGCACAAGAAGCAAAATTTTACTTCCTTATAAAATTTAGAACAGTTTATCCAGTTTTGAGAAGGTTTCCTGATCCTCTTTTGAATAAAGACAAGGAATTATATTATTTCCTTTCAATGATATGAATGAATTAATATGTTGCAAGGCAGAGAAAAATCTGAAGTATTTCTCCAGTTTCAAAGGTCTCTAATTAAAATATTGATCAAACCATCTATGAAGCTATTGTGAGTATTTTTACTGTAATTATGAAAATTACATAACATCTCAAATTTATGACAAACTGTGGCCCAATTAAGTATGAAATTAATCAATTTTTTACGGTTTATTTGCAGTCATTAAAAGCCTTTACTATGTCAGAAAATGTATATTGACATAACTAAAAGCAATGCTGCCACACAAGTGCGAACTCTCATAAAAGGATTTTGAAGCAAGCTCAATAGTCCTTAATCAGGTTAAAACTATATTGCTAAATTTATTTAGAAGGAGATTTGTTTCAGGCATTTACATTAATACAGCAACATCATTTTGCATTATCATTATATGATCAATTTTAACTTTGACAGTGTATTTTACCAAATGCAGAAACTGAGAGTTTAATAGATAACAAGTTTATACTAGAAAACTGGAGGGCTAGATGGTCAAATTTATGGGTAGATTATATGACTGGATAATCTAGATTTTTTTATAGTGGGAAATGGCATTGTTATTGATGAATGTTAGAAACACACATAGCTCTGTAAGCTAACTTGGATTTCATTATTTAATGTCAAATTTGGACATTCTTTGTGGCCACTGAGGGTTGGGGTGATTTTGGTTTTGGTTGGTTGGTTGGGTTTTGGGTTTTTTTGGTTTTTTTCTGTGCAGTACAGAACAATTAATTTAGTGAATTTATAAGGTCCTCTTGTCCTACAGAACGTATACAAGAGTTTGCATGGATAGCAAAATAAAAAAAATCCATTGAGAGCCAATGGTCCTTAATAGACCAAACCTTTCCAAATAATACTGTGTCTACCACTTCAGCTAGGAGGTCAGAACATAATTGAGCCATCTTCATCTTGGATATCTCAGAGGCAACAGTTCTAAGAACAGGGAAATTATCATATCGAAAGCTAATAATGGGAAGCTCATGCCATTCTAGAAGTATTAGCATCACAAGATTATTTGTATGAGTACTAAGAGAAACAAATTAAACTCAGACTTAGTCAGTTCATGATCTCTGTGTGACAGAGATGCGTCTGATTAGAGACCTGTATGCTAAGTTCTGCATTAGTGAATTTAAACACCTAAATTTATTATGATATTTTCACTCACTTTAAGTATTAGAATGTGGAAAAATAAAGTAAAATCTGTTTTAGGTGTACAAAGTCATCAATTTGACTCCATTTTCAAGTATAAAAACTAAAATGAAAGTAAATATCTAAACTCAAAACATTCCCTACCTGAATGCAGTTCTACATCAAAAAAATCCACAGCTTCAGATGGATAAAAGAAACAAACCAAAAAGGAAGAGGAGGTGATGAGATTTTTTCAGAAAACTGAAGCAAACTCCGAGCTATCTCAGCTGGATATATTTTTAAAGATTATTATTATTTTAATAGTGCAGAACATGATGTTTAAAATTATGTTCATTATTACCTGGAAAATATGGATGATGCTTCAGACAGTTGTTAAAATGACATGCTCTATTCTAAATCTTCTAATTTTAATTTTCCTTAATTTTTCATGAAGACCCTTAAAACGTTGTAGAATTATAAAATTACATTTACATTTCATCAGAATTATTGATATCCAAAGAAAAAGAGACCCACTCTTTTACTACAAATTTTATTTTACTCTGACTAATTATATTTCACAAATTACATAACCAACAAAATAGAAGAAATGATCCATTTTAGAAAAATGGCATAGTTAAATAGGCTCATTACACAATAATTCTTATTCTTTATATATGGTCACACAAACACTAAAACAAAATGAAAAAATGAGATATAGCCGTGAAAATCTTTAATATATTTATATATACATATACAATTACAGCTGGTCTCACAAAAACCTATTACAGATTATATAAGTAATAAATAGAAAATACTGAAGTAAAAAAGCTGAGCAGTGCATTTTTGTTTCTACTGGATCAAACACAAAAAGATCTGCAGAAAAACAGATGAAAATTTTAGGTGTTAACTGTTACGTAACAAGTGTTATTGTGAAGATACAATCAGAAAACTGGAGATGAATTGGTCTGTGTGGTGTTCCAAGTTTAAATATAAATTTAATCAAAGCTTATGTTAAAGATAGGTGTAAGAACTGGACAGAAAGACAAGATGCCTCAAAGCTTGCTTGCTGAAAGACTTCTGTCACCAGTGTACTGATAACAAAGAATGTATGTCCTTGTTTCTCAAAACAACTATACCCTCTACCCCAAAAACTTGCCTGCCTTGCAAGGCCCAGCACTGCTTGTGCAGCAGAGGCAAGGGGGGGATTGTGCAGCAACTGTATCGGACAATGAGTGGATGAGCACAGGTAACTGTCATACCAATCGGTCAAACTGCAAGTCAACAGGAACTATAAATTACTGTTGTACACCACCGCAATGGGGAACTCCTCACCATCATCGACCCTCACAATTGTGAAGGCCTGAGAATCGCAGAACAATGGGACGCCATTGACTTCAGAGGATTGTCGAGCTGTTGTGTGGACTGACCATGGTGGTGGTACACTATTTCTTGCAGCTCTCTGAAATTCTGCTTCTCTTTTCCTCTTACCTATACTGCTGCCTTTTCTCTATCGCCATTTAGTGTCATTTTTAGGTAACAATAGTAAAACTATAGTAAACAGTGTCTGACCTCATTTGTGTCTTAATCATGCCCCTGGAATCAGTTCAAACCCCCTCCTGGACCAAAACTCGGATCGGGACCTAACAGAAGAAAAACGGTTAAATTGTAGATCCCATCAGGCAGCAATAATTTAATGTGTTATATATAATAATAATAATGTAGATGTGTGTGTGTGGAGGGCATGAATGTCCGAAAACTGAAGTTTTGAACTCCTAGACAGAAGTCTGCTACTTGCTGTCTGTATCCAGGTCACAAGGCAGAATTACTGATTTGGAGTCTCATCCTGTGTTTTCCTTCTGCACTTTTCCTGGGAAAAGTTGTGCCTTTAGGACTTGGAAAAAATACCTGGTGCCCAAGTGAAAAGAAGTGAAATTCTTCCCCAAAAGCAGAATTGGGCTCAGAGAGATGAAAATGAAGCTCCTGCATGGACAAAAGGTCCTGGAAGTGGAGAAATCTCTGAGAAATGTGGGAGATGCATGGAGGCAAGTGCCATGGCTGCTGATGCCTGAGGTAGGTAATGGCAATCAGTGGTACAGCAGGAGCAAGCACAACTTTCTGCCTAGCCGTCCTGGAGCAGCAGCCACCTCCTTCATGGGGAGCTGAACAGGGAATGTTGGAGAAAGTGTGTGAGATGATCAGGTAGGACAAATCCTTGGTTCTAAAACAGTCCTCAGTATGCACATCAGCTGATGGTTATCATCTACTCTATCTTGCCCACGACAGCTTCTCATTTTTCAGATTCTGTTCGCTGAAAGAGTAACCTGATTTTACAAGATTTTGATATGTTAAACTGGTGATCCTGTGATCAATAAATATACAAGCACCAGATGTAATTTTAACCTCATTGTTCAAAATTAACTAAGAGCAATCATATAATTTCATTTCTATGACAATCTCTAGAATGATAATTATAGGTAGTGTAAGCATCTCTCTTGGATATTTTGGCCTCATATAATTGTCCTAAAATTATTGACTTTTATAGGCTTTGGAGCAACTTCAATGTAAAATCTGATTTTGTGTTTGTAGTCCTGTGTTAAGTTCATAGTTCCTCTAAGCTCATACTTTTTTTAGCAGCACTTCTGATGATTTCAAAAATTGATAAAATCTTTCTGTGGAAGTAGGAGATACAGGATCTGAAGTCCAAAGTCATCTTGTGTGATTTCTTGTGAAGTGCACAATCTTTTACTACATGTGGAATTTTAAAGGAAAAAATTATCTTTGTCTTATTTTCTTCATGCTTACACATCCTAGAAGTGATTTGCCTCAGAACAGAGAGTTCTTTTGACTGACCACTAGTTTTGTGCTAATGTTGACCATGGTATTCATGAACAACAGCAGTCATCAGTCGTTCAAGCAAGTCTGAAATGTAGGCCCCAAACTGAAGACAGGAATAAGGGAATAGAAAAATATTTGTTAAAACAACACTTGAAGAGGGCAAGCACTGTTTTTGCCAGGTGTTTGGCAAATCCCATGCCAGAACATGGAATGCTAGGAGTGCTCACCTATTTAATTTCTCTTTATCACTAGAGACCTCAAACTGCTTTGTCATTTTAGTTTTCACACTTTTTAATTGCTTTCATTCTGAAACTTGTCCTTTCCACCTTCTCCAGTCCCTTGGTGTGTACTGTTGGTCTGTGTCAAATCCATCTTGGAACCTGAGAGATAATAAAAAGGAAAATCATAAAAGAGGAACTTGGGCAACAACCTCTGGGAGAGATTTTTTTAAAACAGGCTGTAAAGACTTTTGGGATGTCATCAGAATTAAAGGTAGAAAAGGAAATGTACTAATTCTAAGAATATGGCTAGTTAGTGGAACAAATTAATTTTTCTTAATACATAAAGGCAGCTCAGGGTGAGACCAAAGAAAAAGAGCCAGGCTATTGAGCTAACTAATCTGTATGAGCAGGCAAAGAAACACTAGAATATTATCAGACAGATACTTGGAGTGATAGAAGCCAGCATTACTTCATAAGGCTGAAAATTACAATGTGCCCATCTTTTTATTACCCTTCTTTTTTTCATCCTTCATTTAAGAAATTGTTACTTTTAATTATTTTCCATTATTTTCTCCTTCATTTGTTAATAGTGTTTCCAACCTTCTCTATTGTCTGGACTCTATTATAAAGGGATAAAAGAAAGCACAGTTACTAATGCCTTAATCATGTTGACATGTAATCCATATGTTTCAATAATTCTTCATTGCTGTTTTTACCCATCAACAGCTTCCTAATTCCATACTTCATAATCTCTGAGAGACCAAGTAAGCTGTATATTGAAAACTCCCACTGTTGCAGTTGATGGGAACTGCAGTTTGTCTCAAATACAGTTTATCTCAAACTTCTACAGGGTGCCTCAAATAGACTGTTAAACTGATATTTAATGTTCAGGTCCGGATACACCAATATATATTTTTATGGCTTTAATCAAGTCAATATGCTAACACTACCCTGCATATGGATGACCTGAGGTATAGGGACTGACTTTTTTTGCGGTAAAATCTGCTTTGAAGAGATTATCAAGTCTGCTGGAGGTAGGAATTATGAGGGAACATGCATTGCTGTCCTCCACAGAATTTCTATAATGTATCAATCATAAAGTAAGGTATGGAAGGAAATGAAATTTATATTTTACAATTTGGGAACACCAAGAATATAGGTTCAATTCTTTACATTGTTATATGAAGCAATACAGATATTACAAGCTAAATAAATAAATAATAATTTAAAAAAAGAACAAAAGGAAAATCAGTTGCTCTAGAACAGGCTTTCTAAGCATCCTATGTGAATGCTATCTACTCAGCAAAATGGAAAGTTACTTGGCTGCTTTGCATCTGTGTTCCTAACTACTTACGCACAGGCTGTTTGGTCTGCTTTTTAGAAAAAAGCTTCCTGTGGAGTATCAGTGAAAAGCATATGTTCAATAAAAGACGTTTTTGCAAGAAATCTGTACTTTTTCACTTAGAAGTTGTTACTAAGGAAATAAAAAAAGAAAACTTTGTATTGCATTTTAAAAGTCCCTTAAAGTTACCCTGTGAACAAACACAAACACGCAGTGCTTTTATGAGGAAAACCTGCAATGATAGTTATATGTGTTATAAATAGGTATGTTTATCTGAATTTACTGTAACCTGTCAAGACACAAATATCAAATTGTAATGTTACGTTTGTTAGCCCAACTTACCAAGATGGGAATGGTGACTTTAAGTACAGCCTTGGGCCATCACTGGTTCATATTCAGCACTACATAAGTAGGTGGGTTTGAGCCTCACAAACATTCCTCTGAGATGCATTTCTCTTGCTGGATTCTTGAGGTACGAGGGCACGCAGAGGTTGGTATTTGTCTTTCTGTCCACGTGGATGGACACATAGATCAAGTTGTTATTACACTAGGAAATACATGAAACAGATAACAATAACACTAATGCATTTTAATTGAGTACCAACACTAGATATGAATCAAACTCAGGGAGTGTAGTGATAGGATGAGGGATAATGGTTTTAAACTGAAAGAGGGTAGATTTAAATTAGATATTAGGAAGAAATTCTTTACTGTCAGAGTGGCGAGACACTGGAAAAGGTTACCCAGAGAAGCTGTGGATGCCCCATGATTGGAAGTGTTCAAGGCCAGGTTAGATGCTGCTTTGAGTAACCTGGTCTAGTGGAAGGTGTCCATGCTCATGGCACGGGGACTGGGACTAGATTAATTTTCACCTCACTTCTTTGTTTATGTTACTCAATTCTTTGGGAAGTCCTATGTTAATGACAACTCTTCTAGTCTGTTTTCTTTCTCACAAAGTTGTTAATTGAGACCAACCAGTTTGGTCTCAATTAACTGGTCTGTGGAAACCAGTGAATAGTGGCGTTCCTTAGGGGTCAGTACAGACCAGTGCTGTTTAACATCTTTGTCGAAGAGACGGACAGCAGGATTGAGTGCACTTTCAACAAGTTTGCTGACGACAGCAAGCTGTGGGGCGTGGTCGACAAGCTGGAGGGAAGGGATGGCATCCAGAGGGACCTGGACAAGCTTGAGAAGCAGGCACGTGCAAACCTCATGAAATTCAGTCAGGTCAAGTGCAAAGTCTTGCACCTGTGTTACAGCAATCCCAAGCACAAATACAGGCTGGATGGTGAATGGATTGAGAGCAGCCCTGAGGAGAAGGACTTGGTTGGTTGATGAGAAGCTCGACATGAGCTGGCAGTGCGCACTGACAGCCCAGAAAGCCAACCGCATCCTGGGCTGCATCAAAAGAAGCATGGCCAGCAGGTCGCAGGAGGTGATTCTCCCCCTCTACTCTGATCTCATGAGACCCCACCTGGAGCACTGTGTCCAACTTTGGAGTCCTCAAAACAGGAAGGACATGGACCT
>JAOXNO010000013.1:102763871-102779027 GCA_028565335.1 Limnodromus scolopaceus | reverse complement strand
TACTCTGATCTCATGAGACCCCACCTGGAGCACTGTGTCCAACTTTGGAGTCCTCAAAACAGGAAGGACATGGACCTATTGGAACAAGTTCAGAGGAGGGCCACAAAGATGACCAGAGGGCTGGAGCACCTCTCCCATGAGGACAGGCAGAGAGAGCTGAGGTTGTTCAGCCTGGAGAAGACCCCTGGGAGATCTTATAGCAGCCTTCCAGTACCTGAAGGGGGCCTACAGGAAAGATGAGGAGGGACTCTTTATGAGGGAGTGCAGTGATAGGACAAGGCACAATGGTTTTAAACTGAAAGAGGGGAGATTTAGATTAGATATTAGGAAGAAATTCTTTACTGTGAGAGTGGTGAGACACTGGAACAGGTTGCCCAGAGAAGTTGTGGATGCCTCATCCCTGGAGGTGTTCGAGGTCAGGCTGGATGGGGCTTTGAGCAACCTGGTCTAGTGGGAGGTGCCCCTAACCATGGCAGGGGGGTTGGAACTCGATGATCTTTAAGCTACCTTCCAACCCAAACCATTCTATGATTCCATGATAATTTTTCAGCTCATGTATTTCCAAAAGCAGTGGAGGAAAAAGATTCTTTATGGGTTTTATTTTCGATATTCATACCTGCATTTACACATCTGAATGAAGGTGCAAACCCTTCTGTTATGACACTGTTGCAATTGATAGTGATCTATAACTCTTCTTATTCTCTTTTTTTATGCTGACACACTAACTAATCTGTAACTCATCTAGTTACAACATGACTAGTTGGTCCTGTTATGATTTTTGAATATAAAAAATGATTGAACATTAGAAGCAGCAGGATACAAGCTTATTAAAAGGCTTACTGAAATTGTTTGTGGGACCATCTGGCATTAAAATGACTGTCAGTTACCTTTGTGATGTCCTTTTCCAATCCTTGTTCTCTTTTTACCATCTCTAATGTTGTTGGACTCTTATTTAGTTGCACAATATCAAACTGCATCATTGAAAAATAGATGCATATCTTATGAACAATTGTAAACCTGCAGCCAGGCTAAATTTATCTTTGAAAATATTAGGAAAATAAGGACTGCTTTTAGCTTTAAAAACAAAGGTGGGGTTTCCATTAATTTTCTAATGAGCTTTTTCCCCAGCTGTCTATACCATTTTTCTGAATAAAGTGGTGAAATCTTTTTGCACTTTCCTCACCAACAATAACATCTCTGAATGGGCAGAGTTTTTGGAAAGAGAAACAAAAAGGAAAAAAAAAAGTGGTCTCCCAGCATAAGACTTTCAAAGAAGTGTGGTTTACATCACTTCATATTTCCAGTTCTTTCTTTTGCAGGTAATAAAACTTCAAAAAGCACTTTTGAAAGAGGGCAAATACACTTAAAAAAATTTATACTTCTTTCATATTAGAGACTGAAAGATATTTCCCAAGAATAAAGTTTATGTTTTTAAGCCTGAATTATTTCAATTTGCAACTGTAAAAATTGCAAGACTCTACTCTGTGGTGGTGTGCTCTCCCCCTTCCTCCCTCCCTCACTCCTGCTCAAGACATAACTGTCAGTGGGAGTTGTGATGGGTTGCACCTAGACTTTGGCGGATGGATGGCAACATAGCCAAACGCTATCCGGAATAGGGAACTAGACATACTGTTGCTATGCAACTGTACCTATAGGTAAATCATATTACTCTATAAATAGTGGACAGCCCAAGAGCCCTTGGAGGTCTCCTGCACAGCAGCGGGCTGCATGACAAGATCTGTCCTTGGGCAGGGATGCCCGATCAGGGTTACTCCTTGAGGTTGAGAGATTCCTTGCCACAACAGATCCTTGGTAAGTGACTAATAGCATGCTAAACTGTGAAACCTTAGCTAAGTGATATAAAGGATTGATTGTGCATATAAAATTCTTTAGACATAAACTATTGACCAAGTCCGGGACTAGGACTGGATCCACCCACACCTGGAGTCCTCTGTGAGAAGGAGTTCAGAAAGCAAGGAGGTCCTTTCTGAAACTCATGATGAAACGGGAGGGTCTCCCTGACAGTTTTGTCTGACTCTGTCCTCTATGCAGTAAATATGCCATCAAATCTCATAAAACATTGTTGCATTCACTATCAGACTTTGTTAAATCCCTGGTTTATATCAATGAATGTATTCACTGCTTCTCTCTTACAAGTGAAGTTAATCACTCCATTTGTGACATACTCCAATGGGAGCAAATTTTCCCACCTATCATGCATGCTTCTGCAGTCGTAAAGACATTTGATTTTGTTTATTGCTCACCTTCTTTAGGGGCAGGGAGAAGGGGAAGGGAGAGGTAATATATGCTACAAGAAATATGCTCTTGAAAACTCACTTTGCAGCAGTACAGTTGGAATAATGGCATCATAGTCTAGGACTAGGAGTCATAAATGGGACAGGGTCAAATGTGAATTCTAAAATCAAAACATTATGCAAGGTCAAGAAACAGTGGAGAAGCCAAGTCTGAAGGTCATGTTCTAGGGCTGGAAGCCAAGGATCAAAGTCAGATTAAAGTAAGTTTATTGCAGATCTGGGAATGAGAACTGAACTGAATGAAGAACTACAAGTTAGGAAGGTCAAACAGATTTTGCATACAAAACCTCTAAAATCTTACTGTGATTGCAAAGATAATGAATAACTGAACAAAAGATGGATATGTCTCAGCTTTATCAGATAGGATATTTATCTGACAATCCAATTTCCTAGAATCATAAAGGATTTTCATGCACTTTTGAGAGCAGACACTGTGATAGAAAATTACCTAACTTCAGCCATAGATTACAAATTCTCTGTCTTAACCCTGCATTGGTACATAACTGATCATTAATGGATTAATTGGAATGTGTTTGTGTCGCTTCTAGGACTAAGAGTGACAGGTTTTTTAGAGAGCAGTTACTGAAATTGAACAAGTTAGTGCTTCTTCACTCACAACAGTGAATACAGTGAAAGCATTCCTCCCTGCTTTGTTGTATCGATTTCTTCTAAAGGTGCTGACAAGGGTGTTGTTTTACTGAGAACGGACATTACAAAGAAGGCTAGCTAAGAAAAATTACAAAAAGTTAAAAGAATAACCTGTTACAGCTGCTGTTCTGTTCAAAGTAAGATAAAGAAGCCTTTAAAGAACTGAGCACTTCAGAATTGTATAATTTAAAAAGAATGCATGAATAAATATCACTCAGTCTTCTTTTGTTAATCATGTTTCCCTTAAATACTAAAAGTACATTCTGTTCTATCTACATGGAATGAGCGTTATTCTCGCTTACTCTTTTTCTTTCTTACTTCTCACACAACGTAAAGAATATATTGGAAAAGATGTAGATTACAGAGAATTTTCCCTCATGATTCATGGAGTAGCTTATAGCCTATCATTTCATCTGGTTTGCATTTTGCATGCTCACCTACAGCAGTGTGCAATGAGAGTCAAATAAATTTGCCCTACTCAACAACATCCACTCACATCAGAGAAACAACCTTTTTGAACTCAATATAAAAATAGTCTGGAAAATGTAGCAAACTTTATAGTTACATGGCATTAATCAGAAATTAAACCAAATTAAACCAATTAAACCAAAATATTAGCTGCTGATAGATAGATCTTAAATCAATAAGGAAAATTACAACAAGTTATGAACACTTAAAAATGGGGTTATAAAACTTAATCTTAAATACTGAATCTCATTAGAGAAACACATTATATATACATACATATATATATATACATTTTATCTATTTAATATAATTTCTGTATGACTTTAACAGCTTTCAGCTACTGCTCCCTAACAAACTTAACAGTCATTCTCTCACTGACTCTGAAGATTCAGCAGAAAAAGAACCAGGTTTCCAAGTTGGTGGACTATCCCACAAGTTCTGTATCCAGTTTTCATATTTATTCTCTATGTTCACTCCATGGCTTATAAAAAGTGCTCTTTGGGGGAACTGCTCAGGAGAGGGTGAAAGAATTTAGGTCCCTGAAGAAATAACTATTATTCTTCTCTATTCTAATTAAAACTACTTTGTTACATCATTCTGTAAACAGTGCAATGGAGAAAAGGGAGGGGAAATTACATGGTATAATGAATGTATTAATTGTATGGCTTTTTTTTTTTACTGTTTTAACTTTTCTGGCAGAATCCCAGAGTGTCTCATAAATTAAGAATCCAAAGACGGATAATGTCCAGTTTTGTGAGTTCCATAATCTTGGATTAGTCTCTAGAAACCTTTTACTTTTATCTCCAAAAACCAGGGGCTGCCTTTGTTGAACATATAGCTCTCTGAAACAGGGTGGGTGTGAAAGGACTGCTGAGGACTCTGCTAACCATCATACAGCATAATTTCTACAATATCTTTTTAATGTGTTAAATTTGATAGTCTGCATTTAGTTAATGTAGAGGAATTCTTTCCTACACATACATACTCTCTCCATTTAAATTGTCCTCGAATCAATGTGTCTCTTTGAAGTCAGTTTGCTTGTAAGCATTATTCATTTAGGGGTGGGAGATGGAGCTGGATCAATAGAGCTTTCTCATCAGTCTCCATCTTTTCAGAAAAGCACACTGGATTACCGTTCAAAATGAGGAAAGAAAGGATGGCTGCATTATTCCTTTAGAACTTTGTCTTTTTGTTTTTTTTCTCAGTGCAACAGTAAATGATTGTAGCACATCATGCAAAAGTAAATTTTCCATTTTGAACTTCACAAGGTCTTTAGCTGTGTACAAAGCTGGAAGAAAACACCCACCATTATTTTTGTTCTTACAAGGATGCCTGTAATTTTCTATGCAATCAATTCCCATTTTACTTTTAAAATTATAAAGATTTCATTGTGACACCCATACAGAATTAATAAAACAGAACTGTTTGGGTTCTTTTTCTCCCTTTTACAGAAAAAGGACTCATCTTAAAACTTAAGGCACGTGATTTATTTCCTGATTTTAGTGTCATAGAACTGAGAAATTCATGAACAAGCATGAGCATAGGCAGAGATAACGGAGATAAATTTGAAGATGTTCTTACATTCACAAATTACCCAGTTGATAATTATGGATTCACTCTCAAACTTATCACAGTATTACAAGAACCTCCTGCCTTAAAGTTACTTGTAGTAAGAGCACTTCTCCTTCATCAGCAGTAATATAATGTATGAATTATCCTTATTTATGTGTCAATACTGACTGAGAAGGACTAAAGAATTATCTTACAAACTTCATTAAAATTTTTATTTCTATGATGCTGGAAAAGACAGTTATCAAGCTTTGTCATCTTTTTTTTTGACTTGGGAAAAAACCTCAGAGAAAACTGATTTTCTTCACAGAACAAGAGTGTTACAGGTGTTTTAGAGGGTCTGTATCGGGTCTGTATCTTCTGTGTAGTTTATGTTTCTTCTTGTGACAGCAAAACCAAGAATATATTACAAAGGTTTATACATTGTTACAACTGAATATATGTATATATATTTCAGTCAGGAGATTAGAGACTACTGTGATAAGAGTACTTAGAAGACTGATAAATCGGGCTGGTTTCAAACTTCAAGAACAAAGCTTTGATTCATTCATTCATTCATTAACAATACACCGCATGCTAATGGTTTTATCCTACACATTAATAATCATTACCACTCTATTCTCACTTCTAACATAAAAATGTTACTCCTTAACAGTTATGTCTCAATTTAGCAGTGACCACATGGTGTCCTGGAGCTGATGCCATATAGGTCACAATGACCAACACGGTCCTTGGTGATCCTGAGGTGCCAAGGTCAGGGTGACAAGGCTGAAGAGCCCTTTGGTGAGATAAATCAGAGAAGAAATGCCTGTCTTCTCCATCCTTCCTCAATCACTGTTGGTGTTTTAGCCTTCTCACCCTCCCTTTCCTCACCAAACACTGCTTATCTTGCCTTTTATTTTCCCATTAATCCTTCTGGGTTACTTGGAAGGATGTCCTCCCTATTAGCTGTCCCTTCTGCTCGTCTTGTTCTTTATCTTGCAGCTTCTCAGATGCCTTCTCCCTTCAGCTACACCCATCCTTCTTAACCCCATTGGTGGTCACTTGCTCTCATATTTACATAAAATGTTTATACATTGTGTCTGGCTATGTCATCACAGTGTTACAAAACATTTACATGTTGTTGTTGGTTACACTATTTTAGTACACATATGCTTGTTTTGATTATGTCCTGATTAACGCTCTTAGAAATTACAGGTGGTACAGACAAGCCTCTGCTTCTGTTACAATATCAAAACATTCAATTGGCCATTGTTGCAGAATACAAGATACTCTGTGCCCTTGAAACACACTTAACTTACTCTGTGCATTGAGTTGCCATTACCGACGAAATTGCAAAGATTTTGTGAAACGTTTGTCCTTATCTGAAAATGTGTAGTTCTGTTTATAAATGTTCAGCTCATCAATAATTCCTAATTATAGAAAGCAGTGGAAATTAGAGCTAATTTATGGCTCTGAGCACTTCCAAGAAAGGTACCATGATATATTAGACTACCCAAACACATGGACACTGGCATTTAGATGAAATTATGCAGCAATTAGTCTATAAGCACAGAAAGGAAAACCAGATTTAAAAAAAAAAACCAACTTGAATAATTAATATGATTTTAAAATTGTCTACATACATAAAAAAAGAAAGGATGATGTATATTACTGCAACTTTTAAATAGGATTGAGACGTAATTTTTTTAATTGACAAATAAATGTGTGATGTAGAGATTAAATATTAAAATCAAGTACATTAGCATCTCCTTTTATTATTAATTTGTCACTTCTACACGTTTTATCATTTAGGTTTCATCCTGCTTTCTGATTTTCAGGAATATAATCTCTGTGTTGAAGGATCTTAAAACGTGATATTGTTTAATTAACTTATAAGCATGGTGAAAAGCAGACAAGAATTATGCATATTTTACAAGATATGAACTGATACTCATACCAGTTGTGGTTTTTTGCCTGAAGAAGAGGTTTTACATAGATATGGAAAATGTAGTTGTGTTGATTGTCTATAATATTCTGCATTTGGAACACTTTTTTTGTATTTGACTAGTCCTGTGTACTTTAATTAATATTTAGTAAATACAGTTTTCTGTTAATTTCTCATGTTAATTTCTCTATACTTTTCTTCAGTGTTTCCTAGAAGAAGCAGTAAAAACATACAAATCATTTAAAGAAAAAGAAGATATTATTACATTTCCACCATTTTATTTCAATCAGCAGATAAAGACTGCCAATGGCATGACAAAGTTTGTCCTACAAGTTTTTCTGCCAAACATTCAAGATTTTAAAAATTATTAGTTCAGATAAAATATGCATATGAATAGTTACTAATCGAGGCAAGAGAAATAGGAAGTACTATATATTTCATATGGTGACAAGGATGAGAAGAGAAAAAAAATACTTAGAACTACCTGCAACAAAATTTTAAATTTGATGGAGGACAGTTTTGCATAGGAATGCAAAAGAAAGGCTACCTGGGTACAAATGCTGATAGAATTTGTATTTGGTGAATACTTCTAACTGAATTGCTTGTTACATGCTGAAAGATAGTCAGGAAAACTGTTTATACAACAAACTTCCAACCTGTGTTAGGTACTTTTGTTGTTATCCCAAAATGGTACTTCTAATAAAAAGCATCACAGCACTAAGGACGTAGAAATTGCCACCTGCTGTGACATCATTACAGCAAGTACAGAGGTGGTAATTATGGGAATTATAGAAAATAAACATGGAATTCCTGCTGTTTCCAAACACCTGCTGATAGGTAGAATGCCTGCTGATATTTTCCTTTTAACATATTTTTTTTGTTTTTCTCCATCTTTAGAAGTGAGCAAACACTGATGTGTACAGCTGAAGAAGTCCTGTTGAAGTGGTAGACCAGATTAGGAAGCACATTGCAACATGTGCTTCCATCCTTACCACTTGAATTTAACATAAACATTGCCTTGAAGTTGAGTGCATAATGAAGTGCTGTCCAGACGGGATAATTTGGAGACTCAGAGAAGGTGAATGCTGATGAAATTACCAAGGTGCAAATTAATGAAGTTCCATATAGATAGTCCTGTTTAAACTGGTGAAGCAAGATTTCTAGTTTGTTATGCAATTTAAGTGATACCTACGGTAATCTTTTATAACAGAGATTCAAAACAAGACAGTTGGAACTGCAATATTCACCATTTATTTTTAATAGCTTTTTCCAATTGTATATGCTTGAGATGAATTTGTGGATTTAATTTTTGTTCAATTCACAAAATGCTAGTGATGGGAGCTCATTATTTCACAAGGTTTGGGCTTTTTTCTGTTACATTAGTGTGGGAACGTACAGACACAGGAATTTGGATAGCAGTATAGCTCAAGCAAGAGGCAGGGTTTTTGGGGAAGAGCCCAAAATATATTTGGTTGTTGTATTCTTCTAAAAATCAAGATATGTCACATCTAGTAATATCTGAAGCTCCCAAATGCCGGTGACATTGAGTATGAAGCAATGTCTTCTCATCTTTTAAATTAAAGGTAGCAAGAAAATTGAGACGTAACGAGTAAATTGTTATTCATGACAATAAAATAGAAATGAAATGTGTTATGACTAGAGTAACAACTTTGATGACTATTTTTTGTAGAAAAAATATTTATCTTTGTAGCTCATGGAAATAATTTTGGATGTTAATTATTAGACTTTGATCTCATTAAAATCTTATTGCCAATTCAAATTAAATAAAACAAATTATTATCACCTGTAGAGCTGTTTTTAAATAGCAGAAGCATTAGGAAAAACAGAATAAAAAATCAATTAAAATATTATTTTTAGAAATTGTACAAATGGTCAAGAAAAGACAAGGAAATAATCTTTCTTATATTTTAAAAATATCAATTTTTTCTTTTTATTTTCCATTCACTCTCTCTGTCTCAGTGCCGGTTTTCTTCTACTCCTATACATTGTTTCTCATCTGTTGAAGTTCTAACTACATCCCTTCTAATGTATGAACGTAGATATTACTTTCCATCTCTGGCAACGCTAAATTCAACCACATCACTGACTCCTTCCTGACCATACTGTTGATCGGATAATGACGTCAACTTCACCTCTTGTATTTTGCTGATCTTGATGAATTAATTTCCTTTCACATACACTCTGCAAAGTTTGTATAATAGGTATATTATACCTATTATAGGTGTATATATCTATATAGGCATATATAATAGGTAAAATAAAACTTAGAGAAGAGTCATCTTAGAGTGCATTCCTTACTGTGAGTTGCAAATCTCCTGTCCTCACATGAACATTAAAGATTAATGTTTTTTGGTACATATTTCACATAAGAAATTACAGAACTGATAAATACTCAAGAGTATTAGCAGGGAATGTTCAAGGTAGAGTGGAAGATATAATTTCATCCAACTTAATATTTTTTGTGTGTTTGTCTGGAGTTTTCAGTCATTAAAACAGAAGAAATAAAAGGCAGATCAATTCAACCTTATTGCAAAATTTCATTTTCTTAAAATGGTGGAAAAAAAAATGAACTTTTTTGTCTTTCAATTCTATTGAGTTCAATGAGCAACCAACTTATGGTAGCTACCATTCCTTACAATGAGCCTGTCACCGATGATCATAACATTTCATAAAATTACATATATTTCTGCTGATGTTTCTTTTTTTTCTTTTTTCTTTTTTTTTTAACTTTTCTTCTCTTGTTTATCCCTTGAATCCTAGTTTTCTTGGAAATACTTTTTTTCAGAACTTCCAAGAAGGAAAATGTGAAAAAGGAGAAGATAAAGCTGAACTTGGAAGGACACGGTATCTGAGTAACTGCTAACATTGGCTATGACGGACCAGTCTTTCTTGGTATGTGCTTCCTGAATCTATGTGTACAAAAGACTAAGAAATGTTGAAACAAATAGAAATAAAATATCATTTAAAGTATACTTAATAGTATAAACAAACTAGTACACAAAAGCAATCAACAAAACAGAAAGCAATTCAAGTACTTTTAATACCTGAAAAAGTTCTGGCTTCAATGACAGGCAGAGGACTGAGTGTGTTATCTTTTGCTCTCAGACGGATGATGTTTTATGTTGCTTTCTTCTTTCCTTGTGTACTTAGTTGACAGGTCTCTAATTGCCCAGTATGCCCTTTTAGAAATAAACTTTCTACTTCCTATAGACCATTAAGCTTCAGATTTGTCCCTGATGGCATGTCCTTATTCATCTTCTCCCCAGCATTTTTTGCAGTGTCTCAACTCTCCTGTAATAATTATGGTAACACCAACTCATTATCTACTTGTTTTGCCCATTCTTCGCTCATTATATTGTTACAGTTTCCCCATAAATGTCCTTGGAATATTAGTTCTGTGTTTTCCCAGCAGAATGTTTTTATGTGTGCAGCTGGTGAGCTTCCTTCACTAAACCTCAAGCTTCTTCTCTGTTGCTGCACTGCTCCAACAGTTTATTCCCTATTTTGACATGAAACAAGTACACACATAAAGGTACTCTGCTGGGGCTGCCTGCTGCCTCTCAACTGGAGATGTAAAAACTCAGCAGGAAAGGAACACCAGCTTCAAATTTCTTTTTGTTGCCCCCAACTGTGCAGGATGTTGCCATGCTGTTAAATCCAGCTGACTTTCTGGAAGATGTAAATTTGCTAAGATCTGAGGGGCCTATGATCTTCCAAGTTCCTGATGCTATGTTCCACGGGAAGTCATTCCTATTCTTACGGCTTGCCAGTCATCGTCTCCTCTGGCTCCTTTCCAGCCCTTCTCATTTACTTACTAACTATGACCAACACTAGATACATTTTCTTTCTTTCAGTTTTAAAAACGTTTGATTCCAATTTGTTCACATATCTTCCAAAAATGTGGAAGATATAAGCTGCAAATACATTTCTTTTTCCAGACCATCTTTTTTTGGTAAATTTTTCATTCATATAAAATTGTCCCCTAGATCTAACACAGCTTCTATTAAGCATTTTTCCCAGAACACGTCTGCAGGTTAAAACTGTTTCTTAAGTTTCAGTTGGGTATGCTACTTGCAGCTATTGAAAGGCAATATGCAGGATAATTTTTGTGATTTTTTTCAAAGGTGAGCATTTTTCCTATTATTTCTCCCCTAATTCTTTCTTTTTTTGACAACTCATTCTCAAAAGACCCTCATGATGTAGCTTTGTACAACACTTCAAGCTACCCCATGTATAGCTTTTATTATAATTTAATAATTTCAAAACTGATTGTGTGTAGAACCTGAAAGGGCTGGGGGAGAATGTAGATTTGTACATCAGCCACATATCAGTGGTGCAGGCAGTAAATGGAGTTAACAACAATGAGACTTATCAAATGTGTCCTAATACTGGGTGTGCTTGGTAAAAGCTTTAATCACCTTTTAACAAGGAGAAAGGGGTAACGTCACTGAATCAGTTATGTCTTAGCCACTAATGTTCCTATTTGTTACATTGTGTAACAATGTATCAAATGTGTATCAAATACATGTGTATCAATACAATGTGTATCAAACTCATCTTAGATTTATTTTAATCTTATTTCTTCCATCCTTGAGATGGTTGGATAAGGTATTCCAGAAATTCTTGGACTACCTTATGCAACCAAGGTATTGATAAGGTATCCCAAGAATTATTGTGCTTTAGATAATATGACTAAGCTGGAAGGGTTTGGGATAAGCATAGCACTGGTGATTGTAGGTATTACAAGCCTAAGAATTATAGCCAGCTTGCTTCTTGCAATGGGGTATTTCTATTTTGTGGCCATAAATGGTGTAAGAATCATGTTGGAGTCCAAGTCATTAGCATACCTATTCAACCTGAAAATGAAAACAAATGTTAGTTCAAAACCCATTTTTTCCTCTCCAAGAATAAAAGGGGTAACGAGTGTTTTTTGTCATGGCGGTGAGCAGTGAGATTTTGTCTACTGTTTTAATTTTGAAAATAATTTAATTTATAATTGTATTTTGGCTATAATATAGACCTCTGTTTTCAAGAAAATACCTGCTGATATCATATCACTGAATGAAAGACAGAATTAAACAAGTTTGGCTCCAGCTTTTTGCACAGTAGCAATGCAAATCTAGCAGACCATAGCCAAGATGGTAACTTGTAAAAGACAGCAAGTGGTGCAGAAGACCTGGCAACAACACTGTGCATGTTGCCATCTCCTCCGTGGAACTAGCTCTATTCTGTCACCATAGAGTGGATGCATTTAGCACATGGAGTGCACCAGGAGTGTTTTAGAAATTTATTTTGTTCCTTGATTTCATCCAGAAGGTATCCAGGTCATGTGCTCTGAAACTGCTCTAGACAGGGAATGAAAGCAGAGAAAGCAGGGATAATTGGGAAATTTGTTTCTAAAGTCCAAAAAAAGAGCGCACCTTGACTGATCTGAAAATAAGAAGTTAACCACAAAATCTAACAACATGAAATCAAGTGGAGAATCTCAAGCTACTTCCTAAAAAAACCACTCCTCCATTTGAGTAAACTGTATTTGAAAAGTACTGTAATAATAATTGATATCTTACAAATTGACTGTCAGAGAGTCTCCTCCATCAGCACATTCAGGTTGTGCTCTACACTGAAGTGCTGAATTTGCCCCTCTGATGAGGAAATGTGACAGCTGAACACCTCCTTGCTATGTGCTGTCGCTGGTAGCTTTTGATAAGCCCCTGTATGAACCACACACATCATAGCTTTGAATTCACCTGTATACTTCTCACAAAGCATTTTATTTCCATTTTTCTCATTTGGATAGGTATTTTTTGTTGTATTTATTATGTTACACATATTTTAAAGCTATGCAACAGAAGAAGCCAACTGACAACTTACTTATCTGCAGAATCTTTACTTCCATTGATGATGGCACATTATTTTTTATACAGTATACTTTCATATACTGAGTACATGGTGTCAGTGGTCTTTACAAATACTACAACCACTTCATAAGACACTTTCAGATAAAGGTTTGTGAGTCTGTCTCGACTTCACAGCTCTACAGATCTGAAGTAAGAATTTTTATGGTATGAGAATGAAGATTTCAGCCATCAGCACTTGCACCAGTTTTTTGTTGGTTTTTGTTTGTGGTTTTTTTTAATTTATTTACCTGAATAATAGAGATTGGACAGTGGAATTACATCCTAAAGCACTATTCTTTACTTAGTAACAAAGTTTTGGGTTGTTTTTTCGGGGTTTGGTGTTGTGTTTCTTTTTTAATCTCTTCTTAGAGAGAAGCCATGTCTCAGATTCATATTCTATTCTGAGTTCAGTTTAAGTCCTATATTACAATTCATTTAATTTACACATGCTGCAAAATTTTTATAATGAAATCTCACTAAATGAAGAACAAAATGTGTGATTGAAGTACTACTGTTTTGACAAAATGCTAAATTTTTAACAAATGCCCTTTGCAATTTGCCATTCCACTGTTTCACACTCCAATAGCTTTAACCCAATTGCCCAAATTCTATATCGGATGCATCAGGATCTTCATATTCCACTGCACTGGAGGCTAGTGAAAATTCTTGTTGACTTCAGTGAAAATGGAATTTATCACCATGCAAACAGTTTTTGTATCCACTGACAAAATTCTGTGGTATTTTACAAGCATTTTCTGTTAGCTAGAATATAGTATGGAGCATCAGATATATATTTTTTAAGATGTTATTTCTGTCTTTTTTATGAATTTGCTGTACAATTTTTCTTATGTCCAATTTTCTATGTTCAATCTGCTTACTTGTAAACAGACTGTAAAACCTCACTTACCTCAGAGACATTGTGTAAGGGTTAATTAATGTTTCTATGGTGCTTTGAAGTCTACAGCAGAAGTCTCTGTAGAGGTTGGAATACCTTTATTATTGCCACTGATACTACTTACAGTAGTTTGCACTATTTTTTCTCTTTGTCTCTAGAAGCACTTGATCTCTCTTACAAAAAACAACAAAAAAACCTAACCAAAAAAACCAAACCTAAAAATCACATACCAACATTGTGAGCAAGATGTATATTTAGCAGCTTTTCACCCTACTCATGTGGCTCTTCATCAATTTGCCACAGGGAAACATCTGTTGCTACATATCACCTCTCTTGCCTCTTCTCCTATCCAAAGTTTTCTGATTTTCTGGCTTCTGTATCCTCCAATAATATTCTTTATTTTATCTGATTCTTTAGGCTTTAATTTCTAATGTCTTGCATACACTTCCTTTAGTCACTTGCTCATTTTTATTAGGTTTTTCATTTTGCTGTCATTTTGTCTCTGTTTCACCAGCCATCTGGCCTGCTAATTTTCCTCTGACTTTTAGTACTTTCCTCATCATTGCCTCATGTACATTGGAAAGAAGTGATTACATCCTGCTGTCAGGCTTCATTTTATTTTTTTTCACCACGAGTACATCTTTCTTTCTCCTACTGAGCTTTTCTTTATGTAGCTGATGTCATCAGGAAGAAAACAACCGTGTTTTCATAAAACTCTATCAGTTTTATACATAAAAGAGGGAAAATGTAAGGCAGAAAGAGTAGTCAAGGGTGTGTTTTACCTCAACTGAAGTTAAAAGTCTACTTTGTAGAAAACAACATCCAATAAAGTCCCCTGAGATAAACAGTTATTTTAGGGTATGATTTAGATGATCTATTTTATACAGCTATGCAAGCACAAGATAAATATCAACCTACTTCTCTCTACTGACTGTAGAACTTGTAGACTATTACTTTAGCTGAAAAACCTTCATTTGGCCAAGGAACCCGATACTCTGACTCTGTGTTCAGCTGTGGATATCAAATTATACCCATTGCTGGTAAGTGTTCAGAGAAGAACCACACGAATAGATACAAGTAGGCCCCATGTGTATCAATTTTTTAAAATCAAGACAATATTTTCAAGGATAAAGTAATTCAAAGAATTCATATGGTCTATATGGTTCAGTAATCAGACTACATTACCATAGTAAAACCTTCAGACTTTTATAGTTTTTGAAGTTACTTATTTGTTTCAGAGATGGCAGCTAGTTGGGCTGACTCAATTTTGTCTTGTTCAGGCTTTGGCTTGCTCAAACACATTAGAATCATAGAATCATAGAATCATTTAGGTAGGAAAAGACCCTTGGGATCGAGTCCAACCATCTACCCTACTCTACAAAGTTCTCCCCTACACCATATCCCCCAACACCACAT
>JAOXNO010000013.1:102725939-102741654 GCA_028565335.1 Limnodromus scolopaceus | reverse complement strand
ACTTCCAGGGATGGGGCATCCACGACTTCCCTGGGCAACCTGTTCCAGTGCCTCACCACTCTCACTGTAAAGAATTTTTTTCTGGTGTCTAATCTAAATCTCCCCTCTTCCAATTTAAAACCGTTGCCCCTTGTCTTGTCGCTTCACTTCCTCGTAAAGAGTCCCTCTCCGGCTCTTCTGTAGGTTCCTTTCAGATACTGATAAGCTGTTATAAGGTCTCCCCGGAGCCTTCTCTTCTCAAGGCTGAACAACCCCAGCTCTGTCAGCCTGTCTTCATAGGAGAGGTGCTCCATCCCTCTGATCATCCTCGTGGCCCTCAGAGGGATGGAGGGTATTCAAACATACATCTACCTTCATCACCTCAGCAGTTGTTACAGTAAGCAGGAGTGCACCAGTAAGAAGACAATAAGATTTTTTTTCTTGTTTTTCCCTTCAGTGAGCCATTTCAGGTTCCCTGATATGTGTCCGGAAGAAGCTCAGATCTGTCTTAATCACTGCAGCACATTATCATTGGAACTGTCAGATCCTCAATTAAATATTTTAAAGGATCTGCTACATTACTTCCTAAGCAAGAGAAAGAAATAATGTTCCAGCTATTAAAAAGTGCATCTTAGACCTGATTTACGGCTGTATTATTCTTTAGGATGTTTTCTCTCTGGAAGTCCAACAATCCATAATATCCCTTATCCCCCCCCCCCCCCCCCGGCTCCAACACATACACACAAACACACACACCAAATTTTTTTCTGTGACTTGATCTCTATGATTTTCTAATTTGTGTTCCTCACAAAATTAACCATTTTTAATATTAATACTTTCGCTAAAGTATCTTAGAATAAAGAATGAAATCTATATGTCACCCTTTCAGTCTCCTTTCTTGCTAACCTCATCTTCTGTGCCCAGTTACATTAGGACAGGGAAGGAGCATTGTTTTTAAATTTTTTTTTTTTTTTGTAAACTAGGTAAACTGTTGTGGTAGATCTGGGTCTGTCTGTGCAAAATACTATGAGTCTTAGTTCCCTCTTTTCCTGGCAGAGATGACTTCTCAGAAGTCCCAGCCTTTGCAATATCAGTGTGTTCTTAATATCTCTTCTGTAAGCTCTTAAGTGAATCTGGCAGTTGGTAGTGATTATTAACCTCTCACTGAACCAGCAATTAATCTGTTCATGCTGCAGAGGAAGAAGAAAAAGAGAGAGAAAGAATGAGACCGCACAAACTTGCCTGCTCTGGCTCAGTGATTCTGGTGAATCTGAGTACCCTGATCTGATATTGCTTAAACACATTAGTATTCTCTATCTAATCTGCAGATTTAATTCATTACATACATCATTTCCCCATAGCCTATACACCCATTTGTAATTTCCATGACATATTTTTCATCTGCATGCTTTAGCCTTGGCAGAGAAAACATGAAGTTAGGAAACAAAAGATTTGATAAATACGTATTTAGTGGTGTGTGAAGTAATAACAGAAAAAAACCTAAGCCTTTTTCTGCCCTGCTGCATTCTGCTGCATCATGCTGACTAGGGAGTGAAGCAAAATTTGACTCCATATACCTTAAAAATGATCTTATTGCTGTTGGCATTTCATTGAACTTTAAGGAAGATACATTATTACTTTATTGTCATGCCAGAAATGAGTAAACACAATGCATTTTCCAACATTCTTTGGCTTACCTTTGGGTGGGAAGACTAAGGTGAGTCATTTATGACTGCATCTTTGTCTAGTCCAAAGCATTTGTTAGCTGCAGAACAAGTCAGAGATCTTTGCACCTAATGGCAAGGGTGTAAACTAATCAAGGGTGTAGGAGTCACTGCATGGAGCCATTGAGCAAAGTGCAGAGATCTGTGTCCAGCTGTCACCATCACCAGTTGCCCACAGATGAGGGAAGATGAGGGAAGGACAAGCATATAAAGAGAAATTATTTTCCTGATTACCGTTATCCAGCAGTTTGTAGCTCTTGGCTTGCCTGATCCAAAGGATTGAGTTTTCTGCTATGAGTTTGCCCAGTCCTTTTCTAGACCTAAACAAATTTTTAGCATCTCAAATATCCTGTGGCTAATTGTGAAACTTTAACCTACACATTGTGTGAATATTTTTCTTTGTTGTTTGTTTGTTTCAAAAATAGCGCTTGCTAATTTCATTATGGCCTCCAGTTCTTTTTACAAGATGGAACAAAAAAAAATATTGACTCTATGCCAGTCACGATATTTGTACAGCTCCATCATACAACCTCTCAGTCAGTTTTTTTCCCTGGCTGAGAAGACTTAGTCTATTCAATCTTTGCTTGTTGAGAAGCTGTTCCATACCTTTTATCTTTCTTGTTGCTGTGTCTGAGATTTTTCCTATTATGCTATATTCTTTGTGAGATGACGGGACCAGTACTGCATATAACATTCAAGATGCTGACACACACTGAAATTATACAGTGGATGAATGTGTAATTACATCCTTTCCTCTCCACTTACTGCAAGTTTTTCTATCAACCTCAGACACCTCTATGCAACTCACCTTGCTCTGTGAAAATAAACACCTTCCAGGGGTAATGATTTAGGTACTCTGTAAGACTGCTAAAGCCATTTGGTACCTCTAGGTCTCACCTGACCTTATAGGTAGTATATCTTCATAATATTCCACCATGACTACATGTGTAATTGTATTCTGAACATCTTGTTTATTTTGCCTCTTTGCAAGCATGAAGCACCTTGCAGAATTCTCTTTAGCTGTAAGAAAATACATTTACATTCTTTGATCATCTCATTTCTTCTGATGTCCCCTTGCTTGTTGGTATATATTATCACGTAATCATTTGCCTGATTGGTCTTGACATTGCAGGAGAGATAAAGGAACCATCTTTGCTTCTAGACTGATGAGTCCTTTCTTATTATTATTCTGGGGTTTTTGATGAGCTATTTTCTGCAGTTTTTGTGGTGAACATTTCTGTTTCTAAGCCTCAGAGAATTCCATCTGTAGTGTAGTCTTCCATGTTACAGATCTAGTGAAAAATCTTCAAAGCTGATCATTACCTGAAGGATTTACTAACCATAATTTATTATATTAAAATGGTATTAAAATTATTTAGAAAACAGATAACTGAGAGAGTGTCTCAATACTCTCAGTTCATTAAAAAACTCAGATTATTTCAAAATAACTGCATAAATCAGTGATTTTAGCAGCCAATATCGGTATCAAATTGCCAGGATGTTTCAGGTGAAGTTCTTCTGTGAAGAGCAAGTATCTCATATACAGTCTGACTTGAACTCTCCAAAGCAGTGTCACATACTTCCACCGGAAGTTGCAGCTCCTTTTCATCAAAGAGATGCAGGGCTTCAGAAGCTGTTAGATGATGAGATAGCATTAGCTTTGAGTAGAAATATATTCCTTTTTTTTTTTTTGGCCTGGTTTACTATGGAAATATGTCTTATGCAATTATGTGATCTATTTGCCTGTTTTTTTATCCACTCCCATTTGCCTTTTTCCTGATGTGTCAGCCACTTTTCTCCAGAATTATTTGTAAACCCTTTCATCAATTTTAAACAGATTTGAAAGAGGGATGAAAAGACTATAATTTCCAATAAACACATGTGAAACTAGGTTCCATTATTTTTGTTTCTTGTTGAACAACTTGATAAAATTACCTCTTTGGTTTCCAATATGACTTTACTGTTCTCTGCAATATTCTTTGCATCTGATGAAGACCTGCACACAATGGTATATGGACCAGAATACATTACTATTATTTTAAATATTGAAAAGGGACATTATGCATTGTTTTCTTACCGTCTCAAGACCCTGCTTGTATAGGTGTAGGTTGTCATAAGCAAGCAAAGACTGATTCTCTACTAGAAATTAACTTCCACAAGACTTCTAAATCTTGGTTCTGTTTTCAGAGTCTTTATTAGGAAACATCCTATCTTCATTATTGATACCTCAGATCACAGTACAAGAAGATACATTTATGAAAGCTGAATAGTAAGTGGAGGAAGATCTTGGTCTAGAATGGTTTTTCAGGGAAGATGAGAATAATTCAAAGTCTGCCCACATCTCCATGCATCCTCTCTAACAGACCTTTTCCACCATAATTAGAATGACATTCACAATAGCAGCTACCATTTTCCCTATAAACATAAACAAACAAACCTTCCCCAATTAGTTTCACACGATGACTGAGGCAGCAGAGCTAAAGATTCCATTAGGAGCCTTGCTACGCTAATCTAATTAGCCTGGGAAACACTGAGATATTATGGAACTGTAATCAATAAAAACTGAAAAGTTAGATTTACTTTTCAGCCACAGAAAGGATTATGCAGACATTTCATTATTCTTTTGCTTATAATTTTAATGCGAAATAAGCAGAACAAACACAATTCTTATCTAAAGGGTCACAATTGTACAGTGGCCTGAATATTTGTTGTCATGAGAAAATTAGAAGAATTAATTTATGAGCTTTAATGTAACCCATAAACAATTTACATGCTGTGTTGTTGTTTCACTGAAGAGAAAATATATTCAATAATTGTGGAACTTTAACAGGTAACATTTCTTCAAAATCTGATTTCCACTCCCACCCGTTACGTAAGCTTTGATGGAACTTACTTATGAGACCACTCTCAACATCTGTCAAAGTAGTTGGAGCTCATCTTTGTGGCTTTTGAATTGTGGCTTTTAGTGGGAAAAGAAAATACTACTCTTAAATCATGGACAGAATTTGCAGAAAATGGCTCAATTGTTTTCAAGGACACTCAGCCTCTCAAACTGTGTTCCCCATAGGTTACAAAATCCAAGAAATTTCCCTGATCTTTTTCATTTAGAGTGAAGTCTGCATTTAGTTTACAAATTCCTACAGAAAAAAATGAGATAAATCTGCATGAAGTAATGCAAATGCTTTTATAGTACAATGATTATGAAGGAAAAAAAATCAGCACTGAAAAAGCAGCATGGCAATGTCATTGATGAAAAGGTTTTGCTACAGTGAAATTTTACGCCACTGTGCCCTTCATCATCATTTCAGCCACCCCAAATTGCTTGTCTGGACAGAGAATCTACCTCACTCGGAAGTTTCTGTCCTCCTCTTACCTATTATTTTGCTCTGCATCATGTAGCTTCTAGGCAGCTTAATTGTTTCTTCACACTATGTAAACCGTTTAACTTCTCTGGCATTCTACAGAAATTAAGCTCATCATGGACCCAGTGGCCCAGATGACAACACTTTCCCACAAGGTACAGCAGGGAACCGTACTAGTGGTAAGGCTCAAAGAAAATACATTATCTGTGACACATGGCTGTAAACAGAATGAAAGAAGAAAGTGATTTGTCAGATTTTACCTGTAGTGGTCAAGCAACAGGGTTACAAACACTGATTCAGAATCTGTTGTCGGTAAAAGTGATAAGGGTTGGTTGTTCTCTTTCATTATGGTGCAAAAAAGAACGTTAACATTCTAGTACCCTAAGACATCTGAAATCCTTATCTTTTTCCCTAAATTGGAATGAAATTAGTAAAACAGTAGAATAAATGTAAAAGAGTAAATCAAAAAGGGAGAGGAGTCCAGCCATTTGTGTTCAGTAGGATTTGTTGGTCAAATAATGATCAACTGAGTGAAAGTGATAGAATTTTGCCCAGCATTCATTTGCAAGCTAGTTTTTTGGGTTAGCAACTGGTGTTGAATCTGAGTATTCCAAAATGTGATTCAGAACACGATTTTCTCTAAATGTACTTGCCAGAGGTAAATGTAATAATTTATGGAGTGTGCAGAAAATGTTTTCTTCAGCTATTTGTTATTCAGAAAAGGTTTTCCCTTACTCTTACTGTTAGGCTTTTATGTTGGCAGTCTTATTAAGGTCAAGCCCTATCAAAATATTACTGCTGGGGTCAAAAGGGTAGTGTAGTCCTTCCCAAGGCTATTACACATTTTGGTGATCAGTTGCTAGAGGGCACTTAAGAGAGATCCAGAGCAGTACACCAGCCCCTGGAGAATGAAACAACATCAAGTTTTTGACAGCTTCCTGTAGTCATGAACTGGGAGATTTATGAGGTTAGATTTGATCTCTAGTCCTGTCTAAAGCCAGGTACGCTGTATGCTGCATTACTAAACAGGCTACTAGGCAAAGCTAATATAGCTTCTTAAAGGTGAACTTGAAAGGCTACTTTTAAATCTCCAGCTAGCTAGCTAAATCCATTTTAATGTCAGCTGTGAGAATTAGGGAAATGTAGTCTCACAGGTGTATTTGATTAAAGAAAACAGCTAAAACAACTCTCTGTCTACTTTCTGGTTATATTTCTTCAGCAGCAATGGAAGCACAAGCTTAGAAAGGATAAATTTTCATCTAAGTTGTTCAAAATTACTAATATTCTCCTCTGATGAAAGTAGTCTCTTCACCATGTTCTGTAAGCCCTAGATCAATATGGTCTGACTCTGCATCTTCAGATTGCTAGGAACTCCTAAAATGTTTGTACTCTTTTTATGTTACATTACATTCATTTAGACAATGATAAATTAAGGTAGAAATCTAGTAGTCTCCTCATGAAGACTAAGTTTTGAAAGACAAATTGTTAAATGAGACCTTACACTTCTGTATTTTATGTACTGTGATGAAAGTAAAGCGTAAAATGCTTTTGAGCGTTTGAGCTGCATTGAAATTAGCCTCAGTGTTTTACAGATATGATAAAATTGCTGAAGTACTTATGAGCAGTTCCATGCATTTGATTGGACCATTACTTTAAACTGACCTGTAATTATTTCTAGGACAGCTAGAATTCAGTATCTGGTACCTGCAATCCTAGACCTCAAAATCTGTGAATAAATCATCTGTCAGACAAATTGCTGAATAACTTCATGGAAAAGGGGGCTGGAGAACGCCCTTCTTCATTGAGGGAAACAACGTTTGTCTGCTGTTTGCAAACAGAAAAAGAAGAAACTCCAGGAAGAAAAGTGAAAAGTATATTCCCACACAAACTCCAAAAGATAGATCCTGTAGGATCTATCCAAAAGGAGGATGTAGGATGGATATACTCATACAGCAGGGTGAGACACAAGTTATAGTTGTTTACAGCCTTTAACTGGGTGTATGTTGCTATCAGCTTTCATTCCTCTTGAGTAAAACCTTATTTCTTGTACTAGCTGCAGTAAAACCAATGGATACACAATCTGACTCTCATCAGTACTAAGCAGATTTTCTTTAAGTTTTATGAGGCTTTAATTCATCTGTAAGTACAATTTGTTCAGACTTTCCCTTAGTATTTTCCTTCTCCTCCTCATTTCTTAATTACGCTGAAGTACTAAGAGGTTTTCTCACCAAACTGTTTTATTTACCTGCCTTTAATTGATATAATTTCACAGATATTATCAACTATGAAGATGATAAATGTCTGAATGTCTTTCCAGAAGCTGCTTCAGCAAGCTGTTGGATGTGAGATTTATTCACATGCCTTAAGGTCAGGATTAGTTTTACCATCAAAAAAACAAAACAGAAGAGTGAGACTTACTTTATTTAGAAATGACGCAACTTGTCAAGTATGGTAGTGTGTTGTTACTTGATAATTAGCTCAAGACAAGCTTGTAGCTACATCAAAGTACATTTTAAGTCAGACCACACTGTGGAGTCTTTGGGGATGCATCAGGAACTATTCAGTGGAAGAACAGGATGCTGTGAATGCTTATTTTTCAAGTATTTCCTTTCCTTATGCATGAGTTATATGGAAGCAGTAAGTACATATTTCTTCTTTTTCCCTCCCTTTGATGCTGATAAAACTACAAGTCAGCAAAAACACACAGTGATCTAAGAAAGGTGAAGCAAAAATCTCTGCAGACTTTAATCCAATTTCTAGGTTACCAGAGATGAATACAATAAAAATAACTAATGATAAAATCCTGATTATGTATGTTTCTAAACTGGCATACTTTGGAACTTTGAACAATAGCAAATTTAAAAAAAAAAAAAAGTAATTTAAGGCTTAAATTAAAAGTCTTTGGAATTTTTGTTGCAAGTTTGTAAAGTGCCTCATATGCTGGGTTCCTGGTCCATAAATAAGAGCATGAATAAAACAAAAAAAGCATAACAGTTAGTAAAGTTTTGTTATCATTGACAAATCAAGAAAATATTGCATTCATATCATATGAAAGAAATAAATTATTTTCAGTGATTTAAACATTTAGTACCTTTAAATACAAATTTTATACTCTATCATCACCATTCACTTCATATCAAAGATTTATAAAACATATTTTTGAAACTCCATTATTCATCAACAGTTAAAGGGAAAAATATATATATTCTTACATACTTTTTTTTTTGGTCTTATTATTACCTTGAAGGAATTTACTACATCCTATGTAAATGAAAGTTTCATCAAATACTTAAAATCTGGCTGGTATTTTTGCGTCATTAGTGAGAAGATGTAGTTTGAATTCTGGTTTGAATTCTTGAACTCTGTGATAATGAATTAGCATTGAATGTGATCGTTAGCATGATCTTTGAGGAGATCTAATCTTTGCAAAAATCCTGCTATGGAATGAATTGGCATGCCTTGAACCATTTTTGGATGAGGCATTTAAAATTAGCAAAATTTGGATCCATGTGGGCCTGTAAGAGTATAGAAAGTTCTTTTGGTAAGTTAAACAACATTTGGACATTTCAATGAGTTTATTGAAACATCTACAAAAACTTTACTTTTAATGGATGAGGAAATTAGAGATGGTCTAGAATGCCTTTTCATCATCTAGGAATAAGCTGCAGGTAGATGCAAGTGGGATCGTCTTGAGGTGAATTGTGGCTGTAACGGCTGATTCTATGTAGTGAATAACAGTCTTTTGGAGTTAGGTTTAGCCACTTCCTTTACAGTGTGAACTTAATCAAGACAGAGAACAATAGAATGAAAAAAGCAAGGACAACTTTTAATCTGAGGCAACTACAAAACAAGTGCAGTTATATAGAGATGTGGTATGGTCACAGTATGAAAGGCACCACACTTGTGTTGGACCACAAAGGGGACAGAGACTTGCATTAGACACTTAGAGTTGATTTTCATATACTTTTTACTGCTATTTACATCATGGCTTTTTTTGTTGCAATCACTTTATTTTACATGACAAATTGTTTTCAGTTCAGTTTCAGGTATAGAAATGAGTCTCTAGTACAGTCAGTGACAGGGATTTAAGCAGATCTTTTACATTATTTCTAGGCTCTCAAAGGGAAAATATAGTCTGTTGGGAAAAAAGGTATCTTTTTTTTCCTGAAGAAATAGCTCTGTTGCAATTACATGTTGTACATATATATTACATACCATGATTTTCTACTCTCTTGATAAATGTGCTAAATAATAATGCTTTTCTGCTTTTTTATTTTTAGCTATCTTTCCCCAAGAAAGCTACAGTTATTAACTATATACTATATATGACAGTTATTAGCTATGCAATGAAATGCTCTTTTTATTATGAGCTAGGAATATGTCCTTGTAGCCAAAAAGGCAAATGGTATCCTGGGGTGCATTTAAAAGAGTGCGGCCAGCGGGTTGAGGGAGATTATCCTCTGCCCCGGTGAGGTCACATCTGGAAGACTGTGTCCTGTTCTGGGCTCCCCAGTTCAAGAAGGACGAGAAACTACTGGAGACAGTCCAGTGGAAGGCTACAAAGTTCATCAAGGGACTGGAGCATCTCTCTTATGAGGAAAGGCTGAGACAGGTGGGTCTGTTTAGCCTGGAGAAGACTGAGAGGGGACTTCATCAATGCTTATAAATATCTAAAGGGCGATTGTCAAGAGGATGGGGTCAGACTCTTTTCAGTGGTGTCTGGTGACAGGACCAGGCGCAACGGGCACAAGCTGAAATACAGAAAATTCCATCTCAACACGAGGAAAAGATACTTTGAGGGTGACAGAGTTCTGGAACAGGCTGCCCAGAGAGGTGGTGGAGTCTCCTTCTCTGGAGATATTCGAAACCTGCCTTGATGCATTCCTGCCCAACCTGCTCTAGATGAACCTACTTTGGCAGGAGGGTTGGAGTAAATGGTCTCCGAAGGTCCCTTCAAACTCCTACCGTTCTGTGATTATGTGGTCATGTGTTTGTGCAATTTTGCTGTACAACACTAATGTTTTAAACTGTAGGTGTTCCAGTTAAAAGAAGGGGTATTAATATTCTGGACATATTCTTTATTAGTTGGACACTTCAGAAATAGGTAGCAACAGTAAGTACTGAAGATGGTTTTAAGCTGTCTGTAAGGGTGCAGGGGAGAATGAATAAACCATGGCATCTTGATAATATTTTTCTCTAAAACGGTCTATGATTCATTGCTCTAACTGATAATTGCTTATGTAAACAATATATGTGGTACAAGAAATGATGAATTCAAGGAACCTTTACAAAGAAAACCTCTCTTAAAATTGTGAGGGTGGTGGAGCACTGGAACAGGTTGCCCAGGGAGGTGGTTGAGGCCCCATCCCTGGAGATATTCAAGGTGATGTTCGATGACAAAAGTCTATAACCAAAACTTTTTTTTTGAGTTTTACTCAGTATAGTAAATCCAGAGCTCTCCCATTAAACAGATGAGTCTTTCATGTGCATCATTTCCACTTATAGCAACATAGACATTAATGCAATAACCAAACCACCAAAACCCACCTGTATCTTGCTAGATAACCTTGACCTTCGATAAGCAGTGTTACCATTTCCTAAACTAGATTATCATGGTTTTGGACATAAATCAGTTATAAAGCCTAGTTTTTTACACACATATCCATGGTTTTGTATTACCAGGTGGGCAATCATAGTTATAAGGGGAAAAAAATTATTCATAATATATTCTTAACAGATATAACAAAAATACTTGATTTTATATTAACAGAATGGCTTCAAATACAAAATAAATCAAGTTCCTCTGCTGGAATGATTTCAGATCAAGGAAATGTATTTTTGTTTATAAGAGCTCTGGAGAAATCAGGTCTTTATAATTTACCTTATGAGATTGGAACAGTGAAAATGGACACCTTCTGCCATCATGGTAATGTCAAAAGTGGTTTTCTTCAGATCAAGATTGTCCCCTGATTGCTTAATTTTCCAGAACATTCTGATTTGGTAATGTGTCACTAGAGGGTGCTGCAAAGTTGGTTTTTAATGTATTGTACAGATATCTGAAGTATTTATTCTCATGTTTGTAGAAAATGCAGATCTAAACTTTCAGTGTATAACCTTTAGTATGTTTATGAAGTTCTAATGAGTTATGATGGCCTGATAGGCTTGAATGTCATAATCTGCAGAAAAGGTAGAAAAATGTTCAAGTTTCAATACGAAAAAAAACCCACGAGTTATATAAGTTAAGTTAATTTAATGAGTAATAATATATTTTGGTCTTTCTTTATATGCATAAAAAAGGATCTGGATTAGGATACATTTGCACAGCTATCAAATAGTTCAAATTTCTTTCAAGCATATCTTCTGACCATTAACATGCTATTATGTTGAGTCAAGACTAATTAAGAAAGTAAAAATTGTACCTTTCTAGAAAGACTGTAGTAAAATCTCATGCCTTTAATATAATACAGAGGACCAGGCCTTTGTTGTTGTTGTTGCAAGGCCTTCTAAATGACACAACAGAGCAGCAGAAGAAATAGTACGTGGTATGATGTTGGCTGAATTATGTATAAATCACTTAACTCACAGCCCACATCTCTTCTGAGCTATGGTGTGTATGTATGACCTCTTAAAGATGGTGGAAAACTTGATGACTCCACTAAATTACAGTGAAGGGCACTTACGATAACTAGACTTGTGATACTTTAAGACACTGTGAGAAAATGGAAGTGAAGGATTATAAAGGAAGCCAAACTTCTTCATTTACATCCTCTTTGCCTTTTTTTGAAAAGCTTTGTTCCCCCAGAAAGTAAGTTTCCCCTGCTTGTTATAGCTTTATTAACATTAATTTCCAAACCATTCACAAACCATTAATGACATTGCCCAATAACAAATGCAGTTTTAGATCCTGTTTTTAAATTTAAAGGGACTAGTACAAGACACCATAATGTATTTGGAGATCTATTGAATCCCCAAGACCTGTTTGCTGGCACAACAACGCAAGCTACTGCGTCTGCTTGCAAGGCTGAAGCTCTGACATGTGCAGTTTAAATCATAACGCAAATGTTTCCACCTGTAGGAGCAAAGCCCCAGACACGTCTGGCAGCAAGGTAAGTGCTGCCTTTCTCACAAGAGGGCTAACGTGGTTGTAGACTGCACAGATTTGATGTGTTCCCTAGAAAACAAATTCAGGAACTTCCTTTTTGACAGCACAGCCTTTTGCAGGCAGATGTGGGTTCACTTGGCTTGTCTTGTGCTGTGGAGTAGATGTGACATGGACATGTTCGTGCAGTAACATGCTGTCATGGTTTAACCTCAGCTGGCAGCTAGGACCACACAGCTTGTGCAGTCCTTCCTCCTTGCCCCCCAGGAAGGGCAGAGAGAAGAGGAAGAAAATGATGGGAAAGTAAAAGAAAGAAAAACTCATCAGTTGAGATAAAGACAGTGTAATAGCAGAAATAACAGAAAGAGAAAAAAAAATAATGGTAGAAAAATATACAGAATAAAGTAATTCAAAACAAGTAACTCTCACCACACGGTGAACTGGTTGTCCAGCTCATCCCAAGCAGTTACTATGGATTCCCACCCCTCGGCCAACCCCCATTTATATACCAAACATGATGTTTCTAGTAGGGAATATTCCATTTCCATTCTGTTGTTCTGTCTCTGCTCCTCCTCAGCTTCTATAGGGAGCTGAAAAAAGTCCTTGAATAGTATAAACATCACCTAGCAACAGCTGAAACAATATGCATTATTGACATTCCTTCCATAGTAAATCTGAAACACAGCAACTACTAGAAAAAAAAAAATTAATTCTCTCCCAGCTGAAACCAGGGCATATGCCCAAGATGAAGAGCAGCTCTGTATAAAGCTCTGGACCCATGAGCTGGCATCTGGCTACTACTGAGCAGCTTCCCCTGCTGCTGCACTTTGTGAGCTACCATTCTTCCAGCACCTCAGGTTGCCCAAAATATTCTGGCATTGCTCAGAGGTGATTCGCTTTATTTTCTCTGTCAAACACAGATGCTTTTCTCCATTAGGCAACAAAAGAAGGTGATGCAAACCTTTGCACATCATTCCATGTAACTGTTGAACTCCAGGAGTTCCTCATAATGCTTTGCAGTCCTTTTGGGCTTTGAAAACAGCATGAAAGGGCTAGAAATAGTGGTGGAGGAGAATATTCTCTGCAAGGTCACAGAACAGATCTAGTTGTTATTGATATTTTTTCCTCTTACAACCTCCTCTCTAAGAATAGAATAAAATCCCTGTCATTTATCTCCCTCAGTGGATCCTAACCCTGTCACAATCTGCAAATGATTTCCTTTCCACAACAGATAGTCCTATATCTGAGCAGTAGTTACCAGTTACTGTGTCAGTGAAAAGCAATAAGCAACTTTGATAAGTAGGTTATTGACACAGTAGATGGTAATTTCTCAGCTGGAACAATTGTGTCAATACACACTTGGGAAGTTTGTAATTCATGGATAAGCTATCATTAAGTGATATGTCATTATGGAGAGACCTTTAGTCCAGAGGTTCACACATGTACTGCCATGGTCTGTTTTAGCAGTGAATTGGTGCATTTAAAAATTAATATACTAAACAATCAATGTATTATACTTAACATTAATGGTAAACATGCATCCCAAAAAACACTAGAAAGAAACAAATGTACCACTGGGGAGTTTTAAAACTTAGATCTTACTGCTACTTTAACAGGAAAAAAAATAATTCACTGATCCTAATTACACATAAACAACCGTAACATTTGTGGATTTCCTTTTCAAAGCATTTGAGCTATGGTAGTGATGAAAAGACATCCACAAAGTGTCTTCCTTTTTCACTGTAGTCTCCTATAACTTCATAATATCTAAACCAATTTAAACCTGTATTAATAAAAATGCTTTGAACTGAGACCTTACATGTCAAGTTGCAACACAGAATGAATTTTTACTGTCAAGTTATAATCCTCTAAATTAGGAGGTGCTTTATAATTGAAATGCTGACACAGACTTCTAATTGTAGAGGTGTTGGCAGGTGCCACTATGCTAGCATTATGTTAGCAACTTCTGCATGTGAATATTGTTCATTAAAGGTTATGTTTATATCACATGCATATAGATTATAGACTGTAGAATGACAGGTGTGTAAAATCAGTCAAATTAGAAAACACACTATAGGTGCAAATAGTCACATATTAAACAGATTAAATTACTATCTTTCAAAGTTTCATTCACTTTAAAAATATATATGGAAAATATTTTTATAGCTACATGCTTAAAAATAAAACAGTTTATGAAATGGCTTTTGATACAACATTAATGATAAAGGGAAACTAAAAATAAAAAACTCGTAACTAAACATTAAATCAGCTCAACTATAGTAGTTGCCTGAATTGCAAGTGGATGTTATAGAACAAGGATGTAATTGCTGTAGTGTTCCAACCCTCCAAGCAGTGCAGATGTTATGCAAACAGTTTTGTCTTCATTTTCAGACTGTAAAATGTGGTGTTTTTACAAAATCAGAATGAATACCAACATACACACACGCGTTTAAAAAAAATAAAATTCACTGAATTCCCCTATGTCTAGTTACTAGAAAAACCTTTCAAAGCACAGTCTTCTTTTATACAGTGTTAGAGAGTGATCCTCACCAAAAATCTTGATCAAAAGGTAGTAGACTTAGATAAAATTTGGATCTGAAGCTCACTGGGGCTGATGGGTCTCACTGTGTGTTTGTGTGTGTGCATATTGAGAATGTTTGGTCTATGAAGTACCAGCGTGGTGTGTTGCTTCAAATGTCTTCATAATCCTTTTCTATCCTGTCTCCATCCTGTCGAAAATCATGGTTCACTTGTACAAATTGCCGATATATTCTACTGGTGTTTGATAGACTATTTCTGTCATTGTCTAGTGATAATTTAGCACGTAAGTGTCTTAGAGATGAGACCTGTGTACGTGCTGAAATATTTAAAATTATCCCAGTTTTGGAAATGTTGAGGCTTCTTTCAGCTTTCTAATGTTTTTATGTGCCTTCAGTAGGGAATTTCAGCTATTCAGGGTTACACTGCAGATGCTAGTACACTTAGAATATTTAAAATACAAACACAAATACCAATAGAAAAGCAAGTTTAAGTCTCTTTTTTAACCTTTATTTTTCTTACTTTTCTTTTTTTCCTTATTTTCCTTTCTTTTTTTTCAATAGAATAGCTAATATGGTGTTAAAAATACATATATTTGTTAAGTTGGTTCTGTGACATTAACTTATCCTTTTTACATGGAAAATATGTATTCAGCAAGTCACATCCCATGGGTATAAAAGCTTATTTTTAGTATCTATTCTCTTAAGTAGATGTCATTATTATATTTCCATGTATGTTTTATTTGACAAAGCGGGGAAAAAAAGATGCCAAGATAAAAAGATTATTTTCATGGTAACATTTCAGTGTTATTTATTACAAGAATCTAGATTCATTATCCATCCCATCTATTCCTATCCTATCCTAGCTATTCCTTTTCTATGTTTATCTTCAACTACTTGCTTATTTACATAGATTTGTTTTTCTCAGTTTGACCCTATATCATAGAATCATAGAATTGTCTAGGTTGGAAGGGACCTTTAAGATCATCTAGTCCAACCATCAACCTAACTCTG
>JAOXNO010000013.1:102690019-102707384 GCA_028565335.1 Limnodromus scolopaceus | reverse complement strand
GCAACCTGTTCCAGTGCCTCACCACCCTCACTGTAAAGAATTTCTTTCTGGTGTCTAATCTAAATCTCCCCTCTTCCGATTTAAAACTGTTGCCCCTTGTCCTTTCACTACACTTCCTGACACAGAGTCCCTCTCCGGCTCTTCTGTAGGCTCCTTTCAGATACTGATAGGCTGTTATAAGATCCCCCCGGAGCCTTCTCTTCTCAAGGCTGAACAACCCCAGCTCTGTCAGCCTGTCCTCATAGGAGAGGTGCTCCATCCCTCTGATCATCCTCCCTTCAGATGTTCATGATATATGTCCCATATACATAGTATCTATTTTAAGAACTAAAGGTAGAATGATCAAGGTATTTTATTTTAATACATGAAGTACCACCTGCATCTTCACAAACCTGCTAATCTTACAGTATTGGCATTCTTACTGTAAACTACAGTAAGAATGTTGTTGAAACATGTAAGAATACATCTAAGTATTGATGGCTTTTCTAGGTACAGAGAATATGTTCAGGTTTAACAAATCGGCCCAGTGTTCCATATAGTCAAAATTAGTTTTAGTAACGATGATCATTGCACACAATTTCAGGTCTGTGCTGTAAATGCTCTTTCCAGCCAGAGATGAAACTGAGAAGTGTCATGTCTTCCCAGTTCACACTGATTATTATACCCAGGAAATTAAAAATTCACAGTAGATATTAAGGGGTTTTATTTCTACAAAATAAATAGAGATGCATTGCCTCAGATTCTCATTTCTTCTTTATTTTCTTTTTTAAATCAGTGTTTATCTTTTTGCAAACACAGATTTTCATTGGCTATTTTCATACTTCATTAAAGCATTCTTTTATCTCTTAAATGTATTACTATTATGATATATTTTTATTCATGGTTTCTTCATTCCACAATACAGCAAAATAGATGAGTGCATTGAATTGCCTTTTATAGATCTCAGTGTCTGATAAATGACTATGATTTTCAAAAGTATAGAGGGCATTTGATATCCAGTTCAATTCCTTCATGTCTTTAGGAATGTAGTAACCTCGCCAAACACCAGTTTTGTAGTCTCTTTCTTCTTTTCATTTGAGAAGAAATACTCTTTTAAAATGTATTTTCTTTTGAAGGGGCTTGTAGGAAGCAGTAGTGGAATGCCCTTTGCCATAGTCTCTCTAATTAGAGATCATGTTTGGGACAAAGCAACCCTGTATATTCATGATATTTCTGAAGAATAAATTTAGCTTGTGTGCTATTTGAAACTATTTCTGTGTTAAGATTATTGTATTTACTGAACAAAAAACTACTAGAAAAAAATAGTGTTTAGGTTCTTTAGGCTAATTTCTTTATCAATGGAAAATAACAATTGAAGTTAAAAAACTCTAGAACCATTATATCTCCTTCTCTACTTCATACAAAGATATTTTAATCTCTTTCCATATAGAAGACTTCAGGATGCTCATAAATATTTCTTGAAAACCAAATTCAGAATTAAATTTCATGAAAATAAACCTGAAACTTATTTTAAACGTATTTAATTGGATATAGAAGGTTTCGTGGTTTGTGTTTTACATTTTAAGACATTTAAGAGATTGTAGTATAGGTTTATTCCTGTTCCTTTTTTAATAGGCTCCTCCTCCTACATTATGATGTACTCTTCACTTAATTTCTTCTGTAACTTTTTTTTTTCAAAAGGCAATGACTGCTGTTGGACCAAATAATTGGACTGCTAAGGACCAAACACTTTTGGATGTGAATCTGTATTAGAGTTCTGCGATAATTGTGTGAGTGTTCTTACTGTGTCTGATGAGAAGGTTGGGTAACTTGTATATCCCTCAGCTGTTCTACAAAGGGAAAAACTCTATCAAATTTATTTTGTTACATCAGAGCAGCTGATACATTAATATTATATTTCAGATACCTTGTTTTTGTGGGAGTTACCTTTGAAAGTGGAATTTATCTATAGATTTGTGATTTGAAACAACATTCAAACACCTTTGAATGTCTTAAGTAAGAACATAAAACGGGTTGGAGGTTTCTAAGTAAATAGTTATATCACCTGACTTAGAAGACTCCAGTCCATGTAAGTAGTTATATCACCTTTGAAACTGTCTCCTAATGGAAAAACATCACAATTATACTAGAAGTCTGGTCAGACTTAGAACAGTATTTTACTCAACTGAAAATAGCAAAAGTGCTCCAAAATCACATTTTAAGTATTTTACGAAGTAGGTGCTCTCAGGATGGCTTAGTCTCAAGTTATCCTAAACCTTAGTTGTTTTTTTTGGTTGGTTTTTTTTTTTTTTCCTCCACCTTTATTTTTAACCTGAATAACATCAAAAGAAGTACCAGAAATGGTATGGACAGCGGTCAAAATATACTGAATGTAAATTAATGAAAACTTATGGGCTGGAAGGAGGCTTTTTATTGGTTTTGTTTGTTTGTTTGTTTGTTTGTTTGTTTTTGTTTGGTTGTTTGGGGTTTTTTGTGATATTCAACCCAGCGGCATATTTTCAGGGTTAAGTAGCCTGGAGGAGTTGTGGAATATTACTTGATGGAAGACTTTATCTTGGAGGGACATCCGTATCCTAAATCTTCACTTTATGGCTAGTATAATTCTTCTTGTATTCATTGAGAGTTTTGTCTGAGTAAGCAGCGAAGGAACTATTCACATAAATATATATATATATATATATATGTGCACACACACACACAGAGATGCAGAAACATACATATAAAAATATGATAAATGAAAAAGAAGAGCAATAAAGAAAAAAACAAAAATAATATGACTGTCAGACTTTATAACTTTTGAGAGTACCATTTAGGTTGCCAGGTAAGAACTACATTTAAACTCAACACAGTGAAATCTTTTTATTTCAAAATGTAGATGAAATTATTCCATCAAAAATGAAGCTGAAGACATTAAATGAGGCTTTATAAGGCATTTCTAGCATTGGTTTGTCCTTACTGTCCAAGTAAAAGAGTTAAGGGTAAATGAAAAAGTGTTAATGTATACTCTGTTGAGTAAGTGTTAATTAGTTCATGCTTACAAGAAGTTTTGAGGAAGCATGTGGTGGTGTGCTCTCCCCCTTTTCCCCTCCACCTCCTGCTTAAGTCATAATCATCAGTGGCAGTCGTTATGAGTTGCACCTGGACTTTGGGGCGTGGCTAGCAACACAGCCAAAACACTGTTTGGAGTAGAGACCCAGCTATTTTTTTTTCCATGAGAATATGACTATAGGTCAACTATCTTACTCTATAAATAGTGGACAGCCCAAGAGCCCTTTGAGCTCTCCTGTATGGCAGTGGGCTGCATGCCAGGATCTCCCCTTGAGTGGGGATGCTACCTTAAGGTTCTACTTCTCGAGGCTGAGAGATTCCTTACTACAGCAGATTCTTGGTAAGTGACTAACAGCGTGCTAAACTTTGAAATCTTAGCTAAGTAATATGAAGGATTGATTGTGCATATGTAATCCTTTAGAAAGAAACTGTTGACCAAGTTTGGGACTAGGACTGGATTCAGCTATACCTAAAGTCCTGAGAAGGAGTTTAAAAAGCAAGGGGGTCCTTTCTGAACCTCGTGACTCAACAGGAGGGTCTCCCTGACAGCTTGTCTGACCATGTTCTCTATGCAGTAAATAATCAAGTGTACCTTGCAATTGAATCTGGTAACACTGTTGCATTCACTATTAACTTTGTTAAATTACTGTTTTACATTAATAAATATTTCACTATTTCTCTCTTATGAGTGAAGTTAATCACTATGCCCCAACAGCACATTGTTATGTAGGAGGCATAATTTTTCTGTGATATCACAAAACTCCTTTAGCTATTTCTTGCTTTTGCAGTATATAATTTTCTTCAGTAATTGATACAGCCTTCCTTCTTGGGCAAAACTGGCATGAAAGACCTCATCATTGGATTGTTCTAGAAAGGTAAAGAAGTGACACTATGTTCACATTATATACACTTAGAAATGTTCCTGCAAAGTTACAGCTAGTTCTGTGACTGCCTTATTCTATTATTACATAGGAATTGCAATACTGATTCAGATCCAAAGCCTATCCTGAGCAGACCCTCTTCCTGTGGCTGGTTATGATGCTTTAAAGTCCTGGATCCCTATCCATAGGTACTCCATATCATATAGTCTGTTTCCACTTCTGGCATTTTTTGGTTGCAAGCAGAGATTCAACCCCCAAGTATGAAGTACTTCAGTACATCTCACTATACAAAAATCTAATACTTGATATCTTGTGTGGAAAAAAGCAAAGCTCTCCAGGTAGAGGATGAAGAAAAGTTTTTGGCATTTGTACACAGAGGCAGCTGAGTGAACCAGTGGACTGCCATAACTCACATAATCACATGAGGGATGCTCAAGGAATAAAGGTGTGTGCAAGCAAACTCCAACCCTTAGCTGCTTTTCATTCCCTAAAACCATCATCACCTCCATTACCCATCATATCATTTTCAGCCAACTAATTTGCATCCATGTTCTGATTTTCCTTCTCTGATGTTTTATTGCTCTCTCTGGGGATTATAGTGCAGTTTAACTTTCTGTATATGTTAATCCACTCACTCATAAAACATTTCTTTATTCTTGGTTTAAAACTAAACCAAAATGAAAAAACCTTCATAATCATATGGTTTGTGTTTCATTTGGATAATTTTTTGATAGATCTTATAGATACTGCCCAAAGACTAAAAGAATACTGCACAAGTGGGAATGAGCAAAGCCCCTTTTCTGATAATATGACTGAAGTTGATACTAAATCCTTGATTATGTTCCTAATTTGTTGGCATTTCAGTTTATATTCACTGTATCTCTTATCAGGCTTTATTCAATTTAAAAAAGATGGAGGACAGTAGATTTCTGTGCAGTAAAAGGCTTTTTACTTTGTAGAGAAGCAAGTTACCTTAGGCTCCTAACTTCATTAGGAGACTAACTGAAGGTGGTGGCCTCAAGGGCCTGACAGAGTGAGACTTGTGAACTAAACTGAAATATGAATTCTCATGGTGGTGTGGTCAGCAGCCAGCACAGTTATGAGGATCACCCATGTCTTCAGCATGGCCATATGCAAATGGATGCCAGAGGTTCCGGTTAGCAAATAATCATTTCTGAAGGGAGCGTCATGAAGGGCTAGAAATGGATGGAATGAGCACGTTGTCCCCCAAAGGATTGCTGTGGATCCACAGTGGGCTAAATCTCTGAATTGCTGCTCAGACTTCTTGAAGGTCCTTGATCTGCTTGAGATTGTCAACCTTCCAAATGTAGGCACCTCACGTAAACACTAAATAAGGCAGGAGATCATCCTTCATTCCAACTATAGCCAGTGAAAACTGTGGCCTCTACAGGGGAAGAAGCCACTTCAGACTTGAACACTCCATTTTCCATCAGCCTGCTTCAGGTAGAAAAAAAAGAGTATACAAAGGTGGAAGTTTCTTTATAACTTCTTTTTTCCAGGTAAATAGTCAAGGACAAAACTGCAACATGCTGTATCCTTCAGATCAGACTATCACTGATACTCAGTCCCATTGAAAAAGGAAAGAAGCCAGATTTGAAATAGCATTTTGATTGGTTTTCCTTTGGTTTGTAAGGAGACCAATGAATGAAGTTTGGTGCAAACAGGGCTTGCTGTGGCACTGCTGTGTAATGACACTCACTTCTGGGTTGTGAGCTGGAATACATTCCTTCTCTGTTTCCTAATTAGTTTTTAATCCATAGCATGACTGTGCATCATCCTCTCTCGTTGCTTAGTATCCTCAAAAGAAGAAATTTTTCAAAAGGCTCTTAAAATTCTAAATCAGTTACATTGCCTGCTTCTATTATGTATTTTGTTAACTATCCCAAGTAGTACTAACCTTTTAATAATGTAAAAATCTCTGTAACAATGAGCTTTGTAGTTTTTCTTCCTTTTCATGTTGTACTTATCAGAGATTCTTATGGACCTTTGGTCAGTGATACCAATTAGGAGACGTACCCACACAGGAGATCAGATTTAGCTCCATACAGTTCTTGCTTGTTCTATTAGTACTGAAAGTGCCTGTTTTACAATTAACGTGATATGGACAGTACATATTTTAAAACACAGAATAGTAGTAACCATCTATGAATTGTCTTTAATGGTGAGGTTTTTAAAATTTTGTTTATTCAGTAGCCTATCTGCTTAAATTTTAAGGGCTTGAGTATTTGGGGTTTAGGCTACATTCTGCTGAGGCCTATATATAATGTATGATCTTTTTTTAGATATTACCAGAAAAATTGTGCACAGCTAAATATTAAGACTTGTATGATCAAAACGAATATATGGGAACTGATATTAGTTTTTTAAATAGTATTTTACTACCCAGAAAGGGCAGGCACAAGGTTTTGCACCCTCAATATTATTTTATTTTCTTTATGTACAAGAAGAAATTAAGAAGAAGTAGTAGTAGAAGAAGTAGAAGCTAAAATGAAAACTTGGTTCCTTCAAAGCATGAATTCAGTTCATTTCTGATCCCGGACGCCTAGCTTATTAAAGTGTGTATCACCTCAGACTAACAACTGGCAAAGGCCCATACCCTTTCTACTGGTCTCCCCAGCAGTGTTTGACACTGTCAGTCATACATTCCTGCTTACATGCTGTTCAAATCTGACACGTGTAGGCAGAAGCATACTGAAGTGACTTTGATCTTTCTTGTCAGATTAATCCTAGAAGGCCCCATTTTCATGTCCAGAACTTGCCAGTGAAGAACTTGGTAAGGTTCAATTCCTTCCCCTTTCTCCTTTAATATCTCTACTTTGGGAAACAATGACTTGGCAGAGGCTTGGAAAAAGACCAGAAAGAAGAACTTGCTGAATGAGATAAAAACCCAGATAATATACCAACAGATGTGCCCAAATACCTTTTATATTGAGCTTCCCAAAGAACTATGTATAAAGTTTCTGAAGGAAACTTAAAGTGTAAGTTTAATTTGCTTGCTTCTGCCCCTCTCATCCCTATTTTTTTGTTCTGCATAGTTACATACAGACTTGTGCTGCAAAGTTGAGCAGGGAAACAGTCTAAGTTAAATAAAACAAAACGTAAAAATTATCTTTTTTATTTTCTGATTTAACTTCAGTCATTGAACTGATCTATTTCACAATGTAGCCTCACACACATGATGTCACCCCAGCTGACAGGACAGTGAGTGGCAGCCTGGGGGTAGGAAGGAAGAAGAGGAATATCTGAACTGACTTTGTTGCCAGTGACACCAAAACACACAATTCCACCCCTTGCCTGGCTGAAAACTACACATCTTACAAACAGGAGTGAGTTTTCAGATGCAGCTTTTCAAAACTCATACACTTAGTATTCCCAGTGCCTTAAAGCAGGGAAAGCTTTAAGAAGTGCTATGAAGGAGATTTCATTATATACATATATATGTGCTTATTGTTTTTATAGAGAAAAAGAAGTGAATTTTAACATACAAACCCTTCCTGGTCTTTTGTTTTAAACCTTTCCTTTGAACACAGAGCATTTTTTTTCTATTTTCTGTATGAAAACAGTAACAGGTAATAGTATGAAATATTAATAAAGAAAGATTGACATGTACCTCAGTTTTGCATCTGTAACTCAAGGATTTTAATTTTTTTTTCTTTTTTTTTTTTTTGTGGGAAGTCATATAAAAGACTCTAGCATACCATTTGGACACTTTCTTTTCTTTTCTACATCTCAGTGTTTCTGAGTCAACAGGCAGATTTTTATATATCTTTTCCCTTTGCTTCCTTTTCTATACCTGCTAATTGAGTAAAGAGTAAGATCTTTTTCCTTTCTTCTCCGGTTTACTAAGCTACCTCGTGGATAACTGTCCTTCAAAGGCCACATGTTATACCCAGCCATTCCATCTAAATGCAGAGCCAGAGTAAATGCTGTAATTCCTAATTTCCCCTGATCCTAAATCCACGGTGTTATGAATTAACATAAATATCTATTTTTTGACCAGTCTGGTAAAATTACCGATGTATCTGTAGAGATTTTTTCTTTCCCTTCAGAGGCATCAAAGAGTGCTTCCTTTTGAAATGGTAAGTGTTTGGTATTGTGGCTTAATGCAGTACTGTATTGTTTTGTTTGGCCTCAGCCTCGGAGAGCTGTTGGTCTGATCCTTCACACAGCAGAAAATACTGTGATCTGATATCTGGGAGTGAACCAAGTAATTGCAGGAGCTTGGCTGCATCAGGGAAAGGGGGAGGGTTATGCCTTCATCTTTCCCTGCTAATGCCTGCTGTGTGCTCTTATCTCATTTGGTAGATTAGAAAGAATTTGCAAAGAGGTAAATACCGAATCTTTGTATTTTATTCTTTCTTTTTTCTTTCCTTTTTTTTTCGCCTTGTATAATTGCTATGTAGTAGCCTCCAGTCATTGAAACAGATTGATAATATGGTAGGAAATGGTGATGATCATTATTCCTCTCTGTAAATTGATCTCAAAAATAGTATAGAGAACTCGCAGACAATGTTTCAAACGATATCAGGGGTGGGGGACACAACTGATCTTGAATCACACATCAAGAATATTCTGCCAAGGGTTAAACAGCAAGACGTTGCCAAGCCTGAACTGTCAGTGTTGGTACTTTAAATGTTCCCCAATTAAATAATTAGGTGTAACTTCATAAATGTTTGAACACCATTTTCTCCTCTCTTCTTTCAGTTCAACTGTCTCATAGTTTATGCCACTATGTCCTACTTTTCAGCAAGAGCATGTCTTAATATTGAGTGTATCAAATCTAATCCTACGGTTTATTGTGGGAGCCCCAGTTGGTCATGTTCTAAGGTTTTCCCTCTCTTTCTTGTGAAAAGCACTTGTACCGTGGCCCTGCTGGTGGCCTGAATCACCTCAATTTGTTCTAGCAATCAGAGGCAGCTGCTCCATGTGAAAGGAGTGTGGACCACTGAACAGAGCATTAGGACTGACCTCAGGCTGAATGCAAAAGGCTCAGCCTTTTCTGCGAGGCCAGTCGAGCATGTGCAAACAGATTTGCTGAAGTACAAAATGGTCCAGTGATTTAAAGCAAGTTTTCTTCTCTCTTTCTCTTTTTCCCCCTTTCAGAAATGAAACAGGATAGAGGATAGCCTGGGTACAATCTTAGCAACATCTGTTGCCTTTCACTAGGGTCTTGGCCAAGGACAATATCTATTCAAAGAGGTACTGACATTTTATTGAAAGAGAAAAAAGCCTTAAATAGAGAAGCCTTTGGACATGTTTCCCAACACACACAGTTGGGTCTTTTTATGGGTCAGAATACCTTTGGAGAAGCACTTTCTCCCCCTCCCTCTCTCTCCTTTTTCTGGTGAAAGTGTCAGAAAACAAATCTTCAGCAAATTACAGAGCTCAGTGGGCTTGCAACACTGGAGCACAGTTAAATTTTCCTTTGTTTGCTTTTATTCACTGAACCAAAGGGTGTTTTACAACCAAAATTATAACCACACTTAATAAGGAGTGTGAAGGAATTTATGCTTAAGAATGTTTCACATCTGTTACTTTCTAATTTCCACATTAATTTGTCTTTTAAAACAACTAGTAATATCAGTGGAGCAACTGCAACATTTCAGCACTACTGTGATGACTGATATTGTATGAAGATATATTTTGTAAAGTTATTTGTTATGTTTGTTTTCCTATGTGCTCTCCTCCCCACCATAAACATTAATTTCATCCAGCACTTAGGAAGAGGCATTTACCTGTTTCTCTTTCCCTTTTTTCCTCACATAGCTTTTCACAGGCAATTTTGCTCTGTCCAACCATGACATGCCTTCATAAAAATGACAGATGAAGCAGCTGAGTAACTGGTGGGTATATTATCCTCCTGCAGGCATCTGCTGCTCAAAAGACACCTATTCTTTTGTTGGCCTTGAGACTGAGGATGTATATTATATCCCATATGTGAAGCCATTCTTATCAGCCTTCCACTATTTTGAAGGTAATCATGGCAAATTAAGTAAAAGCTACTCAAAAGAAGTCTAATAGACTTATTCAATTATGGAGATTAGCAATAAAACTCTATATAATTACAATTTTTTAGACATAGAAGATAGTGCCAGAATCCTTAAGAAGAAATCTTGCAGTGTTTCCAGTTTTACTGAATTGTGGTTCATCAGGCTATGTTAATTAAGTTCAAAGCAACACATTTATGGATGAACAGGAGATGACTCCATGATGGCTCCATGACAGGAGATGACTTAAAGTATCTGACTTATGTGAGTACTGTGTGCATGTGTGTAGTAAATTAGTAATATTTATCTGTATGGTGTTACTTCACACTGAGATAAGGGTGCTTGTTTTGTGCCTGTATCCCAAAATTGACCTAAAAAAAACTTGTCTTGGAAAGTTCACAACAGAAATACGTATGACAAACTTCAGCGACTCAAAGAAAAACAAAAGCAGTACTTCTGTCAAAAAACCAAGACTGGTAACACTAAGGTCAATGTTGCTGAATGATTAGACACAGAATCCTAGTGACCGAAGCCTGATGTCTCCAAAGGTCAGACTGGAAGAAATACACTAGCAAAAAGAAGGGGATTGAATGGCTCTTACTTCTGATGCTAGGGCACTGTACCATTAACCTGCTAAGTGTGGGAGGAAGCAGGTTCCAGAGAGCCGCTGTTTTCTTTCACCTGCCTCTCAGCCTTTTCCTTTTTTTTCTTACATATACAGGCATGGGTAGAAGTAGTAGGAAATAGGAACTAATCAACTTCTGTTTTTATTCTTGCAGCACAAACATTGGTGTAACGCCTTGGGACATGCATCTTCATAGCAATGGGTAAAGTTTTCCACCACCTTCCGTGGGAGTGGGACAAAGTGCTATGCTCCGTGACCTGAGCTAAATTTCTAACCAACAATGACTTACTACTTTCATAAAACTTAATTCTTCTCTCATTGGATCAAAAGATGGTTTTCCACTGATTTTAATGAATGTGGAATCTATCCCAAGAACAGGTAGAAGCTGGATAGGATTAAGGGTTTTATAATCATTTTAACATTTTAAGTATAAAAGCAATGTCTGAGTTGTCATTCCTAAGGAATGAAAAAAAAAAAAAGATGGATACATTAGCTGGGTGGAAAATTGACATATCAAATTATGTCTCCTTCAGCACTCGCACCAAGTAATTGTGAGAGTGGGCAGTTCAAGATGATGTAGATAGTCACATTTTTTCTCTAGCTCACTTAGAAGATACTTACATCTGGTTCATATACAACTTCTTACATGCCATTTTAGAATTCTGCTTCATAAATATTCAGGTACAGGAGTTTAGCATTTAGGTTAACATTCAGACATGAAAAGTTTGATAGCCTGAAGGTAAAAAACAAAGCTCCCTCTTTGTAGTGTTTTTTTTGTGCTTATAACACTTAGACCGTACATTTTGTAAATATGTAGTGTTTTGGGGTTTATTTGGGGGGCTTGTTTTCATCTTTGGTTTTGTTTTGTGGGTTTTTTTATTTTTGGTTTTGGGTTTTTTTTTTTTGTTTGGTTGGTTTGGGGTTTTTTTTTTTGAAAGTGAGAGTGAGCTTGTCCAATATTGCTGTGGTCAGGGGAAAAACATACAAATAAATAAAACTTGCTTACTTAGCTAACGTGTTCACACAGGAAAGGTTATGAGCATCTTGAATACCAGTCATGATGCAGGAGTATACATAACTTGGGCCAATTATTCAGAAAAGTGTTTTAAAACATCTGTAATCTCTGATTTGGTTCATGCAAGTGTTCAATATTTCATAGATAAATTACGCTGGAACACTGAAATCTGGTTTGGGTTTAGAGATCAGTGGAGGAGTTATTCACATTAATTTTGTATAGTTGATGCAGAATATAGGCTCTGACCCAAAGAGATATATCCTGCTGTGTATGGGCAGTTACTGGTTTATTTGTGTACATACTGGCATTTTTCACAAGTAACTTAGCTGCAGATTTTCAGATGATTGCTACGCAGCAGCAATCCCCTGAAGCATGCAAAACTCCCTGAAGTCAATTGGACTTCCTATGTATAACTTTTCATAGGATCAGACAAATGTTCTCAGTCTAGATTACAATTCCTCTGAAAAAATGACCTTAGTTGTGCCACAGTGTGAATGCCCTGAAGAATTGAGCATAATATCCAGCAGAAACTTATCTAACCTAATATTTTTCTGCATGTATCAGAAAAGAGAAGCGAGTTGATTATAAAAATGGTGATGATTGCTTCTCCACCAGTAGGGCCTTGCTGGCATGAAGCTTTAATCCAAGACCCAAGTGTTTGTGGATTTCTTTATTTGCTATTTCAACTATTGTGTTCATCAAGAGATGCTTATAAATGTAGCTATGTGAAGTCTGTTACAGAGCTACTGTTTAACACAGTACCACTGCAATGTTAGTGCAGGTCCAGGGATACACAAGCAATTGGCACTTTGTTTGCACTTCTCAGAAACTGGATTTTCTTCTGTTCCTGCTCTGCCCATGCCTTTCCTAGCATCACTGTTTGAATTAAACAGAAAAAAAAAAAAAAAAGAAAATAGAAGACTTTTAAAATTATTGTTTCTTGTTTAATTGTCTTATAATAATTCATTTCCTAGCTCTTATTCCTAACTTTTTATTTCTTTTTTTTTTTTTTAATTCTAATGTTTTTTAAATAATTGTAATGCTTTTATTCTCAGCACTTTTCTTTGGCCGCTGCTGATTTTTTTTTTTTTTTTATGTCCCTCATCCTATTCGTAATCCATACTTCTTGCAGAGTGCTCAGTGCACAACACTGCCAGCTTTGTCCTGCCGTATTCTACCTCAGTGCTGGCCAGCTTGGTACATCCACTTATAATATGATGAATAGCATCTGGAGCCTGGCCACAGAGCCTACGTTCTGGTCTTAGGGCTTTTTTTAAGCCATCTATCCTTTCTTGTACAAATAACCCATTCCAACCCATTCCTGTGTGGCCATAATGAAATTCTCCGTTTCTGATTTCAGTCTTCATGTGAGATTTTTAAAATTCTTTCCAAGTAGTTGTTTTTCAATTGATTTCTCCTTGTGCTGTTCTTATTGCTCTGTGACTAATAAATTACCTTCAGTGGCAGAATATTTTTCTTTTAATTTTGCAGCCTCCTTATGATTAAATGAGCCTGTTTTCTGTCTACAGTTTCTTAACCTCACAGGTTCCTTTCCTACCATTCCCTCTGTTGCTTTTCTCTGTTATTCCTGACAACATGAACTCCATTTTTATCTGCATCCATATTTATTACCTTAGGCAATAGTAACTTCATATTACTTTTACAGTTAAATTGCCTTAGATGACTAAATAGACTTACTTCTGAAGAAGAATACTGTTCTTGCAAAAATATATCAGTTACCCAGATTTTCCAGTGTATGTAGGCCAAATATGTAATCAAAAGACTGTGGAAACTCAAGAGAAGATACAGAGGAACCAGAGAGTAACAGGTGAAGCCATGATGGTAATGTTGAATAGATAAGGTTACACCTCCTAAGTGGAATGGGTGGTTGTGAATACATAAAAAGACCTCATAAACTGAATCACCATTATTATTTTCTACAATTTATTTCATATTATTACATCTTTTGCGATGCCAAACCTTTAGAGGATATTTTGCAAAATATCTTCTAAAGAACAGGTTGGTGGTTATTAGGTAGGTCCCCATAATTACTGTGGCTCCACAGGGTGTGGGAAAACCTCCTGGAATATAGACAACAATGAATTTGTGAATTGCCCCAAATTGGGGCAATTGGAATTGGGGATTTTTGGGGAATTGCCCCCAAAATCAGTTTAAGTGGTGAATTAAGCCATTACTGGGAAGACACAGAAAGGCAGAGACATTCCTGTGTTGAGTATTGTGTTAAAGGTAGTGAGTGTCTTAAATTCCAATAGGCCTTTTGTTTTTCCTTCTGCTATTTGTAGAAACAAGAACAAAAGAAGACTGGAGACAAGAAATGCTCAGTTCTAGATTTGAATCAGATTTAGTTCAACCGCAGCAATAGGCAGTGACTTCCCATGTGATACAGAAGGTGAGAAATGCACATCAGAATGATAGCCACCCGTAAATAATATCTCTATACAGCAGAAGTCTCTACCTAAGTGTCATTTATAGAGGCGTTTGTACTTTTACAGAGCAAGAATGTACTCATGGTGGTAAGAAGTGTTTTCCTTTAAAAAAAGCTCTCCTACCCTCGTGAAAGCCTAATATCCATATAAATTTGCAGGGAAAGTAAGGAAAAGTTAGCATTTTGCCTCTGAGCATAATACATTCTCATATTGAAGGAACACTGCAAGCTATTGCTAAGTGCATAATGGAAGTTATTTCTGCCCACACAGTCAATGAGTTACCAGCATCCAGGTAGCAGTTATGAGACATTGCTTTTTTCAGGATCTATCCTTTGAGTGTACAGGTAGAAATGTTAAAGTTGAGAGACTGAGATTGGCTCAGAGAATTGAGGACATCAACTTCCCCATTTTCTGCCTCAGGTCAAAACCCTCCCTAAGCAGTACCTACCAAAGCTCTCGTTGTCTTAGAAGCATTTGAAAGCATGTTTCAGGGCAGATTTTGTGGTCCTAAATGAACCTATGTATCCACTTACAGAATAGCATCACAACTCATACTGTGAAGATGCTTCCTTGACAGTTTCAGAAGCCAAAAGACAGGAAAGGTGCCGGTACCAATGCACTCCTTGATGCCTGCAGTCAGTCTTTATAGGGGCCTACCTAAGAGACAGTCTAGCATGTTCCAATGTTTGCTTTTACAAAGTGTAGACTTTCCTCTGGAAACAGTACACCCATACCTCTCAAGATGACTAAATGCACTACAAAACATATTAGAAGGAAATACAGCGGCACTGTAAGTATGGATTACAGCCAAAATGATCCAGTCTGCGTATTGGAATGGACTGACTCATTGGCAAAAATGCACCACCAAGATAGTCAAGAACAAATTGTATTAAAAAAATATACATTTGCTTATGTTACTAAAAATGGTAGATTGCCAAAAGTGACTAAGAATAATTACTTCTTTATATTTCATTCTGCCTGTGCAATGAAATTAAATTGGTCTGCTTAGTCACACTTTTTGCTTGGAGTCACTGGGCTGTTTTGCTCCCATGAAAGTCAAAGGGTTTAATACATTTTATTTTGATATGACAGCATAAGTATTTAGAAAAATAATCAGACAAAAATATCTATCCTATTTTCAACACAGTAAAAATAAGTTCAAATATTTTCACAGGCATACAGTTTAATGAAAGGTTTTGCTTGAGAGAGTATAGATTTTTGGAACATAAAGCACATCCTTGAGAGAGATCTGTTAAGTTAGCAAGAACATCATGAAATATTCTGTGAAGGTCTACACATGAAAGCTTTTTAATTGGGTGATAATTGGCTATTCTAATTCTCCATTAGTAATATCTGGATCAGAATCAAAGTTAATGAGAAAGTTTTACAGTCACTTAAAATATCTATAAAGAAAGAATTCTATTTAGTCCTTATTTTGAACCTGAAGAGCAAAGACTGGGTTTGAAGATATTAGGTAAAGTTTATAAAGCTCATGACCCCTTGTAGATTTTTTTATTTTTTTTTATCATCCCATTCCCAAGCAATGATTTTTTTTTCCCCTTTTAAACTGTTCTATTTTCACCACTGAAGTCATAGATACTGAATTAAGTAGGAAAAGATAAGGTTTCCAAGTACTGGTTACATCTCAGAATGCATTTGAAAGAAGATAAAACAGAGGTGTTTGTGATATTTAGTGATGAAAAAAGATAATCTGTCCTTGAACCTTGTCCTCTAAGGATCAGTGCAAAGAGTCTTATTTTGATTAATTTGTGAAAGATGAATTAGGGATTAGTGGAAGACAAAGAAAGGAAGAATCCTTAATTACAATCGTAAGCAACTCTGAGCAATCATGTTTTGGGATTTTCTTGCCTGAATACATCTTATTACATTGTAACCACGCACTCAGATGCTCCATGACTTGGAGAATGAAGAATGCTTCTAGTTGCCCTCTTTAAACCACTTCTGCAGTTCACAAATGCCATAATGCTGAATTGCTTCTCTCTGATTAAAAGGGTGACATTGGAAATAACATGTCTGAAAATAAAGCTAAAAGACAAGGAACATATAGAAGTTGCATTTATTAAGACACTCATGCATGTTTGCACTTGTGTTTTCAAAGGCTACAAACAAGTAGCCAAAAATCAAAATTATTAAAAAAAAAAAATCCTTTGTGATCTAAACCAATTATTTTGGGTTTTTTTTCTTTTTTTCTTAAGAAGTGACTTTATCCTTTCATTACTTTACTATTGTTAACAACACACTTCATAGTATAATAGGAATGAAAATTAATTATAAATGCACATTATTAGTTTGTTCATAGTATGTTAAGAATGCTTTTGTGTAACGCTATCAATCAAAAGACATTGGCCAAGGCTCATTTCTTACAATTGCCCTTGGTACAATCCATTGTTCTAAAAACAGTAGGTGTTAAAAATATTTTTGTCCGCGGAAAATGTCAGTTCAGCAGCTCCGCCAACACTTGGAACCTCTACCCGTTTTTATGCAGGAGGCGTCCTGACTCCTAGGTGATCACGTTTCAGTTGTAGACCTATTTCATTCTGCAAACCTAAAAAGGCTTCAGCAGTGCTGAAATGAGGCAAAAAGTTTGCACTGCCGCTTTCCCAGCCGGACCAAGTCCAAATAAAGCGGGTACTCCTTTCCCAGAGCGACTTCCCCCGGCAGCTCTGGGCTTGCGAGGCTGTGCCTGGATGCTGCCAGGCACCATCCCCAGCGTGACACTGCGCCTTCTCCTCCTACCGCTGCGCAGAGCTCCAACACGGGCACAGTCGCCTCTCTCCGTTGTTGAAAGCACCTGGTTTATTTATTCCATGTAATTTTTTTCTTATCCTCTCCTCGCCCCCCAGCCCCCTACGGTTTAAACAGGAGCCGGGTAGGAGGGACAGCAGCACAGGAGAGGCGGAAGGCAGCAGGGGTGCGGGGTTTTAGGTCCCTTGAGCGGGAGGTCCGTGCCTTGCCCCGGGAGAGCCTCGCTGCGCCCCGCCGCCTCGGGACCCGGAGAGGGGACCCCGGCCCGCCCGCTCGCTGCCCCGAAGCCCCCAGCTTCCCCGCCGCCGGCCGGACCAACGGGCCGGGGGAGGAGGTGTGGATTTTGCAAGTGGAAGCAGGGCGGGCTGGGGAGACCGAAAGGGCAAACTGTAAAGCAGGGACCCCGCGAGTTCAGATTAGTTTTGCGACTTTGCCTTCACGCCTCGGGAGCTCAGCTGATCGCAGCTTCTAGGACGAGCTGGGGGTGGGGTAGGGTGGGGGGGGGTGGAGCAGCCCCCTGACCAGTGCCGGGTGTGTGCCGGTGGGGGGGATGGCGGGCGGGGGGAGGGGGAGGG
>JAOXNO010000013.1:102627913-102689982 GCA_028565335.1 Limnodromus scolopaceus | reverse complement strand
TCCAAAGGACTCCATCTGTATATCCTGTCAAGGAGCAGGAGGAGAGGCGGGGGGTGGGGTGGGGGGGTGGAATGGGGCCGGGCAGGCTGCTTGCGACCTGGATCCCTGTTCAATAGCCACCGCTGGGTCTTCGGAAGGTACAAAGAATCCCGGTGCCTCCTCCGCGCGCCCTCGGACGGAGCTGGCTGCCGGCTCCGGCCGCCGAGCGGTGATATCCCTTTCCCAGAGCAGCATCCCCACCTCCTCTGCCTTCTTCCCTCCCTCATTCCCTCCCTCCTCTTCTTCCTCCTCCTCCTCCTCCCGCAGCCACGATCCGCACCCAGTCGGAGCTGGGCTTGGCACCGGCACCCACTTCTCCTGCCGTCTGCCCAGCGGCTGGCCGTGCTGTGCCGCGCCGTGGAGAAGGAGGAGGAGCGGAGCGGCGCGGCGGCGCTCCTGCCTCCGCGGGTGCGGGTGAGAGCGCGGGCGGGCGCGCAGCCCCCGTGCCAAGCGGGCGCCCCGCAGCCCGGCCCCCGCCTGGGAGCATCCCGCCAGCACTTCGTCGCGGAAGCAGCGTGGACCCTTGGGATTAAAATACTCACTGCGCTGGGCAGCCGAGGGAGAGGGGGGGCAGGTAAGTGCCGGCTGCACCTGAGCCTTCCCTTGCTTTCCTCTCCCTCTTCCCCTCCCTTGTAGGGAGACCGGAGTAGTTGCGAGAAAGCGCCGTGCGTGGTTATTCTTGCCCCTAAACCGCTCCTGCTCGGCAGCGGGGCTGCGGCTCTGCGGAGCCAGCAGGGCGGCGCGGTAAGTTTCGTTTTCCCCGTGCTCGGGGGGTGGCGGGGAAGGGGCCGGCGGGGCGGGCTGGGAACGGCGGCGGGGACACGGGCACCAGGTGTGGCAGGGAAGCCGTGGGAAGTAAAGGCACTGACGCTATATGCGTGTGTGCACCTTCTGAAGAATAAGAGAACAATAACATCTCTCTGACTCTTTGGAGAAGTCTCACAGGCAAGCGGGGAGGTGGGGTGGGAGGAGGGAGGACCACAGACTTCTGCAAAATATAGGCAGCGCTAGGTCCTGACCATCTCGGTCCTTTCTGCCAAACGAACGCGGCTGTCGCGTTCTGATCTCAGAGTCCGACACTGATGCTACAGAGCAAAAGATTACTGAGGCCAGGGAATTTCCTGAGTTATTTCCCAGAGCTTTCCTCTTTTTATGTCAAGGATGTTCTAGAGTTTGCAAATGTTGAAGTGATGGGAGCTTATTTCTTTGATTAGTATTCATCTGGTAAGGCTAGCTCTGCAGTGCTTGGTTGTTTGATACTGACCCTTCCCCCTCTTCCCCGTGCCCCCATCTATCCACATACAGGCATGTCCTGCTTTCCTGTAATAGCTTGCGTGCACCATTAGTGAGTGGTTTGTGGTCTGAATCCTCAGACTTCTAGTTGCTACAGGGAGGAAAAAATATCCCTTTTTGAGATGAGATTTGGCCTTTCTACTCATGTTTTCAAAAGGTGAGGTAGTACAGGTGAGCCAGTATTCGGCAAATGATCTCTTCCCTGGCAAATTGAAGGATTTAGGGAGGGATGGGAGACAGAGACTAGTGAGGCACTCTGATTCTGGGAACTGAAATATTGATACTTCAGTCTTTTCCCATTGAAAGGATAAAATCTTGTGTTCTGATAGATAACTTCTCAAGTCAAAGCAGAGACTTGAAAGGGCAGCATATACTTTATAGTCTCTCTAACAAGACATACCACCTTGCCATTTTTCAGCTAAAACATAGGTGATTGTACAGCTTTGCAGAAAATAAATTGCTTTTCCAGGACAAATAAGTAAATAAATAAAGGAGCCAAACTCTTAGGAATGGTGGTTTCTGAAACAGTCTCTCCTTGGCAGTGATGCGTGACTTTACTTTTCTACCCTTATTATGTTTACTAATTGTTCGTCTGTTACATTATTTGAAGTTTGCAGGGAATTGTGTCTAGCTTTCAGCAGTAACTTGTTCTGTTTCTGAAAAAGATAGGTCTACATAATTTCAGGTTAAGAACTATTCAGATATGAAAGTTGGATTACTAGCATGAAAGTTACATAAGTAAATTAAGTTTGCTTAGAATATAGCTTCTGAAGGTACAACAGGCCAACAGATAAAGATCAGTTGGGAAATGATGCTGCTTTGCACTTAACAATATCATAACAGTGTTCAAGATGCAGAAGTGAAGTGAGGATGTTTAGAAATAATATGACTGTGACTCATTAGAGCTAGTTCAGTGCAATGGGTGTGTTATTATCTTTGGAAAAAAAAAAAAAGAACAAAAAACCCACTAAACAAATCCAAAAGAACTATCTAGAGAGTAAATGTGACATCCTGTTTAAAGTCCTTGTACACACTTTTCTAGTTCTCCAGTCTGCAGCTACCAGGGGAGCTAATCTAGACACACTTCTTTTTTAGGGTCATGAAGAAAGGCTAAGTAAGATTTAAAAAAACAATTGTAATAATATCTACAGCAAGGGGAGAAGAGCAAAGGAGCTAAAAGCTGACTCGGACAAGTTTTAATGTTAAGTATGGGAAATATCTTGGGTTTGAGTACTTAATCTTTTAGCTATTTAATCTATATTAAAAGCTACCTGGAATATTAGGGAAATATCTGAGCTACCATTGCATGTTAGAAGTGGCTGTCAGTTAATGTAACTAAAAACCCAAACATCAGTAATGTAGGCTATTTTCTTGCAAAAAGCCATTAAAGATTACAGTTTTAAACAGAGGCCTTTCACCCTTGTAATAGGAGACTTTACTGTAATCGAAGGCTCTTGTAGGTCATTAGAATTGTGTTGAGTCAGATGACAGCCTCACAACTCTCTTAAGTCTACTTTTACTGACTTAATAGCAAAGCAATCTCGATTATTTGCTATTGATTTAATAGCAAAGAGGCCTTATCTTTCCATATAAAAGGGTAATTGTAACGCATTTGTATAACTGCAGATTATCCATGAATTATCTGATAAGCAGAATGAGTATAGCATCCATGTAGATTTTTGCCTATCATTTTCATGTATAACTGTGTGTATGCGTGTTGTGTCCATATTTTTCTATGTTTCTTCAGCAGTCAGAGGCTTGACTGAAGAAAATAATTATTAATGCAAAACCTTAGATTGTTCTACTCAAAGTTAAAGTCCTGCTTTGCTATAAACCTGGCTAAACCTTTTCTCAAAGTATTCAACTCACAAATTGACTCCAATGTCCAACGAAAATAGAAAATATTTTCAAATTCAGATGGTTTGTAGATGAATATAGTGCTTGGGAGTCAGCTTTAATGACAAGTTGGCTGGTAAGTTTCAGTGTACAATTTTGGCTACTGGTTTCAAAATCTGATCCGCTCAGCGGCTCTTCAGTGAAGACCTTTCCTGAGCCATCCAGTTTACTTTAGTTTATCATGCACGGTTGATTTTGGTTTTTTTCCCATATATGCTTTCTGCTACTACTGGGTGTTGTTTTCTGGTGGCAGTAAAAATCATTAAATTCTAGCTGAGGGAGGGTGCATAAAATAGATGATGGTTCCTTCAGTTCTTGTCAAACCAGGCTTAACTCTAAGCAGTAACGCAGGGGTGCCTCCTCTGGGGACTTAGCGGTTCTGCAAGAAAGTTATGCCTAGGTATTATGTGAAGTTTAAATGAGGCTGCAGAAATTGAACTTGTGGAAATTTAAATATTTGACTTGATTGGTCACAGATATACAAATACTCCTGGTGTTTCTTTTCAATAACTGATTAAATTAGCATAATCCTTTCCAGCAACTTAGATCTATAAAATGTACCATAGCAAGGTGAAAAACCAACAAAACGCTTTCACGTGGTGCAAATAATATAAAAAAAAAATACAATCTTTTCTTTGTTAAATTTTCTTGGGGGAGAAAAAATAAACCTACCAACAGCACAAACAACTTAGCACTCTAGCCACATACAATCTTATAATCGACTGCAGAGCAGTGTGAAAGACTAAAAGCTGTTGCCCGGTTTTCTTTAAGCATTTTCTGAAGCCATATCATTTATTGAAGCGTGCCTAATGTTTTTCTGTTGTCTCATCAGGTCGTTTCACCTGAGTCAGAGGGTATTTGAGCCAGTTTAGTGTAACAGTGCCATATGTTTGGAACAGTGATAGTTTCTTCCTTGATAACCAGATGCAGACTGCAGGATGTGCACTACATTTACAGATCTCCCATGTGAATATTTAGGCCAGTTAGCGGCAGGAGGTTGTGGTCTGTAGTTGTAGTGTCATCTGGCACAGGGAGTTAATAGGCTTCATTATATTGCCTTGACTTGCAGAGCTTCTTTTCATGGAAGGGTCCCCACCTCACTTGCTCCAAGGCACGCTCCTTTTTTCTTTCTTTTTTTTTTCCTTTCCCTGAAAAAAAAATGATAACCAGACATTGTAATCTACAACATAATTAGACATGTTACCCTCTCTAAACCCTTTATCTCAAGCATCACGGAGTTCCTGTGCCTGAAAGTGTTTCCTGTGATATTTAGGATGTGTGACATTGAGAAGCTGCAGGCTCATAACAAAGGGGAATTTTCTATACCATGGAAAGTGACACCCTTTCCAATGGGCATTGTAAAATTGAATGTCAAAACATAAATATTTCAGTGGGGGTAGTTTGGCTGTCAGGGGGCTCACCTGCTGATTCCACTATGTTTCAGGGACCATGGTTCAAAATCCAGTGGCAACAGTCATCTTCAGAATTGTCTCAATACGCAGGGTGTTATTTTATTGAATGGATAAAGTAGAAAGAAAAACCACAACCCAAACATGGGATAACTGTGCACTATTGACCATGCTAAAGCAAAGTGTTGTCTGGGCTACACTTTCTGAGACAGCAAGGTCCAGATTCTATGCAGTAAATTTTGCAATGGTGTCTAAAATTGAAGCTGACAGTGAGATTTCAAAATTGAGAAATGTAATCCAGGCTGGTGGAGTTTAGTAATGGAAAAGGTTTTGGATTTCCACTTCTTCCTGAAGAATTTTGCATATTGGAAAGACTTTACGACAACATACAGTGAAGGACAAAATTCCCTTTTGGGTTGAAAAGGTTGGTTGGGAATGATGTCGTTCATACATTAGGCTGGCACTGTGACACTAGTAACAATGTGTGAGTGGAAGTCTGTAGGAATTTGCACTTTGGCTGCAAAGGTTAGGTGGTATGAAGACAATCTCAAGAGCCTTCAGCGAATGGCCCTGCAAGGCTAGGGAAATCTCAAGGGTAGGGAAAGAGAGCTTCCACGAGGACATCCAGGAGACTGAAGACAGACTCTGTCCATACCTACTGGTGCTTGCTGCTACACACAAACAGCAAGGACTAGTCTTGATGAGTTGTTTTAGAAATTATGGAGTGAAGCAAAATATTCAGAGAGATTTTCAGTGGGTGTAAATTACCCTTAATTGCTTGCAGTGAAGGGAGCTATTCCTTAAAGCTGAGGATCTTATTCATGATCTGAATGTTTTCGACAAATCAAGATTGCCCCTCGGAGACAGTGCATAATAGTGTCTTTTTGACACTAGCAGATTGTTTTGGCAAAGTAGAGTAGTAACATTTTTCAGATTAGCAGTGTTCACCAGAACTCTTCTGCTACTCGACTGTGGCTTAAATATAGTTTAATTTCTATACAGCAGATGGGAGAAAATGTAAGTTTTATGGTATATATTGAATAAGGCAGTTATTATTTTTTCAGATGTATATATTTCAGTCTGGTGTTTTATATATCAACCAGCTATTTAAGAACACAAACATGAGAGAGTAGATATTTAGTGGATATTTTTTATGTTGTTTTTGTGGTGGGTTTTTTATTTTTTTTCTTTTTCGGGGGTGGGGGTTGATTCTTATAGCTGTTCACACAGACAGCATGTTACTGCTCTGGGAAGACATACTACATGCGCAGTCCAGATCACATAACATGCATTTGGAATTACACAGAGGTTACTATACTTTATTTTTTTCATATTTGTGATCGTCAGGGTTATATGCAAAGCCAACAGGGAATACAAGCTTAGCTGTGGAAGGTAGAGCCTAGTGTTTTAAATATACCAGCAGACAAATTAATCTTATTTTTAAAGCCCAAATTAGTTTTTATGTAGGCAAAGTGTGAGTGAGGAGACAAGATTGCATTTTCCCCTATTCGGGGGGAGGAGTAGTATTTTAGGGATCCAGAAACAAGATGTGAAGGTGCACTTTTGTCCTAAGGTAATTAATGACATCAATTACAAGTGCAAATATTTCTCAGTTCTGTGTATTCTGAGTCCTTTTTGTGCAGAAAGTGATTCTATTTTATAGAAGAGCATTTTTAAACACAAAATACGAAATGTTTGCAGCTCAGATTTGCCTTCACACTCATGCTTTTAAACGCAGATGACAGAGAAGACGCTGGAATCAGAGCTCCGCATTCCCTCTATTGCTGTCTGTGTTAGTCTTATTCACTGCAACCCTGAACGCTGAAGTTATGCTTTGATGAGGAAAAAAACCCCAACAGCACCTTATAGTTTTCAGTTTTATGAGTGCTGTGATGTTGCTTATGTGGACTTGTGGACTTCATAATTCTGGACTTCACAGAACAGGTGATGTTAAAGAGATAGTTGTGCTTGGACAGAAATATAATTTTTTTTTAACATCATTTTTTTCATAGCCATCAAAATCTCATATAAATATGTGTATTTATATCAGTAAGAAAGGTAGTGAGATACAATTTAATACATAATTTTTCCTAAAACAGAAAACATTTTTAAATATCAGACACTTTCTCTCTGCTTTGGGAAGTATCACACTCAAAAGGCAATGTGCTGAAAGAGCTATAAATAAAAACCTAAAAAAAAGGGCTCTAAGAGGAATAGGAAGACTTATCCTGAAGAAGGGGAGGAAGGGAGGGAAGAGTATTTCAGAGCAAAAAGTGCTGCCGCACAGCTGAATAAAAATAATTGGAATTCTGGAGACTGCAGTGAAAGTATTTGAGAGAGTAAATGACAACAATTTTTTTTCCAGGAGGTGTGAGTATTCTGCTTTTCATCAGATTGTGCTGTCTAGCATATGGGCTGTTTTTCAGTTGGTATTTTGGGTGTGTTTTTCAGTTCTGTGCTGTGGTGTGTGGCTGAGGACCATGGCACTCCATATGGTGGCTTTCATACTTTTCCTGCAGGTGTAAAAGAAAGGATATAAGAGAACACTGCTCAAGATAAAGGTTAGAGCAATTCTAGATTTGAAAGGTCTGTTCAGAGCAAGAACGAGACACTTCAAACTGCTTAGTGGAAAGACTCTAACATATTGTAAATGTTTTACTGACATTTCTTAAGAAAATCCATTTCATATTTTTATCTCTGTTAAATAACAATCTGCTGCCTCTTTGAAATAAACTGACAGTTTATCAATATCAGATGTCTTTAACATGATGCAATTTAGACACAGAGAGGGAAAGTAAAGGGTGCATAAACAGCTTCTACTACAAACAACGTTTATCTTACTTGAACTGAGTGGTAGGAAGTGAACATATCACCAAGGAAGCACAGCCACTCTCTTCAACACTGATGGCAGCCCTCTCAGTAATTACTATGTCATATGGTCATGATTTACCCAAAGGACCGGATCAAAACTGAGCTATGACTAGTTGGGATTAATCATTTTAAACTATGCTCTGCTAGCGAGAATGACACCTGCGTGTTAATCCCGCTGCAAAAAGAATCTTGATCCATGTTGGAGAGACATCTTTTATAGCTGTAGCGTCACGTTTTGGAAATTAGGGTCTTTAGGTACGACATTGCCTATTCTCTTTATTTTGCCTGTAGGGAGACACTGGATTTTCACATATGGAAGCTTTCAAATTGCTGCTGCTTAGCAAACACGCTCAGTGGGTTTGTGGTTTATCCCACCAGTCTCTAAGCAAAGCCTCTCTGGTGCAGGGCAGTACCACAGAAGGGATTACTAGAAAAAGGCTTTAAATACAGTCTGTAATCAGAAGAGCTTTTTATTTGTTTCATGTTCCTGCCCTCTAGGTACCTTTGGCAGCACGATGCATAGGCGTTCTTCAGCTAAAAGAGCCTGACATACTGAAAACAGATATCAGAGATCGCATTTCACCCAGTTTTAATAGTAGTGGTTAGGGATACACTGATAATCTATCTAGAGCATTTAATGTGTATACAATTTAATGTCTAGCCTTTTAAGATTAATTAAATGTGGAAAAGATGAAATCTTCTTTCTTCCATGGCTTCCTAAGTAGCAGTGGCTCACTCTAAATGAATGCCTTGTTATCTGTTTTAATTTCATCCTCATTTTCACCTTGTGTTTGGCACTTCTTAAATACTTCTTGTCTGCCTCATTGCTCAATCGGACAAGGAGGATGCTTATTTCAGGTGATTCCCCTGAAAGGCAAGGCTATGTTTGGTTCTGACTGACAGAACTTACACTTTTAAAAACATTATATGAAATGTACATTTTAATTGGCCAGAAAAGGCTCACAATCATAAAAGGCAGAAAAAAGACTGGTTTAAGTATTGAAAGTCAGTTGGGTATTTTCGTAAATAATTATTTTTTTAGTGAGCTCAACCACTTATTGAATGATCAAGATTTTGAAATAAAAATGGATAAGATGCACAAAAAGATGAAAATTGTATGTGTTAGTGTTGAAAAACCATTTGTTATTAAAGGGAGGTTTCATTGAAAACACAAAATCACATAATCCTCTGATATTTAGGAACATATTTGCGTATAAGTATATAAACTAGCCCAACGTGCTTTTTACCGTGTCTGACATTTGCTTTTGGAATGTAACAAAAATGAGTGGGGAGACTCTGAAGGCTTTTTAGCGGGTCAGATTCAGAATAGAACAAATCATAACATCTGGTCTACTGTGACTAAGGATTAATCAAATTGTTCCGATTCATTTTATACTCTTTTATTTTACTTTTCAGTTATATCGAAGAGAGTTAAGCTAGCGTATGTCCTTGCCATTAATATCATTTCCTGCCTCTAGCTGGTTTGTAAGTATATCACAGTAATGGCAGGCAAAGCAGACTGTAGCAGACAGAGAAGGAGAAATCAAGCAAAATAACTGTAAATAACTATACTTGCTTTGATTATTTTAAAGAGAAAAATTGTGCTGGGGAAACTGGTATATTAAGAGAACAGTCACGAGAAAAATGTATAGCTATAAATACAGACCTATCACCAATAAGAATGCCATCCAAGGAATGTGCTCTAAACTCTCAGATACTTATTAAGTAAACTCAACTGTGTTGATGATAAGAAAAATCATAAATAAACATTTTTATGCATTATGTGAAAGCTGCAAATAATTTGCATTCTTTAAAAAAAAAGTTCTGACAACAGCTCTTGTCTTTTTCCTGGATAGGTACCTATTGCACCCTTTCTTTGGTGAAGGCGATTCAACGCTGGTGACTTCTTCCAATCAACCACTCCACAAATTATTATCTCTGGACTCCCAGCTGACACCCTGCCGGAGGCTAAAGCTACAGAGACAACTGGAATTGTGCCTGCTCTCATCAAGGTTTTTTCTTTCACCAAAAAAAAAAAAAAAGAAAAAAGATGAAGTTGGGCAAAGTGGAGTTCTGCCATTTTCTGCAGATACTAGCTCTTTTCTTGTGTCTTTCTGGGATGAATCAAGCAGAGCTCTCAAGGTCCAGGTCAAAGCCCTACTTTCAATCAGGAAGGACGAGAACCAAACGCAGCTGGGTGTGGAATCAATTCTTTGTGCTGGAAGAATACATGGGTACAGACCCACTCTATGTAGGAAAGGTAGGGAATTTAAACAAACTTTGGAGGGTGCAGATGCTTGTTTTTTGACATGTTTATATCGTGCAACCTGAAAATTGTAATTCTGTCAGCACAGTTGACTTAAACCAAGATGGGACAAAATTTTGTAGTTTGAAAAAGGAGAAATATTAATACTTCAAAATGGCAACACCTTACGTTCCTCATTCCTCTTGTACTTTTCATTAGGACCTCTATATATTAGCTATGCTTCTATAAAGAAGTAGAATAATTAAAGTGTTTTACTACCATCAGTACAAAGAAAATATTTTTTTACTAATATTAGATGTATTTTTGTTCATAGGAGTTGAGAAACATAATGATGAATATTCTTTTGCAAGAGCTAACAGCTAGTTCTAGAACATAGAAGTTCTGTGTCATGTTCTTTGCTCCCTAAAGATCAGCACTACTGAAGGCAAGAGAGAAAGAATCAGGCACCTGGGGGTGTGACAAGTAAAAAGGAGGGCATGTCTGCATTGTTTTGATGTTGCCTGGCTGGCAGATTGGTACCTTGGGGGCCTCGCTGCCCTCCATGCATAGCATGGCTCTGTGGCTTTACCTTCCCTCTGATGGGCACCAGGCCAGTGCAGAGCAAGCCCTTACATCAGGGCATCCCAAATGGCTCATTTTGTGAGCCCAACGCTGCACGTGGAGCACACTGAGCACAGCTGTGAATCTGGACCTTAGCTCATTCACTGCCTTGTGCTGGTGGGTAATACGCTTCCTTCAGCAATTATGAAGGAAAAAACCAAACCCCAAACAAAAAATCCCTCTTGTGTTCCTATGTAACATTTAAATGTAATCATCTTATTGAAAGAAAAACCTATTTTTCTATGCAATATCAGAATCAAAAAATAGTGTTTCTCATTAAAGATAGCAAATGGGTAGAAAACAAGGGAGTGACAGCTTTTAGCGAAATGGCATGCTTACAGAAAAGGAGATGAGTAATCTGAAATCCACCGCTTCAAATATATGAGTGCAATGAGTTTCAGTTTACTTAATTCTTCCTTCTGAGACAAAAATCTTGATGTTTGTGTTAACATAGTTAAGCACTTAGAATTTAATCATGCCAAATAAATAATCACGTTAAATAGGGAACTGCTCTCATGATTACAGCTATGGTTGTGTTTAGGTACTTTTCTGAACTGGGGCTGGTACTTCGCACAATTGAGCCCTTAGGAAAGATGTGCTAGAATCAGAAATATTGTCTCATTGCAGTGGTCCTGAAGGTTTTTGTTAAGTTTTAGGTTATGTAGCAGTTTCTTTTTTGATGCCATGCAGCTGTTGCTTGGCTTTGTAAGTTTTGTCTTTTAGCCAAATTTGTTCTCAGGTTGGAGTTTCTCTTGTGCCTTTGGAAAATGACATATTTGGCATTCTTGGCTGGTGATAAAAAGGGAAGTGTGGCTTACGAATTAGAATTTCTCTCCTGGAAAAAAAGTGTCTTTAAATACTTGACTGAAGACTGCTTTTGATCTATAGTGATTCTCATATTCATGCATTTGCTATATTTTGGCCAAAGATGCTGTGGTAGCACTAGAGTACATGATATTCGCATGTATGTGGTTATTTTTAGCTTCACAGTCTGCTCTTTCCTGTCCTTTACAAGAGTCCTACTATTCATAAGCAGATATCTTCTGAAAAGCAAATCTTTTTTCTTTAAACAGTCTGTGCCCAGCCTGCTTTTGCATCAGCAGCAGTATGAATTGTTGGCTCAAGAACTCACATTTGTACCAGCAATTCATTTGGTAAGAAAAGCAGATAAAAATTTGCACTTACAAAAGGAAGGCCATCTTCCTGGAAACAGAATCCTTGCTGAGCATCTTATAAGATAAGACGTGGCTGGTTCCTAACCTTCTCACTGGAGAGGCTTTTTACTGCATGGTTCCTGAGGTGCAATCATGACCAAAGCTGCATTCCCACGCAGGGGAGCAAAGAGGTGAAGAAGTGATTTTCTTTCTGTATGTTAACATATTATGTGTAGCACCACTCTGAAGTGAGCAGCAGTCATCTTCCTCCCCCTCTTCTCTTAAAAATATTTCTGCTCTTTTTTCAAATCCTTTGCAGGTAGGTAGGGAGTGAGAAGACTGAGATTTAGATAGGAAAGTTGGGGGTTTTTTTCACTTCTTTTTTTTTTTTTCTTTTTTTTTTTTTTTTTCCTTCTTTTTCTTTGGTGAGGAAGCTACAGCAAGAAAAGAGCTGGCATAACTCACTTCCCTCATCAAGTGCAGTGGAAGCAGCAACTAGACTCTGCCTCATGTTCTGCAGAGTGCTCTGCTCCTGGAGAGGTCAGTCCAGCACTACCTTATGTTCACGATGCTTTGCAGGATGCCAGTCTAACTGCACATCCAGGAATGAGGAGCCTTCCTCCAGATTTTAAGGGCTGTGAGATAAAAATGCTTCAGAAACACACAGGCAAATGGAGATGCAATAGAAATTTTTTTTTCCCCACCACTATTCAGTTTTACAAAGCCCTAGGCAATTTTGTTTGGAAGGCAGCATTCAGAGAATGTTAGGGTTACACAACTAGTCATTCAAGAGTCATGAAATATCAATGTTAATTCCATTGTCAGCATTAAATTTGTCCTCTTGAGTGTGTGCATTCTGATACCTTAATTACATGATCGTGCATGGTAAAATTCTATTCTTTTTAAATAGTGCAATGGGTTTCCTATTCACATCAGTAAGACGAGTCTTTCACTTAAAATAATTTTTCAGGGTTTTCATGTTTGTTTAAGAAGACTTCAGATCCATATCTGAGGTATATTGCAGCCTTCCTTCTTGCATCCTTGACATCTTATTATTGGCAGAATGTTCTTTGTTTTTTTTAAAAAATGTATTTATTTTCTTAAGGCAGCAGGGGTCTGTTTCTTGCATCACTCTGGAGAAACCTCTGGAGGAGTTCCATTAATTTTACACTAATAGGAGTCAGAGGTGACTGAGGTTTTTTGCCTTTTTTTTTTTTTTTATGTAGGTCTTTCCTCTCTGTAGTATGAATTTTAATCATCTTGAATTCAATCCTGAGTAATTCTGAGTGTCTCTTGGGAGGTGCTTAACATGTAATCAGACTGTGGACTGAACCATGTACAATTTCTTTCTGTCTGTCAGCACAGCGTAAGTTATGTTCACTTAAAGGGCTGAAGCATTTTACTATTTAGCCCTTTTACCTGTTCGGATAGGTGCTTTTGTCTTCCAGATGTGCCACGTAGTAGATGAGGCAGTTAACTATGATGCTAATTTAGCTAGAAGCATAGGTGGCTTCTGTTTTCCAGAAGATGTTTACTGTTGCTTGGTAATATGTTTCGTGACATGCCTTACTCTGTATTTTCCATATAAATTACTTTAATAGAATATATTTGGGCATAAAAATAATAGTACAGAGCAGTTTTAAAAGATTCAGTGCATAAACACCTAAAATTAGGAAAAAGTGTATGTATATTGAATATTTGAAAAGCGGTACACAATCTTGCAATTAAAGTCTACAGATTGCCAAAAAGGAGTTCAGTTAAAGTAGAACTTTAAAATTGTGTTGATATCTTTTTTTAGGTTTTGTTACATAACTATCAAACATCCAGGGTTTGGTTTTGGTTATGGTGGTTTGTTGGGTTTTTTTGATTGCTGTTAGTATTTTTTGGTATTTTCCATGTTATGTGTTTTGCGACAGTCTCTTCAAAAGCGTTATAATGACACAAAATCTCAGCCAGTAATCCTTTAATTTTTCTTATTAAAAAAAAGAAGTATCAAAATAAACCATAAATGAACCCGAAGAAGTGAAACAAGGCTGTAGTCCAAATCAAAGCTTCTTTTCCAATGTCTCTAAATTTGTGTACAGTTGAAGACAGGGACAGTTTCAAGCTCTTTGCTGAGTTCAATTCTTTTTTTCTTTTTCCCTGAAACCTTATTAAGATACAAAGGACTGAAAATAAAAGAGGAAAACACATAGGATTGATTGAGCACAAACCCCAGAAGTTGATATTTAACTTTGAGAGGCTCACTGGTACTTCTAAAAAAGAACACTTGGAACTTGTAAGGTGCCTTGCATGTACTTGTTATTTATAATGTAGGGGAAAGAAAACCATAAATCTAACCTGCATATTCTCAATGGTAAAATCAAGAAAAAAAGGTTAAATTAACAGACTAAGAGCGTGTAGTTTGTTAGAGCTCACAGTCATTGCCTTCCAGTTCCATTTTACCTGCCTCTTTGTTTGTCTTCTAACTATTTTAAGGTAAAAAGGCTTGTTGGATTCAATTTTCAAACATGGACCAAAGTGCATAAAAGCTAATGTCTGCCTTATTTTCTAGAGTAGTACAGAATGAGTGAAGCATTAAAAAAATGTAATGAACTTAAACATTTTCTAGACTATTGGTGCATTTAAAGGAATTTACAGGTTTGTTCCAAGGTATGGTGGGGAAAGGGTTTTCCATCAGCAAAATAACAAGAAGTGTGAGTTATTGTTGGCATAGAGAGTGGATTATTTTTTCCAGACTCATCATTTTGGAGGGAAGCAGGCCAGACAGGGAAGGATATTGGTTTTTTGTGTGTGTTTTTTCTTTTTCAAAGGTATTGGTGAATGTGTCAATAGGGTGACAGAATTAATCACATATGATATTTATCTGTGGTGTGACCTTATACCAAGCCATACAGATGCAGTCAGAAGTAGGGCTCCTTTTCTAGATCATAGTCTCACACTTTCAGACGTGGCTGATGACTTTTTGACTGACTTGGATGATAAGTGTCTTTGCTAGAATATTTTAAGATGTTGAGTACTGTGGAAGCGCTAACCAGTCACTCACTCTCAGACGGATTTGCTGGAATATCAGCTGCTGAGAAACTGAGGGAACTTCGTCTGTGATGAAAGAGTTGAGAATTTTCATCTCTCTAGAAACTACACTACAGCAGTTTTACTGACATTTTGGGAAATGGAGAGGGTATGGGGTGAAATTACGAAGCCGAAATGTAGGTAATAGGGACTAGGCTGCCTCATTTGCAGATAACAGAGCAGAAGGTGGGTTGGGAGTGATTCACTGGAGGGTTCTGTCCCTCACTCTGTCTATGGGGGCAACCCATGGGGCTGCTGTCTCTGCCCAGTCTTAAGCTGGAACTTTGCCCCTCCAGGCATCCTGCACAAGATAAATGTTCATGTCTGCTCTGCAAGTAAGCTCCTGGCTGAGAGTAGTTAACAGCTCTGCACAAGTTTTTTTTCATTTTCTCCCCCCGCCCCAAGCCCCAAGTACTTTTGGGGAAAAAATCCAACCAAAACCAAGTCCAACCCAAAACAACTATTTTTCATCTGTCTTTGTGGTCACTGTGGAAACCCAAGATGGGGTAATAACTCAGAGAGAAACTTCCCTTTTGTTATATTTTTTACTCCTTTTCTGTTTGTTATCTTTATTGTTAGTATAATCTTTGAAGCACTGTTGTTTTATATACTCCCAAAAGCCATTTATGAAAGTGAAAAAGCAAATTGCTATATTTCTATAATTTACCCATCTGAGGAACTCTCTGTTGTTCTGTGCTTTGAAAATTGATAACAGTTGACCTTTTAAATAGGATGGAACATGTCATTCCTGTCAATGTTTTTCTACCACAAGTGCTGCAAATGAAACAAATGAACAGACAAAATAGTCAATTCCTGCTTACCTGCTTTGTGGATTGAATAGATCTTGGTGAAGGTATGTTTTGACTGTAGAGTAGTGGTATGAATTTACCATCTGAACTTGTACTATGCAGTCACTAGTAGCACATGCTTTCCTGCACTGGATAGACACTGTGGGCTTTGTGTTATTCCATGCTTTATTTTATTTGGATTACCCCAAATAATTGAGAGCTGACTGACAATCTGAATGTTTCCTACTTAGTATGCAGGGCTAAAGTGTCTCTGGGGAGAATGGTGAGATTAAGGCACGCAGGAAGAATTATCCAAAGGGATAACCTAAAAGCTATTGCTTTTTCCTGGTTGACTTCATTAGCCTGCACAGCTATAGTGTAATTCCCTCTTTCTCTCTTTATAGGAAGTTGTCTTCTCACATTGCTGAATGGATACAAAAATGAGTTTTATGCTGGGGATTTAAAGTGATGACAATTTCACATGCTCAAGCACTAAAAGACAATTTGTATGTAATTTCATTATTAGAAGTGATAATGGAGTTGAGAGACTTATGGTTGGATACTGAGCCAGAACATGTAGCTTTTTGATCTTTTAGTATAATATAGAACATTTATCCTTAACATGTGGCATTGCAGAAGAAGAAGGTTAGTGAAGGTGATGACAACATCTGTAAATTAAGTAGCCCTCATTGCAGCTTTTTATTCAATAGCACAGCTGTGCTATTTATATAATCCTGTAATACCAGTTCTGTATTTCAGTAGACTAATAGGGTCTACCTGCAGTGCTCTGCTCTGAATTTCTTTTGAGCATTATTTAAAACTATATTTTATGGGTCTCTGGCAAAATAGAAAAGCGAGAGTAAAAGCTAATTTTGCAATGATATGTAGATGCAAGTCCCCTGTATGCTTGGATGGTTATCAGAAAATACCTTCTTTTCATGAGACCATGAGACTTACAATTTTGATGTCAGTCAACTTCATGCTGCTTCAGCTGACTTTTTGTAGCCATATTCTGACATTTCTTCTCCTTTTCATCTGCTGAGCTTGTTGTTAGTCCTCTAGTTCATGCTATTGTCTGTCACTCATTATCCAGTTTTACCTCCATTCTTTAGTCTCACAGTTGCATATTAATGATGTTGGAAATCCAGCACTTGAAAAATAGGGCTACCAAGAACAGTATTTGCATTATTGTAGGGCTAAGGAAGTCCAGTCATGAACCAAATTCCTACTGTGCTAGGCACAGTGCAAGCTAACAGAACCCCTGCCCTGAGACAGTGGTCTTGCAAGACAAGAGACAATAGTGGGTTAAGAAGCAACAACAGAAACCAGAGAAATATGGACACATTAGTCAACATCCCAAAAAAAGCTTCAGAACAATAGCTCACCAATGTTCTTTGCCATGAAGATAGAATATTATTTGTTCTAAAGATGAGAATCATGCAACATATTAAAACATTATGAACAAATAACAGGGAATTCTTCCCTGCCTTTATTTTCCATCCTTTATGGATGAGAAGTTAGTTGAAATTCATAAGTACAGTCTATTTGATATCTATGTTAGTATAAGGTTACTTCTCCTTTCAGACCAGATAAAGGATATTTTTCCAAAATTTCAAAAGATCAAACTGCATATGCTTTAAAGTTTTACATCTTGTAGCCCGATATAACACTACCTTTTCCAGGTTGTCTTTTCTCTTATACCTGTGCTGTTAGACATAAGTGTCTAGAGACCCACTGGGCATTCATTCCATGTATTTAGTATTTTCCCTGTGTCACAGTCTAAAAGTGCTACTAGGACTATTGCTGCCTTGTCACAATTCTTCTGCTGAATTTCTTCTCTGCTCTATGCTATTGTTGTGCTGGGTTTTTTTGGTGGTGGTTTGTTGTTTTTTGTTTTGTGGTTTGTTTTTTTTTTTTAGTATTACACTGCACTTCTCAAGTTCTTTGTGTCTTTTTTCTTTCTTTATTTTGTTTTGAATAATCACTTGATAAAAAAGTATCTGTGTACACGTAATTTTTTTTGGTGCTCGCCCGGTTAAGGGGAGTACCTATGACAACATACTAAGAGATCCTGAAAAAATCAAGGAATGGTTTCTTCATGTCCAGTAAGTTGGCTTTTACATAAATATACTGGTGATAACTAATGGAAAAATCTCTGCAGTATAATCTTTTTCTCTTAGTGTCATGCATTGCCTTGGAAGAAGCGGCTGAGCTAAGTGGTAATGGTGGAAGTGCTGAGAGAAGTTAATACAGTAGGTTGCTCACCTTCTTCAGACTATTAGCTACCTTATGCTACCAGCATCTTCTCTGTCTCTTTTGCACTGGAAGAGACACTTACTGTCACGTAAATTAGACACAAGTAGCTCTTAGAAAAAGCAGTGGAATTTATGCTCTTAGGAGAACCCTAATTCTGTTCTAATTGTCCAGACGTTGGTCATGGTATGAATACAAGCCTACACTGCAAGCATAAGTTTGAGAAGGTCATAATGCTTCATCTCTCATAGCTTCAAGGTTGTAAGAAGGAGGATCACCCAGTTAAAAATAGAGGTTCTTTTGTTTACATGGTATTAAAAATATGTTGTCAACACCTAACTATAGATCACTTGACCCCAATGTATAAATGGGAGCTATCTTAACCTTCCCAGGCTAAGTGCAAACTTAGCCAATGAAGAAGCTCTATTGACAAGAGAAGGATGCATCATGAAAAGGTGCTAATCACCACAATCAATAAATATGCTCAAAAAATTATACAATATATTTAGGATGAATTCTTGCATATGTTTTTGACTTAGCTAAAAAACTACCACCATTAACATCTCCTTCCATATTCAAGTATTTGCTAGTGCTGCAGCCCTGTGCTATAGCAAAAGGAATATTATTATTTATCTGGGCACAAAACATGTAGTACAGTAGTAGTACTGTATAAACCATAAACAATATAGTGAATAATAAACATTATTTTATCTTTCAGATAAATAGGAATACCAAGACAAATATAGGTCTTTTGCATATAGTAGTTCACGCGAAAATATTCATGTACCACAAAATGCAAAGTATGCCTTACTGACTCAGTCTTCGGCTCTCTTTTTCAGAATGTTCCCCTGGGAGAAGGTAGTTCTAAACATTCAAGAAGGTGCAAAATTTTCTTAATATGTGTTGTTTATTATGTTATGCTGTTTGCAGAGTAATTTAAGATGTAATCAGAATCTTGAGATATGTTTTATCAACTCTAGTAGATGATTTGAGAATATTAATATCGGAATACAACTATTTGGCCATTTTAAATTTTAATTTTTAACTGATATTTTATTCTGTAGGTTAGTAAAAGAGGAGAACTGAGGACTGATTGACAACAGAAAGCAACATATTCCACATTTGGACAGTTAAAAAATAGTGCCTTCCTTTCACATAGTCATATATCACTCTTAGAGCACTGAAGGCCTGCTTTATGGGGATTCATAGGGGTGAATAGGGTATGTGTTGTGAACAACTAAGGGCAGTCTGACATAATGTTCTGCCCTCAGCACAGGAGATTCTTTGGCCATTTCTGAGTAGAAAAAAAATAAATGTAATGTCATTTTCCAGGTGATATAAGGAGATTTTGCTTCATGAATTCCACAAAATCTTACCATAGATGTACCGTCCCATTTAGTTTTCTTGTTTTTGTAAATCACGAGAAATTACCTTGAGGACTATAGAGACATGCAATTTTGCTGCTGTGGAGTGCATGTGAGAAGAATTGATTCCACAAAGTTATTTTCCATTTGAAATGCTTCCAAAATATGGAAAATCTGGTACTTGGATACATATGTAAGAAAGATAAGCTGCTTAAGCATTTCATACTGAGGTACCAAATTGTAACCCTGCTGACTAGATAATCAAGCAATTCATTTTCCTTACAAGGTAGGCAGGTGCAGTACTAGGCAAAGTTTAGCTTGTTATTCTGTAACAATGAAAAGTTTTCAGATAAACTTGGGAAAAGCAGATGGTCACTTCTTAAGTTTCCATAATCATGGTATAAATGCAATGTCATAAATTAGCAAAATACTTAACTTGTCTTTCTTATACAATTTATACACATTATATGGGCAGATCTGGCATTTGGGAAAGTACTTGGCATATTTTTATGTTTATTTTTTAACTTGCAGGACTATAGTGCTGCACAGTGTTTATATTAAAAGCTGTTAAATAATTCCTCTTGCTTCTGGATATTCATAATCTTCATGCATATGTAGACTGTTGTCCTCACCCATCTTTCACCCTTTACCAATTAACTGTTGCTTAACCAAGCAATATGTATTTCACACTTTTTAAAAGTTTTCCTAATTGGTCAGCACTGCAGTCCTGTGTTCATTTTTACTGCTTTTTTATTCATTCCCTCTATTTTTTCAATATCTACCTGACAATAAACAGCCATGAACGAAAGCACTCTATTATACCTTCCGCTAAACAGGAATAAGGCAAGTGAAACTGTTATTTCCTGTCTCATTGTAAGATTCAAATTGCGCAATTCATGTTTTTTTTCTTTCTTTGCAAGCTTGTCTACTACTACTCTGAGGATGATAAAGCTTTATTGCTTTTCTGTTTTATTCTTTCTGCTGAATCAAGTGTACTCCTAGGTGTGTATCAATCCCTCTCGAAAAATTTGGAAAGCAAAGGAAATAACAGTTGTTTAAAAAGTTATTTCAATTTATCTGATTTCACTGATAAACTGAATGAAGCCATGTCAAAGGACATTTTATGGAGGACACTGGCAGGAATTGGAGTGATAGCAGTGATGGAATGTATGCATAAATGTATAGGAAATAATGGAGGTACCTTACATTGAGGAATAATTCCAACTTGTACTGACACATTAATTCAATTAAGTTTTATCTTAAGATTGAAAGAAAATGTAAATATTCTAGTCTTAACAATTTTAGTACAGGAAAAAAAAGAAAGAAAAAGTTTAAGAGAAGAGAAAGCATCCCAGAGAGCATGAGAATGCAAGGCCCATGATGAAGCAATATGTTGTGTTTTTCTCACTCCAGAGCATGATGTAAAGCTGAAAGGTACATACCAAAGCAATCAATGAAAAGATTAATTTAGATTAAGGTATAAGAATAATATGTGTATGTCTTGATTCGCTTTGCTCTTTGCTAAGGATGCTATGTGCAGATATATGAGTCATACATTGGTTAAAGTCACATCAATCCACCAGTGGTTCTAGAACAGTGGTTCTAGAACAGGGGCTCTAGAAAGAAGGCCTTGTAAGTACCAATGTTAGCTGACTTAGTTATGTTAGTCAGAGAGCCAGTAATCCTCAGGTCTGAGAAATGTTCAGATACCTTTTTGCCTCTTTCAAGTGTAAGTAAAGCTCATTTGTAATGGACAGAGGAAGATGCTGTGTACAACAAGGTAAGCTGTGATACAAGACAGCAGCAAACCCAAATACCATCAAGACAAAAACTAGTAGAAAAGTGATTTAATGTTTATTTTCTGGGAACAGGGAAGCAAAGAATAGAAAAGGAAAGATGTAAATATTTCTTATAAAACACTCCTGGAGAGGGCTAGAGAATTCAGAATTTGACTCAAAAAAGCCTGAAATATGAGCAATGTGATGCCAAACAACATAGGACAAGAAAGAATAGCCTTCCATCCATAGATAAACAAAAAAGCAACATGTGAATGTGGAGAAGTCCAGGCAAGTTTGAGCTCTCAGCAGATGGACAGAAGGATGCAAATATATGCAGCTATCAGGGCATTACCTGGGCCATGTCCAGACTGCTTCCAAAATAAGAACTGAATATCAAAAGGATTAATGCTCTCATCTACCACTAAGGAAATCAGCCCAAGTCTTATGAAGTAAATTTGTGTTTGGAGTTAAGGGGATGAAATAATGACACTTGTGGGTTTTCGAGGTCTTTCAGAAACTCAGTAGACATCTTTCCTTCTAGACTGGTATTTTGACATTCACCATTTCATGTGTTTGTGTTTTCTTCAATCTATTTGTAGGCTACATGAGAATTTTTTTCCTGCAGATTAATTTCAATGTCCTGTCAAGATTAGATTTTGTTTCATACTGTGTAAGGCACAGTATCACATTCAAAAATGTCCCTTCATCTATTATTTTAGTAAGTAGAGCTGGGTAGAAGATGATGGTCCATTCTGCTAGTCTGATGGCAAAATCATCTTTCCAGAATTTTTCGGTTTTTTTCCCAATTTTACTTCTAGAAGTACAAAACGAAATCAATAACTGATTTTTCAGATGGAATGATGAAGACTGAGGGCCCAGGTATTTTGTCTTGCTTCCAAAATGTCCACCAAGCAGGTAATGAGGCTATGAGGAAGGCAGAAAGATTAAGATGTCTACCTCAATGACAGATCCTTCTGACACCTTTAGAGATAGAAGGATCTGTATTGGCATTCTACACTAAAAATACCAGATATTTACCTTAGCTTCTGAAATAATTTTATCTTCTGTGTATTAGATACAGTGGCCCAACTTCCAGTTCTGAGCATTTCGTGCCTGCTTTGTGCTGTCCTTAGACTGCAAAGACCAATTTGGAACACAATGTTGGACTGTAGCAGGGTGATCTAACAGGTTGTAGATCAGATTCAATTCTCCAGAAAATTACTCTGTAAGGTAATTAGCAAGATACAGGGGAAACATGCTGCAGCTTAACCATCAAGGTTAGAAGATTTAAGTTTATGGCAGTGAACAAACTGATCAGCAATATTGTGAGTTTTCCTGGAGTAAAACACTCTTACACCTGTAAACAACATTTACTAATAACAGAACTCTGACAGAACTGGTACAAGTGCCATTGCAGAGAGTAATGAGATTAAAACAGATCTTTCCCTAAATTAGTTGGATCTGTTGGAAATATAAATACAACTGATGATGAACATTGCTTTCAATGCTTTCCTATATTCTCAAAACCAAAGAATGCTTTTTGTTTTGTTTGTGGCAACAGAAGTAATGCAATAAAATAAGAGATTTTTTTAAACTCAAGAACATTAATATATTATTTAATAATGTTTGGCAGAGGATAACATTATGAATGAAGTTTTGGAAGGCAAAGTTAGAGTTGTTCTGTTATTCATACTCCTGAAGTTGTGAGTCTTATTAATCAATAGACCCTCCCTGATGATTTGCTGCAAAGTTGGGTCAAGGGAAACATTCAACATTGCTAATTTTTTTAATTCAACTGAAGGTTTTAGTACCTTCAGGTGGACTGTCAGAAGAAGCAGCAGGTTGCTACACAGAAGAGTCAGATTGGAGCCATGAGTCTTCGCATTGGCTTAGAAACCCTGAGTGTCTTCACTAAATACAATATGATGGTCTAATATGCATCTGACTGTTTGAAGGCTAGCAGAAAATTTGCTTTTAAAAGTGACTGTATAAAATTATACTTCATTACTCAGAAGATGAATTCTATGTGTGAGTCACACCTGCCAGTTCTGGTGATAATTTTTTTCCTATTTATTGTTGCTATTAGTCCTGCTGAGCTAACACAGCTGAGAGACAGCAAACTGCATTATATTATTTCTTGAGTGTCATCCACAGACGTGTTTGTTATGTTCCACTGACTTACACCTGCACAGCCCGGTTGTAACCTATGGGGCCATACATTTTTACAATGAGAACAGAATCTGAAGATAGCAGGAGTTTTACTTATGTAAATGGAGGCGTAATTTGTCTCCTGGAAAGAGAGAGCTTGTCTTTACAAGACTCAGGCAAGTTTACAATACAAACAGCTTACATATGACTTCTCCATTGAGTCTATTTGAAATGCGAGTCACAGAGAGGCACTGCAGGTTTTATACTACCACTCTTCAGCATGCAGCACATTAATAGAAAGACTGTTTACTGTCTCAGTCCCTTTTTTATGATCCAGTTGGTTTACTTGGTTAATTCAGTTTGCTTTTTGCCAGTTAACATTGAATTCACTAGATTTGCTATTGAACATCTAGTATCCTTCCACTTGTATAGCTATTTTTGTGTATACATGGAAGCAACATCATGGCTATATTAGTGAACTGGCATACTTTCTCTTTGATAAAAATTGGAGAATTTAATAGTGTATTCTGGTTCATTTATTCTCTTTTATAGTCATTGGTTTTCCCTTTCAGTCTTCCACCTCTTTTAAAAGTAGCTGCAGAGCAGACGGAATGGTATTCCTTATCTTGTGCTGTCATGAGCACTGACCACCAGTGTTAGATCACTTCTGTGAACAACATGCTTTAGAATTTCTCATGTATTCTTCAATGAAAACAATTTAAAAAGCCCCCAAACGATGTTTTTGCCATCTCATAAACTTTATTGAGCAGGTACGAATAGAGATTAATGGAGAAAGAAAAAGAGGAAGAAGCAGTAAAAAGGATGTATGTAGGCAAAAATAAGCCCATACTAGCCAGCCACGAATTCCCAGAAGAGCAGAGGATCTGTGGACATTAGAAAGACAAAGCATTCACAAGATAGGCATACAAGGAATATACAAGTTGAAGAAGCACAATGGCCTTTGAAGATGTATATAAACTAGAGACAGGTGGGGAATATAAATTCCAGTTGTGAACCACAAGTGAGATTATTAAGTAGACTTATCTGGTCAGTTCAGGAAGTTTGATTTTAATGATATTATTTTAAGGATATACATCCTTGATCCTCATTAGTTTGACTTACGACTTTTCTTTGTAGAAGCTTTTGTTTATCTGTATAGTTTTTACAAGCTAGATTTCATCTATTCACAAATAATATAACTTTTTACAAAACCTTCATTGCAAATTTTCATTTAAATACACATTTTTGAAGGGAAAGAAGTACAGAAAAATAACATAAAAAAAGATTTCTGCTTTATGTACAGAAACAATTGCTATTTGGAAAATGTTTACTGAATTTAAAATAATATTTTCCTTTTAAAATATATACATTTTTTGGCAGGATCTAATTAATGTATAAGGCTCAGAACTGTATGAATGGGATTATAATTAATTATTTATTTTCCCTTAAAAATATAGGAGCAGGTCCTCAATGAATGGAAATTGCTCTCTCCTTCCAGTGAACAGAGCTGTACTGATCTACACCAAGCCATATAGAACTTCCCTAAGGGATATTTAGCACAGTTTGTTAAATTAAGTGATCATTCTAATGGACCACACAGAAGGTGTGAGACAAAAGTGAAAATGCCTTGAGTATAAAGTTCTGAACATTACAATTGGTGACAGAAGGCCAATCAATGAGACAGTAATCCTATAAAAATACAGAAAGATCAGATTGCTTGTTGAATTGGAATTGCTTTAATACAGATGCATGCAAGGGAACAGGAAAGGAGCTGGAAACTTTCCATCTGCTTTGTATACAAAGTGATTAGATTATGATCACTTAGTCCAAAAGGATAGAAATGATGCACAGTTCTGCCAGGATAAGACATGCAAATTGGATCAATTAAGCTTTGAGAGTGCTCAGACAATCTGGTAGAGAAGTTGACATGCTGTGTCAAGTGAAACTTAACAAAGATCAGTCTTGAATGCTGGGGGGCAAGTATTATAGTGATTTAAACTCTAATCTCCAAGAGTAATTCATTGTTTTCAGATTCGGTTATAAAACTGATCAGATACTATAATAAAACAATCAGATACTATAACAAAAGAGCCCTTTAGGAGGTGTTTGATGGTATACACAAGAAGTATGACAGACAGTTTAGTAACAGTCATCTGAGTTGAAACATTTGATGTAGATGAGAGTAAATTCAAGTGACTGATCTTGTTTGTAGTTAATGGAATACACAATGCTAATAACTCCTATACTTCCATGTTGACCACAATGCTTCAGAAGCATGGAGTATTCTCATAAGGAACTCATTGTGTACTCTAATTTTATTGAACCAGAGCTCACTCAAAAGGGTAACAACGTGAAAATGGTATTTAGATAAGACTGCTCTAATTTCATCATGGACCATCTAGGAATTTGAATTATTCATTCCTATGCAATGTGTTTTATAGTGGCAAAGGGACATGTTGTTTCAGATAATTGGAAGGGTCTTCATGTAAATCAAAAGTTCTCAGTATATGTGAAGTGCTGGAACCTTCAGAAATGAGCTTCTGGAAGAAACTTTAAACATTTTCAATAGAATCCAGATGACTTTCAGAATTAACGACAGGTCTGCACAATTTGAATTTTAATGTAGATTCAGCAAGTATACATGACCAATGCAGAATAACGCCTGCAATTTCAGTATTTTTTCATAATTTGTTTATCAATGGTACATAAATTGATTGTATTGCCAGCATTTAATGGCAGTGAGTAAGAAAAACAGCAAGGATGTGTTCTGGTGAAAACACAAAGAACAGATGAAAAAATCCTGTGTTGGCATCAGCATTATATATGGCAAATATCTATGGGGTTTTTTTGAGAAACAATGAGTGAATTTCAGTTTTAACCCAGAAATACTCCCCTTACATTTGAAATGTCAAAATATGATTTAAGGAAACAAGGTACAATGCCTGCATAGGAATTTGATTAGATTGTCCTTATTAAACAGTCATCATGCCAAAATAGAAAAAGGCACCAGGAGAGCACTGCCCTATACATACAGCTGTTATAATCCTTCTAAGCTGGAAGGCTTTACAATTAATCTAGTATTGTTCATGTTAGGGCAGTTTGTTATGGTTTTGAAATACTAATGCATTATCCTCCCCCTCAAATGTTTTCTGAAAAACAGCACAAAACACGGGCATTATAAACATTTCTTTTCTAGCCTTTAATCCTACAGAGTAAAAATTCCTATCAAAATATGAATTACTATCTTGAGATCAGTCTGGTTATATCAGAAAGCCCTGACAGATCTGCAAATTTGAATGGTTAAAAAAAAGTTAAGAAGAAATCAAACCTATTAAAGTATTTAATTGCAACGGATCACTTTAAATGATCTGAACAGTTTAAGATAGACTTTCAAATGTCCATATCTACTGTGCATACCCTACTTCAGCTTGTTCTGAATACTGATCAGCTACAGTGTGAATTTATGTAATGGAATCACTTAAGCTTTCAATTCTGCTTCTTACAATTAGTCTATGTGATGCACACTGCTGTTCATTAAAGCACCCTTCTTTTGCACAGGGATTAAAGCTGTATTTCAGAAAGGCGCTTAGGCATATGCTTAGTACCAACTTTCATGAGTGTTAAGCAAGTCCTGCCATGCTGTAAATGGATAAGGATGATTTTCTAACTTAAAGAATTCTAAAACAGAGATTTGATTTGACTTACCACAGCCTTACATTTCCCTACTCTTTGGAGTAAAGTTTGAACAATGGGCTGTTAATTAACTAGCTAGTATATATGGATGGATGCGTGGATATCTATTTTAGAAATGCTTTTGGATAAAAATCAATGTGATATACCATCTTCAGTGAAATACGTGAGCAGGGGAAAAATAGGAAAAAAAATTGTCTGATAGCCTACTGAAAAAAGAACCACTTATTCGTCACTCGTTATTTTATCTTTACTGAACTGCAGTGTTCATAGTAGTTAATAGAAAGCACTACAGAAATGTTAGGGTGTTTAATCAAGCCACACTGAAAAAGAGATTCTAAATGAAACATAAAGGCACTGACAACAGTAACTTGTGTTTTAAGATAATGAGTTAACCAAGGGATTCTTCTGCTCTTTTTAAGTGAACTCATTTTAAGATATAAGACAAGTTTCTACAGGAAGACATCTAATATTATACTTCATTTGATCATGCATTGCTTTTTCATGTTATATTGTGTCCTACTAGCAATGAAATTGTAATGCTTTGCTGTAGATTTTCATTGCTGCTCTTTTCATGTGAAATAATTTACTCATATTAAAATCTTATAGTAAAATTTTACATTCAAAATTCCTTGTTCTTGCTTTATTTCCTTGACCCACTGTCAGCTCTGTGCAGTTATGACTCTCCCAACATACCTTCCCAAGGTTTAATTATGTGTGATATAGGCATTGTGTCAAATTCTTAATTTTGCATTTTAAATCTAGGAGTAGTTCCACTGATCTCAGTGGGAAAACTTATGGGATTACATTTGTGGAAATGCTTTGAGAAATTTCTGTGTGTTGACTATAAAACTTTCAGGAAATTCAGCACTAGATATTGCATTTATCCAAACATATAAAACTTTATAAAGAAAACAATAGGAATTTAAGTTTTAAGAAGCAAACCACAACAACAAACACTGATTGTATACACTTGACATGTATATTATCATTTATGTGTGTTAAAAATTGAGACATAGACCAACATGTTAATTCTGGGTTTTTTTATCCGTTTCATAAATTTTATTTAACAAATCCTTAACTGTTTTCAGGGAATTATAGGTTAGTGTGGTTGTGGGCCCAGTTAATTACATTTTTTTTGTATTGTAAATCTTTCATCATTAAAATGATCAGACTGTGCTGTCTTCTGTAGTCCAGTATTTTATAAGCTTCTGCAGACACAATTAGTTATAATAATTCAACTTTTCTATGGTTACATATTTCACCATTGTCTTCTAGTCTGTCAGAATTTCAGCACTTCCCACTAACCTGCAAGGTAAGATTACAAGTGGATTTTAGTAGCATTAAACTTTCAAGGGCAAATTAAATTTGAGGAATTGATACAACATAAAACCAAACTAAAAACAACAGAAAAAAGCTCTACACCCTCTGGGTATCTATTCCTTGGTACTAATGTTCTTTAGAAGCAGGTTCCTATGAGAAAAATCATTATCAACCAAGCAATGCTGCAAGCTGTTTTGGATAGTTGAAGCAGAAACAGGATAATCAGTCTAAACTATAGATCAAGTAGTTTGACAAAGAAGAGACAATATGGGTGGTAAAATTTCCACACTGAAAAAAAGACATTCAGTATAAGCACACATCTTATCTCAGAAAATACTTTAATATCAAATGAATTTTTGTTTGTAAAATTGGTATTATTGATATGGTAGTCAAACAAGAAGTGTATATGATTATTTTTCCCACTCAGTGCTATTAAGGATAAGTCTTTAGATTACAGAGTTAGGTATAAAAAATAGATCCTCTAATATGGTCTCATTTTTTTGTAGTTGAAATCCTAGGCCTATATTATCATGGCTAAGTAGAAAAAGCAATATGAGAGAAACAACTTTCCAATCAGCATATTAGTATTGTTTTTTCTTAATTCTATTTTCAAGAACGGGGACAAAGTAAAAGTATTCATGTTGCGTTATTGTAAATATATAAATTCTGCTATTGCCTTTCTTGTTTCATCTCTCCACTTTCCATCTTTCCTGTGCCACAAGGCAAAGTGCATTCATGCATTCTCTAGTAATTTTTTTTTTAAAAGAGGCTTAAAAATCATAAATATTTAATAAAAGGATTAACATTTTTTACAATGTACAGTGGTATAAGAACATAAAATGTTCATATCACTGTAAAAATGTATGTATTTATGCACATATACATGTATGTATTTAATTCAAGAAAAGTGTGTGCTCAAGAAACAGTTCTTTGTGTATATTGATATTATGCAAGCTAATCATGTTTCAGGTGTAGTGGGGAAGTAATTTGAGAAGAGGAACGAGTGAAGTTTCTTGAAGGTTCTGTTTCTGTTAGCTGCTACACATGCATAAACTTTTCAAGCCCATGGACATCTACTAGCCCAGAGATATTCTTCTATGAACTATACTAGGGTCTTTGGTATTTGGTTGCCATGCTACATTTTTTAAGCTTGATCACTTTCACAGAAGCTATACACAGGTAATGCAGGGAGAGAGGATCCTCACACAATTTTATTACACTGCTGAAGCAGAGAGTAGTGACTTTAAGAGAATTTTGTCTTACAGCTTCAGTGATTCTTGGCAACAAAATAAATCAAATCACTGGACCAGTAAATACAGTAGTTTAGTATATAACAGCAAGTAGTATGGTGCATTATGAATAGATATGGATCATGTGAAAATACTATTGGTATGTATGGAAGAGAACTTAGTCCCTTTCCTGGTGAATAAGTAAAGGCAGAGAACCAAATACAGCTGGTAAGAATAAACATTCACGAATTTTTAAACAGAATTTCACTTCAGTAGTATTTTCACATGATTTAATTGTTTTAGGCACTCTTGTAAATGAGATTTGAGTCATTGGTTTCTTTAATCAAAAATTAAATCTATTTGGGTCAAAACAGAAGCAGTTTTTATATGGCAAGTCAGATAGCAATTCCACTACTCTATGGTTTGGTTTGTCAGTGAAGCAGTTCTGTTAGTGGAATACTCAGAATGACTACTCCAAGGAATAAATATTGATGGACTGAGAGTGGTTTGGGAAAAAACAAAACAAAACAAAATGAAGCTGATTATCGAACAGGTCTGTAAGGACTCCAATGTGCATGTTGTTTATAAACACTGTGGTCTGTTTCCTCATTCTAAATTCTAGTAAAATAATTTCTGAAAAGCTTGAAGAGTGTGAGTGAGGAGAAAGCAAGTCTCTTTTTTTCCATTCCTATTCTGAATGTGTTATGTTGCCTGTAGGCTCTTGGTGGTGCTACAATACAATATTGTTGTCTCTTCACCCCCAATAAATATTATGCAATTAGTACATGATGATGCACAGTATACAGATGGCTTTTACCTCCCAAAGCTGCCAAACTGTCTTTTTAAGAGCATGAATGACAAATAGTCATTTTGGAGAGTGACATGTCGTGATGATGGCCCATTAAAACTCCTCAAGAATACTCAGTCAGCTACATATGCCCACTCAGCTCCATTTACAGCAGCAGCTGCTTCCGAGTTCCTCCTGTAGTTGCACTAATCTTAATGGGCTGGCTGCACAATTCCCTGTCGCCACAGGGCATTTTGTGTTCTTATTAAAACTGGGGGAAAAAGGCACAGATTTGTGAGTACAGCATCTGCAGGGACTGGAAAAGAAGAGGACAGAATAAGGAAATGTGTATGTGTGTGTGTATGCTTGTGCATATGTATGTATACATACACGCACTTAAATGTACACATACATCGTGTATATATACAATCACTATATCATTGTGTATATAAAAAGCTAAATTATATAAGTACACAGAGAGATAGAATACTATAGACACAGTTGACTGTTATTAAGAGAAAAAATGTCATAAAAATGTGACATGGTTGCTCTTATCACATTCAGTTTTCAGTATTTCCTATTAATTATTCAACTCACTAGCCTTTAGATGACAGTATCTCTTATTCCTAGAGGAAACTTTCATCTGAACTTTTCTTTCACTTAGAAGCCTTGAGGGCTTACTTAGATACTAACTGGAGTGTTATGAAGTGTAAGTTTTAGAATTTTGGTACTTCTATTTTGAATTTTGTTTGAACAATAACCATCAAGGAACTAAAGAAGTTTCACTGTTCTCTTTCATGTTTAACCCCTCCTTTTCAAAAGGTTGGCAAAATTAAATATTCAGTTCACTTCATGTGGCTAAGGTGATAAGGGTATTATCCTCCTGGAGCACTGCTCAGTCACTTAAGAGTATTAGGGCTATGTAGTTTTCACTAAACTCTTCCACCAACATTTTTGAACCTTTTAATGGGGAAACAACATGAGGGAAGGAGGCAATAGTAAAGCCTAGCTGCTTATTCCAAGTTTGATGATAAGACAGACTAAGCCTGAGCAAATTAATAAAAATTCTTACTATTTTAATTTCTTAGGCACAGAAACATATATTCTGCAGCAGAAAAAAAAGTTCAGAAACTACATTAGTGGTGGAAATAAGTGTTTATTTCTTTTTAAAATAATGATGCCCAATTAATTCAAAACAAGCTGACACTTATGCTACTTTCCCTGCCTATCGGTCATGTTTCTTATGTTTGCTCCTCTGGTTCTAGCACTTTAAAATCAATAACAATTTAAACGGCACACTTTTTGTTTTTCCCCCTCCAGAGTAGGCATTTTTTTTTTTTGTGAACTTCGAGTAGTAGTATTACACACCCTCACTAAAATGACACCTGACCAGATTCAGGTTATCAGCTTTTTTAATTCCTGTTGCATTAAAAAGAGCATGAAAAGAAGATGCTGGTAAAGTTATACAGCTTTACCCTCAAATACTGTTCTTGTATAACTCTGATCAGTCACTGAAGATGAGCTCCATTTACTACTTCAGCATTTTCTTTCATTTGTATTTTTTATTTTTCCTGGCTTTTTCCTCCCATTTGCCTCCCTCTTGCCCCATCTCCTCTGCCTCATCACATTAATTTGAGGTCTTTCAACAGTCTGTTTCCCACTCCAGTTCTTTCCTGGTCCTTCAGACCTGTCCACATTCTCATCCAATTTGTTTTTTTGGTTTGTAGATTTTTTTATGTTGGGTTTTTTTTTTGTTTATTTGTTTGTTTGTTTTTCACTCAGTTTCTTCTCTTCCCTCTTTATCCTTGTAATTTATTTTCTCTCCTATCCTATCCTTTCATGCACCTGCATGAATATCTTGAGTGTAGATGGAACTTTGTTCTTGCTGGCTTTATAGACACTGTTGACTATGAAGATCTCAGAGGTCAAAATACACCAAATGACATACAATTTGACTGCAGGAGGTCTATTAAGGACAAGCTGTGGGATGACACAACTGATTACCTTGAATGTGAAATGTACTTAAGTGACAGGTAACTTCTCAATATCTCATTGCCTTTCTGGTGATCCTGGGGAGATATATTGGCTTGTAGTCATTCGTAGGACTCTAATATTACCCATAGCAAGACAAAAGAGAATTTGGAGGCAGTCTGACTTCAGGCAGCCCATAAGGACAGTGCCAGATGTGAAGAGATCTCAGGAGTGTCTTGGACCTTGGTTGTTGCAGTAGCTCTTAGGTCTTTGGTCAACTCAGAGCACTCTAGACACAATTTGGGGGGTTTTAGATAAACACAGAACAGAAGTCTTGTCCAGGCTGACTGAGTTTTGAGCAAGCCTGTCACCAGCTGCTTGTGTTAGATAAATACAATGTGGTTATACTATGGTCTACAGCATGGGACCTTTTTGTATTCCCACATGACTACCAGTGTGCTTGCCTGTCAAGGAGAAAGTCTGGAGGCAACAAAACAGTGCATGAAATTGCTAGTATGTCAAAGTGGCAAATTGTGCTACTGTGGCACAGTTGTCTATGCTGGTTCCCTACTATACTGACAACATTGCTGAGACAAGGAAACTCTGGCAGCATTACAAGCGTATTTTCAAATTCTAATTAGAGAATGTTAGGGTTTTGGGTATAGCCATTTATATTGACTTGATCTCTTGTCCTCAGTATTATCTGTTATGCTGAAAGCACAGCACATAGTCCAGAATATTTGTTTCTGACCTCAGGCTTGTACTATAGTTTTACATAAATTAATAAAGCCAAAAGCAAACAAAAGCCCTCCAGGAACTCCTTTATCACTTTCTCAATGTTTCTTGGGAAAAAAAGACTTTTATAAGAAAATCATTACCTGCTGAATAATACTTTCACTAGTGCCTGGGTATGAAGTCAATTATATGAATCACAAGCCTTTGCTGACATCAATAAAATGCTGAGGAATCTGTTTCTGTCCCACATGACTTCTCTAATGCGACTGAAAAAGAAATTAAAAAAGATGTCTTAAACTGTTGATTTTGAAATATGGTTACACTTTACAAGGGTGAGCGTTTCATAGCTCCCTCTGAGAATAATGATTTATTAGTAACTAATGTGTTTGTAAGGCCCTTAAGCAATGCGGAAATGTCTTATCTGTGCACATCGTTTTTAACTTAAATGTTAACTCCATTGTCTATGCTGAATTTTAAATTTTAGTTATTATTTGCATTGAAATTGTTCCAAATCAGCAACATTGAACCCTTAGTTATCCAGATAGCTAACAAAGATAGTTATATTTAAAAAAGAAGAAAAAATAATCTAATACTTGATGAGTCATCACAATTCAAAACACTTACTAGCAGTGATAATCTGAGGGGAAAAGGAATTTCAAAACCTTCTAGGTGTAACTGCAGTAAATACTGAATCCAAGAACAGAAATTTTAAGAACCTGGCTGTTGTGATGAGCAAGATTTAATGGAAATAGCCAAATTAAGTCTTTGTTTCAAATCACCTGCTTTCTTTCATCTGCTGGTGGTTACATATTTAACCTGGACAGACCTGAGAAGTTCCCTTTTTAAGTCCTCTGAGAAAACAGGGATGGGGGGCATGTTTTATATGAAGAAAAGAGTGTCTTCCTCCTACAATCAATTCTCAGTTGCTTTGTGATAGTAAGTTGCAGTTATAGAATTGGCAACAAGATTGGTCCTGGCTCTGTGTTCTTTCTTTCTTTTGTCCTTTTTTTGCTTCCTAGTACCTCCTCGCTTTTAGTGAGAAGGTAGGAATAAAGCTGTAGTTGTATCAGCTCCGTATCACAAATATCACCATTATCACCATGCCCGCCTAGTCATGAGGAGGCAGTCTTCATTTCTCTCCTCCCTTTCTAGTTACTTTCATAGTGAGAAAGGAAAGGGTGCAGGCAAGATAACCACTCCTTTAGAAAACTTTTCAGTGTTTCTGCAGATCAGTGCATATTTCTTATGGTTTCAGGGAGCTATGGAGCTAGGTTGTACTGAAGCATCTTGTGTTTGCTCTTTCTGTCTCTTTTTTACCACACCTCTGTAATCCTGCTGGTGCTGAAAACCTGGCAGGTCCCCATGTTCTCCATGTGTTTTTCTCCTTCACCCAGAATCTGTAAACTCTGCAGTGCAATGAAACATTAGCCATGCTGCCATGGGGAGGAAAAAATGCAAAGATAGATCTCAGAAGAAAAAATGGAGGAGAGAGGCATGTGAACATTATACCCACTTTAAGGGAGCCTGAACTGAAAATCAGAGAAATGGCAAACCTCTCATTCAGACCTCAAACAGATCAGTCATGGCCAGATAATTTGCTTTTGATGCAGTGCAATATCTCCGCTTACTGATAAAAGTAAATTTCCTTCTCTATTGAAAACACTGCATTAGCAGTGGCAAGTGGTGCAAAATGCCCTCATCTTTGGTTGTACAGATCTGTACCTACAAACAAGCAAATATTTGAGTATTAGGGATCTTGAAGGAAACGTATTATTTAGGGTTTCCTGGAATAATCATCATCCTAAGGGCCCACATAAACATAAATGCATTAGGTGAGACCCTATACTAAGCTATATTGCTGCAGGGCCAAAAAAACATGTGGACAAAATTGCTTTCATTAAGGAGTTAGGGTAACACTGCCTTTGTTACTGAGTGAGGCTAACTGCTTCCTTCTCTCACACATATCCAAACAAGCATTTTCTAAAAATGAGAGGAGTTTTAGGAGTTGGACCTGGTAAGATATGAGTGTTCTCTTTTTAGGTTGAGTTCAGAGACAGTAGAGGGCACTCAGTAAACTTATCTTCTACTAAAAAAATAACTGTAGTTCTTATACACACTGGTCCTCTCTGCTTCCACAAGGCTTGTGTTCCTTTTTTCATTAGATTTGTTTGCTCTCTGCTAACTTCCTAGAACATCAAAAGTTATTCTCCTGTTAAAAATGTGTCGTCTCTCTGCAGAAGCATGTTTTGTTCTCATGTACTTTTTCTTGCACATGGTAAGGGAACCATGTTTCTTGCAGGGAACACCCAACAACAAAACTTGTAAAATCTTCAGGTTAAATGTATGTGGAATGTAACAAAGAAGCAATAGGATCATCATATAATAATTGGATCATGAATCTTATACTGGAAATAAAATTACTTGAAAGCCAAGGCAAACTGTAGAGTAACCATCATGGATATTGCATGGAGGCGGCTATGGATGAAAGGAATTGGAAATATGCAACCATCTTTATCTTTATCTGTATCTATGTCTATAGCATTCCTATTTCAGAACACAAAGGGAGGAATTTTATTGACAATATTTATTGCAAAGTAATTCTGAAAGAAAACTTGTCTGGGATGTTCCAGAATGGAATCAGATGAGGTTTACTCAGTGAATCCTCTATGTGTCTTGAAACGAGGATTTGAAACTTCCTTTGTCCTGATCCTCTCTGCTTCTAAAGTCATATTTCCCATGTGCAGCTACATACTGAGCTGCAGTTCTATCTCCTACATGAATGTCTCTGTAGAAAGTGGGAGGAGTGATAAACAAGTTAGTAGATGGCACGGCCATAGATGCCTTCTGGAGCCTTCCTGTGAAGTACAATTGTCCTGAGGACTAATATCATTCTACATAATTGTTGCCAAATTAATCACAAGAACCAGTAAAAATCCCAAGTCTCATTCTTAAATGTGCTTCCTCTCTAAAAAAGGAGGGAAAGACCAAACCAAACCAAAAACAAAAACAAAAACCCCACCAGTACCAACAACAAAAAGAACATGCATTGATTTCTAAAGCCAACATTATAAGGAAAATATTACTTCTCACTAATTAGGATGGTGAGCTAAATAGCTGGAAGTAAAGGTAGTTTGAAATCACATTTGGTAGTAGCAGAGTTATAATATGGTACAGGACTGCTGCATTAAAAATTTTGTTGATAGTTGTTAATCACTGATGCCTCTACATTAATGACTTTGAAGATCACTATTGGAAGGATTATATTGGGTAGAATGGGAATAAAGGTAATCAGAAAATTGCACCAAACATACATCTTTATTCTGTCAGCCTAGTTTATTTTTGCACTGTACTTTTAAATTATCTCAGTTTGACACTAAAATGCACATAAAATTGTTGAAAAAAATTCTTTAGAGGGTTTTACATAGAACTGATTGTACTACAGTGCCAAAGATAAGCTAAATCGTGAGCTATATTACCTTCCTGGGGTTAAGTGGGTAGAGAACGGTGCTTTACTAACCTGAGTATGGGCCAGCATTGCTTTTTAAAGGCTTAGTAGAACAAAGTTTCAATAAAAGATACAAAAAAGTTTGCTCTCCCAGAGCTTCAGCCTTTGAGTAACAAAGGTCATTGCTAATCACTTTACTAATCCATGCAGTAGCAGTTTTCTGCCAAGGTATCTTTCCAAAAAATAGCTTCTGTTCAGCATTTCACTTCGGGGCAACAGCCACTGTAGTGTGATCCATGCGGAAATTTATGGACCTCAGAGCGGGACTCCTTAAAAAACAATGTGTTAATCAGTGAGCCACTGAGTGAGCAAAAGTGAAATGCTGAAGCTACAGAATTTCTTCTTTCTCTGGGATGTGAAAGCCTTACTTGGTGCATCTTTTGAGGATTTACACTTCTGGCCTCTCCCCTGAAGGTCTCTTTTCTTTCAAGAAACTACTGGAAAGTTAATCAATATAGGGCTTGATCTAAATGCAAGGTGAAAGGGAGGCTGTGCAGCCCTGCAGCATGAGACCCAGGCATGAGTGCTACACTCTGGTGTGCTGATGGGCTTGGCTTCTCTCCCATGAGAGAGCGCTACGTTGCTCTCAGCAAGTTGAGGCGTGGAATCCCTTCCCTTCTCTGCCTGAAGAGATCTACTTGCACATCTCTAACCTTCGGAAAACTTCTCTACCTGATAAACTGTTGGGTATGTTGGTGTCACCTGCATTTCTCTCATCCAGCACATCCTTAAGTATGCCACCAAAGGTGGAATAACTTTTATAGGGAGAATGGGAGAGTCCCAGCCACCACAGAAAGAGCAATGCTCTGCTAGAATATGGAATATGGAGAAAACTGAATCACTTCAAGAAGGCAAAGACATTGAATCTTTATATCCCATAACTTCAGTTCTTGGGTAATGTGATGTTCAGCATTTAGTCTAGACTGTAGGATTCTGACCGTGTACGGGAATTCACACAATGCCTCTGTAGCACATAGGAAACTTGTACACCCTGAATTAGGTCTTAGAAAAAGAAGAGAGGGGAAAAAAAGTAAAAATAAATTGTCATATTCTTACTTGCACAGTCCCACTGCTTATTTGTAGGGAAGATGGGTACTACTCCGGTCACGTTTGGAAAAGCAGCAAGAGTCCCAGCTGCCAGATTTATGAGATGAACAGAGGTATGGTTTATTGAATAAACCCCCAGCCATCAGGGCTGAGGAATATGCAGATCTGTGGATCTTGAAAGAGCCTGGATGGGAGATACATTTTACCTTGCATTGACTATTCCTGAGTGTTCTGAGAAGTAGGACTTTAAATGCTCGGGAAACTCTACCAAAGACATTTCAGGCTTGTTTAGGTGTCTCAGGAGTTAGGTAGCAGCAGGATAAGGATAAGCCATATTTTGAAATAACATGGCTAATCTGATTTATACATCCTGGTTTTGTTTTTTGATCCAGTCCAAAGCTCAGACTCCATTTCTGTCTTAAAAGAGAAAGGGAGTGCACTATAATTGCATGAGCGTAAGATATCCAGACAGTGTAAGTGAAATAATGTGTAAGAAATAGGCAGCTTTTTATCCAGCTGAAAAATTCAAAACTGATCATGAATACTTCCCTGCTGAAATAGGAAAAGGTTTTGCAGCTGTGCTAAGTTATGCCTGAGATAGCAATTTTCTGCATGTATTCTGGAAGTGATTACTATCTCAGTGATACTCCCAGCTGAGAGAAAAAAAAAAAAAAGGAAATTATGATGATGATGACAGTTGAGTTACCTCCAAATTCAACATGTCATGGAGTTAGTAGAAGTACAAAGTAGATAAGAGACATAAGGAATTGGAACATCTTTAACATTGTCCTCGGCTATTTATGAGTAATAATCTACTTTTTAACAAATGAGCAAGAACTTTGAATTTTACTGATGTTCTTTTCAGTTGTACCATATTAAATATATCAAGTGTGTGTGTTGCTTTAATTGATATTAATAGATCAATTACATTTCTGATATAAGTTTCAAAAGTATACGAGAATTGTTTGTGTTCTGCAACAGGAAGATGAGACTCAGAAGACATAAAAGAACTACAAAAAACTGTGGAATCTTTCTCTGTAACTTAAAATAGCTTGTGTGATGAAGAAGGAAGTTTCTTTCTGTAAATCTGTCTTCCAATTCGAGTGGAAGATACATTTGAACCTATTGGAGTACATTTGTTCTGTGCTTCTACAAGGAAAATGCACCTGACTTTCAATACTGTGTAGTTCAGGCAGTGCCGCAACACTTCTTGGTCTTTCTCAGGCTCTGCATTTTTCTGAAGTTAGATCATGGAAAACAAGATATGGAAGTGAAGTTACCGGCCCATCAGATAGTAGTGAGAAATCTATCAACCAGTCCATTTTAATTCATTTGTTATGTTTTACTGCTCTGCACTGTAAAGAGTATAAAACCAGTATGTTGTTTCCCATACATGCGCAGGAGTAAACACGTACTGACATTAAGTTTATAGTGATATTTGTTTGAAGTCTTACCCTTCAGTAGGATAATAAGCTGAAACCAACAATGTAGTTAAATTCAGGTAGAAATAAAGTCATGGTTATAATAATATGTGCGCATGTGTGTATGTGTGGCTATGTAAAACTCTGATATGAGAAGACCATAAGATAACATCAAATGCATTTGAAAATGAGACTGCTTGCAGGAAAGAATGAAATTATCTTGCTGAAAAGAGCAAGCTGACAGATTCTAATGGTTGTTCATATACTGTGCACGATAAACATTCAGCTTATCTTTCCAAGAACAATAAAATTTCATGTACTACTGCTCGACATAAGAGTTATTTTTACATATCTCCATGCCACTGACTCTCTTGTAAGTTAATCTCATCTCTCATCAATTTTTCACCAGCTTCACTCTGATGTTGATAAAGGAGATGGTTCCATCAAATACATCTTGTCAGGCGAAGGGGCAAGTTCCATTTTCATTATTGATGAGAACACGGGGGATATTCATGCTACAAAGAGGCTGGACCGAGAAGAGCAGGCCTACTACACACTCCGAGCACAAGCACTAGACAGGCTGACTAATAAACCCGTGGAACCAGAATCTGAGTTCGTCATTAAGATTCAGGATATCAATGACAATGAGCCAAAATTTCTGGATGGTCCTTACACTGCTGGAGTTCCTGAGATGTCTCCTGTGGGTAAGTGCAAAATACGCTGTTGGTGTTGTGGGAAATCTGTTCCTATTGCCTTTTACAAAATTTCATATTTTTTTTTCTGTATTGAACTAAGCTACTTAATTATCTATGAGGCACCTGCAACAGTTAGATATTTCAAGACTTAACTGGAAATAGCATGCTAGATTAAGTATTTACCCTTTCAAAAATGTTGTAAAACTCAAATAGGTATGTAGGGATTCAGATAAGCCTGTTATGGTGTATTTCTCATTCCAGTGCCCAGAGGCTTTGTTTTGTCATTCTCATTAACAAAAATAAATTTCTCACCTAAGCTGTGGTACTCAGAGGTGATAATATATCAATTTGTTCAGATAAAATCAGTTCTTAAAAAGACTCTTCAAATTCCTGCTAGTGCGTAGCATAAAATTTTTGTTGTGTTGCATATATAAGTAACAGTTTACTGTACATCTTTTCTAATACTGAAAATTCAGCTCTCTGGGAAATATATGAAAGCAGCACAGACTGGAGTACAATTTGAAATAGATTAAAAATTCCAGTGGAATCAGAGAAGAATGTCTTTCAGAGGCTTCAGATCCTCTGTTGGAAAAGAAGAAATGCTAATTTTCCCTGAGTTTGAATTAGGGAAGAATTTAAACATCAAATCCACTGTCTCTTTGTTTTAAAGAGAACAAATGCTCATCTGTTGTCAGGTGCCACTGTTCCTTTGAAAGCTGACTGATATAGACTGGATAAGAGTTTGGCCCAGAGACATTTCAGTAAATTTTCCTTTAACCTGAAATTATAAATGTAAACATAAAGCTTAAAAAAACAAAAACAAAAAAAACAACAACAGAAGAACCTACAACAACAGAAGTATCTACCTCAGTGGAAATATGTGTATAGGAAGTCTCACTTCAGGTTAAGAGATGGTGATTGAAGTTAGAATTTTCTTTGCTTGACTGATTTTGAATCATATCAAAATTTGATACTCCTACAGTAAGACTGCCCATATAGAATTTGCTATAGTTTCCTCAATACTGTCTCCTGTGGTTTTGGGTGTCAAACAATGCCACTGAATTAGAGCTGGAGAGAGAAAAAGAATCTTTCCTGCCTAAGTGCCCTGCAGCAACTATTAGTCAACATTGGTTTTATATTTGAAACTCAGCTTAGGAGCCAATAAGAGATAAGAAAAACATTGCTAATGAGTTTTTGATTTATTTATCTTACTAAGCAGTGAGAATAGACACTCTTTCTCATTTGATACTTGGCGTTTGTTTGTTTTACCTCAAACACTATGTGGATGGCTGAAGAGACAACAGTAGCCTTGGAAAGAAAGTTGGACACCACAGCTTTTGAGGAGCATCAGGGAGGAGATGAGTCGAGATACACTGCTAAGAACTTTTTACTGCTGCACTTTGGAGAAACAGGGATAATCTAAGACCATAAAACCTAAATACTCAGCACTCCAAAAATATGTTCTGTAAAAAATATATCTTTTTTTGCTATTTTTTAATTGGTGTTTTGTTTTAGAATTAGATTATTTAAGTGAGCTGCAGCATGCAGCAATGATTAGATTTTTGCACCTTTGTCTTGGGTCCTGAAGAGCAATATCTCCACATTTCCCTTTTCCATGAGTTACCTATGTCTTGACCTGTTCTGGCATATTAACATATGGACAGCTACTACTTACCTACACACACAAATCCATGCCTCTACCACTCATCCACGCTCCATTTGTTCCAAAAATATATTGGGAATCAACCTGTGGGGAGTGCACAGTGTGCAGCGGAGAACATAAGGACTATCTTTAAAAATGACCTGCTTTTGCATATTTGGTTGAATCTTTACCACATAAATGACTGAAAGAGTTCTCTTCCATTCAGACTGCAACATCAAATACATATTTAACTTAGGTGGAATATTGCACAAAATCATTAACAGAGACTTTTGCACTCTCTGGAATATGTATTGACTAAAGGCGGTTTCATCTTCATGAACTTCCTGAAACTGTACATTTTAAATATCTTCATGGTTTGTATCACACAACTACTGAATACTGCATTGTTACTGAATTAAGGATTACCATGAAATGCCTGTGTGGCGCTTGTCCTACATAGTCACATAGATTCATAGTTAATTCATATAACATGATTTTTAATTAATCACCCAAAGCATTCATAAAATATTAAGAAGCAACACAGTATCTCTCTCCTATTTTGTTTAAAATTATATCCCTGACAACGATTTTTAATTGTATATTACACAAAATGAAAGAGATCACAGGATTATAAACCCAAATCAACTATAAAGCTAGGAGAACTATAACCTTTAACCTAAAGGGTAGCTATGCAAGTATAATGATTCTGTATTTCATTTGGCAAATATTTTAGGACATTATCTAAGGCTAATTGAAGTAAATCTTTTCTGTTATTTGAAATGGCTTCGGGTCAAGTTCAAATGATATTTGGGTCAGGTCCAATTATATTGATTATCCTGAACAGGGTAAATATCTTGATGGCTTGTAAATCTATTCATAGCAAAACCCTCAAAGATATAGCTTGTCTGAAAATCATAGGGCTTTTTTTTAAAGTATGTCTCTTACGTAAAAAATCTAGCAGTCTTATATTTCAAACAAAAAGATTGCAAATTTTAGTTAAAGAACTATTTAAAAAGTGTTACTGTAATATTGACAAAAAAAATAGCTGATGTGAGAGACGGGTCTGTTTGGCTTATAGCCAAGGGAGCTGAGGATAAAAATTCCAATACCCAACATAGTGTTGGTTTTGTTTACTCTTCTCTACTCTCCAGACATGCCAACAGCTTTGCTTGTTACCCAGCACAAGGATAACCACATTTGTGCCACATTTATTGTTTCTCATTGAGATGGGTAGAAACATTTGATCTGTACCAAAGGAAAAAAAGAAAAAAAAATCTTGACGTCATGCTTAAATCTGGTACAAGTGGGTAGTGGTTTTTGAGAGCCTGAATGAAGGCAAAGTGTCTCTCTCCGGTCATAAGCCCCCTCTGCTTCACTTTATCTGATGTTGCTGCTGCGCTGGGACTAGTCTTAGGTTTTGTCCCCAAGTGAAGGCAACTTATTGAGGCTGTGGGAGGAGAGAGAGGAGGTGAAGAAAGTAGAACCTGCCTCCAGGTGCTGTTTCTCCCCCTTCATACTCCTGGAGGGAAAAGGCTGTGGAGGCATTACTGCATCAGCTCTGAGCAAAGGCCAGTGGCAGAAGCACAGAAATACCAGATAGTACAGAGCAGAACCAGACCAGGCTGTTGCATGTAAAGACTAAACAGCTATTATGGATAACTTGATAGTAAAGGTGTTTAATATTTCTAGTAGCAGCTGATATTACATAGAAATATGATGCTGTCATGGAATTGTTTTGTGTATTGCACATATTACACATCACTAATTCATATCAGTCAATGCCTTTAATAACTTAGTGCCTTTAAGGGTCTATTTTTAATTTTTTAATGTGGCTACAATTCAATTGGTAAGGGTTGGTGCAGTTTCAAAAAAAAAAAAAAAAAACATTTGTTAAGTTCATCTAGTTTTAGAAACCAGTTTTCCCTTAAATGATTTCAACAATCTTAAAAACAGAAGTAGCACAAGCATCTTTCATGCAAATTAATTAAAACACTTTGGTAACATACCACAAAAGTTGCTAGCAAGCTTTTTAAAAACTCTGTGCAGAGGTTTCTAAAGCAATAAACTCAGCGATTTAAAAAGGATCTCTTTGAAGGATCTCCAACTCAAAATAAACTTCAGCAACCAGTTTACCTTTATCTAACCCTCTCACAAAAAGTTTGATCTCTGCGACGTTGGAAACGTTGCTGAGTCTTGACTTGGGTAAATTAAAGTACAAGAAACATCCTAAATTTAAGGTCCTCTCTGCAAAACCCCCTCCCTTACTTTTGCTCTAATATTAGAACTTAAATAGGTCAAGTTCTCAGACTACTGTTAAAAGCTCGGTTAAAAATGATAGCTTAAACATTCTGGAAAAAAAGCAGAAATCTGTGCCAGCCACACAAAATTCAGTCTGATATTAGTTAATATCAATAAAGAAATATGTGAAACGCCCTTTGATTAACAGCACAGATTTTTCCCTCAGTATTTGCTGCAATTGCAGAGGAAGTTTATGAAGTTGCTACACATAGAATTCTTTTTAATGAACTGATACTGAAACTTTGTTACAAAGACATAATAATAGAGAAAAATATTTGTAGAGGAATCCATATCTGAGAGTGAAAGACACTTTTTCAGTAAATAGCCCCTTTTTTTTTTTTTTTTTCAACTCATAGCAGATACACAAACTGTAAAATATTTAAAGTTGTAGTTGTGAAGCTATGGGTTAAAACAAGTCAGTAATGAAAGTTTGAAGCAGAGTTAGTGTCCTGTTTACACCTGCAGCCTAGCGCTCTGAATAATGCTGCCATAAACAAGATTTACTAGGACACTCATTTTGTTGGATGAAGATGTGGTGCCATTTGTTGAAAGTCCCACGTTACCTGTGAATCCTAATCTTGGACTCAGGTATGACAGTTCACTGCCTGCGTTATGGCATAGGGCAAAGTGTTCACAAATAAAAGAAAGACTTAATTTCAGTGCAGGAAAACAAACTCTCCTTTTGTAAGATGATGCAGTTGGAATTATGATGCAACTACCCATTTTTCCTCAACCTATACATTTATTTACTATCCATAAGAATCCATAGAGCTTTATTGGTTACTTCTTTTTTTTTTTTTTTAAGGAAAATAAGTGTATGAATTTGACATCAATCTATTGCAAGAAAAATTATGACAGCTCTGTGTTGCAGTGAATTCCTCTGAAGGAATTCCTAGTCTTCAAGAGAAATCTGCTTTCTCTGGAAAAATCTCCCGAAATCTTCACATACTAATCTTTCCATGCATTATGTTTCCTTGGAACTGCTTTTCTACATGTAGGGCTTTTCACATAGCATACCTTATGTTAGCTTGCATATTCTTTTTAAAAAATATATTGTGCTGAAATCTCCCTCTCGGCATGGAAGCTCAAAGTTTTTGGGCGCAACTGGTAAAGACATAACGACAATAGCCGTTGTTTTAAAAGATCTTTGCCCCATGAGGTTTGAGAGAAGCTGATTAGCACAAAGGGACGAGAAAAGTGTGATTTAGTTGCTGATTACACTCCAGTGGGATGAGTGCATAAAGATTTAGTATTAGAGTTTCTACCTAAAATAATTCTTTTTCTAAAGGACCTGTGTGTTTTAGGAGAGAGCCAATTGGATTCAGATAATGACTTTATACATCTCACAGAATGTGGAGGGTTTGTTTGCTATATCAATAGATTTTTACAGCAAACAAGCACTTCTAGCTTGCAGGATTTCCAAAATGTCTGCGTTGAGGTTGCAGAGCCTGTGATTTCTTTGATCTTGTATTGGTCTGGAGTCCTTGAAAGCAACAAGAGCAAGGAGCAGAGATGTAACTGTGTGTGAGGCTTATAAGCACTTTTGCCAATATTTGCAGACATTGTAAGCTTCATTGGCAGGGCTTAGGGACTTTGTAAATGTGGTAAGCCCGGCTTTCACAAAGAACACAGGATGTCAAATAGTCATTATGATACCCTTGTACTCAAAAGCTGGAGGGACTCTGGCAAGTTTAAAATAGGTCCCTGTATGAAATTACATTATAGAGTAATCTATAAAATCAGTTTGACATACTGAATCAAAGCTCTCAGCTATTGGTGAACAGAAAATTGATGTATTTTAAGTCCCATAACTGATAAATGACTTGATGGATTAACTACCAATTTTCTTTTTAAAATTTCCATCTACTTAATAGTTGCATGTGAAATTTCAGGTTGAGAATAACCTTTTCCCCGTCCAAAAACGTTAGATAGTTCACAAGAGAGAAAAATTGCATTTAAAATAGAATTGCAATAATAATACTTTGTCATGGATACTTCAGGAAGAGAGATCAGGAATATAGGTTAGTTAGGCCATAACTTAAGTGAATAAAGTTATGTTATGAATGATCTTTTCTGGTCAGAATTAATTCAACCAGGTCCTATCGTTTGTAATCTGTACCATTTTATGGAGGGCTGCACTTAATCCTCTGACCCTCCAAACCTTCATCCTGGTCCCAGGACCTGTTTATGATTGTCTGGTTAACAGAATTAAAAAGCTGAGGAAAATGGGTGGGGAACATACTACATCAGACATGGAGAATTTCAGAACTTTGTGCCACCCACTTTCTGAAAAAATCCAAATAAAACTGACCAGAATACAACTTACGTTAAGTTCACCCTGGACATTTGCTATTGCAGCTTATTCTTAAAGTGTAATTTCTAGACTTGCTGCTCTCATTTTCGCATATCAAAAATGTGTTCATTTGGAAAATGAACACTCTCTTTAACAAATGCTTTTCTCCAATCTTGTGTCTAAATACAGTTTATGAAGGGATCTGATCCTCTTTTGAAGAACTTTACTGGTTGTCTGCCAAATTGCTACAGTATTAATTTTCAGCCTAACCTCTAAATGGTTCCCTGGGCTGTTGAACTGAAGGTCTAAATGTTCCAGACAATCTGCCAATGAAAAAAAGAAATCCTTTCTGGCTATCAAAGGGTGGTGACCATGGCCAAGACCCTGGCTCCCAAGTATTGTTTCATCCTGCTCTCAGCATACATTATGGTAGTTTTTGTACAGAACAAAACAAATGGGAACTGACATAGAGAACATAACAAATAGGAGCTGGATGCAGCACAATATCCTCACAAAATATGTCTCTCAGTTAGACATTTTGCTTTCTTGTTCCTGTCAACACAGAGATATTTCTTGTTTAAGAAATGTTTATGCAGCAGATTATTATCACAACTGATACTAAAATATTGCAGATTATTGAAAGAAATTAATACTTTTTAAAGGAATTTAGAGACAGCTCTCACCAAGTTTTTGTTTTGTTTTGTTTTGTTTTTTTCTGAAACAGAAACTGTTCAGCCATCTCTTTACAATAGAGTAAATAATTTTATAGGCTAAAAGTAATTTTATATATATATGTATACAGTTTTTAAAAGATATAGTACTTCCGTATGCATGTATATTTGAATCTCCAATTGCTTGTTACAATTTTAGCATGCAGACTTCAAAGGGAAACTATCACTATATTTCTTACTTAAGCATACGTTAGGCATCACCATCATTTAAGAAATATTGTTCACATACCCTCCACGAACCAAAGGCAGAGATAGAGATGGCGAGCTACTGAGTGAGATATTTTTTATCGCTGTGAGTCAAAGGCTGAGAATATTTGGGAAGACGGAACTCTGTAATAGCTGATATTACCGGTTTACAAAGATGACCTTCTACTTGAAGCTGAATCAGAATGGAAATGATAAATAGTTGTGAAAAAGCCACCTCACACTGTTACAGATACATATTGGCACAGCATGTTGGATACATGTAGTTCAGATTTTTGGACCTTTTATGTACAATAGTCCATTAAACATTTTGCAGGTACCTCTGTGGTTCAAGTGACAGCCACTGATGCGGATGATCCTACTTACGGCAACAGTGCTCGAGTGGTTTACAGCATATTGCAAGGGCAACCTTACTTTTCTGTGGAGCCAAAAACAGGTAACTTTCCATAAACTCTCTGCAGTAATGCTGAGAAAAAAGAAAATGTGCATTAAAACTTGCTAGAAACTTATTACTGTGGTCTCTTAGTTAATTGAATACATTTGGATTTTCTTTATCTTTTAATTTCTTATTCTTCAGAATAGATTATGAAAACCACACACCTGAGCTATGTGATAAGCAGACATTGCTGGAATGGGAATTTTTATCTTGTCAATCTGACAGCTCCCTGGTCTGCTGCCTGGTGCTGTCTTTCTGATCAATGAAAATTTCAAGATGCTGTGAACAAGTTTTTTGCAGATGTTTGTTTTAGAAATATCTAGATGTCACATGGCCAGATTTCCTTAGCTATAGGTTTACAGCATGATCACGTCTCCATTCTACTTTTTAAACTGGAGGGGTTTTTTTGTGGAAAATATATCATTTCTTTATTAGTTTGAAGAAGAAAGCACTGTACTTTCTATCCTTATCTGATATAACATTTTGCTACCACTTTCAAAACAAATTACTGGTAGAACATTTTTTTTACTAATTTCATGACATTTTGTGAACATCTTAAGCCACAACAACATATAACCTATAATGCTCTGTCGGTTTAATAAACATTGCCCATTCTACTGTATCATTTCATAGAGCAGGAAAATAAGTTCTCACTTGGCTCTGTTCAGTTAGATGTCTGAGCTTTCACTCACACCAACATGGAGAAGAGTTAATACCTTCATTTCAGAGACAGACAAGTTGAAACAAAAGAGAAACAACTATTTACCCCATTTATAGCAAACAATCTGCGATGTGAACCAGATCTGAATCCCAATGTTATGACTTAAAGGCCACACTTAAATTTGTGTAAATAAGCACTATAATTATTTTCATATTGCAACAGGTCCAGCCTCAGCAGGGTTATATAACACTTTCTTTTTCCCCACAATGAGTATGATTTATAGCAGTTTTCTTTCTCTCTCTCTCTCTTCATGTACAATGTATATTGTAATAATCACTGCAGACAGCTCTTGAACAATAACATAGCAGTTTCTGCTAAATAAAAATCTTTAAAGATTCAGACTAAAATGTTTGCATACATTTTCACTTTGATGTGATACTCAAATTTCTTGTGTGCATGATAATTACCTTCCAAATGATTGGTTAACATTGCCTGGCAATTTAGCCACGATAGGAAAACAAGCAGGCCAGAAGAAACAATGTAAAAACAATACCATTATGAAATTGTATGTTAATTTTATTTTAAGATGTCTTGTAAAACGAGTGAAATAGTGCCAGACAGTCTGTTTGTGAAATAAATGTTTCAACTGAGAGATGATTAATGACAGGTCCTGCTTTCATAAGGGAAGAAAGAAATAAAACTCTAACTAAACATTCAACAAATATCTGACGAAGAGATATGTGTCCCAATGTGCTTCTCCTTTACTTAGTTTGTTGATGTTTCCCTTGCTGCTGACACTAAGTGCTGGTGGAGTAAATGGCTGTGTCTCTGGAAATCAGAGTTAGAGGCTGTACTGTGTACTCAGCATGAAATATTCATAAAGTCATGTTTTAAGAAGGCATATTTATTTTCTGATCTATATCAACAGAACTGAAAGGATAAGACATGGAGCTTTCTTCTGGTTTTCATTTCAAATCAATCAATTACAAATTGTATGCAGATCGTCAAGAGGATATAACAAGAATACTTCAGATATTACACAATTTCCATTAATAAATAAAAAATCTCTTAATTACATTAATGCTACAGAAGTGGGTGCTGTTAAAGCAAATACATGGTAAAATAAGATAATTTCATATATACATGGAATGTGGAATGATATCAGTATTAGTGAAAGTTGATTATGTGAATGACTATTCAAGACACTGTGAAATTAATCTTGACCTTGGAATCTTAAAAATGAATGTGGAATATTCTGTTCTTCTTAGCTCTAAAAGAGTGGGAAATCAAACAAAGAGGATGATATCTCCCAGAGAAGGGAGTGTTACCCAAGACATTATGAAGTCTACAGTTCAGGGAGAAGATATTTGGAAAAAACAGTCATGGATGGCACTACCCAAAGAATATAATACTAAGTAAAAATTGGTGGGTTTTGGTGACTTCTTAAAATAAGGTTGTAGTATGTCAGATCAACTCCTAGACAAAAACTGATATCAGTGTTGAAATGAATTCTTTCCTCTCTTGTTGTAATCATTGATCTACTACTACCTTTTAAAGGCAAGCTCAGCTTTCATCGTAACATATTTGCATGCGTGTCCATTGACATATCTTGTCTTACTGCAGGTGTTATCAAGACTGCCCTTCCAAATATGGATAGAGAAGCCAAGGACCAATACCTACTAGTTATTCAAGCAAAGGATATGGTTGGACAGAATGGTGGGTTATCAGGGACTACATCTGTAACTGTCACCCTGACTGATGTTAATGACAACCCACCCCGCTTTCCACGACGTAAGTTACTTTGTAAAAATATGACTTGTGATATTATTTCTAAACATCATTAGTTTCCTTACACATGCTTGTTTTAAACAAAGATTAAAAGTGCTCAGCTTCCATGTATACTTTGGGAATAACTGACAGCAAGGCTGCTGCTGCTGCTGCTCATTATTATTATTATTATTATTATTATTATTATTATTATTATTATTTAATTATTATTATTACATTGTAAGTATATTTTTTCTTTAGCTAATATATTTCAGATAAGAAATTATGTACATTTATTAATGTCCTTTACTTCCTCTATGAATAAGAAGACAAAAAAGGATACACCTTAACAGATATTTAGCTTGTGCCAGTTGATTGAGGATGCATAGTTCTTTAATTTGGTTCTTAATCCTTCATATTCCTTTGGCATTTTAGCAATATTTCTCTTGTGCACACAGTGTTTTCTAAGGAGTTAATCACAGAAAAGCTGGATATTCGTCTTCCTTGCATTTAGTTTCTTTGACTAAGGTGGCTTTCTTCCTAACAAAAGCAAGGAGTACACTATTGTACACTCAAATGTGAAGAGCTCAGTTTATTAATAGCACTTTGCCTGGGGTGCTTTTCTCTTTAAAAAAAAAAACAACCAAAAGTCCTTGCTAAGTAGAATTAAAATAACATGAAGAATATATTCACATCCACTACAGCTTCATGTCCAATAATATAAAAAAATATCTGTACCTAATAGATTTCCTGTTATTTCAAGCCACCAACCACCTGAAATAAAGTTATTTTTGAAGGTGAGGATGTTATTGGTTACACACAGCACTCAGATATCCTTTTGACAGCACATATATCATTTTCTACTTGAATGAAAAACCTGGAATTTTCAAGAATTCAGATGGTGCACTTACTGTTAAAGAAATGAATATACATCAGTATCTAGTCATATTCAAATTGCGAACTGACTAATCAAGATATACAGCTATAAAAGAATAAGAGTTTGTATTGATATTATTTGACTTACTGGCTGTTTTTCTTCTTTTGTGGAAAACAAAGTAAAATATTTTCTGCATTGGAACTCCTTCCTCCATTGGAACTTCTCTCACTGTAGGAATTATGTCCATAGTACTTCAAGTAGAGTCCATCATAAGGAAAACCTTGCAAAAAAGGGATAATTCTATTGTTTAAAGAAACATATTCTTGTAGTCTAAGTAAATATTCGAGTGTATGATTTGAAGGGAGGTAGATTTTAAGAAGGTGAGATTTTTTTTTAGCCTAAAGTCCCAGACGACTTTAAATTCATTAGATTTTTAAATTTCACAGGATCATATCAGTATAATGTTCCAGAGTCTTTGCCAGTGTCTTCTGTGGTGGCAAGAATAAAAGCTGCAGATGCAGATGTGGGACCTAATGCTGAAATGGAATATAAGATTGTGGATGGTGATGGTCTGGGAGTATTTAAAATTTCTGTCGACAAAGACACCCAGGAGGGAATCATAACAATTCAGAAAGTAAGTCTGATTTTTCTCAACGATTCTGTTTGGTTCTGTGCAAGATGAGGGCAGGTAATGAGAGTATGAGCTTCTGTTTCCTAAGAGCCTTAACTGCTATAAAAGTGTCCACTGCCATGTTTCATCTTGACTTCAGTATGGGCATGTGTGTGTGTGATTTTGAGCTTTTTTAATGACTTACACTGAAAATTCATGTAGGTTTTTTTGTCAGAAGCTGCATTGTTTTGATGTGTTTTTTTTTTAAAGCTCCTGCACAACAACTCTGTATGAGAATCTAATCTTTAGCTTTGTTTGTGTTAAACAGAAAATGTGAAAATATATCTTACAGTAAAAATGCATGCTCCAAATACAAAATGGATCTCAAACATAATTATAAAAAAATCCAAAAATCTAATTGTCTTTCTCTGGTGTTGTTTTAATCAGAAGACACACATTACTATTGTTAAAATTATGTACCAGTAAGAACAGTTGCTATACAAGATAATATATAAGAAAAATATTATTTTAAAAATGGAAATATTTAAAAAGTTGTTTTTTCTTCTTAGCTTTCTATATGCACAGTTAGAAAACTAATATTTTAAAATTGAAAAATCTTGTTTATATAAAATATTAAAGCTCAGCATTCTTACCTTACTGCAACACATTTTAAAGAGTATACTTTTATAAAATAACAGTGTGCTGAAATATTTTGCAAGGAAATTTTAATTTTGAGGAGAGCAGGAAAAAAATCCCAACACCTTAGACAGAATAATCATTTCTCATATAATTTCACACTCTTAATATTTGAGTGCTTCACGATGACAATACTGAATCCGTGGCCCTAACACTGCTAAGCACTTTAATACACCCTAAAATGTGGGACTGACCCGACGTTTTAGAATATGTGTAAGTAATTTCCTGAAGAAGGACCTTTCTTTGTAGTCAATATGATTCCATAGCAGATTTTTCTTCCCTATATAGTCTTTAAACTCTGTAAATTTCACCTAACAGTTGTGGGTTTTTTTGGTTTTTTTTTCCTACCTTCAGAACATCAATTCCTTTCTAAAACAATATAAAACTTCAGTAGCATTTCTCCTTTGAAAAAAGTAAATACTGCATGGTGTTGCAAAGCAATACGCTAATTCTCTGATGCCCTGAACACCTACTGAGAGCTGGTAAGCATCCATAGATGTCACAGCAAATGGAGGATGTTCAGCACTCTTGAAAGATCAGACTCTAATATGTGTAATGTGAATCATCTTTTTTCAAGGCAAAAACATCCACCTCAGGTTTCTTGCAAACTATGCTAATTTCTGCTTAGCATGTTTGAAATATAAGTGATGAAGTTAGTTGTCTCTTTGTTCAACAGCCATATTCAATGTGGCTCCTTCAGTTTGCTTGTTTAAGGTTTTTAAGCAAAAATCTTAAATCAGTTGGGGGCTTCAGGAATCTAATTTGAGAATTGATGAGTTCATTTTAAGTTTTAGTATGCTCTTGTAGTCATCGTGTTTGTTCCTGGAATATCCTGATTCCAGTGTTGTACAGTGGATCAAATAGTTGTCATTTATTATTTCTATAATCCCTTTAGCTAGGAAACTGAATTGGACTTTTCAGCACTGAACATTTACCCTGAGAAGTGTCCTATGAAATAGCTATTGGACTACATTAAGAAGGTTACAAAATTTTGACCTGGTAAAATGCTCCAATTTGCTAATCATTTTAAAAGCTAGATGCTGCTATATTTGGACACAAGAAATCAGATTTTTTTTTTCTCTGCAGTGTTAGAACTTTTCTTTCATTTTCCTACTGTTTTCTACTTACTTTCTTCTGCCATACCCAAAGGTGAGTCCCCACACTGAGGGACACCTCCCAAACCTCTGGATGCCTTTAGCTCTTCATTTGGACTCCAGGGAATTTGGTGCCTTGCCCAAGGCTGAAAGACCCTCCCTACCAACCCTCCAGAGAACGTTGGTTAGGAGGGAAGAACGTAAGTGAAGAACTCAAGCACAGTGGTTAACAGGCAACTGCAATTTGTTTTCTGGAGGACATATGCATTGAAGACCATTAATGACAGTGTATGCAGGTTAAATGGTCTTCAGCTACCAAGCCTTACCTGCCAGGTCACTATAGAGTTGGGCAGAGGTTATACTTGCATGATAATGTGTGGTTGTTTGTAAGGAATTGGTGAAGAAATTAAATCTGAAGCCTGGAATCTGCCTGAACATTTTATGATCGGGCACATGATGCTCTGTATACCTCTGAGTGCAATTCTCCTTTTCATGCCCCTGAAATCAACTGAGGCATTCAGAAACAGCTCAGCCTCAAAACACATGCCCATCATTTGGAACTTGTGTGTATTTCTATGCTCAGATGACATGTCTGTGTACACATCAAGCAGTGAAATGCCAAGACAAAGACTTCTGAAAAGGCACGCTTTGGTTCTAAATGCAAATGCATGCTTTAGCTTTTCATACTTTTGCTGCAATCATACATACGAATCAGCAGGTCAGGCATGAAAATCACTGCCAGTATCTCTGCGCAGCTGAAGGCACAGCTCCATTTTTGTGCTGGGTGCTGTGAACAAAGTTTGGCACCTGGTTATTGGAGTTCCATACACAAACTCAGGATTTTACATTCTGTTTTTAGAAGGATAACCATTTTGAGACAATTTGAAAAGTTGACTTCCTCACTAAAAACTAAGATTTTTTTTTTAACACATAAGGAGCATCAAGTAGAAAAAAAATTGTAAAAAAAAAAAAGAGAAGTGAGATTTAAGAATTCAGTGAGCAAAGCAGGATTTTGGTATCCTCCAAGTGGGTGGAATATGAAAGAAAATGCCCAAGGATCAGCAGAAAATGCAAAAAAAAAAAATTTATATATATAAATTCAGGCAAATGAACTTTTTTTAAGCAGATATACCAAAAATTGTGATATTAGAAAAAGAAAAATATTACATGGCTACGTATTTCCCAAGATTACTTGTGTATAATGGACTTGACTAATAATATATTGACTTGATAGCTGACAAAATTGGTGAATGAGATTTGAGTGTGTTTAATTTTTGGTTTGGTTTGGTTTTTTTCCATCCACATTTGAACACATTTCTTCTCTGCATCCTATGACACAGAGACTTCAAAACATTGTCTGCAAAAAAAAATAAAAATCATGGTTTTACTCTAATAGTGATATTACTTGAAATACGGAATGTATTCTTTCTTCATTTGTATCTCTTCTGTATTGCTTAATCCAGATATCTCTTTGGTTTGCACAGTTTATTCAGGATGGATTTTTCTCTGAACAGTTTGAAAACAGTGCTATTTTTCAAATAATAGTAGTAGTTCTGCTCATAGTTTTTACAGCCGTGGCAGGACTGGGGATTACGTGCTGCTGAACATGCTAGCACTGTTGCTACCTAGTGCCTAATGTCAGTATATACTAGCTACTTGACTAAATCTTAGTTCTCAGTAACGTTTTGACAATAGTTGAAATTTTTGAAAATGGTACTCTTATTTTAACTCCCTTGACCATATGGAATCAGACAAGGGAGGAATACTTTCTCTGTGTTTTCAACCATTTGGTCGTTATCTCTCCAAAGAGTAAACAGTAGGCTTGAACTACCTTATGCAGCACAACTAAGGAGCATGTATACTGTACCACTGTCCAGTATTTGCTGCTACGTGGCCTTTCACATCATTAGGACACCTTTATTCTTTTGTCCTGGATAGGATGTTTGAATCAGAATTAAATTAATGAGATGTGAAGTTCATGTATTCCAGCAAGTTGCTTAAATTCATTCTAGACCCAGAAAAAAAAAGACTTTTTCAAAATATTACTTGGGACAAGGACTAACTTTTGTTCATGAATTTATGGCTTAAATAATAACAAGAGGTTAAGTCTGGGTAAAATTGACTTTTTTGTGAGATCAGTGAAGGTAGAATTTCATCTTATGACAGGAACTAATAAAGACAGTGCTGAAAAGTTACTCGGTTATTGGCATTAAAAAATAAAGTCCACTTTCTTCTGCAATACTTTAACTGAATTCATATGCAAAACGTTTAGCCAGCATGTATCTAGTGCGTAAGTTCTTTTTATGATGCTCTGTTTCTAACCTGCAATAGGGTATGAAAAATGCTAGAAGACAAAATTTATTTTCCAGAAGCTGGTATAAAAAAGAAGTGAATGGGACCCCTAAGCACAGTTCAGAGTGGTATTCTCAGCTTACAGGAAGGTTAGAACAGTGGTGGGAAAATAGTGGGGTATGTTCTTGTAACCCGCTATGTTCATACAATTTGTTGCCTAGTAGCTTCAAGTCACTGTGGAAATCTTCCTATTTTTTTCTTTCCCCACTTTCTCTTTTATTAAATAATAATGATAATAAAGAAATACAAATGTTTTACTTATCAAATGAAACAGAATAAAGCTCTTCCTTTATTTTTATCCTGTACAGAGAAGTCTAAAGATACCACCTACTCAAACTTCATGCTACATTTCTGATGTTTCAAATAGTAGGAGAGTTTGGCTATTCTCCACCCTGTAGGCACACTCTCTGTAGTGAATTCCTAAGTAGAGCTCAATTACATGTCTAAATTACTTTTAAGCAGGATTTAGGAAAACATCCACCTTATGCGATCTTTTCAGAAATAAAAAATGACTTGTATAGTTTTTGAAAAAATAATTAAGCATTTATATTTCTTAGTAATGTTTGAAAATTTTATCCTGGTTCACTCTGTGACTCAGTTCTCCATCTGTAGAGAAGGATCAATTCCTTCCTGTGGTTTCATTTATAATTTACATTCTTCTATCAATGCTCTGTTAGTAAGGACTCAGATCATTTGCATAGCTACATTTCACAGTGGTGAGGGTGTTTGGAAGGAAAGTGTAATTTTTCTGAATATGCTAGAGTTTTAAAAATGCATTGGATTTGTCTCTGCAGTAGCAACCTTAGAACTGAAGAGAAATAAAAAAGGCTGAAAGGTATATTTTTATTATATATATCATATGTGACTTTTTGGAAGGTTATGAATTCTGGTTCCGGCCATTTTGAAGTCTATGGAGAGATTTTAGTTGACTTAAGTGGGAAAAAAAAAAGCCTGAAGATGCTATAGAGAGAGTGTTGTCATGTCTTACTGTAGCAAGTGACAGGCCTTAAGAAGATTTCCTATGCCCCAGTTCTTGTTCTCTTTGACTTCATTTTTCCCCCCAGTACACAGCCCAATCACCAATATCACCAGACAATTTGAATGTTAGAGCAAAAAAAGTGAAAATGGTGTTGCAAAGTACTTTCTCATTGAAATTGACTGCTAAGCGATTATTCTAAAACCTGAGTTCATTCCAAAAGTAATACTGGCAATTATACAAATGGTGGGGGGATGTCTGTAAGCCTTGGAGTGAAGAGATATCTTTCTATTACTGTTAACATTTCACCTTTTTTTCAGCTGGAAAATTTTCTTTCAATTCTATATCAGAGTTTACAATGTAAGAACTTGAGGCTTTCTTTGAGAGATATCGTGCATTTCTTTGATGTATTGCAGTTTTCAATATAAGACCTCAACTGGGCTTAAAAATGGGATTTTCACGTCTGAAAAGTACGTTATTACAAAGTTACCATACAATAAAAACTGAACATTACAAAAACGAACTTCCCGTGAATGATAACTTCATATCAATCCTCTGTAATATAGATGGTTTTTTTTGTAATTTCCTAGACAGCATAAAATTCTTAGCCCTTAAAAGCAAAAAAAAAAAAAGAAATAGAAAGACCCCACAAACCCCCAAAGGAGAATAAGATTAATTGATCCTGCACAGGATGTAATCAGATAACACTAATGCACAGATATTAATGAAGCTGTCAAGCTCTATTCACTGTACTGAAGGACTGAGACATACATTGTGAGTTTAACCTTCAACACTGATGTAGTGATTTGTAGTCTGTTGACTTGGTATTCCATTATTGGAATCCTGTGCTTTTGTTATAGCAGGAAATAATGAACACATGATCCAAAGCCAAGTTAAATAATGCTCTCTGTATAGCAGACATCAGTGATAATTAGATAAGAAGAAAGAAAAAAAGGAATTCTTTTCAATTCACATTTTCAGTCTTTCATTAGTGTGTGTAGTATGCAATGTCTTCATTTTATTATCTACAAATTCTTGAAACATTTCCAGCAGGTCACGAACTCCAGCATACTAATCAGATCTTAAAGATTTTGTTTATTTTTTGCCTCTAAACTTGGTACCTGTGTATTCATCGTAGGATCTGAGGATGTGTATCTCACAGAAACAGACTGAGGATGACTGTGGCTTTTCTAGACATTGTCACACCCCACAGGAGACAGACTCTGCTACAAAGAACTAAAATAAAACAATATTACTGCCCCTGTGTAACACAATAGCATCTGACATTGTAAAACCCCTTTGCCAATCCATACTTCCCTCTTCTAAACACCAGCTGTTCCCCACTGTATATGTATATTTTGTTAACAAGGATCCTTATAGCTTCTGGAAACCAGCAGCAGCGTTGAGGGCCAGAAGATATCTGAGGGAATTCTAGGGCAGGATTCATGTTGCTGAAAGCAGATGTTTACTTATTCCAGTTATTGAGACTCCATTACTAGTGACTGTTGAAAAGCAGACATTCATGAGTAGATGGACCAATTTCTTCTCTATAAAAACTTTGCTACACTTGCAGTAAGCACCATATGGTGATTTTCTCAGATGTACGTGGCTAAGTTAGAGAAGGTGAAACCTGCTCTTAGTAAGCAAGCCTGTTTAGAATGTGCATCATCACCCTCAAGTCCCTTTCCTCAGGGATGCTTTCTAATACCTCATCCACTAGTCTGTATTGATAGCAAGGATTGTTCCGGCCCAGGTGTGTATCCCTGCACTTGCTCTTGTTGAACCTCGTGAGGATTACTTGAGCCCACCTCTCCAGCCTGTCCAGGTCCCTCTGGATGACATCCCATCCCTCAGGTGTATCGACAAGACCACACAGCTTGGTGTCATCTGCAAACTTGCTGATGTTGCTCTCAATCCCTCTGTCTATGTCATTGATAAAAATGTTAAACAGTACCAGTCCCAGCATGGACCCTTGAGGGACACCACTTGTCGCTGCTCTCCATCTGGACTTAAAACCATTGAGTACTACCCCTTATTTTTTCGAATAAATTGCAGATTTCGCTAGGCAATGGAGTAAAAGCAAGGGAATGTTGTCTTAGCAATCGTCTCTTTATGTGCTGATGTTCTCTAGGCACAGAAAAAAACAGAAGTTTGACAGTACACTCTTTGGCAAGACCCTTTACCTAGGAACTATAGGTTATCTTTCCCAGTAGATTTTAAAAAATCATCCCTCCCAACATACATTTTAATCTGCATTTAAATAAAAAAAAAAATCACAACAGAAAACTCAAACTGAAAAATTCAAATCCTTCCTGAAAATTAATGAATCATTGCAAATGACCTTGTTTGCCTTTAAAATATACTGAGGTGCTTTTGAGATAGTTGGTTATAACCCTTTTCTTGTTAAATAAGTAGCCAGATAAGACAGTTTCAACTGAAACATAATTTGAATCTGGGAAGGTCACCTCATATATACTTTCCGTTGCTGATATAGATTCATAGATTTAAAGTCCAAAAGGGACCTTGTGCAACTCCTCCTGCATAACACAGGTCAGATAACTTTGCTTGATAATTCTGCATCAAATCAAATTGAAAGCATACCAAGGAATGCAGATATTGCTATATTTTCCAGTCTGTAACCTCCCTCAACACTACACACATACGTGTGTGTGTCTCTGTCTTTCCCAAGACTTCTTAGATCACACTGAGCTCAGAATAACTGCCTATTATAGCTTTGAGTGAAAAGCAGTAAGGGGAAAAAATGTAGTAGTTAACAGCAGCTGGTCCGAGAGTAAAACAGAGGAACGGAGGCAGTAGGTCACAGAATAGATGTGACAGAGAAGAGAAAGTAATGAGCAAGCTACTGCATTTTCAAGACCTCCATTCAAATTAATGCTTACTATACCGGTAGGTCATAGATGAAAATGAGTTGGGTGGTTCCACCTCGTTCTGGACTCCAGTGGGCATTTGTCAATATCGCCAGGTATTCCTTAATATCAGGACACATTTAGTCCACCAAGTCCTTTAGGTGAACTTGACGAGAGAGAAAGCTTTTCAAGTCAGAAGTGATGTAAGCAAGAAGTACATGCTATGGGACAGAACAATTTTGATGAGACTGTCCCAGCTTTTCTATGTTGGATTAGCAAAATTGCCCCAGATTCTGTATTGTGGCATTTTTCTTCAAAGACTGATGTATTTTTGACAGAAAATTTTCTCACCTTTTCACGTTTTTCACAGCCATCTGGTGAAAGCCGCTACCATTTATTTATTTATTTATTTGACTAAATAGGAAAAATCAAAATCCTGGCTGTTTTCAGCTAATTTGTGAAGAATTGCACCATAGACATGGACATTGTACATACAATGTACTAATTTTAAGGACAAGAGAGGGATTCTGTTTTCTTCATTCCAAACTTTTCCTCTTACTCCTCCAGGATCTCAAAGATGAACTTTTTGTGGGGGTAATGAGCTTGTCAATACAGAATACCTAAGTGCAGAACCTTACTACTGCCTAACTGCTGCACTGATATGCCCTGAGGTTAAACATTTTTCTATATTGGCCCCAGGGCATTTCTGGGCTCCTAATTTTAGCTAGAAATGGTATGAAATTCTCTCCCTCCCTAACAAATAACTAACCTAAAATCACACAAGAAATTAACTAACCGTAGTCACTGAATTGCCTTTCTGATCAAGTCTCTTTTGAATATCCTAGCCCAGGTTATTTACTGAAGCATGCTAAGAAAAAGAGTTATTCAGTCCCTTGGAAATTGTCCATGGTTCATTTTTATGCAAAGAAGACCTCATCTTCTTTAAAGGAGAAAAATTAATTACTAATGAGCATTAAAAAAATCCAAGAAAAATCACTCAGCTTTAGTAACACATCACTGCATCAACTTTGTCTGAGAATTATGAGTAGTTTTCATCAAAGCTTATTCCAACTTTTGATGCTCTTTCTTGATGGTGTAGTAAAGCTGTGGTGTTATTGCAGAATAATAATAATTTGTGTTTGCATCACCTTTCATTAATGCCCTTCATAAACATTATTTAATTAAGACTTGCAACACTCCAGAAGTTAAATAATAATTGTTTTTTCATATTTATCTTTAACACTGACACTGATTTATTGCTTTGAGAAAGCACCAGTTTCTCAAGCCCTTTTTCAGTTTCTCTAGTAGAGGTACTGCCATTTCTGTTAGGACACTACTACACAGATAAGATTATTTACATTGACTATTATATGGAGGTAATTAAAAGTGAAGCCTATACCTGAGACAGATAAGTACCTTTGGAGGGCAAATTGAAGATGACTGACTCATCATAGTTCTTTCTCCTATTTACACATTGGTAGGCCTGGTGAATACCGTTCTTTCTGCTAACACCAGTAAATTAAAGGACATGCCTGGACACTGGAAAAGCATCATCTACACTTCTAAAGAGTTGGATTCATCCCTGCAGGACATTGCCCCAGGTCAACTGTCATTCTTTCCTGAATCTCTCCCTTAATTGAATTAATACAACAGACTCAATGGCAGAGTCTTGGGAATCATTTAATTTACTGGTATGGATGGACCTGTGGAGTTCTAGCTGTTGTATGAATATAGTGCTAACTTCACTAAAAAATGGCATCCTTATACATGAAAAATAATGTATTATAGACAGGCAATTTAAACAAAATTTGGAGTAGCTTGTGATCTGGAACACCTTTGCTGGTGAGAAAGTTGGACCCTGTCAGCTGAAGCTAACTCCTATACACTTTATTACCAGCTCTGACAGCAGTAGCAGTGGAAGTGTTTTAGCATTTTGTTGGTTCTTTACAATGAAATCCTAAAGTTGGAGATGAGACCAAAGATTGATGGGGTCCTGGTATCAGCAGGAGAGACTGTGCATATCTGGGACCATGCTGCAAGGCATAGGAATGTGTGCATTTTATGGAGCAGTCTTTAGTTCCCTGGTGAATCTGTCTGTAAATATTTTGGAAATGAATGAAGTCATTGCATTGTACTCCATGACTTTCCTTTGGAGAGACTTGGACCTTGTGAGGAATTACGCATTGCTTGCCACTTGACTCTTTCTGTTAAGTCTGTGGAAGTACTGGTCTAATAAAGCTCTTATAGGTCATCTGAGTAGTCTCTTGTTTGGTTGATATGTAATTTAAAACAGGGTGAATTTCATCAAGATTGTCTGGCCCACTGGACCAGGTAATATTAATGCAAGTAACCCACCTTGTCAAATCTGAATGGAAATAAAACAAATAAGTTACACAAGGATTGCATTCTGAGTGACATCAGTCTAGCTTTTGGCAGGTTCTGCCTGGACTACCAGACTTCAAGTTGACTACAGTCAATTCTCTGGTATTTAAAGGTGTGCTCAGATAATACTGACTGAGACAATCTCACTCAGTGGTGCCGGAATAGTTTGGTTCTGCTTGACCTCCTCCTCTATCATCCCATTCCTTTCATTTTCCTTGTGTCCGCTGTGGTGCTTACCTCACTAACTATTCAATAAGCAAGTTCAGCACACTAATTCTGCAGAAAATCAACCAGCCATCAATAGCACTTCCAAAAGGAAAAAATGAACTGGCTAATCAAAGGCTGAGAAACAGTACGTCTGGCGCTACCCAGAGAAACACTGTGTTGGAGGAGAAGGAAGCACAACATGTTCCCTTTTGGTGGTCGCAAGTTGAGAAATTGGTTCAGATCTTTCATTCAACACAACCAAAGTGGTCTGATAAACACAAACAGCTTACAACTGGATTTCTACCATAAGGATTTCTACCATAAGTATGTGTTAGGAGACAAAATAATTTTACAGTTGTAGTCTCGGCTTAGGATTTCTGTCTGTAGAGAGATCTCCGGTGTTGTGCCTGCTGCATACATGCTTGCCTTTCTATCTCCTCCTACTGTGGTTGTCCCATATGCCAACCTTTTATTATTAGCTTCTTTGATCCCTAAATTGCATTTAATCATATTCTTATCCCCTTCTGTGGATCAGTGCCTCTTCATTCTTAGAATCATAGAATAGTCTAGGTTGGAAAAGACCCTTGAGATCATCGAGTCCAACCATCTACCCTACTCTACAAAGTTCTCCCCTACACCATA
>JAOXNO010000013.1:102572508-102624391 GCA_028565335.1 Limnodromus scolopaceus | reverse complement strand
TTATTTTATCACTTTCTTACTTTCTTTTCCTTTTTCTGTCTTTCTCACCTTGCTCCTTCTCCTCCTTCTCCTTCTCCTTCTCCTTCTCCTTCTCCTTCTCCTTCTCCTTCTCTCTCTTTCTTTCTTACTATTTTGTCAAGAAAGGTCTTTGGCTCTTCAAATTGCATAGTAATAGTGTTAATAATTGGGAAATCTAAGGGCTGGCAGGAGATTGTATCCCAGCTACAGGGCCTGCCAAGACTGACTACATAGCAGAGGTGACAAGCATAGTCTCATGGGGAAGCTTGCCAGCCACAAAACAGCTGAAGAGCATTGCTGACCAACTAAACAACGGTGCTGGCATGAAAAAAATGAAATACAGTTGACATAAAATGAATAAAAAAAATCCAAACAAAAAAAAGTGAAAGGGGGAGAGCCTTAATCCATGAAAACTGTTGTTACTGTTTGTCTTAGAACTCTTTACTCCATTCTCTCTCTCGCTGTGATATAATGCAGTAAAACAATTCCAATTATGTAACAAGTCTCTGTTCTAAGATTTTGCAGCCAAGAGGAATAGATAAAAGCAGAGTAATACAGCAGCGTAGAAGCTTGTATATTACAACATAGAAAAAAAAAATAGTGTCAAAAGATCATTATTTCAGGGAAGTCCCATTTATAACTATGTCTTCCAAAATTCTTCTCTTCCAAGTTGCTCAAAGGATTCAGTTAATGTTATATCAATAATCTAACAGACCATCAGTGTGACAGTGTAAGGTCCCGGTCAATGACAGTAATTGTAATGATCACACTTGGTCTGATTTGGACATTTTAATTCATTCCAAGTGTAGGGAAGTGCTGTGGAGTACACACTTGATCTAAATGAAAGTGCAGGAATCTGACCCAATACTAAATCAAATGTCAAGAATATTTCCGTTGTAATTCTAAATCTGCCTAATCAACTCTCCTTTTCTTTCAAAAGGGTTACAAGCAAAACACCCACAGGCATTTTGACCTTTTCCTTTATTCTATTTTCTGTTTAGTAAGGAGCTCATTTCCCCTTCCTAAAACAAATTTGGAGATAAAAGATATGTTAAGCCAAAGAGTTAAGGGCATGAGCCTGTGTTTGTCTAATGACAGTGAAGCACCAGGAGCTGACAGTGATGAGACATGTTGTCCCTTGACCTAATCTGCGCAATTTCCTTTTTATCCCTGGGTAACCAAACTCTGGGTAACTCGGGGGCTCTTATGCTGGTGGTAGAAAGCTCTGTGCTCACTCTGCCAGCCCCAGTGTGAGCAGCGCCCAGCTGGTACAACCACAGAGCAAACTTCTAACTCACCTTCTCCTTAGATGGCATTCAGGAGGATGTTATTCCATGAAAGAACGAAAGATCGCCTTACAGCAGAGAGAAAGAAAGAAAAGAGAGGGGAATACCTATATCCTCACTTAAGAGGACACTGTGGGAACAGAGCTCACCACTGTCAGCACAGGTTGCTGTGTAATACCTTTGCATACAGCTTTGCTTCTCTCAACACCTCAGAGAAAATGGACAAAACAAAGCTCAGACTGGGGAAACAGTGGAAACTCTTTCTCTCTAATAAGAAATCAATGAAAAATTTTAACAAGCTGTAATTGAACATAAATCACAATTTTTCTTTCAACCTTCACCCAGGTACTCAATAGATCGAAACACGGACCTGGAGAGGTATTTCAATATTGATGCCAACAGTGGAGTCATTACAACTGCCAAATCTTTGGACAGGGAAACTAATGCTGTTCATAATATCACAGTTTTGGCTATGGAGAGTCGTAAGTAACAATTTAAAGATTTTATTGGCTGTTTGTGTGTAAAACTTCAGGCTCAGTTGTGACCAGCTGCATTCAGAGAAATTATGACAGTTTCAAACCATGGGAGATAAAAATAACTTCTTACTCAATGTAAAAGAAACCTGTGTGATCAGAATTAAGAAATACAACTGGTTACATTTTGGCTCTTTCCTTTGCCTCATACCTTGTGTAGTCTTTTGACTTGTGAAAAACAAGTTCAAAGAACGATGAAATATGTTAAGTGAGCAGTCTCAGACCAAGTATCGTTAGAGGAAAAGTGATATGGACTATAGAGGAAAGCAGTTAGCTCACTTAGAGTTGATTGTTGTTGGTCAACCACAGCATTCTTAAAAGGTATGTAGGAAAGGGAATGTGAATGCTTATGTGGTTTCACTTTCCTGACTCTAAGATTGTAGAGGATATTTTGAACTTGGTACCCTTTCTGGTGTAAGATGAAAAGTATTGAAGAATTGAACTCTTCAAGTGCATACAACAAGAATTCTGTTAATGCAAGTTCACACCTGAACTAGCTCAGCTCTGAATACATTCTGTGAAAAACTATGTTATTTTTGCCTTTATATTTGAAGAATTTATTTCTTCAAATTTTAACCTTATTACTACTCTGTTGGGCTTTGGTAATAAAAGAGTTACCAGTTCTCTGGCCTGCTGTTTTAAAAATCCTCACTTATTACTTTCAGTGAGGTTAGTTTAATCTTTAAGCTGAAAGCTAACATTTCCTGTTTATTGTCTATATGAATTTATCTTGTATTCTCAGGAGGAAAATTTTGGTCTAGGAGGCCAGAATGGACACCAAAAATTTTCCTGGATAATAACAAAACTGACAAGGTAGCCAAGACAACTCTCACACAAGTGAGAGTCTAGGAGCACAAACAATGCCTTACAATGCTTTAATTTATGTTCATGGCCTGCTTGGTTTTCAATAATCTTAGATCAGCAGAGGAAAAAGTGTCAGAAATTTGGTGTCAAAATTGGTTCCTCCTCCAGTATTTCACATGTGGAAGAAAAAACCAGAACAAAACACTTCGTGATCTACATTTGGATGCATTGCTTAAAATACTTACTAAATATGTACTAAAATGTGATTGAAATACCGTATAAAAAGATAGATACATATTTGAAGGTTTGTATAGTTTTCTATTCTGTCCTGCTCTATCACTAATAGAATTGTCTAAGTTGGAAGGGACCTTTCAGATCACCTAGTCCAACCATCACCATTTTGTCACCAATTTTGGTAAAAAAGTAATGCAACCTCTCTTTCCCCTGCTCCAAAACAGAAGTGTTATCTAGCCAAATAAGTATAGCACACACTGATGTTCTTTATGCTTAGTCCAAAAATATCTACTGTTTAAGATTTAATGATGACATTGGACCCTGAATAGATTTATGTTATAGTTAGAGATATTCATCAGTTTAAGAATGTGATTCATAGTTAAGATGTTCAACATGTTAATGACAGCATTGAAATACTCAGTTGTGTGCGCATTTTAAACACTTTGGGATTTGCTTGGGAATACAGCTTCCTCTTTTTTCTGTTACACGTAGCTGATGGAATTCTGGTTTTAGCTTCTTGATAGCCTGATAGATCTGATTTGCAACAAAAATTTCTTTAACACATGATAACCATGCTATTCCCAATATGAATAGTGCTGTTCTGGCTAGCTATACCCCCTTGGCAATGGTTTCACATCATCTTGCTCTTATCCTTCCTTATGATGTGTTTCAACGCTGTGATTTATGAGGTAGATTTTCCGTTTTAACCTGAGAGCAAAATCGTAGTTTAATTGAAGCTGCTGGAAAATATAAACAGTTTCCACTAGGTCCAGAAGATCAAGCCAAGAGCTTCCTTTGTCTTTCTAGGAGGGACTGTAATTGATTTGACATTTATAGGCAAAAGAAGAATGCAAAGGAAGAAGGTACTGACCCAAAGAATGACTTGCATGGAGCTCATCTTGATTGTTTTGTTGGCTTCTTTTGCTGTAGAGAATCCAGCACAGATTGGGAGAGGCTATGTAGCCATTACTATCCTTGACATCAATGACAATGCTCCTGAGTTTGCCATGGAGTATGAGACAACTGTCTGTGAAAATGCTCAACCTGGTCAGGTATGGCTTGGTAGTGTTTTTTATGTTTATTTTTATCAGATAAGCAGTCATTCCTTATGAAAGTCTGCCAGCTTTAAGATAAAATATAATCAGCTTATGCCAGTAAAAATGAAGCTTTGATGTGCAGCACAAACAAATATTAATCAAACCTTAACATCTTCACCAGACCTCTGAATAGAAAGACTCGGGTGTAAAAATTTCTTGTTGAAGGTACTGTTAAAATCTCTGGCTTTCTTACTGATATAACTGACACACTTTCCTAAACTCACCTAATTTTGAATAATATTAAAAATATGTACTTTGTCCTAATTTTGCTACGAACACAGAGGTTATTTGGAGACTGAAGCCTACCATTCCTAAAATGAGTACACACTTTTATTTCCCTTAGGAAGTATGGGTCACAAGGCCAAAATTACACAAGGGAAATGTATTCCTATTATATTACCCAGTTTTAACCCCCCAAATTTCTTCCAAGTAGTCGTAGATCCAACTGAAAGTAACTGGTGTTGGTTATCCTTGGTGTCTCTCATATTTGGACCTTTCCTCTATACTTTGTAAGATGTCAGGAAAAAAAAAATATTTTCTCTTTCTCTCTTCTCTCTTCCAGAAAACTAGTAGATGTTTCACCCCCACAGAATCTGCATATTCCATGGGAGACTTTGCACTTTTGTGTCTTTTCCCAGAATATTGTCCTTCTTGTGGCAGATGTTGTTTATTGCACATTTCAAAATCATAGCATAATTTACATGCTTAACAGAAAACACTATGATTATTAGCTTGTGTTCATGAGTAACACAGAATATGTGTGTTCTTATTGCAGTACCTGTTTGTTTTCTGTGTGATATAATCTGAACTGTTAGCTCTGAGTAGTCATTCTTTACGGACTTCAAGCAACGGTGACACTTTTTATTTAAGAGGTAGATTTTGACAAAATTTTAAGAAATAAAATTGGAAAAATAATTATAATAATAAAAAAGAAATCTCAGACAATATTAATATACTTATGACTTGGGGGTTTTTTACTATATTTTAAAAAAATACATGCATTAAAATGCTTAAAAGCATAATCTTCTCCTTGCAAAAGTTTATAACATTGATTGCAGCCACTGGTAACTACAGCAAGGGCCATCCGGAAGATACACTTGTTCCACTGCTATGTAGTTTTTACTCCAAGCCTTGGTGAACGACAGGACCTAACGTTCTCACAGGCCCAGCAGATCATTGCTTTTGGCCAATAAAGTTGTTACACGGAAAACAAAGTATCGAGTCACATTTTAGTTTTAATAGTATCTGTACATGGTTAGGAGATTAAAAAACCAAAATGCAATATGAGCAGGACTGTAGCGTATGAAGGCACCGACCCTTGTCGGAAGTGCAGCCAGAATTGTGTATTACAACAAACAGGCAGCTTATATAGTACCAATGTATCTCCTTTCCCAACCGACACGCCCCTGCAACCCCCAACTGCCAGGCCGGCGGAATTCCCCTCCATCAGTCGGGCGCCAGGCGTTGTTTATGGGTTGTTAGGACTTGATCACAGGCCTTCCCCTCCCAGTGTTCCTGCTTCTTCTGTTCTTTCTTCTGGTCTTCGCTTCTTCCACAATCCTGTTAACATCCTGTTCTCCCACACAGGACTGAATGGAGGGTTGGTACTTTTATAAGTAATAGAAGGGTTATACAATGTACATATATTTATGCTTCTTACCATGCCAAACAATGAAACCACAATGTTTCTCAAAACAGGTGATCCAGAAAATCAGTGCAGTTGATAAAGATGACCCACCAAATGGCCATCAGTTTTACTTCAGTTTAACAGCAGAGGCAGCAAATAACCACAATTTTACACTGCAGGACAACAAAGGTGAGGACATTTTATTTGGGTAAATAATCACAACTTACATCTTTCGCTTTGAATATACCGTGCTGATTATGACCTACCTAAAATATTATTCTGGTAAGGACATAAACTACAATCATACTGCAAAATAATTTTATCTGTGCATTATTTTTCAAGGGAATTAAGATGTTGTTTGAAACATTTAAAGCCTTCAGCCAAACAGAGCAGCTTTAATATTTTTTTTCCCAGAAGTCACACTTCTCACGATTTTTTCCTTGTATTTATAGGGTTTTATCTAAATTAGATTTTACCTTGGGGCAGTGACTGAAAAACGTCCAGGAATTCATGTTCTATTAATGTAACTTAGGGCATAAAAAATGAGTGAATGGTAAATCAAGAGGGGTTTCTTGGGTTTTTTTGTTTGGTTTGTTGGGTTGGTTTTTTTTTGGGGTGTGTGTGTTTTTTTAGAAAAATGCCTCTTTTCAGTAAGTATACCAGCTATTGAAGAATGCTTTTGATAATAGAAGCTGCCTACAATATTTACACAGTCTTCTTATGACTATTTCCCTAAAGACTTTTTCAAAGACTCCCATTGACATCACGTTTCTATTAGTTAAAACACACTTCCAATTAGTGTTCTCATTAGTTGCACTGCATAGTAGGGCAGCTGAGCATGTATCAGTCAGTTTAGCTATTAGCTGAAGTAAATAGAACTAAATAGACACTATATTACTCTTGCATTGCTCTTTTATGGATCAGTACTAAACCAGATCTACAAAGTCATCTTTATTAATAAAACAAGAAAAACAGACATATGGTGGACTAAAGGAAACTGTTTATACAGAAGAATTTGAACAACGTTCACTAAGTATAACGTGACTAATAAAAGTTCTCTCATGCAGCTATTTATTGCCTTACCCTGCATGTAGTTACTGACATGCTTTGTTTTCTTCATATGAGCAGCTTGCAGTTCGAAACTAAAGACTGTAATAGTAATAATAATCAAAATAATAAAAATGCATTAGAATAAGACTCAGTTCAGAAATCTGACATTGTTCAAAGTACTGTAAAGTATTTAATAAAAACACAGGCCCTCTTCCAGAGAACTTATAATTGGGAAAAAGTAATAATAGACTTCCAATGCCAGTAAAATCAACACAGCAGCAGTTGCTTCTTTCAATGTTAGTTAATTTTATGCATATCTCATCTGATGCTATTTTTTCCAGATAGGTCATAATAGATGACACAATAAGATAACTTTACAGGACTATTGATATATCTGTCTATTAATAGATAGATAAGTAGATAGATAGATAGACCGACCGACCGACCGACCTTTTCTATGCATTCTAGGAGATGTAACTCCCTACCTCTCAGGAGCTGTCAACCTGTATTGAACACAGTGAGTTTTGCACATGTTTTCTGGAACACGTGGACTTTTCAATCACCCAAATCAGAGCAACATCGAGCCACATATTTTAGATTGATTGTATTAGTCATTTTGACTGTCATATGAGACTGAAAGCAAGTGCATGTCTTTGTTACATGTGCAATTACCTGTATTTGTGCACTAACTGGATTTTTTTTCATTCAAAAAATATTTCACTGGTCTTCAGAACTTATTCTCCTGTTAATATGTTCATCTCTTCCATTAATATGGAATCTAAATCTGTAAATAATTGAAACAGATCCTTGGAAATTAGACCTGAAACAGATATACAGATACTTAATCTGATCACTGAAGGGTAATTTTTTTCTTTTTTATAATGATTTCATCTTCAACTGTCTATCAAGAGTCTGGAACTGTGAGTTTAACTAAAATCAAATAGACCTCTTCGGTATCATTTCTCAGATAATCCTCTCCCTGCAGCTTCAAAAATATACGACCAGGAATAATATAGATAATATACATGTGTTTATAAAGTCTTTTAAGTGAAGGACTGTATTATTTATAGGTTTGTGTTTTAGAAAGGTCGTGTATTTTATATTTATGTTTTTATTCCCTTATCTAGATAACACTGCAACAGTATTAACTAGAAGAAATGGGTTCCGAAGACAGGAGCAGTCTGTTTTCTACTTGCCAATATTCATTGTGGACAGTGGATCACCTTCACTTAGTAGCACCAATACCCTCACCATCAGAGTCTGTGATTGTGATGCAGATGGTATTGCTCAGACATGCAATGCAGAAGCATATATCTTGCCTGCGGGACTTAGCACTGGAGCCCTTATAGCAATATTGGCTTGTGTCTTGACATTGCTAGGTATGTCTTCTTCCTGCTATCCTTATTTTCCATTCAACGTATAGCAGCAAAAGAAATATATATATGTGTGTGTGTGTATAAGCTTCATCATCTCCCCCCTCGCCCTGCCCCAGTTTCAGTAAACAGGGACTCCTAATATTTCAGGCAGAACAGGATTTTGTATCATGACAGAAACAAAATCTATAGTTTGGGATAATATAGTTCATATACTTTGCTTCTATGTCAAGCTGCCTCCAGATGTAGGTATGAAATAGTAGTAAAAGAAAAAAAGATCACTTGCATCAAATGTAATATTTAAGAGACAGACAATGTAATTTATGGTAGCATTTGGTTCTGCTTACTCTACGTATAGCCAGTATCAGTGTGTGTTCCTTTTTCAGAAATATTTTTAATCATTTATTGATTTGCTTAGAGCAAAAGATATTCAGAAAATACAACAGATGTAATTTACTGATGCATATCATATTTAATTAAATATCTTCTACAGATTGATCTTTTGTTACTTTTGCAACTGGTAGCGCAGTTGGATTTTATGTTGTGCAGTGAAACTACAACTAGATAAAAGACAGTGGAAAATGGTGGAAAAGTGTCAAAATCCTAGTTTGGTCAGCATTTATCATTTCATGCCTAGTCCTTAAATAAAGTGTTTACAAGGTAATAGTAAAGGCCCAAATCGAGGAGTAAAGATGAAGGATCAACCTGCAGGATGGAGGTGCAGGAGAGCAAAAGCGCAGCTTTGCTTATTGTCAGAAAGTTCATGTGTTAACAAGGGTATTGATTCAGCACACAAGAATTTTCTTGAGTGATGTTATCAATGGAGAGATTTCTCTATTCTGTGGCTTTATGTATCAGTCTAAGGGAAAAGGAAAGACCATAATCTCCCCAGGTTGGTAAAATCCCAGTGGTGATTTATCTGTCACTGTTATCCGAGTAATTTGGATAGGTCAAATCAAGAGACTTTCGTCCATACTTCTGTTCATGGCAGTATTTCAACAATGTATGGATTTCTCTTCTTATTTCTTTGATTCCCCTCATTGTAAACCATTAGAAGGAAAAGTCCCTTCTGCCACAAACATTTCTAAAGGATGCAGAAAAGAAAATCCTGTTGCATTGTTGTTACAGAGTAAGAAAAATCACTACTGCTGCAATTAACCCAATCAATTTACTCAATAGCTCTGTCTAGGAGGTGGGATTTCCAGAGTTTTCCATCTTTGTGACAAAAAAACCTAACAACATAAGATTGTTTAAAGTCACTCAATGCATGGGCATAGGTTAAAGGAGAAATGGAAGGAAATGATTGCCAAATGCTTTAAAGAACTTCTTTAAATACTATTTTTCTAGTAGCATTTCTAGGCCATTTATACATCCAAATAAACTTTATTTGGACATGAAATTAAATGGTAGACTTCAAAAAGATATGCAAAAGATTCTTTTTTATCAGCTGGCATTGACATCAGTGGAAAAACACCCATTTAAAACTTTGGTCCACTATACTTAAGAAGAAAAGTTCTGTAACATTAGCAATTACTTAATCCCAAATTGAAATGTCATAATTTCTGTTATGTATATAAAGGGAGTTTCTGAAGGTTGCATAAAAAACTACTGTAGCCTGGCCTGGGAATAAGCTTTTCTTAAATGGGTGTCATATATCTTAAACAAGAGCACTGAGTGGACACACAGCATGTTACCAGACAAAAACTTGCTTATTTTACTTAGTACACCAGGATTCAAATACAACCAATAAATCAAGAAACCTGTGTTTTCATTCCGGTCATTTTTAGAGTGTGTCAAACAAGCATTTGGTAAAGAATTGAACATAACATAGTGTTTGAATAATGTCCTGTGCACTGAAGAGGAATCTGGCATATGACCACCTTATCATTGATTTAATTTGCCAATGAATTATACTTCCAAAATCAGCTGTCTGGATTCATCACCACTGTTTATCCAAATAGACGTTTGTATGTGCTGTCATCACTTCCAATCTAAACTGCTCCTTTTGGGTACAGTTCAAAGCTCTAGGCACAGTTTACGGTACGTTTGTATGCTAACCCTGGCTTCGAGTCCTTCATTTTGGTACTGTATCCTGCTACTGTTCTGTTCCCAGCCAGGTGCCAGTCTTCACAAGGAAGAGGTACCTACACATCTCTGCTACCCAGTGAAACCCCAGTCACGTGCTGTTGCTTGTCTGGTCCCAGAGCCTTTCTTCTTCTCTCATTTGTTCCTAGAAGACATTTTTCTGGAATCAGCTGAATAGTAGTACTGCTAGGAATTTACTCTCTCTTTTTCTTCTCACATCCATTCCTGAGAAAAAATCCTGAAGATCCACTAGCACAGCATAAAAAGTAGGCTTCAGCTCTTGGCAAGTGATTCCAGGGCTGGGACCAAGGCACCTCTTTGTGTAAGAGTTTATCAGTGAAAAGAGGAGACAGGCTACCACGTCAAAATAATTTTCTGACCCAAGATTAACATGCAATGCAAATTCAGTCACATTCACCAATGTCATCTCAATGTGAGTGCCAGTTGTAAAGTGGAGGAGACATGAGATTTGCCTAAGTATCATGGATACATGCATTCTGATACTAATATCTTGAATTCTCAACAAGCTCTTCAAGTTAGTATGATGTACTTTGATATTTCTTCTTGCTCTGTAGATTCCTTTGTCTAATAAATAACCATTTGTTTTTGCCAAGGATCAGATTGTCTCAGTGGGATTTCTTAGTGTTACTACTTTTAGTTAAGTAAGAAATCAGTTTTAGATAAACGCGATGTTCTCACTGGTACTAAGAAGGAAGAGTGTTACTAAGTAATTCTAATTTATTATAATAGCATATAACATGGCGTAGACTAATTTTTCAAAGTAAAATATTTTTTTAAATTTAAAAACATTTTACCAAAACCTTTCTCCTTCCTCATATTGACTGGTGGAGGTTACATTCTACATTTTATTCCACAAGAAAGTTTCAGTGCTTTGTTAATTACTCAAAACAGTTTTATAATTATTTACTCTGCAGTGAGGCTATGTTTTAAAGAAAAAACTAAAAAAAAAAAAGTGCTTGCAATTCATTCTGTAAAGGCACATGAAAAGCTAGTTTGTATTCATTTGAGACTGTAGATTGTTTTCAGAGGAGTAGAAAATTTTTTACTCCTCTGAAAATTATATGGTAATTTAATTCAAGGTAATTTGTTTTTCAGTTAGCATCTTCCAGACACGATAATTGCTTTTGTAACAAGTGTTTAGCATAAAATGTGTACATAAAATCACATAAAAAAGAATGATAACCCAATCATATTTGAGAGGTTAAAGATTTTCTTTATATTGAAACAATGGAAAGCTATATTGACATAATGCTTTTTCATTATTTTTATCTTCCATACTTCTGAATATAATCTATTAGTACCACCTATTTTCTTAGAAGCACTAAAGAAAGCCTCCTATTAGTGTGGTACTAGAGCTTACAAGTTAATAATACATTGATTAAACATCAAAATACAGATTTAAATTATTATTTTTTCAGGTGAAAGGTGAAGAATTTTTTATTGTTATCACAATAAATACAAAACCCCAATTAAGTCAGCACACATAATTGTGTGATCTGTAAAGAAGAAGAAACAGGCCTAGTCATAGGGATCTTATTCACTAAATAGGTAAAATGTGTACAGCATGTGACTATGTAGTATGTGTGAGTTTTGGTTTAGCACTTTTAAAAGTGATAAATCTATAACTGATTTAATTTGGGTGTATCCAAGTTAGGTCATTTAAAATGTGGTTGAGTATGCAACGCAGAAGCTGTTTTCTGAAAGTTATAGGGTCACTCAATGTGAGCATCTAAAGGTCACAGTCCCTTGCAAATATCAGTCCAAATGGATTAAAAAACACTTGCATATGAGGCTTGTTAACTGGGAATTAAATGCAGGTTTCCTGAGTCTTGGCCTCGGTAATCCCCAAATCTCATCTGACTCCACTGGCAACTGCCAGGTATAACTAAATAGGTTATTAGTGTGCTGTTTAGATGGCTGAGTATCTCCAGTCTTCAGCTTTATGAATCATGACACACCTAAGGCATAAACCAATGTGTAGATTTGCTTGCAGCCAATGCGGCTTATTGCTGTAGTAAATGCCAGGCTTAGGGGTATATACCGTATACACTGCATGATAATGCTTATGATTTATCTCTGTCCCTTACTGTATAGCTCTGCATGTAGTCTTCTCCCTCAGGTTGTGTCAGGGCTTTTATGACTTCCTTCCAATTATGTTGCAGTTGCCTTAAGTACAAAAGGAAAGATTAATACTAAAACAGAGAAATATGCTCAGGTGACCTAAACCTGACTTTTTACCAGATCATACTAAAACTGAAATTTCATAATAATTCCACAAAGCACACTTCATAATAGCAAAGCAGAAATCCATTTTTCTATTCAGAGGTGTTTGTTTAAAGACTGATTAAGGTGGACTGAAACTACTGATTACATCTATCCTGACACAAGGGTAAAACTAAGTATTACCACAGGTAATATAAACACAAATGAACATGTTCTCTTGGCTATTGTATCTGTTAAACAAAAGAAAAAAAATTTCTAACAATTTAGGTAAATCCGAACAAAAAGGTTAGTTAGATCTGTCTTTATTAGTTCTGATTATTCAGTATTTATGATTAGTTACTTCTGATATCAATTCCTTTATTTATTTACATATGAAACCAGCATTGACATCTCAACTCTTCAGCATGGGTTCAGTGTACTAGTATGGAGCCAAAGTGGTGGCATCAATGTGCAATATGTATGGCCCTAAAGCTTTTCCGTTCCATTATTTCTACTCTAAAAAGCAAAAAATTGGTTTTTGTAGATGTTCGGCCAGTCACTAATTACTGACTTAATGTCTACTTAGTGGTAAATGTTGGGGAAAAAACTGACCATGACTTCATGAGAAATGGATAAGCTATAAAACCAATTTTACTTGATTTAGATATCAGTGAAATTTGTTTGGGGATTGTGTTCATCTCTGCAGTTCTAGCAATACAGCTACAGCTTTGTTCATTTAGAGATTAATATTGTTCACAGCTGTTGGAAAGCCTAGAAATTAATAATCTCATAAAGCCATCTAAATGCTAAAATATTTAACCTTCACAAAGATTTCATATTTTTCTTGGCTTCAAGAAATTGTGGGATATAAAAGGAATACTATATAAAACATTCATTATATCTTGATTTTTATTGTACCTTTAGGCAGACCTGCCTATTAAGTTTCATAATTTTCACTTATTAGCAGGTGTTTAACTTTCAAAATGAAGTATGCTAAGAGGGACAGTGGTGTGAATATGCATTTACACTTGAGTAAAGAAAATAATTAGCTGCTTAGTTATGTGGCAATAAAATTTTTTGCAGTAAATATAAAAATATTAATTAAAAATTTGTGTCAATAGAAATTTCAGCTTAAATGTATATTTTTACTGTCAGCAAGCTAATTTTTCTTTCCCTTCAAAATACCTTTTATAATAAGGAAAAGTATTAAGAGTGGAGTGCAATTGTTGTCTCTATGATGACAATTTTATGTTCTCTGCTGTAGAATTCACAGCTCAATTTGTATTATACAAATATCAGAATGTTTTGAAATTTCACAAAAGCCACTTTAAAGGTCAAAATCTTATATTGTCAAACTACTTATGTAAATATTGTTCAAAGAAAAATGCCGCAAACTGGTGGCTTCTGAATTCAATATATAAAGCATGAATGAGGGAGACGCCAGCAGCAAAAAAGTGAAAGCGTGCTGCTGATGCTGCAATAATATAGAGTCACAAGGCATCTGTTAGTAGATGGATATTAGATGTGTACCTCCTAGCAACTTTAAAAAGGAGGAAAAATATTGCCTAATATATTTGTCAAAAAGTTCAGAAAAAATGGAACTTGTTCCAGTTTTAACTTTAGATATACATGGCTCCAAAGAAGAATAAAAATATCTGCAAAAAGTCCACTTTTAAAGTCATCTTACACTTTAGTCAATTCCAGATAGTACCATAACATCTGTAGATGTGTGATACAGGTTTCTACATGTCCAGTCTCTGAATCACTGGTTTATTCTAACCACGTGACCCCAGTATTAAACCATGCCTCATGATGACTAGACTGATATTGATTTAAAAACTCCTCCATGAAAAGGAGGGCTTTTAAGAATGTCAGCCCTACATTACAAAATTTATGGAGGCAATTTCTGAGACTAATAAGGGAAGCCTAAGCTTAATTTTATCTATGTCAACTTTTGCTTTTCCAGATGTTTATAGAGCATTTAGTTGGCATATCAAAATACTGTAAGTAAACTTTGTAAACCTTAGACATATGAATGCATGTCAATTATTCTTAAGATTAAAAATAAACATAAAATCAGAAAAGATTAATTGAATGCGGAATGACACTTTTCCACATACTGTTATTTTTATAGTCATAGTGATGCCTGTTATTTTCTAGGAGTATCATTAACTCAGCAAATGTTATCCAGATGCTACAACACAGTATTAATATTTTTCTGGGAGGACAATTCACACTCCATCATGTCCCACAGATGGGTGCAATATTCATATTACTGGTCCCATATTTTGTATGTCTGTAATGATGTTTCTCTACCAAAACTGTATTTGAACAAGAGGAGACTTGAGATAATTTCTCCCAGTTCTTTTGGCTGTCACTGCAACTTAGTATTACCTTTCAAGCTGAGCGAAACTTTAAGGATTACAATTAAAAAAATAATTACACTTCTAGCACTGGCTCATCCAATAAACTCCAGCCCTAGCAGTTCACATTACATGTAATTCATAAACCTGAAGTATAGTACTTTGCACTTTATAGAAAAGTGAGGTCTTATATAGAGATACTTTTAATACATGAACTAAGTCTTATTTTACACATTGCTTAACAATTCAGTGTTCTCCAATCTATGACTTTTTAATATTTTTTTTTCAGCAGAGTTTGGACATATGCGTTAATTCAGTCACTTCCCTAACCATGGTTGTTAAATTCTATTCAGTGACTTTATGAATGTGCTTTTATCGCTTGGCCAATTAAGAGTTCAGGAAAAGGTCCTTTTTTATTTCATGGCTGTAAGTTTGTAATAGTCAGACTGAACCAGCCTTAAAATTTATGTTTAGTGGACAGCACATGAGTTAGAATTAGAGATGAAGACGTTAATCCAGAATGGTTTTGGAAATAGATTCTTTAATGTCTAAAAAGCTTATGGTTTAAAAGCTGTTTCAGAAGCTGCTAGGTTTCAAATCTAACTGCATAAATTGCCTGCTATATCCTTGGGTCTTTGCCATATAAATTAATGAGTACTTCCACCGCTAGAAAAAATATGAGAAAACTTCAGCATTGCTAAAACTCCAGTCTTTCTGTGTTTCAGTTCTTGTCTTGCTGATTGTCACCATGAGGCGACGGAAAAAAGAGCCCCTCATTTTTGATGAAGAGAGAGATATCAGAGAGAACATTGTCAGGTATGATGATGAGGGTGGTGGAGAAGAAGACACTGAGGCTTTTGACATGGCTGCCTTGAGAAACCTCAATATTATCCGAGACACCAAGACCAGAAGGGATGTGACACCTGAGATTCAGTTCCTGAGCAGACCGACTTTTAAAAGCATCCCAGATAATGTCATTTTTAGGGAATTTATCTGGGAAAGACTAAAAGAAGCTGACGTGGACCCCTGCGCACCACCTTACGACTCCTTGCAGACATACGCATTTGAGGGAAATGGCTCAGTGGCAGAGTCACTCAGTTCTTTAGATTCGATCAGCTCAAACTCTGACCAGAACTACGATTACCTCAGTGACTGGGGCCCTCGCTTTAAAAGGCTGGCGGATATGTATGGGACTGGACCAGACTGCTTGTACTCATAGCCTTGGAACCTTTCTCTGAAAATGCACTGAAGAATACTAAAATAGAAAACTCAACCTTACAGACTGAAGAAAGTTGTAAATATTTCTCCATTTTTAACCTTTTAGGTTTTTTGCCTTGCTGGAACATACCTTCATTAGACTTGTCCTAGGGACTGCACTGACCCCACAGAATATGAGCATCTGGTGGCATTTTTGATAAAATGAAATGCTCAGCCACGTTCAAATAGATAGCAACCCTCAGATACCTGCAGAGGCAACTCACTTTCAAGAGTATGTTATGCACTGTGACCTCAACGAGCCAATGATACTCTGTAGATGCCTTTGCAGTATTGCTATATCTAGAACACAGAGTCTCTGGTATGGATAAATGTCAGAAGAAACAAATTTACAAATATAATAGATCGCTCAATACAACATTACAATGTGTAGTATTTACAGATGTAAGGTTTTTTTAACAAATTTTCTCTGCAGTGCTGCATGCGGCTTGCTAGGCCAAAAGAAGAAGGACAGACATGAAAACAAACAAAAGCCCAGCAGATATTTTTTTTTTTTTTGCTTTTCTCTGTTCTCAGAGCTATTTAATTAGAAGTCTCTGTAATTTTCTGGGTAGTTTTATGAAAAATTACTGTTTGTACAAAGAAATCCCACAATGTTTGTCATCAACTTACTGAAGTAGTTTACAAACCACATAAAATGAGAAATATGGAGGAGTATTCTTATAGCTGAAAGGCTTTGTGATGCCCATGTAGGTATAGAAAAGATGTTGCTATCTATTTGCTATTTTTTATTATCTCTTCTGATTTGTACAGGAGAATTTATCCTTTTTTATTATTATTTGTCATAAAGTGTTATATTTATTTTGGAGCTCCAATCTCCTCTAAATTCAGGTCCATTTTACCACCTCATGGTATTAGACTTGTCAGAACATGCTGATTTTTCTCCGGTCTCAGATAAATGTAGGAAATGAAGCATGGAAATGGAGAAATTACAGTAAAGCAATCTCACCCGCCATTCGTCTCTCAGAAAGGAGAGCAGCTACAAGGACATGCAATTGTTCTTCTGAGCCATTACAAAGTCTGAGACATTTAAATAAAATATTTGTACATTGAATTTTTGGAAAGAAGACTAAAGAGGTAGCTGAGAGTGTCTTTAATGCAAGATTTAATTTTGAAGGTTAAATATGCTGTATGCTTCAAAGACTCTAAACACTTTGCTTTTCTCCTTCCCTTTCTCTTTTGCTGCTGAGGAATCACAGTAAAAGACTTTTCAATTTCTTTCTTATGTTAAGCAATGTAATACTATTAACTCCAGAAATCATCTTTAGAATCTGCTGCACATGAGTATGTTTCCCAAAGGTGTTAACTCACTACACATAATTTCTACGCTGGTTCAAGAGTGCCAAAACAGAAGGACAACTGCTATTGGTTAAAATATTGTATGATTTTGAAGTAGGATTTCTTAGAATAAGACAACTTTTTTATGATTCTGACTATATTTATACTTCATCTTTCATGATTTATTACTAGATAATAAGGAATATATTCAAGTAAAATAGTGGTTTTAAGTATTATTTCAAATTGTTTTGTTTTAGATAGTCTGTAGGTGAGTTCCTAAGTTATACTAGGCTCCTGCAAACTTTGTTGCTTGTACTTAACTTGAAATTACTTGACTTGCCTGCAGTTACTGAGAGGCATACAGAATTGTTTGCAGGACTGTGTTTGTGAATAGAAGGTGCTCCATGGAGGATGATGCTCAGTCTAAAAGTGCTTCTTTCTGAAAGAAGTACTTTTGCTAAAATCTGATGTACTAAAATTGTAATGTATGGGTGACACCAGGCTGGAAGACGAGAAATTATCATTAAGGCTTTGTAATTTTTGCAGCCCAGCATTATCAATTAACTATGTGAAAGTGGCCTTCAGCTCCATCAGAGAAAACAAAATAATTTTAATTATCTGCAACATATTTAATTTGAGTTACATTTTGGTAGACAATCATTGTTTCATAATTCAGTAGATTTGCTTCTAGTTGTATTAAATATATATATATATAGGTATATATATATATGAGACAGATTTTGTAATGGAACTGAAAGACATCACCCATGACTTTTAGTCATATATGTAAGATTTTCAATAAAAAAAAATGTAAAAACCCCAAAATGAACCACGTGTATGCAGTTTAATGACAGCGAGATATGCTGCAAGAGTTAAGCAGGTATTAAATCAGCAAGGTGCTGAGAGAACAGTTTTTTATTAATCTCCTTGTTGTTTGTGGAAAGATAATTCATGCATCTGGATTAAGATATCAAAAATGCTGATTTTAGCACATAACACTCAAAGGAGATTTAAATGTGGCTTAGAGTAAACAGCATGATTCCCCTGCTTTTCCACCTTCTATATCTGTAAAAAATTAAAAAGCTCTCCTGTTATGAAACTATGTTAGGGTTTGGGTTTTTTTGGTATGTTTTCTATGGAGAGAAATATGCTTTAATCTAAAGCCATGAAAACTCTTGCATATGTATGTTATCTGTTGGACAGTTCTAAAATAATAGAGTAAATTTGTTACCTATTGATTATATTATTGCTGTAAGAAAGTAAGGTGGAAATCCCTGATATTTGATGACAGATGTTGCTAAAGTATACACATACTATATAATGACCTCCATAAGTTACCATCATTATAGGTTTTCACATCTTATAATCTAGTTAAAATTCTTTCTTTCAGTGTTATTTATATTGCATAACCTAATGCCATAAAGTATATTCTACTGACTATATACTGTAAAGTATTTTCTCTGTCCTGGAAGGGTTATGAAATTATCTGAGAAAATTAATTAGAAAGGCCTTTTAAAATGACTTCCCATTTTATTTATTTATTTAACCTTCTGGAAATTTCCAGTACCTAACTACAGGCCACAAGTCCTCTTTAAAAAGTACGTCAAACATTGCAACCACTCCCACCTTATAGTGAAATCCCAACACCTCTTTTCTTCCTCCATATGACAACTGAAGAGGTTTATTTAAAATTGAGATTTCCAAGTGCCTTGAAAAGTGTGCGCTTTTCAGAGTGTTACTGAAAAAATCCACATAAAGTTACCCCATTTGTAGAAGATTTAAGGCAAGACTTGTTACTCCTCTGACCATTGAAAAATCTGAATTCAACAGAGTTAAACAGTGGACATTATGACTCGTAATTTTTGTTCAAAAGAAGAAACTGAGTGTACTGACCCTACTAGCTTGTATCTCCACTAAGACATAGTATAGGCTTTTCTAAGCCTACTATTTCTGATGAGTAGGTTAATACAATCACTGCAGGACTCATGAAATTTGATGATACCAACTGAAACCTCTCCTTCTCCCTAAGAATTAAGAGGGAAAAAAATGCTTCCTTTTTAATTGTTGTTTTCTTTATTGTTTTGAAAGAGGGGGTGAATTCATAGGAATATCCCTTTAAAGTTAAGATCTTTTCTCAGCAATTTTTGTCCTATTTATCCTTCAGGTGCTGGCCCTCATATTTCCTGGACTTTGGGTTTGTTGGTTTTTTTTTTCTTTTTAGAGATTTTGAATGAAACCTGTTATGAAATATAACATGTCAGCATCTTATTTTTATGGGCAAGTACTCTTGTATGATATAAAGAAAAGTAGTAGTTTGTCACTCTGAAAAAGAAATAAATATACTATAAAACATACAGTTACATTGACTTCTGAGATCATTGAAGAGTTGAAAGGTGAAAACAGTTACCTATATCAAATCTAGTGTTAAATTAGGGGTTGCACCCTGTCATGTGGATGATTTTATTTTCCCATATGTAGAATTTTTCTCTACTTTAGAATCTACGTAGAGTAATACTTGTGTGAAACAACATTGTATTCACTTCATTAGTGATAGTTAGATGTGGTCAAGAATATTTGTATTGTTCTGTGACTCTAAAAGTGCATTGCAAAAGATAGAAATGTCATTTTATTTATTAAGCTGAAACAGGAAAGCCTACCAGATAACCAGAGGTCTACAAGTTGCAGTCTTAACTGTGGCATCACTAAGCTTCTCAGATATGTAAGTGTCCCAGATATATCCTAAGATATATTTACATCCCAGCACGATTTCTTCCACACCAAGAATTCTTCCTCTGTTCAATATCAATGCAGCTAAAAATGTACTGTCTTTTTTACTGAAAAGTTTTTTATGGATATCTACTGGCAGTTTTGTTCTTAGAACTAGGAGAATCAGAGCACACAACAGGAATAATTTGTTTCCTAGATGAAAGCAATGAAAAAAAAAATCCACATATGAGTGATATACTTTGCTTTGTTACTATAGCTTATCATTTCTTACAAAAGAGAAAAAAAAAATTCAATGCCATCCATAAAATCTGTGAGAACTTAGACGATACAATTGCAGACCAAAATATATATGTTGAGGATAACTTGATTTACCTAAGCATTATATGAAAGAAGATTGTCATGGAATCTTTATATATCTGATCAAACACAATGAAAGCAGAAAACAGCATAGGAGTTTCTTGGAAATCAGAAGAAAATCTAATTTGGAGCCACAGTGGTGTATCATATACATGTTTCTTCTCTTACCTCATATGTGAATGTATATTTCATAAAATTATATGTATATTTAAACATTCCACCCACACAATATTTATTTAAAAATACTTTATTTGACCAGAGAGTATCCAAAAAAATTAACCGTACTCTCAAAAACTTTGTCTATCATGTAGAAAAATATGATTTAGACTCAAGCAAAACTTTTAAGAATGCCCCCACAATAAAAGCAAATTATTTTCATATTTTGACTCTAAACAGTTTAGAAGCTGCTAGAATTGCTGCAAGGACTGCTATTTCCACAATGTCTAAGAGCCATAGCTTGTTTTATAATAAAATTGTATCATATTGAAATTCCTATTCCTAGAAATGGCATAAAGTTTAATGGAGTTTAGTTTTTGTTTGATTAACTAAGTTCATAAATCTATGGTGCATAATAACAGCAAGCTGAATGCTGAATAAGGACTAGGAAAAAGGAATAGATATATTTTCTCTTTCAAGTCCCCACCATCTTTGCCAAAGTCAGAATTTCTTTTCATTGTACATCAAAGCAAAATCATGTTGAGTCTAAGTTAGATACAGTAGGCAGTTGGATCTTGGTCTGCTCCTCACAAAGGCTAAAAGACTGTTTACTAGGTCATTCTATTCAATTAGTCCTGTCTGATGATGTCTTGACTCCTAGGTCATGCCAACTGACACCTGTGAAGTTGTTGTTTTGGTTTCGGTTTCTTTTTTTTCCTTTTTCTGTTATTGCTAAAACTGGTATTCTTGGTGAAAAGCTTACATTTGGATGATTTGACGTTTTTAATTGGATTTTTTGTTTTTCTTTTTCTTTGGTCAAATACATACCAGCCAGGTATAACCTGACTTTTCTTCAGTTTTGACTTCAAACCTATCTTTTTCTCTCATGTTAATAGCACAAAAAAAAGTCCTGAGATGTTTCTTATCTTTGATGTCAAGGAGCTATGGAGAAAAAGCTAAACATAACATCAACTGATTACAGTGAAACTAATCTATAACTTTAAACATGACCTCACACACAATATAATTAAACTGCCATTAACACCATTCAAATCATGACACGGGTCTAATCTGACAACTTTAAAATTTCATGGAATTTCACTGAAAGTGAAATATACTGTCATTTTCAGGCACTAACACATTTTTACACATTTAGCAAAATCAAATTTTATAATGGGAAAAGCAGCACAAGTACCAAATGCCCCTATGTGCACTGACTTTTAATGCAGTGTTTTACTTATTGCTCTACCTTAGTACTCCCTAATACATTGATAGCTTTTCCTCTCATTGAGACTAACTACTCATCAATTAGGGTAAGTGTGATATTCAGCCAGATTTTCAAGCTACATTAGACCATTCAAGTCTGACAAGAATGGTCAGTCTGAATTTTAATGTTCTTAATGCTCAAAATATCCTTTGTTATCATCACACTGTTGAAACTGTATGGAGAAAGAAGTGTTTACTGAAAAAATGCTAGGAGAAATCCTGATCATGCTGAATTACTTGGCAGATCTCCCTATGGTTTTCAAGAGGTGTCAAGATTTATACATTGTTAGGGAAGACTGATAAATGACCACTTACAGTATCAATATTTTTAATTTGAGCTGGATACCCTTTCTTTTTACACAATTTCTTCTACTGAATTTCACGTTCTAGAAGCACAATCTGTGTCATTTTCTTATATGGTAATGTGTCATTTTCTAATATGGTAATGCAAGTAGCTTAATAGGGTGTTTTTAATGGCATAAACTACTTACTATCAGCATAGAACACATAACTGTGCTGTAACAAACAATACCCTGGCTCACAAAGATCATTTCTGTGCACATACTAAATACAGACGTGTTACAAAGGGTTTACACTTGATGAAGTACCAATGGTGAAACATGAATTGGAGAAAAAATAAGTATCTCTTTCTCCCTAAAATTAAGAACAGATAGAATTTCTGAGCTATAAAATCAAAATATTATACTGTTCCTCAGATGCGTGACCATCTGTAGCTTTGTTGACTTCCATGACAGTAGATATAGTCCAAATGGATCATAATCTTCCTGTTTTGGAGTCTGTTATCTCCTTGTTGTTTGAGATTTTACGGACATAGAAAGGGGCTGAAGCAACAAAATGACAGAGAGATTAAGAGTACCAAGTTTTTCCTGGTGTTTTTATTGCTTCATACATGACCTAATGATGTGAAAAATAATATTTTACCAGATGCTACTGGAATACAATTTCCCCTGAGCTATTAATGTTTCCATCCTGTGGAACAATATCTTCCAGCAGTCTACAGTACTTGGCCTGGTCTCATATTCTTATTCAAATATAAAGAAGGAACTATTAAGGAGAAAGATTAAATAGCTAAGTGACAAGCTTAACAAGAAATTTGCTATTCCTCAAAATGTTATGTTTTCCTAGTTTACGTGCGATTAACACATGAATGAAGCTCTCACAGGACATACAAGCTGTTAATGCAGTTACTATTTCTAGCTGGATGTTTGTTCATATTTTTTTCCCCTTCAGTCTTCCCTTTTAGTAAAGTTTGACTGTGACATATAGAAAACAACTACAGCAATGAAAAAGTACAGTATATTTATCTCCAAGGACACTGTGAAGATTCAAGCAGTGTAAAAAATAATCTCTTTAGAACAGGTTAATGAAAAGATGAACACTTTGTCTCCCTCTTTCTCTTCTTCTGTATTCTTCCATCCTCTGTACCCTCAAAGATAATGTATGACACTAAAGCTTTTGGTAATATATCATTTTGCTCTTTTGGGTACACATTCATTATCTTTTCTAGTAGTCCCTTGTAGAAGGTGAATGGCAAACAAGCCAGAGTCCAAGTTAAAGCCTGGGAATTAGGAAGAAGATCTAATAGTTTCCTACTCCTTTTATGACCTTGACAAACTGGCTTTGAGGAAAAACTATGATTTATCTTTCAATGTAAATTATTATATGATAACAAAATAAAGTAATATGAAAACTGGATACTTAGTAACAGCTGATCATAAGAAATATATTAATATATTATGTATATTTTTTTTCTGTGGCTTAACGCAGGTCAACATATTTTATTGTGACTCAAAGTTTAACGTAGACCACCTTGGCTCATGCCGAAAGCATAGTGGGGTTATTTCAACATTCAAAATCCACAGTTCCTTGGAAATAAACAGAGTAAACAAACAATCAAGACTTCTTGTCCTTCTGGGAACAGATAAACATATACAGAGAAGACAGGAAGGGGAAGCTTTTAGGACTTAACACCTGTGGTGAATGTGTATATAAATCAAATTGACTACAACTGAAAGCAAGACAGAAGCAGAGGAGGCATCTTTCAATGGCATGCATTCTATTCAGTCTCTTTTAGCCAATTATTGTCATCTGTATTGAGTTTTTGTTTTCTTGGCCTTTATGTACTACAAAAAAACCCAATCAACTTCAGAAACTGAAAAGATTTCTGTTGTCTTCTGGTGAATTTGCATTCATGAAGAGGTAAAGCAAATACGTACCAAAGCTGTGGCTGACTGCCAGTCTGCTTTCACCTACAATATAAAACTGAAGGTATGTGGAGACCATGCTGAATGACAATGTCTTGTTGTCTCATTTGTCATCCTTTCCTGTTTATATCCGCTGCTCATCTCTTTCTCTAGTTGGTATTTTCTAGAGGAAAATTTTATCTTTTTTAATTCTTTCTGTATGGTACTTCATATAGTTGGTCACAGATGATGATTGGACCTTCTAAGCAGGATAGGAATACTGCTGTTACTCTTACTACTAATAATAAAAATGCAGCCGAAAAGAGACATTGGTGGTCTTGGAATCAGAATATCAAGTTATCTGCCCATCTTTGTCACTGATCTTCTCTGTGATAATTGTTGATTCATCTTCTTTGTCATCTGTTGATATGAAGGCCAGAAGAGGAACAGAGGGTTCTTAGTATTTTGGAGAATGAAATTAGTATGGTAACACCTTTGTAATAAGTGTGTGTGTGTGTTTGTTTGTTTTCTATTTCAAATTGAAAATATGAAGTATACTAGTGGGTAGAATTCAGTCCTGTCTTAAGTTTGGAGTAAAGTATTCCAGAGCCAATGTCAGGAATAATGTAATTTCAATGTTGTATATGGGAGGACAAAGGAGCATCAAGAGACAACAAACATTCCTGAAAATGATTTGGCATTAGGAAGGCATATGAATGCCATATGATAGTCACATCAGTGGGATAGAATGTTGTAGAAAAAAAGCAAAGATAAAGGCTGCCAATACTTTCATTTCGTACATCTTGCGTTCCATAGAGTTTCAGACAGAGAGGTGGAATTAATTTGCTTATTTTTTCTGTCTTTGAAGTTAGTGTTCTCTCAAATCCACAACAAAACAGTGGCATATAAATATATTGGAGGGCTAGTACACTTTGTTTTGAGGTAAAAGAAAGCTTCATGTCCTTCTGCTGAGTATACATGTAGATAAAGATAAATACTTAATTGATGTTTTAATATGGAAGAAGCCATATTTGCAAGTACCCAGAAAAGGTTTTGAGAATGTATATGCTCCTCAGCTAATTTACTTTGGCAGCTGAAGCTTGTTAAAATCCACTCCTAAAGTAAAACATGTATCTTTGTAAACCTTATGGTTTAACTAATCTGAGATTCATAAATATAAAGTTTATTGACGTGGAAGCTCCATCTGGGGAAGGAAAATTAATTCATCTTTCTTGCCATTCAATCATAAAAAACCCCAATGCTTTTTGTAAAATTAAAAATCTGCCCTCCCTTTAGAAATGAGAAATTAATGGCTCCCTCACTAGCAAGTTGTATTGGAAAAGTGGGGAAAAAGCTAATGATGTTGAACAGGCTACTTCACTGAATGATATCTCTAAAGTTTATCTGCCATGTGCACCAGGAATCAATGCTCTGTTAGAAAACCGAAGCGGAGGCAGCTCAGGTAAGCTATTATCAACTTCAGTAACAAAACAGGTTTTGCACTATCACTTTATCTCTGTAATTTTATGGTGGATGGAAATTATATAAATTGATACAGACAAAATCGATACATTATTAATTTTAAAGATGATCATACTGTTCCAAAAAATTTTGTGTGAAATAATTTATCAAGATTCAGGCCAAGGAAGCTGGACTTCTGTCCTTGCTTGAGATAGAACAGAATCAGGTTTCTTTTCACTAAATTCACTTTTCAGTTAAGTCTCTTCTAACAATTCTCTGAAATTAAAGGCATATTTTTCAGACAGTGTCTGCTTCCAGAGAGATAAAACCTGATGTTTATAGTTAATACCAGGGAATGGAATGCAGAGAGGTTCTTGCTTTTAGTTACTGGTATAACAACCAGCTAACTTTGTTATGTACCAAGTTGGAGGGTTGGAAGTGGAAGAGCATAGAGGGGCCGTGCCTGCAGGGAGGAGGTGACCCAAAACTGACCAACAGGATATTCCATCCCATCTGCATCGTGCTCAGAATAAAAGCTGAGGGATCAAAAGTGTCAGTCTCTTTCTTCAATGGCCGGTGTCTTAGGAGGACCCTTTCTGTTCATCTGCTTTTGATCCTGATCTGTGCATTTCTGAATCCAGATCCAGAATCTATCTCCCATCTATCGCTGAGTCCAGTCTGGGGCTTTTCTAGTGCCTGCTAGTGGTGTGATCATCATTCTGGGAGCTCGATATTAGTTTTGTATATATTAGTATGTATTTCATTATTTTCTTATTGATATAATTATATTTTCTTTTTATTATTAATAATTCATTACAATAGTTTTAGTTTTCTTTTCAACCCATAAGTTGAAAAGAACTGTCTCCCTTCTCTTTTGGGGGAGGGAGAGAGGTTAAACAGAGCATTTGTCATTTCTTTAGTGGCCAGCCCGGCCTAAACCACAACAACCGCTCAAATTTTTGCCGAGTGAATTAGAAAGGATGCCAGTACTCTGATACCAAAATTATTTTCTGAAGTAAATGGGATCTCACAGAACATGTGTTCCACTGTTTGCTTTCAACATGTTTAAATGAAAAAAAGTCAAGAAAATAGAAGACATAAGGGTTCAAAGACCTCAAAGAGGACTTTTCATAACTACAGTAGCTGTTTTATTTGTCAACCAGTAGCTCAGAATTTTGCAATATAGCGGCAATAATTTTGTACAAGAGCAGCAGTGAATTGACCCAGAGAACAATATGTCTTTCAGAAAATGAGGCCTGGTTCAGATCTTCAAAGGAATTTAGGAACGTGATCAATGACAATGTGGTAGTTAAGCACCTCTAAGGGCCAGGATCAGAACTGTTCCCTCATATTCTAAATTCCCTAGAGACAAGACATCTGAATACAACACTCTTTAGACATTGAAATGTAACAAGACTCCTTACCTTAGGAAATCTTGTTATAAGAGAAAAAAAGGTCGTATACAACTTTCACCTTTTCATATTTTGTTGTTATAATGAAAAAGATCATACCAGTCTTTTATCTACAAATAACCAAAGTATTGCATAAAACTTTATTTGCACAATTCCCATTAAAATTGCATAACATAAATTCTTTAGAAAGCCTTCTTAATTTTTCTTAGGATTTTTTTCTTGGTAGTTCACAATGGTCTTTTATAATTTATAATTATTTTTTCAGTTGCTGTGCCTTCTTTCTCCACCTGCTGCATAAAGAACCACACAATAAGTAAGTAATAAAGCTATTTTTTTTTAGCATTTGTTTTTTTAATAGAATGTAATCTTTTGACATTCGATGTGAGTTGAAATGTAAAATCAGAATATCTTGTATTTAGAAGAATAACAAGCTAGCTGGGCTTAGGACAAAGCCGTAATAGTTCCTGAAACATCTTATTCTTTTTATTTTTTATTATTTTATTTATATATAAGATCCTACTGACTTTTAAATGACAAGAGCAAACTTAATGGTTTTAATACATATTGTCCAAGGAGCTGTAGACACGTGTTATTTAAAGTCAATAGACAGAAGAGTGAGTATGTGTAAGATGACATGACATAGTATTAGACTAAAAGGATGCAATTTTAACCAGCTTAGAAACAGGACATCTTGTTTACAATGAAGTGTATTCATCAGAGAGCTGTTAAGGATGAATTATTAAACTTAGTGCAGTTCAGAAAATGTAATTGAATGCGGGACACTGAAATATAAATGATAGCTTGCAAGCAAATAAGTTTAACCTTCTCCTAGCTTTAAAATAGATATAACAAATAATATTAGCATACAATTTAAAGGTCAACAAGCGGTGGTAGTCCATCAGTATTATGTAGGTTAGCCATACTGGCAGTTTGAAAAATAAGTGACTGGTCAAATGGTTTTATAGACTTCTGTTAGGCCCATAGTCCTTCAAATTTCTCTGCTATTTTTCCTAGCCTTATTCCCCTTCACCACTTGCCTCCTTTAATAAATCTATTTTATTATACAACCTCTTAGTCTCTAAAAGGTTAAGATGTACCACGTATTCTCACTATTTGGGTTGCAAGATTAAATTGCAGCATTGGAGTTTCTTATCTGTGTTTCTGGTAGTGCTGCCTTCTAGATGCACCTAGAACAAAGTTCTCTACCAGTGTTTACATTTCGTTAGGATTTTGCCTTTTTTTTGCCAGGCAAAAGATATAAACCCAATACACTGCTTGGTCTTCTCCTCCTACTTGTGTATTCTACGAATTCTAACAGAAAAAGACTTTTCAAGAAACTGTGGTACTGTGGACAGTACTGAGGAAAGGACAGAGTAAGAAAATGGACTTCACATCTCAGAAAGTTAATAATTAATTAGGAAGATGCTCCTACCTGTGTAAACTGACTTGTGATTGGGAAGGAGATGCTAGTCAGTGTTATTTGAAAGATACTGCATTACGCTCAGCTGGCTATCAGGAAGCCTGTGTCACATGAACTGTGTTTTGAAACTAGGTCATAGAGTATAAGTCTTCACGTAATTGCTGACCATTAATTTAGCACCTTTGTCAGCAGTCTCAGTAAAGAAAAAAAGTATTGAATTAACACACACACTAAAATGCCCTCTCTCTTTCCATCCGATTTCAAAATGTTCCCTTCAGGTCATTTTTTTTCAGTCACATTGGTGAAGAAAACCTGTATTAGCCATCACAGAACAAGATCAAGAAAGCTGCAGATGTGAACGGTCTGTTAATTCAGCATTTTTATAATAGCATTAGAAACAAAAGAAAATAGTTGACTAAGCAAAAATAATTCAAGTTAAGGTCATTCATAAAACCTTTCTGATATTTAATCAGCTTCTCTGTTCAACTTTCAAAACTTCTAGCGGTTATGTTCAAATCAGGTCAAAAGTAATCATTAAACCAGGTATATATTTAGATAGAATTTAAATGCAATTTTTGACAAGGTTCTAATGTCTTCTTGCTTATATTTTTTTTGCCTTTAATCTATAGGATATTGCAGATGTTCACTATGTAATAATCTCAGTAAAATTCTGGAAGTAATAAGTAACATAATTATGAAACACTACAATTTTCTGGATATGTATTATGAAATAGATATCATAATAATATTTAGATCAGAAAGTATCTTTATAACAGAATTAGCCAGAGAAAGTAATCTGTGACTGATGTGTTGAAATGCAATCCTCTGACGTTTTAGTTTCCTACTTCTAGCTGTTGATATTGATCGGCTTGAAAGAGAAACACAAGGATTTGAATGTGGAACAGCCAAAGAATTATTTTCTGTAGAAAGGGTAAATTTGAACGGGATCTTTTATTCAAAGCAAGAGGGCATAATAACTGGTATGGAAGAAGTACAAGATTTACTGAATGAAAAAAAAATAATGAAATAATCTCAAACATATCCAAAATAATATCAAGAAGGCAAGAACAAAGTACAGAAAAAGAATCTGCAAGAAGGAAGCTTATGACATCATTGCAGGGAAGTACAGAAACAAAGTCAAAACAGTAAAAACATAGTTAAGCTGAACTTTTTAAAGAAAATTACAGCTGTCAGTGACAAAGATAAAAATAGAAAAGTGTCATCAGGGATAGGAAACAGAAGAAAAGTGATACTAACATATGCTCAGAAAGGAATAAATATCAAGGTTAATCCATTCCATTTGCCAAAGGAATATATGCATCTCAGGTTTGTTTTTTTTTTTTTTTTTTTTAAATGTGACTGCTATAGAGAAAAATAATGGTAACCTATCGTAAAAAAAAGCATGCGACAGAAATAAGAATATCTGGCATGTAAACAAACCTTAGGCTGCATTTTCTGACAAAATCAGGATAGTCCATTAGTCTCTGTCCCTGACGAATCTATTCCTTAAAAGAATCATTAGTTGAAATTGAAAGTCCATTACTAGGAATGAATGATGGCAATGCTCTCTGAATGGAGAGCAGGAAATACAGCACTGTATGTACAGCAGAGGATAATAGGACTCAGTGCTGCATAACGGCTCAGAACATATTTTGGAGAAAAAAATTACCAAATCCATGGAACTCCTCAGACTCTTAAGTAAGTTACAAAATTGCGTTAGATAACACATAAGATTCTCTCTCTCTACATATATATATATGTGCAAGTACACTTATATGGATATTTTCTGACAGATGATCTGTTAGATCATCATCGTTGTCAGTCCAATCTATATAGATTTATAAAAGCACTTCATACAGCTCCCTATAGAAAATAATATTTCAAATGGATTTATATTAATCAGAAATTATGAATGGCTAGGTAACAGGAAAGTGACACAAGTTACATCAAACAAATCAGACTGGAAAGAGATTAGACAGTGATTTTCCTAGACATTATTCTTGCAGTAGAATTATTTAATATTTTCAATAGAGACCTTCATGCAAGAAGTAAATGGGTGCTCTGACATGTGCAGGTGCTACAAAGTGTAAATACAAAGTATTATCCATACTCTGGAGGACAGACCAATAAATTGAAGAATCAGAAAAATTTGTGGACTAAAGCAATGGAAATTGAATTAAATTTAAAAATAAAAAGTACAAAGATATATACTTCAGGATTAATGAGAATTTGAGCCTATAAATGTAAACTACATTGACTGTATGTGACAAAGGAAAGGAAAAATATGAATCCATTGGTGAGTAATGGGATGGCAATGTGATGTGGCTGTGAAAATGCTAATGATATCCTGGGATGCATCAAGCAAGGTATTCTCAGTACAGATAGGAAAACACTGTTCCTATTTTGTAACATCTTTGCAGGATCTTACTCAAAATATTCTATACAGTATTACTCATCTGATAATGATGAAATTAATCTGAATTAGGTGCAGATAAAAACTATAAGGATGACTACCAGAATAGAAAAATCCCTAAGAAATCATGTTAGAAGAGATAGTAAAAATGTTGAGAGAAGATTGTTTTCTTTGTAAGTGTGCAAATATTAGAAGGACAAGAATGATCTGCTTTATAAGGCAAGGTTATGCATGTTTAATAATCCTTTCGGTGAAGAAATTTTTCCTAATATCTAATCTAAACCTCCCCTCGTGCAACTTGAGGCTGTTTCATCTCATCCTATCACTTGTTATGTGGGAAAAGAGACCAAGCCCTACCTTGCTACGACCTCCTTTCAGGTAGTTGTAGATCATGATAAGGTCTCCCCTGAACCTCCTTTTCTCCAGACTAAACTATCCTAGTTGCCTCAGCTGCTCCTCATAAGATCTGTTCTCTAGACCCTCCACCATCTTCGTTGCCTGTGAACAATGAAGCCCTTGGACAAGGCCAACGAAGCTGGTGGAGGGTCTAGAGCACAAGTCTTGTTCCGTAAACCAGCATTCTGGGTCTGTGTTACTGAATGGGTATAAATCTGATTTGAGATTAGATGAAATTCATAGAATATTTTAAAATTTAGGATTGAGATTATAAAGAACCAAATTCTAGCTGTAAGAGTCTCTTAAACACTGCATGTGCATATACCTACAAAATCACTGGGTTTAGTTAAGCAACGTTAACTTCTCTTTTTTTCCTTTTACTGATACTCATCTTGCACTTCCTGTCATTTCTGGATGAATATCTGAAACTACCTGTTATCATTCCCCTACCCACGCAAGACCACTTTCCCAGTACTTAATTGGGAAAAGACAGCTCACCCTGGCATTCTCTAGCCTTATAATATTTGCACAGAGGAGTCTTTTTCACTCGATTAACATGACTAATGCAGCTCCACATATCATTGTACAGAAAAGAGCAAGAAATTCAGAAGGCATCTGCAGTATCTTTCTGTATAGTGCTCCAGAAGAGAAATGGAGGAAAAATTAAAGATGTTTTGTTAGAAAAAAAAAAAAACAAAGGGAAATTAATATTTTTAATACTGAGGAGGAAACATAAAATTTTCATAATTTCAGTCAGAAGTTTTACTTATTTTATATGCAAAAATAAAAAAATGTGTGGAAACAGGTTTGTATGAAAATATTTTTTTAGTTTCTCAATCTTTGTCTTCCCCATTGCTTTTTCTGCTCCAACATGACAAGAAAGTAGCAGAAAATTGAAGGTTATATCTTCTCAGTTCTTTTGTTGTCTGTTTTAAAGCACTGTTTAGTAATTTATACATAATAACTTTACAAAGTACATATTTTTGAAATAAATATAATTCATCTACAGAAAGCAGAATACCTTATAATATAGGTATATATTACAGCTGAATATATTCAGTGACAGCTGAATCATGTTACCTTTAAATCACTAGTGTAATTGTTTCCCCTAATTAGGGAAAGGTCAGTGTACAATGAGAATAATAATCTTAGTGATAAGACTTTACCTTTATAGCATTTAGCCAAGTATTAGAGGTCTATTTACACAGAAGAAGCTAAGAATCAGGGCAGAGATTATTTAAGTGACTTACCCAAGGCCAAACAATTCAATTCCAGTAACAAAAATAAGATTCCATAATTTAAATCTCCTTTTTTCCTAGCTAGACCTCACTCCTGCCAAGGACCTGTCTTATAGACAAATACCCTTGTTCTCTATGGTGAACTGAAATGAAAGGAAATGAAGTCACCTTCTATGATTTTATTAGCTGACATGTCTTGATGAAATATTGAATCCTCTAAAGATGGTGCATAGAATTTATCTTTCTGGTCCTAGATATGTTAATAATATTCTTTTACTCTTTCTTCTGTAGAAATTTTGGATATAACAGAAATGTGGCAGTGTCACCAGAGGTGCATCCTTACAGCACTATCTTTTGCAATTGGGTAGACTTAAGAGTAAAAGAGAGCAGATGTGATAGTAAAGGACTCAGTACATTAACAGCTTAAATAAAAAGTAAATGGCATATCAGACAGAAATGTGAAGGAAGTGAAATACCTCCTATCTAAATATACACATGCAGTCGCAGCTGTTTCCGAGGTAACACATTGTGCCTTTCTGAACAGTAATTCCCAAAAGCAGGTGTAACTTTCAAGGGATGAGTCAGTGCAGAAAGACATTCAGACCCATAACATTTCTAACACCAGCAGTTAGTTATTTTAGGTGAATTTTTCCTTGTCATAGGCTTTTATATAATCACTAGCAAAAGTTTGCCAGGAAAATAAGTGCAGTCTTTTAGCAATTTCTATCTCTTCTTCCTGCAGAGTGATCTGTTCTTCTGTATGTCAATAAAACAGGAACAAAAATAAATTAATAAGGAAGTCAGGAGGAGTAAGAAAGACTATTTGATTAAGCCTTCACTGCCTGACAGAATAGCTGTCTATAAATCTTTTGTGCATCTTTCACTTTTGCAAAACTGGGTACTAGCCAGTAGTGTACAATGCTCTGTAGGCAGGGAATCCAATTCTCTACTGCCTGAAGCCTGTGTAGTTTCTTAGAGCTTCTCATTGTGCATGTAAAATACCAGTATTCTGATCATGCTCGCACTTCTTTGCACACAAGATAGTGATTACCTAAGGCAATGTGGAATCAGACCAAGAAAGACAGGGAAGAGGATTATTTCCTTATGATCAATATTTAAGTGAGAAAATACAGAATAATAACAAACACAGCCATTTTCATGAGCTTTCACCTTTTTTCCCAGTGTTTGCAATAGCATTAATCAATTTTTAATTATGAATTCAGGCAGACGTTAAAATATTCAAACTGTATAAAATTTTCCAATAGATTACCCATTAAAACCCACTAAAAATTACATTTTTGTAGCATACCTGAAAAAACTGTTAGTTAATCATCTCTGCAGAAGGTCTATTAGAAAACTAGATTCCTGCTGTATTACTTTGGGGTGCTATAATGTACCTATTAGTACTTTGCTCAGAGTGGCAGTGGACTAAAATATCTAACAATGCACAGAATGTATATGGAACATCTACTTGTTACTCTTTCATAGTATCAGTACATCTTGCTACGCCTTAGTTGATTTGTCAAATACTCTGAGTGGTTTACAGTGAAGGACTGCAGCTTTGCCATTTTAGTATTTTATTTTTTGTGCACTTGCTCTTTCATGAGGTCCCACAAAAGCTTTCATGGGATGTGATTAACTATTTGTTTCTCATTCACACTTACATTTTTCATTCACAGATTGAAAGTAGAGGCCTACAGTCAAAGGAGATGTGGGTGGCTGCCTTTCAGCACTACAATGGAGAGTAATCATCTGTCATTCATATTCTTTTCCCTCCTCGCACACTCTTGGCCTTATGTGGCAATTATTGTAGTCTAGATGAAAGTGCAGAGAATATAAAATATCCATGTTCCGCTATATTTTTGTGAAATGACAATATATTTATGTGAATAATTCTTAATATTACATCAGTATTTTAGGTAACAAGAAGATGATATCATTCAAAGAAGCCTTGAAAATTTGTAAAGGTGTGTCAAAACACAGGCAAGATTAAGAAGTTAATATCCACAAAAAGCAAGAACATAAGAATGGCCATAGTTCAGATTGAAGGTCCTATAATCAGAAGTGAAAAGTTAATATAGAAGAAACCTAGCAAGGAGAGGATGTGCTGAAATGTTCTCAAAAGACTTTCTCAGCCTTGAGATGGGAATTGCAGTTCCAGGACTGAAGGCAGCTTTATGTCCTTGTCTGCCAGAGGAAATCTGGGAATGGAAAGTGCTGTCACATCTCTAGGCAGATGTGTTCTTCTTGCCTTTTATCACAGTCAGACTGTTTTCCTCAAAATAATTTGCCTGTCATTGTATAAACATACTGCACTTCAGAAACTTCACATGCTTTGGTAATGATCAACTTACTAGTCAGAGAGCTGTGGACCTTTATGAGTTCAGTCATACTCATCAGCTGTCACATCTGGCTAGACAGTAAAGCTTTCTGATTTGTATGGTTTGCTTAAAAACTATGTAAAAACATACCATTGCATTTTGAGAAATAGCTTTAATCTATTAGTTGATGCAAGAGAAACAAACAGAAACAAAGGAAATTGGTTCTGCAACTTCCATTTGTAGGGAACTGCAGTAAAATCATTAAGATCAGTGTGAATGGAAAATGAACAGTATTTTTCAGCTGTAGAAGCTTTTTCTACGTCGTAGATCTAATAGGAGCCTCTTGAAAATCATCGGGTGGAATCTAGTAGAAATTTGGTGGTTAGTCTGACTTGGAGGTTACATGACTTATCCATCTACATAGTTTGCAGAAAGCTGAAAAAAATATCAAGGGCAGAGATTCAAAAATGAAAATGTACTTCTTGATTATTAACGAGAAAAAGGAAGTGGAGTGAAATGCATCCACAATGGCTTTCACAGTGTGAAGTGCAGCTGTCCTCTATGTGGCCAGCCAGCTTGGAAGGGCAGTGCAAAGGGGCAACAAAGGCCATTCTACTAATTGTCTTTTAGTGACATTTTGTTTCTAAAGGGAGGTGCATAAATAAAGTAAATTCTGATATTAAGGATAATTGTATCAGATCATGAAGGATATACACCAAAATAGAATCATCTGGCCTTCCAAAAGGCACCGGCCTCGTGTTAGTTTTGGAAGTCCAAAGTGAGAGGAAATAAAAAGAAATACTGTAATTAAATGTTTTTTTTTAAAAAAAAACAAATAAAAAAGACCACCCCAAAACTATACTTAAATTTCTATCAAGTCAGATAGTTCCAAGCTCTACAAGCTGTAACCGAAGTCTGTACATGAATGTCTCACATTTAATTAGTAGGTGACAATTTGGAATGTTAGCCACCAGCTGCCCATATGTCCAGATAATTTCAAAATAATTAGGGCGTTCTGAATATTGGTACAGGTTAGTTGTCTATCACTAATAGAACACTATTAGTTGGTGTTCTTCCACACTATACTGGCTATTAGTTTCAACGCCACTGATATTTGATTGCTTAATAAAAAAGAAAGAATGAAGAAAGGAAAAAAGAAGGCAGACAGAAAGGTAGGAAGCAAGTATGCAAGTCTTAAGAGCTAGGAGGTGATTTCAGATATTCATTGTAACAGCTAGGAAACTTACATATTGGGGGCGGGGAGGTGAGAGAGAATGTTGTTTTCAGTTCAGCTTTTTGCTTAGGGATTTCAGTGATTCAGTTCTGAATAACATCTGTGGCTTGATCCAAAGGCACAGAAGCAGTCATTCTGACTCCACTTGCCTTGGAACATGCCATTGACAACAAGATGTATGGACCAGGCGCAGATTTAAGTCTGATGTCCTGAAGTTGTTTTTTTTTCCATATAGAATAAAAACACAAATGAGAGCAAGAGAGGACCTGCAAGTCTGAAATTTAGCTTTGTAGCCAATGAAAAAACAGCAGTAGCATTCCCCAGCTGTGCTTATTACTACTGCACAACAGTGATAATTACCAAATTTCTATATTTACAGAAAACTGGTACCTTACAGATATCCAGCTGTGCTTTTATCTAAGTACAATATGTGACCATTTTCTATAAATACAGACATTTGGTAGAAGGATTTTATAGCTGTTAAAATGCAGGATGAAGTTATAGGAATGTTTATTTGTTTATTTATTTATTTGTAATATAGAAAAATTCTGCCTTTCAGGAAAATCAATATTATTCATTTCCATTTTCAGTGAACCCATTACTGATAATTTAGCAATTTTTGACCATGAGGGCTACACAGGGTTTTATTTTAGCAGTATGTCTTACAGGAAACAAGTAGATTAGCTAAGTTTGTGATCATGACGGCTAATGTGCATAGTCAACTACTATACTGGCTGTAATGCTGGAAACACTGGCTCCAAGAAATCTATGAGTGGTGTGGAGCTGTACAGGTATAATAAAACACGAGCATTGATCCAGATGAGATACGTGGAATATTTCAATTATTTATCCGAAAACAACTACAACAGCAGCAAAATCCTGACGTAACATAAGATGCTTAACTTTGAACTTGTATAGAATAGATCTTATAGTCACCAAAGTACCTCAGAGGCAGAAGGCAAGTTTTCAGTAATTAACGGCTTGTGGATTTAAGAAAAAAGGAGGGTGTCAGCATTTCGATAGTGAAGGGTAGGAGAGTATATTGGACCAATCTAGCTGACAACTGCAGGGAGTTTTGCAAATGTTTGCAAGTGGCTTCTTAAGAAATACTCATCGAAAATGACTATACCTATAAATGGATTATGCTATCTAAAACTGCACATGCCTGTTATTGTTAATTCTGGCTGCTGGTCTTCTTCCATCTTGTCTAATAAATTTTACCTTAAAATGTTTGTCCTACTTTAACAACAGCAGCAGCAGCCGCAGAGAAGAAAAACAAAACAACCAACACCCTTTTTAGGCCAGACAAGCCTCTTTTTTTTTTTTTATTAGTCCAAATGGTTCCAAAGGCTGTTTTTGTATAGTGCAAGATGTGTGTGTGGCTGCAGTGGCTGTATATAATATCAGTACACAAAATTGGCAAGGTGAATTTCAGTCTACTGCTGGTGAGCTGGCTCCTTTTAAACTTCTTCCCTCCCTGAAATAAAGAGCTAAGCTTTCATATGCTGTCCTGCCTCTATGTAGTTACTTGACTAAAACAGATTTTAAAATTTTCACCTGTTAAAGCTCTTCTTTCTGAAACAGCACTGAGGGAACCCAAAGCAATAAAAACTGGCAGAAATCCCAATGTCATCCAGAGGGGGCGGGGGGAAGAGGAGAGCTCAGGAAACTAAATTGCTGCTCAAAATGTCAGCAATTAAAATTAATTGAAAATCATTAAGTACCTCCCATTTTCTTGTTCCTCTCCAGTGTTTATTTAATTTTGATATTACTACTATGGTAAGTTCACGCGCAGGCTGAAAGCAAGTTGAAAGTTATCTGCATTTTTATTCCTGATTCTTTGCAGGAGTGTGTCAAGGTACAGTGGGGACCGGGGGCCATGTCAGGGCTGGACCTGGCAGCCAGGGCCCATCTCAGCACCCCAGCCTGGAGTAGGCAGCTGGGGGGGAACTGGGGCAGCCACCTCCCTGGGGACAGGGACTGGCTAAGGCTGGGCTGGGACATGGGCCCACAGGTGGATCTGGTTTGGTGGAGCCCAAGGCAGGCCTGTGGGGACAGGTATGAGATGAGGCCAGTCCAGGGTGTCCCCGCAGGGCATCAGGGCCTCTCCCCAGGGCTCCACAGGGACAGGATCCCCTCAGCCATGTCAGCTCTAGACTGGCCTCAGTCCTCATCTGGGACCTACGCTCCAGGCCTTTCTGAATGGTCCTACTGTGACCATTTCAAGGAGAGGTACATCTGTATAGAAGTTTTTTATGCATGGTTCAGGCAGGCTGTCCTCCATTCCCGTTTCAGACAGGTGTAATGTGGGGCCCCCTTTTCCTGTTTGCTCTCCTCTCCTCCACCTTTGGAGGGTCTAGATATCCAAGCCAAGGCCAGTCTCTCCTGGTGCGCTGTAGCTTCTCTATGTGAAGGTCCCTGGTTGCCTCAGGGAGCACAGCAGAACTAGGACAATGCAGTCTGCAGTCATCATCTCTACCCAGGGATCCCCACCTCTGTAAAAACCTGCATACTGGAAAATGGAAGCTTTCTGAGAAATTATGTCAGGCAGTTTTGATAGCAAGTATACTTCTATTGTATCAATTACAGGAACTCAAGAAAAACCAAGACACAGTCAAAACCATAAGAGAAACTTGCCTTTTAAAAAATTAATGTCATTCAATTCTTCTGTTTTCCAACTAGGATTTTAGCAACTGAAAATTAAAATATTTATTCTGAAATTTCAATGGAGGAGGAGAAGATAGCACTTTCTAAACACAAACACTTAGTGGAAGAAAGTGAAACAAGGCTGCAGTGAAAACTACTATTCTTAATTAGGAAAAAATCATGTAGTTGTGAAAACTAAACTATTGAACTTGTCACCTTTTCTTTCTATCTAAAAGAGAAAAAGTAAACCTCAGATGAAGGCCAGGCTAGTAGTGACTGTTAAAGTTCATATACCTGCCCCTGGCTTTTCATGCCCCTGGCTTTTCCTTCCTAGGATCCCTCGTACAGCTTGTGGGTGCCTCAGCTGTGACAGAAAATGCTTGTAGGCCACCAATATAAACCAGATGAGTCAAATGATCCAGAATAATTACAAGCCTTTGGAACTAACAAATGTGGAAAGAACTACGTCAGATCACACCCTGAACTTAACTTATTTATGTTTACCGATCTTAATATGCTGTCAGACTTGATTTGTGTCAAGGAGAAAAAAAAATGCTAGAGGTGGGAGAACTAAGACAGGTGTTTTAGACTGCAGAACGAGGAATGGTAATTATCACCTGAGACACATTAACAACTGCACTGGAGAAAGGATGGGGGAAAATGCATACAACCTAAAAAGAATAACTCTTTTGAGCCTTTGATTTGCAATATTAATTTCATGGGGGAAAAATATTTAGGGGAAAAAAGTTTCACTGAAAGTGAAAAAAAAAGTGAAAAATCTGGCTCTTGATTAGCACTTTGCAATATATTAAGTATTATTTTTTTAGGTTTCTCAGTTTTCTTCTAAAGCCAATATCTTTTCTTCAGCTGCTATTGTTAATGTTATGTTTGTGCTGACAACAGAACATGAAGTGTTCCTTAGCAATAGCTTATCCTCTACGTCTTGCTTTTTGAGATGTCTGAGCAACAAATTTTCTCTACTGGATACTTGCTGTCTCATCAGATCTTCCTCACTTTTCAAATGTAAACTACTTTCTCCTATCCTTTGATTCCTTTAATTTATTCCTCAAATTTTATTCTGAATCAGAGCATTTCCTTCAATCAGCTGCTGTGCTGCTGGGCTTCTATTTCTTTTGTATACAGTGTCAGGTACAGACACAGTTAAAGTTGCCCTCGTCAGCATAATGCTGAGCATTGCAGGACCTAGTTGTACGGCACCAGATTTTTTATTACACGGTACAGGCTGGAGCTAACCTAATCCCTATTAAAGATGAATTACAAGTACAGCAGACTGGTGAATGTGAGCTAAGCACCCAACCTTCCTCATTTCATGAAAAATAGGAATATATATAAATACATAAGAGCTGTTGAAAGATTGACTTTTTAGGTCAAGCTGTTGAAATTCATGTTTATAGTTTTGGAATTTCCCAGTCTGTCTGCTATCAGTATTGCTATTGCTATTGACAACTTTTCAGAACTCAGCTGGACAAGATTCTGAGCAATTTGATCTCAGTTTGAATTTAATCCTGTTTTTAGCAGAAGGCTGGGCTAGGTGAGCTTCAGAGTTTCCTTTGAACCTATACTTATCTATGCTTCTGTGAATGATAATGAACTTGATGAGCACAGGCCTTTCTTCAGTAGTGAATTTAATATTCATTCGCAAAACCCCATGACCACTGATATTTTTAATTTATCTTTATCTCAAGTTTAAGATGACTCAATGAAATTCCACTGCATTTTACATCTGGTGTTTCATCTGATATGTTGTGTTCTCTTGCTTAAAAAGTAACTGAAGAATAGAAAGACTTGAGACAGTAATAATTAGTATATTTACCACTTTATTCTCTTTCTGATTTCCCATAATTATGTTACTTACACGTTTTGCTATGTTTCTTCCTTTGACCCTGGTACTGCCATCACTGTTCTGTGGGCATTTACCTGTATTCCATCAGTTATGGGTGACAGGAACAGCTGTTACTCACAACATCTTTTGTAAAGAATTACCCTTTGGGAAACTAACTGATATCCCAACAATACAGCAAGTATTTTTTTTTTCCACCAGATTTTCCCTTTCATCACTTCATTTTAATGTTTCTGTCAGTTTTTCAACTCCTGTTTAACACTGCCTTTGTCAAGCAATCAAGTCTCCCTTGAATGCATAAGCCTTTAAAAGCCCTAGAAATACTGAAAGAACATTACTGACATCTCCTATTGGGACACACCTATAAAACACGTTTAGGGTTACCTTTGAAACCTTTTGAAAACAGGAGCAAATATTTTGTGGAATTAGGTTAGGAGAGCGGATTAATTTATTTCTTCTTTTGTATGTTTTCATATCCTGTCATGCAAAGCAGATAACTATCAAATGTTTCATTGCACTCGTAAAGATATGTAAGAAAAAATGACATTTCCTTTGTTAGAGATAAATATTGAAGAGGTTCTTACAGATGATCTTGGTAAGAAGAAACCCTCTGAACATAGAATTAGTAGAAATCGGTGTTAGGTTTAGTTTTCAGTAAAAGGTATAGGATGAATGTTAATCTCCAGTGAATATCAAGATGATTAGGTTTCTTGCACTTCCCAGTAATACCATTGTGTTCCAAAGATTTTGGAAGGCAGGCTACTTGTTTGGGACAGTAAATATAGTGCCCAAGACTTATTTGTGTACTGTCTTATTTCTTTATCAGTTTTACAGATGCCCATCCTTTTAACAAGTAACCATCCTCCCATATGAACACATGCAATATTTCTGTGGGGAATTACACTTTTTAGGTGAAAAAAATAAACAAGCATTTTAAATTACTTATGTTTAGTTATGTTTTCGAGTAATTTTAACTTCCCGGTTGCAAGATGCAGCATGTGCATGTGAAAAGCAGAGAGAGTACCACCTCTAGGATCACTGGCCACCACTTGGACATTGAGCCATTGACCATAACCCTTTGAGTGCGGCCATCCAGCCAGTTCCTTATCCACTGAGTGGTCCATCTATTGAATCCATGACTTTCCAATTTTGAGACCAGGATGTCATGCAGGACAGTGTCAAATGCTTTGCATAAGTCCAGGTAGATGACGTCTGTTGCTCTGCCCTTGTCCACCAAGTCTGTGGAAAGGAGATTTAGGAAATAGGCACTTTGATCACTCTTATTTCCAAATGCATCTCATAGTCATTTGTCTTTCAGTCACCACATAAAGCTTCAGAAAAGACTCTCTTCCCAGTTTTTCCTATTTCTGCTCATTTGTATTGAGTGAGAAATTATATCCATGTAAAAAATGAGATTCTTCTTAACCACATCTGCTGCAGAAAATTTAATTCTATTTGTCCCTTTTGAGTAACTAGCTTTTTCAAACCCATAAGCAAGACTATGAAGTGTATAAACAGTATAGGTCAAGAGTTTATGATTCTCCAAAGGCAGAAAAAGTGGAATTATTGAATGAAATAGAGAAAATGAAAATAAAAATTGAACATAATTCCTTAACTTTTTATTGAGTTTTCCATTATAATTTTTTACTGTATCATTGAAGTATTTTTTTAAAAAAAATGAACAAAAGGGAAAAAAAGGGATATATGTAAAAGAACCAAGAGGAAAACAGAGAATAAAGAAGGGATTATGATAACACTTATCAGAACACTGTTAGAGGGAATGGTATGAGCATTAGAAGTTTTCCCCAAAGGCCTCATATAAAAAGGCTTGGGAGCTGGTGGCCCAAATATAAAATGAATAAATACAAAATGTTAATCTTTGAAGGACTGGAGATAAACCAACATGATGATATAGTTGTTTTTGAAGCCAGTGATTAAGAAGTAAAAATAATCTGCCTCTAGGGCTGCTGATTGCAGCTATGTATAGGTACTTATAGCTTGAAGGAAAAGCCATAACTATCTTGTACGGGGAATATTTTTGAAGGACAGGAGTTAGTCCCAGATGAGACTTTTCTTACTAGTCTGTCGTAAGTTTTTCATGCCTTTTCCATAAAGAAAAGTATCATACCCAAAAGTTCCCCAAATCACAGGCTCAGCAAACTTCTCAGTAGAAATCAGAGGCTTATGAAACAGCAATTTGTAGCAGCTGAAAGACTGGATGCTTTTTGTTTAGAAAAACTTCAAGCTGTAAAGACTCTCCATTTTTATGCCAATTGTTGAAATATCCTTTATAATTTCACTTATAAACTTTCATAAAAATTCCTGCAGTTTTGCTTTAAAAACATAAACAAGTTAGACTCATTCAGTAGAAGGGCATTCCACAAATTTTATAATCACCTACCCCCTGCCCCCACCCCTTTTTAAAAAAAAAGTTTAAGTCTTAAATATATTGCTTACTAGATGTATGTCTCTCTCTAAACATACACGTAGTTCTTATTGATTGCTTAAAGTTACACAAAACAACAAGAATTTGAATTCAGATGCCAGGTCCTGCAACATAGCATGAGATTAGTGACCAGTCTTAACCCTCCAGATGACACTAGAGAGTGTTGTCTCTTCCTCATCAGTGCTTGGCATATTTGCACATGAAGAGCTTTAAGAACAAAGTCTTCTCAGCAGCTCTTCAGACAAGACATTTAGACCTTTTTTATTGTCTCTAATGTTACATTTATTCAGTTTCAGAATGATTTTCATATTTAACCCCTGTTGATTTTAACTCCCTTGCCATGTTCCAGTTAAGTATGTTCATTTAAATGGAACAGTCACATGTTCTTGTAATTAAGAGGCACCCTTTATTAAAGAAGTTAAAGTCCAAAGAGCAGCATATCAAAAAGGTTAATGGCAAATGAAATGGTGCATTTCAGTGTTACTGTGGAACTTCATTAAAATTTAGTACCCATCATTGGTCTTTTTAAAATCCCAACTTCCATTGAATTATCTGATTTTGTCCTTGTAGTTTCGTTCACAATTCAAAAACTTTTTTTTCAAACAACTCATGTCAATATCCCTGTCAGAGTCATGCTAATAATTTTGACTTCACCTGCATATAAAAGGAGAGAGATCAGCACAAATAGATAGAATGAAACCTGAAACCCAGCCTTGCAGTAGTGATCAATCAAAGGAAAAGTATTTTCCACTGAGGGGTACCAGGAGGCTAAAGAGGACTTGGGTTTTGGTTTTTTTTAATAATTAATATTTTATTGCATGCTAAATAGAATCACATGTTTGGACTGCAGGGAATATTCGTTTGAAGTGTAACTATAAAATCTGAACAACAGTTAATATCACGGAGACATCTCATAGTGGCTTATTGCCTACTAGTTAGCATTATTTTGCCAAACATTGTCATTCAAATGACAAGAAATAGAGTGGGGAGTATTAGGGGGAGAGGCAAAGTAGGGAGAGAGAGAGATACTGTGTGTGAATTTTCATATTGTGATTCTTGTAGTAGTTAAACTCAAGTTAGGAAAGGAACAGTTATATAGGAAAGAGAATTATAACTTTATAGTAAATTCCTATTTATTCCTTTATATTTATAAAATGTATTTATAATTTCATCACTGCAGAGTTGCGATCCATGACTCTCATTGACTCTCTGTGAAAAGTGTTTTTCAAAAGATGAATAAGTCATTTTAATAAACAGAAAAATTGGGCTGCCGTAGAATTAGCAGACTCCAGCAACCTTTTCTCTCCCTTTATGCACTCGTAATGGAAACCACTTTATATTTAAGCAACATCTAAAATATTCTTATGAATGCATAAGCTACATCTTTAAAGATATAAAAAGGATTAATTTTATTTAATACTGTAAGTAGCTCTGATTCCAAAAATATGAATCTTGCTCATTAGAGGCTGATTTGTATTGTTCTTCAAAAATATAATTTTAACAGTTATTTAGCTCTTCAGAAATATCTGTTTTTACCCTGCTTTGTCAATTACAGAGAAACAATGTTAATCCATGTATATTTCTTTATTTTTTCGCTGTTTGCAGAATATGAAAAAAAGAGTATTTCTTGAGAAAGTAGTATCATAGTAGTAGTGAATACTTGTATAATATTGCTTAGTTTCACAAATATAAGAAAATAATTTTTCCACTTTTGGAAAATCTCAGGTAAGGAATAAGTCTTTCTGAGTACCTGCTTTAGTCTACTGGACCAAGGATTGGTTTTCTGGAGATTTTTCTGTCTAATCAACATTCTTAACACTTTCTTCAGTGTTGGCACTATTACTTTCCCCAAAACTCATTAAAATATTTATTTAAGAAATTTTACCAAAACAATAACAGGCAGAGAAAGGATGTTTGTTTCCCCCTCAGAGGAGAAATGTTTCTCCTATTGGATGTGTTTTGCTCTCATCTATCCTAAAAGAAATACCTATTTTAAAATCTGTTTCCTACGTAGTCATTGATTAATATATCTGCTGAGAGTGACTATTGTATGGCAGCTGCTCGAGTCTAATATAAAAGACTAGCCAATCTGCACACAAAGGTTCCTTCAACACATCTGTTGGAAATCAAATGTTTTCTTTTAACTTAGCTTTCAGCTTGTGTCTGCACTGTTTGCATCTTTTATCTAAGCCAATTTTCATTATACCTCACATACGGACACCAGGTTCTGTTGCATCTGAAAGTACATCATCTACTGTACATATTTTAACTTCTATCAAATGGCACTGTTACCTTCTGAGAAACTTCTATTTCGCTAGAAATAGTTTTTCAAATATAGACCTCAGGAAAAAAATAACTGAGAAAATTATCATGAAACTGTGTGAATAAATAAAATACCTGTCTATGAGAAAGATGAGGGCTATCTCTGCTGCAGTGTGGCAGTGATCTGGGACAAGGCTGCAGTGACGAAAGTCTGGGATTGACTTTTGTGGGACCTCTTCTCCAGTGGGGGCTGTGTTGGAGTTTAGTCCCTCAGCCCTGGTCCTTGCCTAGACTGCATGGCAGGGGTGCCTTCACTGACCAGGATCCTGATCCACTGCTATGCACCCCACAGGCCTACCCAGCCACCCTGGGACAGCACCTACTCCTAGTTTCTGGCACCAGTCCTGCTCTGATCTTTCTTGGGAGTTGGGAGACTATATCCCACCTCCATGAGGTCTTTGCTCTGACATTCATGCTGTCACCTTGGATGCCATCTTGCCTCCCTCATGAAGACACATACCCTCACTGCTCCCAGTCATTTAGACATCCCATGAAAGAGAATGGGTGGGATGCTTCATTCTATCTACATACTGGAAGTGTCTGAACTACCATATAAACCTTCAGAAAGTGGAAAGATCAAGTGGGCAGCCAGCCAGACATGAGGTAAAGAGGCAATAGCATGGGTAGCAGGTTTTTTTATCCAGAAGTTTCATGGATGGGGATTCCAAAAACAAGAATAAGCCAAATCTTGGGTGGAGCCTGTAAGCTGTGAACAATGAGCAAACCATCTTCTTTCAGAGATTCTTAATCTAATCTTGAAACATTTAATCTTTAAAACATTTAAAAGTATTGCTTTTTAGCTAAAGAGAGAAACCAGACACATTTTTGATGGACACCATTTCATGTGGAAATTAGATGACAGCATTTAGAAGACATCTTATGAAATGATTGATTGGAAATTTTTCACTGAAATGTTTCTGACAGTAAATGAAATGTCAAAACTTAAATTATTCCCCCAAAATTATTGTCTTTATTAAAAACTGAGTTGAGAGCAAATTTAAAATGGTCTAAGCATTCTACTTTTATAATCTTTAAGTATGAAATTTATGTTTTAATTTGTGAAAGATCATTTCCCTATAAAACTTGTTTCAGATTCTCTATATTTTAAGTTTTAAACTATTCTCAGTGCTGCTATTCTGGTGTCTCTGATAATTCTTATTCCTTTTGGTTTACTGTGTTGGATTTGAAGGAAGGAGAAAATATTTGCTTTGCAAAGAAACTGTCATGCATATTCTACTTTCTTTGTATTGTTGTTGTACTATCAGCTAAATATTTTAATGTTTTACAAAACAGGAAAAAAGGTAAAATGGTAGAGAGATCTTTGAAGAAATCACTGTTTCTTCTAAATGCCAGGATTTGGATGATTTCAGAAAATCAGTATGGTGAATTGGTAGCTTTTTGGGAGATCATACATTGCAAAGGTAGTTCATGTTCTTAAATCCTCACCAGTGATCTGTCTAGTCAATGGCTAGGCAGAGCCAATTTTCCCTTCAGGCTTTACTTCTTTGTTCTAATTTGATATTGATTTCTTTCACAGAAAACTTAAAAATGGTCAAAATACCTACTTCCAACAAAAAAAAAATAATATGTTCCGCATTAGACAGAGAATGTTTACTGTTGATAGGAAAGCACATTTCAAATTTTGGAAATGAAAGCAATGAATTCAATAATCAAAACATTTTGCAAACATGACTTTAAAACACTTGTGGTTTGGGTCAAGGATATGTTTTATTTTACTTGTTTATTTTTCAAATTTTCTCGATATTTAGTTCTGATACTTCACTGAAAAGATATAATTTGAAGCTATAACAACAGCTGGACACAAAGATTTTTCATGTTAGACCTTTATTCTCCTGTTTTTTCTATAAATGCTCAAACATGGCAGAAACATAAAAAAAAATAAATAAACAAACACAATAAATCATACAAGAAAGAGGGAAGCTAAGTACCAGAATAAAACATATACTTATTACTAACAGGCAATACTCACTTGAGAAAATACTGAAAATTATTTTCACATATTGTTACTAAATGCATTCAAAATGCTGGTAGTTTGAAAACATATTATCATATTTGTAACATATAACACCATTCTGACACCATTATATACCACTATATAATTATGTTATGAACAATTCTTCTCACCATTTTTCAGATATTGTATTATGTGTAATCCAAAATAGGTGCTTCTTGTCCATAATATAACAGGCCTATATAACAGTCAATATTTTTTTGACAAAATTCCAGATTTGTGTCCGATTAAGGTTAACATTTTTTCATTGTCTGCTGGAAAATTCTTTGAATTGCAAAATCTAAAGGCTACTGAAATATTCTTTCACACAATTTTTGGTTAGTTAAAATTTCTACATAGTGCTTTACCAAATCAGATAAAGATACTTAAAATTTAGTTTATGTATGGCTGTACCGGTATGATTCTACTAGTATGGTCTGTTGGAGAGTATTCCAAAATATTTAGAATATCTGATGTTCAAAGATATATCTATTTCAAGTAAGAAACCATGAGAAGTTAAAAATGGGAAGATTCTATGGCCTTCTATCTGTCATCATAATTTAATACTTGGCAAAGTATTGGCAAAGTTTTTACAAAGATCACAGATTTCTTTTACTGTTACGATGTTTTCTTCTATTCCATCTAGATTAAAATAAAGGACTGGGGTGGAGATATGATCATTTTTTAAAAAGATTTCTTATGATATTACTTATATCAAGGACATAATTTTAAGGTCACGGAAAGATATTTGATCTTGTGATTATTACTCATGGACATAGTTAAATATGTATGTAAGATTCATATCTATCAAAGCAGCTTTCTACTCCTTCATTTAGCTGCTTTATAGAACTAAATTTATGTGTTTGTGTACTTTCTCTTCTGCCCCATTCTCTGTACAGTGAAATTAAAACCTTTTGCTTGGTAAAAAGCAAGCAGCTGTTTTTATAGTGGTTGTCTTATCTCAATTGAAATAGTACTTCTCAAAAGTGTTTTCCCCTGCCTCGTCCCTGCAAATTAGGCTTGCAAAAGCATAATGCCAGAAATAGTTTGGAAAAATAAGATTATATAGTGTAGCTGGGAAACCAGCTCCTGGCATGCTGTACGCTGACTGACTTTTTATCTTGCAGTCATCCTGAGTACATTCCTAAACCCTTTGTTTTCTGGGCAGTGCCATCTTTTGCAGAGCACACTACTGGAATGCCTTATTAATATATCATTTGCATGACAGATTCAATGGCACGCTGAAGCAACAGCTCATCAGAACAGCAGTGCACTGATGATTTATTGCTGTAACACACCATCAGAATGAGGCACACTAATAATATATGATTAAAAAAAAACCCTACAGGAGTATTATGCAGGAGTGGATTCAATTCAGGCACCAGAAGGAAAGTGTAGCTTGTAAATCTTCAAACCATTGTCACTGATGTAACAGTGTTTGCATTCTTGCAGAGTGCCACATTATTGTCTCCTAGACACCTTGTCCCTTCAGCATGAGCCCTGAAACTCTATGGACATGCAAGGTGTCAGCTCACTGGTACAATCTCTCTGGCTTGTCTTGGCATAAGACAATGGTTTAACTATTCTCCAGGGTCTAATTCACTCCCTTCTCTGTCATGGCTGATAGAGGTATAAGAGTATGGCACATAACACACTGGTAATGTACTTATGAGAGACGTGCTCAAAGAGTGTATCATGAAATATGATACAGTCAAAGAGGACTGTGGCATTTATTGTCACTAGTTACAAGGTCAAAGCCAATGGCATACAAAACATGAAATGGAAATTGGATACACAGAAAATGCATTGCTTAAAGATTCTCTACTAAATATGTTTTTGCTACTGGAAAGCTTTGCTACATGGAAGGATCAAATAAGCTGTAAAAAGTTTAAGAACATCTTCTAAGAAAATTAAGAACTGAATTTAGGTTTGGAATGCTTACTGAATGGAAATGAGGTAGTAAATACTTTTCCTTTGGTATCAGTCTTACTAACTTAGGAACTCTGTTCCTTTTCTGCAGAAGACATTGAGGTACTCGGAAATTAATTCTCTGGGCATATCTATAATTTTGTTGAAGCATCTCATCTTTTTTTATTACATTATTGCATTATCTTTGATTAATATAAAACAATTCCACTGTGTGTAAGGAGTTGGACATTTCCAACTAACCAGTTGATTCATGCTAATTGAAAGCATCATAAAAATAAATCTTACAATTACTAAAGATGTGCTTCTTAATTTAAATATTTATGTACTGTTATCTGTTATAAGGCATTAGCAGACCAAAATAACAATGAATTAATCACAATATTTATATAATTATATAATAATCACATACAGGCATGCACTTATGTACATATGGACACAATTTATATAACAACTAAGTCAAAATTATTTGTTACCCAAGAATGGAATCATATCTCATTAGTTAACTGACCCAGAGAAAAATAATTTCTGCATGACTTATACAAGCCATTTAGGAACAAGTTTGATGCCCATATATCTTCAAAGTAGTGTGCAAAACTTGGCTAACTAATCCATTTATGCTAATCCATTTATTTAAAGCACTTGAATCTAAATGACCTTTATGAGTCAGGCAGAACCTTTTTATGTTTTCACAGATCTTTTTTTCTACAGAGCCTTCCTTTATGGGTAATTTTCCTTTTTTATTTAACCATTTTGTAATCACTGAACAAAGTAAAACTATCTGGAGCTACCTGCATGTTAACCATAGTTTTAGCTTTAGAATTTAAGGCCAAAAAGAGACAAACCATACAGTTTCACCTGATGTCCTGAATTCAGCTCTTTTTACTGAACATGAAATTTCAATTAGTATATTGTTCCAAAACCAGTGGCATCTAGAGTGAAAGACCACCCATAATCTCTAGATCCACAGACCTATTCTTTACAAAGACTATAAAATCATGTTACCCTTTATTACAGTTTGTTCTATTTATTATAGTTTATTCTTTTATTACAGTTTATTCTTCCCTTTACTCCTGCAGTTCAAGATTATTTAACTTTTTTAACTGTCACTTTTCTTATACTTTAAAAGAAAAATGATGTATCAAAAAAAAAAAATGCCTTGTCATGTTATTACTATTTCAACATAGAATTTCACTGGCACATTTGAGAGGAAACAAGGTGTTTAGTAAAGGTATTTCACACTAACAATATTATGAAATTAACTTAAACATGTGGTTAATTTCTTTAATTGAGTATGACTTTTGAAGGTGCACTTTATTTTCCTTTCCTGATTTTGTTTGGACTCTCAAGATGTTTTAATCTTCCAACTTGTATGTACTACCTTATTTTTTGGCAATCCTCCTGAAGAACATAATTATTTGAAAGAACGGAAATTACCTAATGCAATACCCAGTAAAACAATACATATTTTCAAGTCCCATCTTTTCTAGCTATTCAACAGCAGGATTCCTGGACCAACTCTAGAGGTTGTCAGTGGAGGTGACTTTTCTCCAGCAGGGATTCAGAATGGTTTAGATATTGTCTTATATTGAGACTTTTTATTTTTTGGCTGTCTGTGATATGTCCAATATGTATTGAGGTGCCCTGGGGTTCTGTTATAAGTCTCCTATTCTTTGTTATCTGTCTGTTGCGTTTAGCTTCTCTGGTTTGACTGGGTGTTCCAGGTTTTCATTGCTGTCCATTAAAAAAACAGCTGATTTACTCGGCTTTTTCAATATATAATAACAACATTATTATCCTACTGTCTTTTATATGTCCAGTAGTGCTAGATGGATTAGCTAAATTAAAAACAACACTGAAAGAAATGAAATTCCACTGATGTTGGCACTTATATCAAAAAGTTTTTAATTAGGGGTGAATTAACTGTACCCAGGATTAAGAACCTGCTGATGACAGGACAAAGAACTGAGAAACCCTGATATTTATATGATAATGAACAGTAATATATAATAAAGTTTTAACACTAGTTGCTATATTTGCCTAGTTTTTCCTGCTATATCTGCCGTAACTTAAATTACTTTGATGGATCACAATCAAATGACATACTAACATTTCATAGAATCACAGAATGGTTTGGGTTGGAAGGGACCTTTAAAGATCATCTAGTTCCACCCCCCTGCCATGGGTAGGAAAATATTCAACTAGATCAGGTTTCTCAAGACCCTGACCAGGCTGACCTTGAACACTCCCAATTATGAGACATTCATAACTTTCCAGGGCAACTTGTTCCACTAACTCATAAACCTTATTGTAAAAATTTCTTCCTTGTGTCCAATCAAAATTTATCCTCCTTTATTTTAAAACCATTGCCCCTTGTACTGTCACTTCTGGAACTAGTATAAAGTCTTCCTCCGTCCTTCTTGGTCGTGAATGGAGTTAAATCCAGTTCATGGCTGGTTGTGAGTGGTGTCCCACAGGTCTCCGTACTGGGGACAGTTCTCTTTAATAACTTTACCAGTGATCTGGACGAGGGGATTGAGTGTACCCTCAGTAAGTTTGCAGGTGACACCAAGTTAGGTGGGAGTGTTAATCTGCTGGAGGATAGAAAGGCTTTACAGAGGGATCTGGACAGGCTGGATCGATGGGCTGAGGTTCAACAAGGCCAAGTGCCAGGTCCTGCACTTGGGTCACAACAACCCCAGGCAGCGATACAGGCTTGGGGAAGAATGGCTGGAGAGCTGCATGGCAGAAAAGGACCTGGGGGTGTTGGTCGACTGTCGGCTGAACATGAGCCAGCAGTGTGCCCAGGTGGCCAAGAAG
>JAOXNO010000013.1:102534350-102560813 GCA_028565335.1 Limnodromus scolopaceus | reverse complement strand
GTGTGCACTTGCAGCCCAGAAGGCCAATCACATCCTGGGCTGCATCAAAAGATGCATTGCTAGCAGGTCCAGAGAGGCGATTCTTCCGCTTTTCTCTGCTCTGGTGAGACCTCACCTGGAATACTGCGTACAGGTCTGGAGCCCTCAATATAGGAAAGACAAGGACCTGATGGAGCCGGTCCAGAGGAGGGCCACAAGGATGATCAGGGGATTGGAGAACCTCTGCTATGAGGACAGGCTGAGGCAGCTGGAGTTGTTCAGCCTGAAGAAGAGGAGGCTCCAGGGAGACCTAATAGCAGCCTTCCAGTACCTGAAGGGGGCCTATAGGAAGGCTGGGGAGAGCCTGTTTACAAAGGTCTGTAGTGACAGGATGAGGGGCAATGGCTTTAAGCTGGAGGGGAGCAGATTTAGATTGGAGATTACGAGAAAGTTCTTTACTGTGAGCGTGGTGGAGCACTGGAACAGGTTGCCAAGGGAGGTGGTTGAGGCCCCATCCCTGGAGATATTCAAGGTGAGGCCCGATGAGGCCCTAGGCAACCTGGTCTAGTTGGGGGTGTCCCTGCTGACTGCGGGGAGGTCAGACTAGATGACCTTTGGAGGTCCCTTCCGGGCTGGATGATTCTATGATTCTATGACTTGTGACCCTATGGGGGACCCACACTGGAGTAGTCTCTTCCTGAAGAACCACACCCTGTGGAAGGGACCTATGCTGGAGCAGTTTTTGAAGGACTGTAGCCTATGGAAAGGAGTCATGATGGAAAAGTTAATGGAAGACTGTCTCTTTTGGGAGGAACTCCATACTGGAGCAGGGGAAGTATGTGAGGAGTCCTCCCCTTGAAGAGAAAGGAGCAGCAGAAGCAACATGTGGTGAACTGAGATGTGATGAACTTTGAGCAACCTGCTCTAGTGGAGGTGTCTCTGCCCATGGCAGGGGAGCTAGAACTCGATGATCTCTAAGGTCCCTTCCAACTCTAACCATTCTATGATTCTATGATTCTATAACTAACCACAACCTATGTTCCCTGTCCCCCTGCACCATTTGGGGAGAGGAGGTAGGGCAATCATGAGTGAAATTGAGCCTGGGAAGAAGGGAAGGGTGGGGGAAGGTGTTTTAGGGTTTTAGGATTTAGGTTTCATTTCTCATCATCCTACTCTGATTTGATTGGTAATATATATTTTTTTTTTTCCAAAGCCAAATCTGATTTGCTCATTACAGTAATTGCTGAGTGATCTCTCCCTGTCCTTATCTTGATCCATGAACCTTTTCACTCCCCTGTCCAGTTTAGGAGGAAGAGTGATAGAACAGATTTGGTGGACACCTGGCATCCAGCCGGGGTCAACCCACTACAGACACAATAGTATGTATTTTAATATATTTCAGTGTATTTGAAAGCAAAGCTAGCTATTAATAAATGGCCATCCTTCCTTCCTCTTTCCTAATTCATAATTTATGAAGTCAGGCCACAAAATTAGGCATGAATTATGGAAATTTCTTTCTCAAAATACATAATTTTGTATATTGGTTAGACAACTTGTTTTAGGCTTAAGAATTTACTTCAGTGTTTCCACTCTCTATACTTGAAACAACAAAGAATAATTTTTGCTGAACAACAGTGTTAAAAAAGCCTAACTCTTTCTACACTTTAGATGAGATTTTAAATGCTTTTCCAGTAAAAGATTTTTTACTTCTATTTCACTCTTGATTTTCACGTAATCATCTAACCCTCTCACCTTCTAAAGTTGCCTACTCCTCTGATATCAATCACTACCCTGCCTGATTTCCTATCACCACATACAAGCTAAAAGCAAATCTAAAAGGGAAATACAGTGAGACTCACTTAGTAGGTGGGAGATTAAATTATCAAAAATATACAGTATATATAATTTTTCACAGTCTAGGTACTTAATTTTCTAATTAAGTAGTTGGTTTTTTTCTGTTTTTTTTTTTTTTTTTTAAATGAGAGACAATTTACTGCAATGTGTTATTTACACAGACTTCAATGCTTTTGATCTGATCTGAAAATGCTCAACACTTAATAGGTTAAATTGTCAGGTGCAGGTTACTGTGGTTCAGCTAGCAAACACAGAAAGATTCTTCCCTCCTCCCACTCCATGCTGCAGAGATTGAGGTCAAAGACCCCAATTTCTTCATTGAGCCTTCTCTGTCACCATTTAAACATCATTTTTTAACCTTTCAGTTTAAAGCATGGAGGCAAAATTTTAAGCATGACCCTCCCTTAGCTGGGTGGTGAACAAAAGATTTTTGTTGAACTAAGGCTTTATAATTTGTGTAAATATACAAGAGAAAAAGACATGTTGCCAAACAGTAATTGAGGTGAAATTTGAAGTCATGTCCTAATTAGAGCTTTGCAAACCTTGCAGGTTGGCCTAAAAGAGCTGGAAGAAAGCTGATTATTTCAGAAAGTCAAAAACTTCTTTTAATACTGGGCTTCTGCATAAGTTGTCCAACTTCCAAATAGTCGCCCTTTAGAAGGAATCTAAGGATGAAGAAAAATAAATTAAATCCTAACACAATTGAGGGGGAAGATCTCATTCAAGAAAAAGGAGGTGGTGATACTAGCAGAAAGAGATCTGATAATTTCTGAGGCTCTTTACGCATATTGTATGAAACATCTGAAAATTATGCACACAGGACACACAAATCCAGCTTCAGCCTGAGTGGGACAATATGTACCTATAATACAGATAATTACTGGGTGTGTGTGTGTGTATCAATATATTTAGTGACAGTGGTGCTATTCAGAGGGACCTAGGCAGGCTGGAGAGACAATGAGGATAAATTGAGAAAAGAGATATTTAGGCTGAATATAAGGAGAATCTTTTTCTCCCTGAGAACAGCCCAGCAGTGGGGTAGTCTGCCCAGAGATGCTGTGCAATCCCCATTCATGAAGGTTGTGAAGATCCAGCTGGACATACGTCTGAGTAACCATTTAAGCAAGGTCTGACCTCAAACGTGGCCCTGCTGTGAGCAGGAGGTTGAACTAGAGAACTCATGGGCTTCCTTTTGACCTGAGCTATCCTTTGAATGTAATTGAAAGATATAAAATTGTAAGAGATGTCTCATTGTCCAGGGCACAAGTGTAAGAATGAACAGACTTATCCCCTTCTCTCTGAGAAGTTTCTGACATGAACTTTTTCAATTCCCTTTTTCCTAGTCATTTGTTCCCTATAACTTATATGGGATTGAATCAGCATTTCTTTGTCTATGAGGTGTTATCTAGTCAGATATTCACTTACAAGTTTGTGAATATAGTAACAAAGCTCCTAAAGTGACAATAATCATCAATTTTAAAAATATGAGGTGAGGCCCCTGTTACTTGAGTTCCACTTCATGTGCTTTGAGCCTTGTCAGCTTTTAATTTTAGGTACTCAAATTTATGTTGACACTAGGTTTTAATTGGCCAAAAAGTGAAAGGTATTATCTATATTAAGGCACAAAGTATCTTTTTTTCCTTATTTAAAAGAAAAGAAAATATCTTGTTTGCATGCATTAAAAGTTGGGATAGACTTAAGGACTACTCTAAGACTGAAATAAGTTCTCTATATAATAGATCTTTGCTAGCTATAATGTCCCTTTGTTATATAAACTAGCAAAAGACATAATCTGAATGAATTAGGAACTTCAAGTGGTTTACCACAAAGAAGTGACTTCCTCAGATTAATTTACTTTAGGTGACATCAATTCTGATACCGGTTAAATGCAGAAAAATATTAAAATACTAATAAAACTGTTATGCAAATAAAGATCTAGTATATTTGAAAATGGAAGGCTTTTAAGATAAAGACATTAAGGTTTCTCGAACACCACAATTTTTTCTTTAGGTGAAGAATTGTTCCTATTAGAACACACATATATAATCTTTAGAGTGATAAAGATGAATGAAGTATTTCACTACTGATCAGGAAAACCTCCATAAATGCAAGTGAATTCTACAGAAGAAATAAACTTGTTAGTACTGTTGTGTTTGACTGGGTGGGGTAATGCTGGAAGAACCGAACCAAGACTCCAGTCCAGTGAGGTCTTGAAGTTTCTCTGTGAGATGATGGTATTATACTTCAGAAACAGTGTTCTTTTCACTGTATTATACAGCATTGTTCTGTTGTGCCAGCATATCAGATTTAGCTGGAAAGTGATGCAAAAGCAGAAATTAAGGGATATTTTTCAGTATTATGAATTTTCTGATGATATTTACTGAAGAGTTTCTTGAATATACATGATAATGCAGAAACAAAGGCAATATATAGGTGATACTGAAAGTCCGGTAAAAATGATGCTTATGCTAGAACTGCCTTGAGGAAAAGCCTGTAGAATCACACTTTGGCAAGCTTCACCCATCTGATCTTATTTCAAGCATTTTGAGTGTCCTGTTCATTCAGATTTTGTGCAGAGGTGTATTCATTCCAAACTCACATTGATTGCTAAATTCACCCTGTATTCAAAGGCTGAGTAATTGAAGGATATTGCTTAAATTGCCTTAACATTCTCCCATGGCAGTGTTGGGGAGGGACATATCTTCCTTTTTACAATTTCACATTGTAGAGACACAATCAAAACCAGACCCAAACTGCATAAAATTCATTTTTTATCTTTTCTTTCTATAGGCCTATTACACTTATATCTGCCAATATACTTTTAGTACATTCTTCTTAAACTGTCCTCTTCAATGATTATCAGACGTAAGAATTTTATTTAAGTGCCCTAATAGCATGATTATCATTATTTAAGAAGTAGGTACTGCTAGCTTTTACCCAGTGAGGAACCTGTGGAGGCGACAGCAGAGGTAAAGGCAGTGCCACACTATTTGACATGGTGACATAACTGGGGAGGTTGCAGACTGAAAAACATTGCTCCTCATAACTCAGTGTTTGACATGCATACACAATAAGCTTTTGCATCATCACTTGTGTTAAAGCTGTGGTTCCTTCCATGGAACAGGGAAACAGAGGAAATAGAATCATCTCTGAGACGGCTGAGATGATATAATGGCTCAAAACTACTCTTCCCTTCTTCTCCCATTGGCTTCCCCAATCAGATGGTTGTGCTTATCTGACCCTGCAATAAAGAATGACCCAACTAAACAATTCCAAAATAAACTGATTACTGTTAAACTAGCTTTCTGGCAGTTTATGGGACTGAAGCAACTGTAAAAGAGATCAGCTGAGCACCACAGCTGGTGCAATTTGTGAAAGCGGAAGACACAGAACTTTTCCTTTCAGTGACAGCAAAAAGCGATCCCTGATCAGAGATTTTGTGAAGAGTCAACCTAAATATTTAGCTCAGTTTGGGTGTGGGGTCTTGTTAGGCTATTGCTACCTGGCTTGTGTCTCAGCACTGAAATATAACGCAGAAGAAGAATTCAAACATTGGAAGGACCATCATATTCGTAGAGATCTTCTAACAGCAGTCCTGTGTTTTCTCTTCTTTTTCCCCCATCTATGCATATAATTATAGGTGGGTTTTTAATGCCTGGGTTTTTGCATACTATGAAACCACTACTACGTCTCTTTTTTCTCTCTTAATTTTCATAAGTTTCATAAGTTATTTTTAGAATCATAGAATCATAGAATGGTTAGAGTTGGAAGGGATCTTAAAGATCATAGAGTTCCAACCCCCATGTCATGGGCAGGGGCACCTCCCACTAGACCAGGCTGCTCAAAGCCCCATCCAGCCTGATCTTGAACACTTCCAGGGATGGGGCATCCACAACTTCTCTGTGCAATTTCTCTCTGCCTTCAAATTTTCAGGTCATTTACTTTCTGTCTTATTTCTCTCCATGTAAATGTTCATTAGTAGCCCAGAATGTATGGTAGATTAAGAAAAGTAAGCCTTCTTGGAAAAGGTAAACACATGGAAAAGTAACATACTTATCTGAGATGTGGTAACTCCAAGGAGCTAGTGGGATTTCAAGCGCTGGGCCATCTGATTGTTTCAGAGCAGGCATAAGAAGTAATCCTTTAAAACTACTAACAGCTTTTGGTGTTGGTGGTGGCAGTATTTTGCTTTGTTTTGTTTTGTTTCTATGGCAATAGAATAGCTTTGGACTTAACAATAGTTGAAGATTGCAGCCCAGTTCTTAGAATATAAGGGCTAAACTGATACAAATCCAGAGCTAAATTCTTGAAGAAAAACAGGAAAGTTTTTTTGATAATGTTGACTTTATTTTGATTTTCAGAGGGTCAGATGCTTGTATAAATCATTAATTCAATTTTTAAATTATCTTTCTTAGGAAGATACACCACAGTCCATTTCACTGTAGTATCAATTTCAATTCTCTGCATTGATATGATGTGAATTTAAGAGAAAGACAGTGAGTTTAAAACAGAACTATATAATTTACATGAAATCTATATGAAAAACTGTCTTTATGATATTTAAAAGCTATTAGATAAAAATTATCACATATAGACTGAGATAGCTATTCTCAGAAAAAAAAGTAAAATTATTGAGATTTGGAAGAAAGGAAACAAATTTCTTACATCTTTTTCTGTTTTGACTAAGTTCTAAGGGAAATTTTAAAAATGTGGATATTTTTAATGTTCTCTAAATCTGGGATTAAATAGTTTAAAGCTATTGCAAAAGGGAGAGAAAAAAGCATACCAATATCTAGGAGACCGAAACCAGTAAAAAAAGAATAAAAAGTGTAAGATCTGAAGGAGACTATAAAAAATACCAATGACATATGAAATATGGAAACAGCTGGAAATTAATCAGTGAGAATAAATCAAACAAAACCAGAAAATCCAGGAGACCATGCCTGTGAAAATCAGTGCTGCAGGCAAAAAAGGAAACTAAAGAAGGAAGAAATGCTGGCATGACATAACAACTAATAACAGCTAGCATATAGCTAGCAAAGGGAGGTACACTTTTACTGATGGAGAAATACTACGTAGTGAAAATTTAATTAGTCCTGGAGACCAAAACAGTAGTAGCAATACATTTTAAAAGATATCAAAGAATGCATGCACTTTAATATCAGTGTTCCTTTAAAGTATGTTTAAAATATATATTACTGCACAAAGGACATTAATATGCACAGTTACAAGAACATGTCCTAGTACATCTTGTGAATGATACATAATGTATAATTCTTAACATAAGGAACAGGCCTGAAACTCTGTCAATCCCAGACAGTAAGGTATTCCAACTACCCACAAGAGAACATCCCAAACCCAGAATACTCAGCTCCCAGGTCTCAAGCAATTTCTCTGTGGCTATTTTTGTAGTACTAATTATATGATGGTTAAACATTCTAGTGTTTCTGAGATTGGGCTAGATAAAAAGGTATCATTAAATGTGCATTAAATATTCTTCTTTGAATTAAATCCCACAGCATGCATCAGAATTTCCTTGTATAACTTTCTATACACCATACATTAAAAAGGTATACTGGAAACTCTATTTGGAGAGCATATCTTAGTCTAAACTACCTGAGACAACTGAGGTTTTATAAAATATAGTGAGTTTGAAACTGTACAATTCTGAATTTCCAATGCACCAAATTCTCCTGCATGGCTTCCAAATGCATCTTAAAACCAGAGAACAAGTCAGAGAACATCTAAACAGATTCACCTTCTTTTTTAGAGAATGTTGGGTGGAAGTTTGATGACAGATGAAACTTTGAAGCTCAATTTAGGACACATTCAATCAATTACATGAAATAGAATTATTCATATCAGCCTTGAATTAAATAACTGCCCATTCTAAAGTACATTGGAAGCCTGAATTGCCATGCAATTAAAAGAGAACATAACGATATTGTTTGATGTAACTTTGGCCGAATACTTTGCAAATATTTTTCATCATATTTTCCTTATTTTTTCCCTTTAGACATTTTAAGTCGAGCATTATCAACAGAAATGAAATGAAACTTGACTAAAGTAAGACATATTTTATCATTCTACAAGTGAACTGAATATAACTCTGTATTTAGCTGGTAGTTTGCAACACCCAAAGCCTGAAGAAAAAGCTTCTAACAAAATCTAAGGAAGAAAAGGAAGGAAATTTTCACTGGGTTTCCCTAAGAAAGATTTAAGTTTTACTGTTCAGCTGTGGAATATGGGATGTTTTCACTTTTTAAAGAAACTTTAGGGTCAGGCCCAAATCTCAGTTTTCCTGTTTGCTTACTTCATATATTCCAGGTCAGCTAAATGCCAGAGCTGCTTACAGAGACTCATTGCTTTTACATTGTTTTACCTAGCTGGCATAAAATGTCACAGCTCCAGGGAACGAGACACATCATTCATCAGCTGATTTAAATGAACTGTATATCTATAATATGCTCACTTATACCTGATGAATGGCAAAATTTGTTATACTTTGTTGAAATACATCTAGATTGAATCCCAGTTACACATCCGATTTCAGTATGTTAAGCATTTCTAGATTTTAGTGTCTGGAGAACATAAAAAGTATGTTTGATTTAAAATATTCTAAAACTCATCTACTCATCAAGTGCATTGGGTTTTAGATTGGTGAAAAGGAAAATTCAGGCTTGGTATGAAATTATTAAATAATAAACTGCAAGCTAAAAATAAGAGAATACAGTATGAATACATTGAAAATATTAATGAGCTAACGTAATGAGGATGCATTCATTTTTAATGTTATTTTAAGTAAAAATATGAATACTTTATGCGTTCTTTTTCAGATTTTCTTGAGGCAATGGCTACATACTTATGCAAATGACAATGAAAACATATTTTTCCTAGTCCTGTAGCAATGTGCATGACTACAAATCTCTCTACTTGATATTGTAAATAATACTTAAATTAAGTATTTATCTGCATAATTTTTCTTTAAAATAGAACCTGACAAAAGTAAGTAAAGTATTTTATTGCTCATTAATACATAATAAAACGTTGATGCAACTAGCAATGCAACAGAAGTTTTCTGAGACTACTGCAGTAGTGTTAATTGTGGCCATATATGTTTTCAAGCTCCGCACCGACTTACAGGTTTTCTGCAAGATCTGATGGAAGGGCATTGTCTCACTGAAGGAGACATAACCTGAAGAAATGCATTGTGCTTTTCGGGTTCCTTTTTTCCCCTAAGGTGAAATATATCATACTTTGAAAGTAATAAGCATAACATGTTCTCAGCTTACAGTTTTCTTTCTTATTCTTAAATGGAAAAAGACACGTAGAATGGAAATCATAGGATCATAGAACCATTTGAAAAAAACCTTTAAGATCATTGAGTCCAACCATCAACCTAACACAGAATCACAGAATCGCAGAATCTTCATAGTTGAAAGCGACCTTTGAGATCATCGAGTCCAACCACAAAAATAAAAATAAAAAAAAATCAAACACACCGCCCCCCCAGACCAAAACAAAAAAACAAAAAACCACACCAAAAAAAACCCTCCACAAACAGACACAAACCAACAATCCCGGGCACTAGAGCATGCCCTGAAGAGCCATATCGACACGTTTCTTAAATACCTCCAGGGTTGGTGAATCCACGACCTCCCTGGGCAGGCCGTTCCAGTGCCTGACCACCCTCTCAGTAAAGTAATTCTTCCTAATACTTAACCTAGACGTCCCCTGCCGCGGCTTCATACCATTTCCTCTGGTCCTGTCATTATTCACTTGGGAGAAGAGGTCAACCCACACCTCTCTACAAGTTCCTTTCAGGTAGTTGTAGAGGGCAATGAGGTCTCCCCTCAGCTTCACCTTCTCCAAACTAAACATGCCCAGTTCCCTCAGCCTTTCCTCACATGACTTTTTCTCTAGACCCCTCACCAGCTTGGTGGGTCTCCTCTAGACATGCTCCAGCACTCACCACTAAACCATGTCATAGAATTATAGAATGGTTAGAGTTGTAAGAGACCTTAAAAATCGTTGAGTTCCAACCCCCCTGCCACAGGCAGGGAGACCTCCCACTAGACGAGGTTGCTCAAAGCACCATCCAACCTGGCCTTGAACACTTTGAGGCATGGAACGTCCACAACTTCTCTCTGGGCAACCTGTTCCAGGGTCTCACCACCCTAAGAGTAAAGAATTTCTTCCTAATATCTAATATAAATCTCCCTTCTTTCAGTTTAAAACTGTTACCTCTTGTCCTATCACTCCACTCCCCAATAACGTGCCCCTCCCAAACTCTCCTGTAGGTCCCCTTTAAGTACTAGAACTCTGCTATAAAGTCTCCTTGGAGTCTTCTCCAGGCTAAACAACCCTAATTATCTAAGTCTGTTTTCACAGGAGAGGTGCTCCAACCTTCTGATCATCCTCATGGTCCTCCCCTGAACTTGCTCCAACACGTCCATGTCCTTCTTACGTTGGGGGCCCCAAAATTCAACATAGTACTCCAGGTGAGGTCTCACAAGAGCGGAGCAGAGGGTCAGGTTTAGGATTAATATAATATTAACAGTAAAAACAAATGCTAAAGTCAAATGCTAATTGATCTTTTTGTACATGATATCTTTATGAAGATTTTGATTTCTTTTTAGCCATGATTTTATAAGACACAAAGATATTTGAGGACCATTTTTTTTTGTCATGATAGTATTTAAAAATTGAATTATGAGTATCCTCTTTCTCCCATTTGTAATCCATTGGAATAAACTTGCCTACTTCCCCAAAATGCACCATGAACTCACATATCATTGGCAATTTTTGACAACAAAAAGCTCTGAACAGCGGTGAAAATAAACTAACAGCCAATACATGAAGGTCAAAAACAGTGTCAGCACCATTATAAAAACATGACATGACCTGTTTGCCAATTTCACAGTGCCCTTGTGACAGCTGCTCAAAAGATCTACTTGAAGAGGTAAAAGAGGATCATATTAATGAGGATCTTATAATATTTGCTGAGCTAGAAATTTCGGAAATCCTTCTAGACCAAGGAAAAATCCTACAGAAATGGCTTATTTTCTTCCTACTGTGTTTTGGTTTTTTTTCCTGTAGTCCCACCTAGCAACAGAAATAGATGCAATTGCTACTGCAAAAACTTTTTCACTCAGGATAGTGGCAGCAGGGGCTGTATACCCATTTGCTGGACGTGAAAAGCAGATTTGTGCTATAGTGCACTGTATTAGAAGTGAATAAAATTAATTTAACTGCACCAACCCTTTGATCACGTAGCTGGCTTTTCCTTCATTTAAGGTCCTTGTCTTTCTGACTGGAATTGGCTTTTGTCAGCACAGCAGAAAGTGACATATGGTATTTCTGTTGTTACTTGAAATAATCTTCTGTAGATCAGCTGGATTTCCAAAAGAGCTTTGCATTTAATGTCAGAGAGAGGAGATGAAAGAGAACCCCACACCACTATACATTCCACAATTAAAAATACCAGTAAAGTTCCCCCATTCAAGCCAATATATTTACATCACATTTTTAGTAAGTAAACAAGAGTAGAATCTGCACTGTGATGTATCAAAATGTAGTGAACCCTGATTTAGGAGGTGAAAGAAGAAAAAGGAGGTTGTGTTTGTTTGGCTTTGTTTTTTTTTAGTTGTCTGAGGTATTCAAAAACAATTAGCTTATTAGCTGTATGCTTTGACTTTCTTTCTGATACATAAACAAAAGACAGTTGTAAATCACTCTGGATTATACCCTTGCTACTACATTACAGCAGCTAAATGCTGAGCTGCCAACATAATGGAACGTTAAAATGACACTGTCTTAACACGTGTAGTATTTCTTAATAGAAATCCCCAGATATAGCAATATTAAATAAAAAAATAAAAAAAGTAAAATCACATACTAAGAATGCTGAAGCTGATATTGTTATGTACTCGGCATTACAATATGTTCTCATTTAAGTTAATGGGTAGCATAACACAGAAACTGCTCAATAATTTGAATTCAGAGAGAGCAACCTCTATTGTTTCTGCCCACGAGCACACTACATCAATTCTTTTCTTGAAGTTATTGCATATTGATGGGATACTTTTCTACTGACAGGCAACAAAAAATTAAGTCAGCACTTATCCAGTGAAAGTGGCTGAATGAATGGGAAGGTTAACGCCTCAAACTAGGTTTAAATTAGTTCACATTTCTTTAATAATTGCATTTCTGCATTAAACTTGTTTTAAACAGGAATATGTTTGATTCACAGTTCCTAAAGGCTAAGCTACGAGTATGTGATGGAAGACTGTTATGCTTCAAAGCCTACGAATGCAGATAAAAATTACCGTAACTTTCATAAGTTTTTCAAAGGTCAGTGAAGGGCTAGAAAGTTGCATGAAAACAGAAAGAAGCTATGGGCAAAATAACCGGAATTGATAATGACCTTTAAGCCAATGAAGAATGAAAATCACAATATACTTGTCCATATGGAAGAGCAAGGATTCTCATAAAAAAGCTTCAACAGGATAAAAAGTAAAATAGCTCATTATGACTGGAAATGATGGACTGGCACTGCACTAAGGCAAAAGAGTTCTTTTACACAGGAAAAACCTCTAGGGAAATTTCAGTTTAACAAGTGGTACGTACTCTGTGTGTGTGTCTGTGTATGGGAGTTTGTGCACACATCTTTAGGCTGGACTTAGTGAAGCCAAGAGCAAGCTTCCATGTGCTACTGTTGTATGAACCTGGAGGGCATTTTATCCTATACACCCTTTTGAAATAATAATTAAAAATGCATTGGAACAAGTGAAAAGTGTTACCTCATTAATTTTAATTTCCTGTTTCATTTTCTGTGTTTTCATTTCTCTCTCTGTTGTGATATCTGGCTCAGATTCCACTTTGACATTCTTCTTTCCATATAAAAGCTGGTAATTTATATTTTGGTAGTCTTTGTCCAGAATGTATTCAAGAGAATATTCAAGAATATTCAATATATCAAGATAATATTTTTAAATAATTTCTCATAGGACAGTAGGCACGATATAATTGAGTTTACTTGCCTGTGCACTGATACAGAATCAGTTGAAGCCACTGTAGAGATTTCATTAACTTACGATTTGCTGTTGCAGGCAAAATTTCAGGGTCAATGTACTGACTTCATTGGAAGCCAAGAAGGCTTATTATCTGTGAGTTCTTAGCAATTGCAAGGAGTCATTCAATTAGGAAAACAAACAGTTGATTTAAGTAATAATGAATGTGCAAAAGAATTCCTTCATCTTGAACAGCTAAATTGTTTTGTGGATACTCTGTACTGCCTCACATAATTATACATAAATAAAATATTCCTAGATTATGGAATTCTGCTAAGAAAAGTGAAAATCAATTTATGCTTGAGACCAATATTTATATGGAATGCTGTAATTATTTCTGAGTAGCACACCAGCACCAAGATTGAACTGAACAGTGGGAAGACATTACACAGAGCAGAAAAAAGAATTCTCACTGAAGAGAAAATACATGTCCCTAGAAATAAACCGAAAAAAGCTTTTTTAATTTTTCATGCTAAGTAGGAGGGGTACACAGGAAGCGTAGCTTGAAAAGGTAGTAGAAGTTTAGAGTTTAACTGGGAGTTTACTGGATGCAATGCTGAAGAAACAGAAGAAATTAAGTATTATGTTATCACAGCTCTCATTGATACTAATGGTTTTTGTTCCCCAAGAGGGAGAACCAGTGTAATAAAAACTTCTGCTGATCTTTCATGCTCCTCTACTACAGGCACTGAACAGAGCGTGAAGAAGTCAGAAAGCTTATTGCAATTTCATTCTGAGATATGCAACAATTCCTTTGACAGAATTTCAAATCCAGAAGATTGCTAGTTGAAAAGCAGCCATTACAATAACATTTCATTTTTACAATTCCTTTCTCTTCACTCGCTTGAGAACCATCTCTTGTCCCATATGTTTTCCTGGCTTTAAATCAAGCATCACTCAAACTCTTGCACTGTGGAATATTATAAAATCTTTTACTAACTGTTCCAACATGGCCAAAGAGCTAGTCCAATACAGCATGTTTCCTTGATGTACAATTGTGCTTTCTGAGTACAACCAATTTCTCACATTATTGTATGAGAATCTGTATTAGAAATTACAAATCATGCATTTCAAGACAAGTGAACAGGTGCTCTGGCATAGATATTTTATCCCAAATACAGAAATTCAGCTATTTAATTAATGACTTCTTATTTGGCTGAAGGCTTGAAGGTAGTGGTACAGGTTTAATTTAATTTCTTATTTAATGAGTATGATGCATCTCCAGGTGTGTCCAGAGGCAGAATTACTGCAAGAAAGGCATAAGATAGAAAGTCCAGTAACTTTCACTCACCATTGCAGAAGTATGGAGGTGGTGTCTGTTCAACCTCCAATCAAGCATAGAACAAAAAATGGATTTTTGTCACTGAGGAATAAATAAATAGATATGATGCTAGCTCAACTAGGTACCTATATCATTATGTTATATGAAAGTAGTTTACTATTGAAAGCGTCTGAGATTTTGTTTTTATTTTCCTTCCCCTATGAAAATTAGGAATTGTGTAAAAGTATATAATTTTTATTTGATACTTTTTAGAAGAAAGGGAAGTGCATTAATAAATCTGTGAGTCTCTGGTGTCAAGAGTAGTGACAAAATAGGTGCAGTAAGGAACTTACAATCATGAAAGCTGTCAGGGGGAGGGTATACCTGCTATGCATTAAATCACTGGTTTTTTAATACCAGAACTGCTCTTTATAACTTTACCTCCCTGCATTCCAAACGTGAATCGATGCTTGGTTTAAAACCATTGTGAACCATTATAATTTGTTGAATTTAATAATTCACTCCTATTATAATTCTTGCAAGCTTCTGAGCATCAAATAACTACTAGGTCAGCAGAGCACCGTCTGACTTAAACTCATTAGTGGTCATGCTGCAAGCTCTAGCTGGGAAAAAGAGATAACTAACATGCTTCAAATTAGATTTTTCTTGGGTGAAGTTATACATTTCGGCTAGAACCAACATATTAATCACCATCAAAAAACTGGCAACCCATTTTCTCTATTCTCCATACCTGGTTGAATTCTCTTGTGTCTACCAGGTTAGTTACAAGTGTTTTTGACATCCTGTACTGAATTGATGTCACGGGGTGACACCTATACAAAGGCACTAGTCAGATAATTGAGACTTTGACTGCATCTGCCTACCTTTAACTCACTAGATGGTTCTGGTATAGACTGTGAAAGCAGAAAAAAAGCCTAGAAAATTGTTGGGGGTGGGATACCTAGGAGATCTGAGTTGCATCTGGATATGTACAGGAAAGAAATAGAGAAGGAACTGTTACAATTTTACATCTTAATAACATATTTGGGAGAGGTGGAGGTGGAGAGTAGAGTCACAAGCCACTAGCAACCAGGAAAAAACAGCTATTTGACTTTAGATATGAAAATAGTCAAAGAGATTGGTTTGGGGTGTTGTGACCAGTAAGGCCATTGACATCTGTCAACCATGACCACCTAGGTGAGAAAGCAATAAAGAGGGAAAAGTCCCTCAGTCAGGGAGGAAGTCCACAAAAATCCAGCAGCATACAGAAGCTGAGCCTGAGGTGGGTTTGTTATGCATGAAAACCAGTTTGCCAGCTCGAACTCAGGCCCTGTGACTTGTTAGAGTGAGTATCCTGTTCCCCTGCATCACCAGTGTTGCTCACAGCTGGACTGGGGCACTTCTTAAGTGCAAATGTGTAGTCTGTACACACTTTGGAACTGGATTTTAAAACACAAACTGTTATTTACCCTGCTATACCTATCCTGCTAAGAAATAAGATCTAAAATTTATGTCACTGCATGGTGTGGTTCTGTCCTTGAGTTTTTATCACTTCTAAATTCCTCCATGACAGTTGATATAATTCAGTAATCCAGCAGAAAGCAAAGAAACAAACAAAACTGTTTTACTTTTTCTGACAACACCAAGCTGTTGAGTTATTTCAGCTACAAATTTTAATTCATTAGTAGATCACAAAATCACAGAATTGTTTAGATCGGAGAAGACAACCTTAAGATCAAGTACAACCATAAATCTAACACTGCCAAGTCCACCAAAAGAATTTTTTCTCGTTATCTTTTACGTTTTCATAGGAAATCATGCTATTGCTTATTTTCAAATATTCTGCTATTAAAATACTAATACTAAAAAAATACTAAAAAAAAAAAAAAAAGAAATCCAGAAAAAACTTCACCAGATCTCCCTCTGCTTTGGATATTTTTGACTGGTTTTGTGACGTAGATCTGAGTTCTGGTGCATCTAGGATCTAAGTATTATTAATTTAAAGAAAGGAGATTGATAAGAAACACTTGCTTTTAAACAGCTGCATATTTCATACAGTCCAGGCCCATCATTTTCCTGAGCTCTTGACTGGTACCAATAATACTAAAAAGTAAAATTGTCTCGAATTAATTCTCTGAAACTGAGAAAGAGGCCTGGTTTGCATCTAAACCCTTTATCCTTTCAAACAAAGGTATGCATGGGATAAGAGGTAACCTGGGCATTTCTTCAGTCAACCTTACTTGGAGTCAAGATTTATACTAGGGTCTGAACCAATGCAATGAATGTCTCACTGCCAGTGGGTGGCTCAAAGAAACTAGTGACAAGTAGTATTGCTAACATAACCAAACAATAGAGTTGTGCAGTTGTGTTTACCATTTTATTGGTACATCTTAAAATACAAATATAAATACATATATCTTCCATTTAAAATATTTCTATATATTTGTCATATCAATATTGCTAAAACTTCTGAAAAATATATATGCAAGGCACTACATGCAATTTGGATGCACCATATGAAGAAGGATAGTTTGGAAAGAAAGCATACCTGGGAGTTAGAGTACAAAAGCAAGGAGATGAGACCATTTGGAATTTAAGAGTACAAAGAATACATGGAAAAACATTGAATTCTCTCTTCTTTTCTGGAAGTAATCTCAAAGGGTTAAGGTAGAGCATTTTGTTTCTGGATAGTAGTCTAATGAATTACGCTCATCTGATACTAGAATGTGAGTCTTCTGGGGTAGAACAGTGCCAGTTTATGTCTTAGTAGGCATGTATTGTAGTTTGGTTAGCCAAAAGAGTCAATAAAGCTTTTGTGTCCAGTGTTTCTTGCTATCATGATGATTTTTCTGTTGGTTTTGATGGCCATTGGTTCAAACTTACATCTGCTTTTCTTTGTTTCTGGAGGAATCACAGTAATATATTCAAACACAACCACTTTAAAAATAGGATAACATGATTAGAAAGTAGAATAGGACAGATGACTTTTGATATCAGTATTTACTTATTGCTCATTAAATAAGTAAATAAGAGCTTTGAAAACTCTCAAGTAGAAAAATGTATGAAATGTTAATTTAATACAATTAACTCTATAATTAATGAAGCTACCTGAGTGCCAAATGTTTATGTTCAGATGTACCAATAAAATGGTTATTAACATGTTAATACTATCTTATTGCTTGATTACTTTAACAGTGCTAATTACCACAAGTTTCATTTTTTGTGGAACATATATGCTTGTTTTTTCTATGACAATCTTTGGTTGGGCAAAATTGCCCTTCTTACTGTGTTGTAAATCAAGACGATCTGCTTCACAGAGTGGTATTCTTAGCTGCGTTGAACTAGTTTAAATCAAGTCAATACTTTCTTTTTGAGATTGGTTTTGAAATCATCAAATTCAATAAAAGGCATAACAAATAGCTCACTTGATTTTTCATATGTGAAAGATCCCTTAGAAAATTTAATTTAAAACTGATTCTTTGTTGTCATTAAACCTTACCAGATGTCTTTTCCATACAACTGAACTCATACTTTCCATAGTTTGATGAGAAAATAAAATAAAAATTAGTATTTCCTAAAAACAGACAATAGGACATAGCATCAAGGACTGTTAGTGGATAATATGTGGACTCATTTTAAAAAGCTGATATGATAATAAAAGTTGCTATATATATAAATGTACATGATTTTATTACTATTCACTTTTAGTAGACTCTATTCAATTCATAAATGATTTTTAGAAAGTTAATCAACATTTGATTTGAAAACTTCAGAAGAAATTCCAAAGCTTGGTAAATACTTAGACTTTGAAATTAATATGCATCTCTTACTGATAAAGAGTTCGTTCTTATGCTGTAGGTATTGAAGATAAATTTGGGATACAAAGGGGCAGTTACATGCCTTACTACAGGTGCTTTATGAGATCTTCCAACAATCATTAATAAAAAGCACTTATTAAACACTGTAATGTCTTAAGGTAATTTTGTAATTGGCTCTTCATTAAATAAGATGTTGGACTTGGTGACCTTAAAAGACCACTTCAACTTTTTTTTTTTTCACTGTAATTTCTTCATGTTTCTCCTACCAGTTTAGACTAGAATTTAAGAGATACTGATTTTCACTGTTTTGGGGGTTTTGTTTGTTTTTCCATTTTGTAGGAAATTCCAAAGTTGCATTATTTCCCATGCAGTAATGGCAAAAACTTAAATAGCTCCTACTTCAAGAAAAAAATGCAACAGAATGAAATTCTCAGTTTCCTAAATTTTGATTTTAAATAACATTCAAGTAACATGAAAAGAATCCATTCTGTGTTTTGAGTTTATATCAGACCTGAAAACATCCTAAAGCCTTAAAAATACAGGCAATAGTTGTGTAAATGGCTTTTTTTTTTTTAATTTGGAATTAAAAAAAAGATAGTTTTCTTTTAAATTGAATAGTTATGTGCCTGTATTTGTATATTCCCTTTCAAACTTTTGATTTCAACATAAAAGGTATTTTAAAATAAACAATAAATTTCCCTATGTTTTAGAATGTCTTTCAACCTAGCCAGGAAGAATTAAATTTTCTAAAAGAAAAAAATGAAACAGGCTGTATACACTTACAACCATACACTTATGTAATAGGATATACACTTGTATAACTGCAGAAAAAGCAATTCTGTAATCAATTGGGTGTAAAGTAAATATAGTTTCTGGCAACCTCCTAGAGTTAGAACAAACACTGGTTGCAAAAAATCAACAGAAAAAGAAACCCTAAGTTTCTTTAACGGACATTAAATGTGCTACAATACTAAGTACTCAGCTGTGAGGCAGGAAAATCCAATTGTAAGTAGTATCATAGCATGTATATGTACCTATGCTATGTTTATGAAAATATATGTTGAATATATACAAACACTTATATAAATGAGTATATATAACCTATATGTTTCAATTTACTTTAAAATGTTTCATAAATATATGACGAATCATAAAAACATGCTTTGCATAGACACTTTTTTTCCCCTGCTTTTTTTTTATTGCAAACTACCTTGACTAAAATATTAATTTCCCGTGCGTGGAATCCTCAGGTTTAGTTCAGCGTAGAAGTGTTACTTGAATGCTGGCTGTGTCAGCATACCAGTAGATAGCTAGAAAGAACACCATCAGGAATAATACAAAGTCTAGCCACAGATGATTAAGGACTGGCACTTCAAGACAAATAAGCAGAAAATAAAAGAACATGCTCTGAAAAGTCAGGTGCAAAAGTTAATGTTGCCCTTCAGCAATTTAATTTATTCACTCAGTGTTTATGAAGCAGAAAGGTCATGAGAAATTGACATCAGAGGCCTTTTTGGACTGATCTTTCGATGAAGATGAACTCTTTATGAACAATTTTTCCATTCTGTGATACAGAAATAGGAATGTCTTTTGGAGAAGCTTTGTTAATATCAAATTTAGAGTTATTTTGGTCAAGTATTTGTTTACTATTATTAATGCAACAAGAGATTTCACTTTCTGCATGTTTCCAGTATCTTTCTGTTGGATTTCTCTTTTTTTCTACACCTCAGAACTCGATTTATATCATGCTTATATAGACATAATATATTTTTTCATTCTTTTATTTTTAAATAGTTCCATCAAAATTTAAAAAATTGCTAGTTTCCTCCTTTCAACAATCAGTTATTCTTTTCTACTGTTTTTTCTACATATCTTGCTTCAAACAATTCAGTTTTGAACATGAAAATGCAAATAGTCCTTCAGAAAACATAGTGACATAAAAACAGATTCAACTTTTGAAACAGAAGGAAAGTGATCAAATATCTGGGACCTGTCAAAATTTTATTCATCCCCTGTTTAGCTCCTGCAGCAATGCACCTGTGTATTGGTCCTTATTCAAAGAAAGGTACAAGGTGAAATCCAGTGAGATATGCTATTAACTTGAATGGACAACTTATTGAAGAAAATACTGCATGGTGTAATTGTTGGATTCAGAATGTTAATGTTCTTCTGATTATTTGTTATTTTTATATATCCTTTATATAGAATCATAGAATCATAGAATCATTCAGGCTGGAAAAGACCCTTGGAATCATCAAGTCCAACCATCTACCCTACTCTGCAAAGTTCTCCCCTACACCATATCCCCCAACACCACGTCTTAACAACTCAAAAACATTCAGGGATGGTGACTCAACCACTGCCCTGGGCAGCCTGTTCCAGTGTCTGACCACTCTTTCTGTGAAAAATTGTTTCCTAATGTCCAGTCTAAACCTACCTGTTGCAGCTTGCAGCCATTCCCTCTCATTCTATCGCTAATTACCTGCAAGACCAGCACCAATCTCTCTACAATGTCCTTTTAAGTAGTTGTAGAGAGTGATGAGGTCTCCTCTTCCTCAAACTAAACAGTCCCAGCTCCCTCAATCGCTCTTCATAAGATTTATGCTCCAGGCCCTTCACCAGCTTCATTGCCCTCCTCTGCACTCGCTCCAGCACCTCAATGTCTCTCTTGTATTGAGGTGCCCAAAACTGGACACAGTACTCAAGGTGTGGTCTCACCAGTGCTGAGTACAGGGGGACAATTACCTCCCTACTTCTGCTGGTCCCACTATTTCTAATACAAGCCAGGATGCCATTGGCTTTCTTGGCCACCTTGCACACTGCTGGGTCATATTCAGCCAGTTGTCAATTAGAACCCCCAGGTCCTTTTCTGCCAGCCAGCTTTCCAGCCACACTTCTCCAAGCCTGTACCAATGCATGGGGTCGTGGTGGCCCAAGTGCAGGACCTGGCACTTGGCCTTGCTGAAGCTCATATGTATATATGTACACATATAGATATACCTTCACACATATATGTGTAGATTAAAATGGAATAAAATATACAGGATGGATTCAGCTGTCACACTTTCTGCCACTTTATTTCAGTAATTTGTCTTATAGTATCAGAAAGATATGTATACTTTTCTGCATTACATCTTTTACTTCACCTTTTTCATTATTTCAGATATGAATGATGTAAGATGCTGAAAAGTCTAACAATTAGTAATGTGTTGAATGGAAATTACAACTGAACCAACTTCTATTGTATTGTTAGCTTCTTCTGTGGATGGTATACAATGGTTATGTATACTTTTGATTTAGGGATTAATAATGCAATTACCTATGCATTTTCAGAATCTGAATTACTGAATGTATATTCATGCAGGTAAATACCTTTAATGGTATTTTTTTGACCATACATAGAAATCTAAACATAGTTTGACAGTTACATTGAACTCTACAAACTACACATTGCAGTTATGATGTATTGATGGATTTTTAATTTGAAGCTACCTGGCTAATAATAGACCTTATTTTGAAAATAGGGTCTTCTGTATAATTTTATTATCTAGATGTCAATTATTTCTAATCTTACAGAAAAGGGCATCATGAAACACGCAAAATTATACTTGAATCAGTTTTAAAGCCCACAGATATATAATAAAGCTCACAGACATATAATAAATAATGCAAGTGAATTCCTCCTGACAACCAAATACAGTCTTTGGTTATACTCAATAGTTATTTTGCTTAATCTCTGAACAAGTGGTACTCAAACAGTTTGCTGTATACTCTTCTGTGAATCACACAAGTGCCCATGGCTGTTTAAATATTCTTATTGGGACACTTGCGTCCAACTGTGCCAATGCTAAATTGCTTGTATGTGTTCCATAAAGTAGTACTTCTCTGGTACATTGGAGTAAGCTTGGGTTTATGCCAGAATGGCTCCGATAATTATCCAGCATCTCCAGATAAAGTTTCATTTTTTTAATAAATGGGTATTATGATGCTGAAACTTCCCATCTGCCTGCACCTAGTTCTACCATAATAAAAAAAAAAATATTATAAAGCAGTTGACACAGGAGAAAAATAAAAAAAAAAAAACCAAAGCCCCATAAACATACAAAAAAATCCTGCCAGTCTTAAAAGTCTTTTCAAAGCAAAAAAACACATTAAAAAAAAAAAAAGATAAAAAAACTAGCTGTCGACTAGGACGTCAACTTCTGTATCTCTCCAGAGATGTAGAAATCTGGTCCCCTGCTGAGTAGGTGGGTTAAATTACCCCAGTTACTCCAAAGTGATTGACAGAAATTAATGGAGTAATAACCATATTAAAAAAAAAATAAATATTGGTCCTTTGGGAAAAGATCTATAACTTACTGTTTCCCTATAAAATGTAATATCTGAGAAATTATATGAGATGTTATAAAGGCATACCATAATTTTAAAGCATGTGTTAAAGGCAGAATTATGCATATAAAAGGGAATGTAAGATGCTTTCAGATTTATGAAGACATATCATTAAGAGATTGCAGCATATTGCCCACTTTATTTTGGTTGCCATGTTCCTCAGGTTATGTGTAGTTGTGACACTTTCACGTCATACACAAAATCACTACTGGAAAAGAATATACTCATGACTTTACACTGTAAGTCCATAGAGCAATATATCCTATGAGTGTTATTTCATAGTTGGTATCCTGCAGAATGTCTGTGTGGTTGAGGGGACATTAGGTAGTGACTTCCACTGGAGTCAACAGAGCTGTTGCACTGATTTATGCCCCTCTGAGAGTTTAGTCTTAATCTCATATTTAGTAAAAGTCCTTAGAAATAAGGTAGATGATTCACATCCAATGACTTTAGGATGATAAAAGCTAAATGTTGATGACATTGTGGCAAATTAGAGTTGTTGTTTAAACAACAAGGAAAAAGTATTCCTCCATACTAAAGATTAATTTACACTGCTTATTCTAGTCACTTGTTACCATCTTCTTTTTAAAGCTGTCAATTTGGAATAAGGATTCGGAAGTCTGGGAAAAATGTTTCTTTTTCACTTCAGTTTTTCATTCTAGAACTGATCTCACATTTTGAAGTTCACCTGTATCTGAGCAGAACAAAAACAATTTACAAATACTAGAAGCTGAATCTTTCAAAATGAGATCTGTTTACTATGGTATACACAGTCATTCATCCATACTGACTTCAGTGCATCAGCACAAACTGCACAGGCATGGGTAAATTACAGAAATGGGTAAAAATAACTTTATAAAAAGTTATTGCACTTAATAATGAGACTGTTATTCTGTAGTAGATGACTTGGTCGCATGTACATGAGTGTTTTCTCTAATTCAGTGTCAACTGGTGATTTCTCTGATTGAGATATATATATATATATAATGCTTTGAAAAAAACCCATAACCAGATATTCATTTAAATGAGTTCTTTGGACATAAAAATGATATTCATAGTCTGAAATCATAAACTTATATAGGACGTTATCAGTCTCGTTATGAGAACTGTCATCAATGCATGTCTCTCAGAGCAGAACTCAATCTCTTTTACCCTGCCTTGATCCCCAATTTGTCTTTTAGAAATTTCTTGTTTGAGAACCTAGAAACATCTTTCACAATTTTTCACAGACAGTTTAGTTCCATTTGGTGTTCTGTAATTTCTAGCTGGAAAACTGAAAACTTTCACTAACTGAGAAGGTTTCTCTCACTCACCTTTAGAATGTAGCTGGATGGAAAGAGTGATCATTTCAAATGTAGGGTTTTTTTGTAGTTTGGTAATATAGTTTAGAATTTTTCAGAAAATTACAGTAAAATGTCTTTATAAATGAGCAATACTACTTAAACATGCAGATATTGCTGTAATGAATTTCAATAATAAGAGCTGTGGATTTTTTCTTAAAACATCTCAGTTATAAAGCCGTTGAAAATACATTTAAATATTGTAATAAAAATACCTCACATCTTTTTCTGTGGTGTAATTTGTTAAAATCTTCCATTAACATTTGACAGCCCTCTATTCACTTTCTTTGTAGTTAATAGATATAGTGTACTCAATTTCTTGCCCTCTGAGGAAGTACTGGCAATGTGTTCTGACCTATAATCTATACTTAAGGGTTCGGTAGCATTTTAGGAATGTTCATGGAGACTTTATTAATCGCTAATAAACTCGGCTCTTCCACTTCATTTCATGGCTGAATTTAACAGTATTTGCTTCCAAGACTAATTATAGAAAGCAGAGCAGAACAGTCAAAATTATGCCCCTGGCATAATTACAATGGACTTTGTTTATCTGCATGCCTTTAAACACCATCCAAGTATGCAATACTTTCCTTTTGTTCTGGCTATTTCTTTCTGAGAAATGACATTTAAATTACGAAAAGAAAAATATTAAAGTGAGAAGGCAAGCACAATTTCAATCTGATTGTAAGTGCAGCTAATGCTCCAATTTAGACAATAGTCTAAAAAAAAAAAAAAGGAAAAGAAAAGAATCAAAACAAAGCAAAAATACCACAGAAAAACAGGAACAGAAACAAAGTCCTCTACACAAAGGTTATTTGAAAGCCATTTTTCATACCTAGGGTCTTGTCTGTGTTCTGTGATTAGTTTGCTGCTATTAGAACCTGAGTGTATCTCTAAAAACCTGTCTTCCTTTCTTATACAAGATTCTGTTATATATAATATTTACAAGACAGCAAGTATAAATGTGCTCTGCAGAGGATACTATAGAGAGCAACTAGATTATTAAAATACTTAACCTCTCTCATTTATGTTACAGAGAAAGGAACTAAAGTATGGGTCTAAAGGGCGCTATAACAATAAAGTAATGGAAATAGCAGTCCTAGTGTATTTTTGCTGTAGAGATTAAACACCTGGGACATATCTGAGCAGATGTGGTGAGTCTTAATGCTTCAATAAGGTCAAGTATTGTATGAAGTCTAATTCATGTATGTAATTCCAATCTCCGCTCTTCTTCAAGCAATGCAAACCTTTTTTCTTCATGCTTCTCTCAGTTTCCAAGCATCTAAAATAAGAACATAACATGAATTCTTAACTTATTCAAGCACATAAGCCACTTTACTATCCTAATGCTAAAGATGTAATGGGTTTTATGATATTGTTCATTAATTATGAATAACTTGGAGCATCAAATATATACACATGCTACATAATACATAATGCATGAGGGAGTAAACAATACTCAAATGTACAGAAAAGGCTTTGTTTCTCTTTTTCCTTTAATCCACTAATTCAGAGGTAGACAATTTATCTATGATCAGAGATTCTAATGTAAACTCCTGTTTGTGGATTTTGCAGCTGTTCTAGAGGGACTCAGAATACACAAACTAATAATACTATCACCTTTTATTTTGTAGCACCTTTTATCTGAAGATCTCAAAGTGTTTTTCAGCTCGAATGAAACACACCTTGCATCAGCAAGTGATATACATAAGGGACGAACAGGAGTTTATTCAATCCCCCATCCCCCATTGAAGGTAATCTCCCTCATTGCTCATGAAACATTTGTGGCAGAACTGTAGCAAAATTTAACAGGCTGCAGACCTCCTCTTCTTCTCCCCTGTATTCCCATTTTACAACATATTCAATGAAAGTTGCTGGAATTCAAGTAGACACTATGCAACTGAGTTGCAATTTGTGTAAAACACTAGGATTAGTGCCCTCAGCTGATGATAAATGTCAAGAAATATGAATTAACATATATGGCTAGAAACCCAGTTTTATGTTTGTGCTGAAAGCAATAAAACCAGATTAATCCAGGAAAACAAATTAATTGAAAATTATGCTACAGTGTGCTGACCAAAGATGTGGGATTCCTGTGGGACTAGAAACAAGTTAGAAGGCCAGTAACATTTCCAATACCTCAGGAAATCTGAACATTTGTTCATTAAAATTAAGTCTTTTCAGGAAGGCAAATCATCTTCAGGTGTGTGAATGACTATTTAATCTTTGTCCATGTAAATTTGATGATCACAACTTAGCCATTCAGCTATGTACTTTTTAAAGAAAATAAGTAACTAATGAATTAACTAAATATTCTAGAAGCATTTCTCTGCCATAATGCCAAAAGTCATATAAGGCCACACAAGTAGGTTATGGTGATTCAGAGTGGTCATGTATGGCTCCTAAACCCACATATTTGGGTTTTGATAACAAGGTAAAAACTTTGGTTTAAGCATCTTGAAACCCAACACCTGATAAAACCTTTCATTACAATCCATGACAGTATTAAAATTCTCCAGAAAGAATATTTTTTCTCCTCCACTTGTCACTTTTCTGTCAGATTTATTGAGATCACATTCAAATATGGCAAAGAATGTTATGCACACATAGAATCATAGAATCATAGAATCGTTAGAGTTGGAAGAGACCTTAAAGATCATCGAGTTCCAACCACCCTGCCATGGGCAGGGACACCTCCCACTACAGCAGGTTGCTCAAAGCCCCATCCAGCCTGGCCTTGAACACTTCCA
>JAOXNO010000013.1:102508360-102534250 GCA_028565335.1 Limnodromus scolopaceus | reverse complement strand
CTCTTGATGCAGCCCAGGACACGGTTGGCTCTCTGGGCTGCCAGCACGCACTGCCGGCTCATGTTGAGCTTCTCATCACATCACTAAGTTAGCTCTGAGGGAGCTGGCAAACCAGTGTGACACAGTGTATTATCATGAAGAGATGCTAACTTAGATGTTGGAAACAGGTTAGCTAGGTGAATATTTTGGCAGTGTTAATCAGATGACATGTTAACTCATTTAATCCTAAACTGGGAAACTTGGCAGTTTGGTTTTTTCTGCAATATAGTCCTGACCAACTTATTTTTCTTAATTCAGGGAGAACAATATCAAATTTTTCCATTGCTATTCTTCTACAAATCCACTGTTAACACTTACTGACCTCAGCACTGAAGTGTTATTATAGGTGAAGACTACTGCAATGTTATCTCCTAGACACCACTGCCTCATTAATTGTTCTATACTAACTTATTGCCTCTGGTCCCCAAATCATGACACTATGAGGACATGAAATTTGTACAAATGGCAAGGAAAAATAATAATAATTGTATTTTTTTCTGGTTAAATGCCTTAGGGTTTTTTTTGTAAACTCATAGCACTATTCCATTCTATTATTAAGAGTTGTTACAGACTGTTTTTTTCGTAAACCAAAATGTACTAGTGTTCATCAATGTAAAGTATGCCTTCTCATAAAAATCACAGCTCTTGTGTAAACCTACTTTCTCTTAAAGACTACAGTTTCTAAATCTCATGCTCATAGTTTTTAAAAATTACTGGAAAAAAGTGAAATCAGTGATTCATTGAGTCTTTCAGTTAGGTACAGTGAGACACGCTCATATGTTGTAAGCTACTTAAAACTGTAGTTTTCAATGTTCTCTTTTTCCAGATAATATAAACAGACAACCACTCATGATATTAACTAGGTATGTTTGATCAATGTCTCCAGCAGCAACCTGGATTTCCAGGTCTTCTTTGAGATGTGAATATTATTCTTGCCAGGGCAAGAGCAACCCGGTATAACTTCATAGCTGACCCCATTTTGAGCTAGGGACTTTCTGAAGTCCCTTCCAACCCAGATTAAACACAACCAATATAATTCTATAATTCTAAGGTAGAGCCATTTTTCTGGATTTAACAAGTTCTAGCATTCACATTTATTAACCTTTTGAGTAAAAGACCCATCAGACTTAACGTTCCTCATCTTGTGCCTTCAAGGAAATGACTGTGATATGAAATCTCCTCGTTAAAAAAAACCAAACAACACAACTACCTCCCAAAAAACCACTGAAACCCCACACCAGATTCCAAATGTGCAATAACATTTTAAATTTTAATATCATCTAGGGAAACAATTTCACAAATGAGAAAAATAGTATAGAACAGACTGCATATACCTAGTCAAAATAAACAACTCCATGTTTAGTTCACTACACAGAAATAGCTTTCCTCTGGTATTATTATGGGGATCGTTGTCTTGATGTGTCTTGCTTGAAGAAAGATTTTATAGGTTCCTTAGTATTACTGTTCATTTGAGATTAGTGTGAAGGAGATCTCATTTTTCATTTTGATTTTGCAGTTTCTAGTGGCCTTCATGCAATCTCTATAAAATGCTTTTTCTAACACGTTTGGGATAACTAATCTGGTTCTTGAAAAGAAAATCCCTTCAGCACCAAAATCTATGTTCTGAATTGGTAACAATTGCTGCACTGGCCAAACTGCTCTAAGAGCTTTAATCACTTTCCTTGGGGTCTTACCTTGGATCATAACTTTGGTAATCATTTCCAGGCTTGGATTTACTGAATAGAACTAAAAATATCCCCATTATGTGGCTTATAGTCTCTACCCTGCCCATCATCTCTACTCTTCATGGAGAAGCATTAATCTTTGAGGTTTTATGTTTCATCTGAGATCATATAGCATTATTGAACTTGCTTGGAATGTATGGCGTTAAGCTCTGCATTTTACTGGGCTTCACTACATTATCAACTATGCTTCCATAAAGGTTTTTAATTCAACCAATACCAGCCCCTGAGGAACACCACTTGTCACTGCTCGCCACTGGGATATTGAACTGTAGATCATAACTCTTTGAGTGTGACTATCCAGCCAATTCCTTATCCACCGAGGGTCCATCTATCATATCCATGTCTGTCCAGTTTAGAGACCAGGATGTTTTGGGGGACAGTGTCAAATGCTTTGCACAAGTCCAGGTAGATGACTATAGTTGCTCTTCCCTTATCCAACAGTGCCATAACTCAGTTGTAGAAAGCCACCAATTTTGTCAGGCATGATTTGCCCTTAGTGAAGACAGTGGCTGTCACTGATCCCCTCCTTATTTTCCAAGTGCCTTAGCATAGTTTCCAGGAGGATCTGCTCCATGATCTTGCTGGGCACATATTCCTCTGTGTTCAATGTTTCAATATTCCTGTATTTACTTTTTTTTAACTTCAGAAAGAATATTCTCTGTCCTTGCACTGTTTTGATGCACTAACATCTCTTGTTAGTGTTCTGAAAACCATCTTTGAAGCATATTGTTTTTAGCCTGATTAATTGAGGATAGAAAGCTGTTCTTACGCTGCATCTGTCAGGAGATGTATGTTTATCTTTTGTCCACCAAAAATGTTTCCAGTTAAACAAAAGGAGTAGAGGTTTCACAAATATTGCACTTCAATAAAACAGATAAGCTGTTAGGTGACACAGGTTCTTCTATTGCAATCCAGTGAGGGAAAGACTGGACATTTGTTTATCCCCTATATCAGAGAATCCCTATAAGTGAAAGACATAATGGATTTTCTAACAAAGATATTAAATAAGATCTCTTATTGTTAATGAAAAATCTATCAATGACACAAAAAAATCCATAGGAAATAGGGTTTCATTAATTCTTCTCTTCGTAGATCTACTACTTATATATTTGCTACCACAGTATCTTAGAAGTACTGCTTTTTAAAATAATTTCTCCCATTATTCAAATTTATGAAGAAGTGTGTTTTAAACATAGCAGATAGATTTGAATGGTAGTACCCTCAGACAGCTGCTCTGGCAGCTGTATTCAGTGTGATCTTTCCCTAACAGTTTGCCACTCAAAAAATTATCTGTTCTTTCAGAAATCAGAGGAAGGTTGGAAAATTAGCACCCTTCTCTACTTTACCTGAAAGATTTATTGTTTTTTCCAAATCTATTTCAGTTATTTTTATCCTTTTACTCTCTACAGGGGGGCATAATCTTGAAGACGTTATAAGCCTTTATAAAAAATAGGTTATATCTCTAGAATGATTATATATTCTTTTTGCTTTGATTGTTTACTCATATGTTCATTCTGTTACTTTCAGTGAGAAAGAACATAAAACGCTACATCCTCTGGAATTATCTATTTACTTTCTCTATTGATAGCTTTTATTTTAGGGATACTGACAATGTTTCTGGCACTGACTGCAGGAAAGCATCCAATTTAAACTAAATGATGCCAGCTTATTTTCATCTTGATATTCTCTTCCTCTTCTGATGCAGCTCTCAGTCAATTCTCCCAAAAGTGGGAAATTAATCTCTGTGGGGAGTTGTGTTATTACTGTCTTTGTTTACACTGTGCACACTGCTACTACCTTCAACCTTCATGAAAGCAATTTACTCCATTGCATTGCTATGGAGGGTATTTTTTTGGCTTTAATTGATTGTCATAGTCTAAGTATGTGTGTATTGTTTTCTGACTGTGAGTTCAGACTTACCTTGACCTTCTACCTCCAGCCCTTTTTCGTATGATATTTGGAATCTCATTAATAAGCCAAAGAGAGAGGTGTCTGCTGCCCACAAGCCCTGGGATGCCCTGAGAGATGTTCCTTTCTTGACAAAGTCTAGTCATCAACACTAGTTACACTAGTTCTGTGTCTAACAGAATTACTGGATTTATTTTTGTCCCAGACTCCAGTCCTGATGTGCACTTTCCTGGAGAATGAATCATAACTTTTTTAGTAGACCTGCGTCAGTGAATGAGAGTTCAGTGGTGCACTGTGGTCATATGTTGAATTCATACATGTACAAAGCCTTGGCAGTCATTGCCTTTTGAAACCTGTCTCCTATGGAGGACTGAGCTACAGGCCAGCTACTCTGTGACAGTCTGAACATGTGCCTTATTACAGGGTTAGGAACCAGGAAGAGGCTTTGCCACATGCCATCAAATTCAGAGATCACCTCAAAGCTGTTTTCTTGGCTGCTCAGCTTCCACCAGGCACAAACTTTCCCACAAATGTTTCTTTTTTCCTTCTCTGTTCCAAAACCACATTGATATATCATATTTTTATATATGTTTTGGAATTACATCCACCACATCTCCTGCTAGCACCCTTTGTTCACAAGGTGCAAATGTTCACAGACCTGCAAAATTGCTTTCGAATCTCGCACTTTCAAAAAATTTAAGCTCAGTTAGAGATTTTACTGTTTTGATATCTCCCTAAGGAGGCAGGCATGACTATAAGATATTTTGCTTCATAGAAGCAAATGTTGAACAATTAGATATAAGATATTCAATAGCAATTAACTCTATGAAGATTCTTGTTCAAAGTTATCAGTGTATAAGAATGCTATTTTTCCCTCAGCCTTATAGTAGGCTTCGAAGTACAGCACTGTATCAGCTCTTATTCATCTGACCCCAATAGGTGATTGATCACAGGTCTTGTTGTCAGAAGTCTCTCACAGTACTGAACACAGCCTTCTTTAGTTCTGTTATCTTAGCCGTAGATAATTTTATCTTTTTGAAAATGTCTAGTACATCCAAAGATGTGTCCTTTTCAGTACAGTCTCTAAAGGTGATAGATAACTGTGGCTGAAAGGGTCAGTCTCCCTCCCTTCCCACCTGCTGATAACTCACAAGCTCGGGCACTCAAGTGAAACAGTTCAGCTAAAAACAAACTACATAACAGCAGAGATCTGTTTTCTGCTAGTTTAGTTCTCTGAATGAGTGTACTGTGGAGACAGTTGAGCAACGATGCTGGGACGAGGGAAGCAATTGGTGCTAAGGACCTGGGAGCAGGAGCAGGAGGGGTGGAGTGGCCCTTTTGGCATCAGCTCACTGCTGCAGCGGCTCAGCTTTTCTTGGCATCGCTCTCAGTTTTCTCTTCTCTCTAGGGTCTTTGACTCACATCCAGCTTCTCTCCTGTCTGCCTGACCTCACTACACTGGGACATGGGTTTTTTAAACAATCTTTACTTTTTTATTTCATAGTTTTGTAGCCAGGCTGCCTGCCTGCAACTAATTGGTAGGTTCATCTGAAAACAGAGTCAGTGTCATGACTTATAACAACATCCCAAGTGTTTGCTAGAGTGAATCACAGCTTTCTTTCACTGCTTTCTTGCCTTCAGCAGTGTTGATTTCGCCCACTAAAACTATGAATTAAAGATCCCAATAACCACGTTAATATCAAATATTCATCAATCATTACAGAGTAGTCCCAATTCCATCCAATGTTTAACTCTATTAGCATGTGTGTGTGTAACAGCAAACAATCAAATAAGCAGTTTTCTAATGAAGGAGTAATTCTTACAGAAATGCAGTAGTAGAATTTTAATAGCTGGTACCACAATAGTTGAATAAATTCTTAGGAAGTCTAAAATTTACCAGGACAATAAATAACTCAATTACCCTTGTTACGTGCCCTTGATTCCTTTTAAGAGGAAACTGAGTATCCTGTTGTGTAGTGTAATGCAAAAAGAAGTCTTAAAGAGATGAGGACAATTTCAAATGCAAAGAACTAAATGAATTTTATAGTGCTGTCCATTCTTCTAAGCACTACTGCCAAACAGTAACCCAAAACCATAATTTAAAAATTCATACTATAACATTTCTTTTTCCCTGGGTGTACTCTTCTATGATCTGATTACACATGTATAGCAAACCAATATGCTTTTCATGTGTTACCTAAATGAACTATAATTTTTGCTATTGGCTTGCAAATGTCTCCACTGTATTGACAGCAGATAAAAATACGGCTTGCATTGGATCAATATAAATATTAGTTGATTATGTGACATTTTGTCACAAAAAGACACCAGGTAATTTTGTTTAATATTTTGCTCTGTATATTCTCTCCCAGGTAAACTATTTATGAAGGTAAAATGTAGCTATATACTTCTAATTTTGAAACAGACTGGTTTCACAATTTCATATTAACGGTATTTAAGCTTTTCCCCTCCTACACTAATTTTTCCCAGGATGTATGAGGACATTGGAAACTATCTACAAGAACAAATTTTAAGCATATCTTATGAAAAATTAGTAGTGTTTTAAGATCATCTGGACCCACACAAAGTCTAAAGATAATTTTAATAGTTTATCAAGACTTCAGGACCAGGTCCCATGCTGAATTCTCTTGGAGACAGGGCTGATGAAAATTCCAAGTATGCATCAAGGACACTGTCTTTTCAGCTTCACTAGCGGCTTAGAGTGTAGTTTTTAAATGTGTCTTGTGTTGCTTCCCTTAGCATGTTTAACTTATAGGCATGATTTCTCTAAGTGCTCAAGATGTATTTGACAATACCAGGTGTATAATTAATATTGGTTGAGAAACTAGGAGGTGGCATTTTCTGAGATTTAAAGGGCCTGGGTGACTCCATATTATCCATGCCTAAACATTTCAGCATATGTCTGCACTCCAGGGTTCAGCATAGAATAAAGGTGTTTGATTTTGTTTTAAAATAGCTTGAGCAGGTGCTTGTGGCAGTCTAATAATCTCAGCATGGAGCTCAGTGGGGACAAATTTATCCAGCTTTTCAGCAAGACACAATCCACAGTACAGTACTAAATAAAGATTTTTTGGGGTTAACAAAACTATTCTGTTTGTTATTTATTAGAAAAATGTAACTAGGTCAATTAAAGCTGTTGGGGAAGAATTGAAATAAATCAATTTCTGAGGACACTGGCAGTTAGTGCAGACTTTGGATAGCTTACAAACACACATCCTCACAAACAAATCCGGGTTTATAACTCTTTACAAGGTAATGGCTGATTAGTAGAGATTTGGTAAGAAGAGACAGGGGGGGTATCGGTCACCGAATACGTAAAAGTCTGTTCATTGCACTGATTACAGGAGTGGTAAAACTACTACAGATCTGGTTTTCCACCAGCTTACAGACTGTCACAAATGTCAGGAAAGAACCTTGTTCATGAAAAAATTCCTTAGTTCTTTTCATCTTCCAGGCTTTGTACATTTATACATGAAGGCATTCTAAGTACATAAAAAGAACTATGCCAGATTATAATGCAAAGCTTTGTTATCTCCAACACTGACCCTTTCAGGAGAAATGTGTATATTTGTTTTAATACAACATCATAGAATGAGAATTCCTACTACATATTTTCAGTGGCTTTTAAGCAGTTGTCCCTGGGATTAGTCTTCTGGAAAAGCTCAGTAAAATATGATGAAGAAAGAAAACACAAAGTTGTTCACATGAACAATTTCTTTGAACTGTTTTTCTAGGAAGCCCTAGAAGGAACACAGACTTGGTGTGAGGAATGCAGTCTTCTCCAAGGTAGAAAATATGCATTTTATCATTTCTGTGGAGTTCTGACTAAATGCAGATGCTTTACTAGCTTCTGTAAATCTAAATCAACACAAATAGGTAAGGCTACTAAAAATGTGAAGGCTGTTTGGATTTCTAGTACTGAAACAGTCTCGTCCTTTCAGTGCCCTCATTCCTTAACTACAAAAATGAGGAGAAAACCCTCAGAGGAGGAATACGGAGATGTTATGTCAAAGGCTGGAAATTTCAGAGATGTGGCTGGGTGAGAACCTGATTTGGAAAATGAAATCAATCTGTGCTGTTTGTGAATACAAAACAGGAAATTAATGGTGGAATGAATAAAAATAAAACATGGGAAGAAGAGGAGACGCCATGACAGAAAGAAGGTAAGGTTACTATCACAAGGGAGGCAGAACTGCAAGGGATTATCAAAATCAGGATACATGAATCTCATAAACCCCTTTTTATGGAGTTCACTGTCAAGAATGACATCTTCTCTTCCATCAAAAAGTGGCCTGCACAATGGACAGTACATTATGGCTAACATTTCTTCTGCTGAGCGAGAACTCATCATTGGGGACTACAGGAGGGATGGGGAGGGACTCTTTATCCGGGGGTGTAGCAATAGGATGAGAGGTAAGGGTTTCAAACTGAAAGAGGGTAGATTTAGATTAGATATTAGGAAGAAATTCTTTACTGTGAAGGTGGTGAGACACTGGAACAGGTTGCCCAGAGAAGTTGTGGATGCCCCATCCCTGGAGGTGTTCAAGGCCAGGCTGGATGAGGTTTCGAGCAACCTGCTGTAGTGGAAGGTGTCCTTGCCCACGGCAGGGGGGTTGGAACAGGATGATGTTTTAGATCCCTTCCAACCCAATCTATTATATGGTTCTATGACTTCTTTTGGAGTAAGCTGCACTTTCAAGGAATTTTGGGTGAACTTTGGTCAGTCATTTTGCTCTAACTCCCTTCCTTTTAAGAATCTAGGAAATTACAAACAGAACAACCCAACAAATATGATTACAAATTTCAGCATTTAAAATTAGGAAATGACAGAATTACAGTCACTTGAATAAAATATTGTACTTTGAGTTAGTTACACTTGACATCAGGGAACTCTTTTTAAGAATTACATATTATTGGGCAAATTTCAAGCTGAGATGCAGTAAATCAAGAATTCAGATGCTCTTGGGAAACACCACTAGATCTTGTTACCTTACATAAATATCCTTTCCCTTCTAAGAATAATACTTACAAAATGGACAGGCCTTTCAAGCCATAAAAGTTCTGTTTAAACCCCTTTCTATAAGTTTCCTATCCTAAACAGAGTTATGAAACCAGAAATGGTTCTTGTACCACAGACCTAAGAATGTTCGGTAGGATGCTCAGTAGGAACTGGACTGCTGGTACTGATTTTGATGCCTCATACTCAGATTCCAAAATGCTAAGCAATGTTATTAGGCCATACAGAACTTTCTCCAAAGCACATATAATCCCAATTACTTTTTAATGTTAATTTCTAAGGATGAGTATACAAACAAAATTTTATGGGATAAGCTAGTCTTGAATTAGTGAACAAAAATGACCCCCTTTATTGCCAGATAATAGGTGCTCTCATTGGGTTTATTGCACTTTCCCCCTATACATCTTGTTAATCAAGGGATTCTGGATTAATTTATGAAATAGCGATACTCCTAAGTAGAAGTATGCAAGTTGAAAGCACTGTTCACTGAAAACATTTGTTGCCTGTCTTCTGATGTGGAAATGGACTTAAATCTGTAGACAAGAGAAGAGAAACCGAAATATATCAGACCTTGAATTTTTCGTTGTGTATTTCAAGGACATTTCAAACATAAATTGGAGACAACACGTGCAGACTAATGTTTTATTATTGGAATTAGTACTTGGGAAAAAAAGAACCAAAAAAATTTAGTTTTCTGAAGTTCACAAAGAACTTAAATTAAGGAGTGAGACCAGATAAAGAAAATGGGTCTTAACAGGCAGGCAGTCACCAGCCAGAGGAGCTGTGGCCCACAGGCTTTGCCTTAGGCCCTTCATGCACACAGTGATTAGCTGCCAGGAACTGGCTGACCTAGAGGTCACTACTATTTTTAATATAAACAGTTATAAATAAATCTGTGGGTATGAAGGCAAAAATGCTGAGATGTACACACTCACAGGAGCAGGAAGCTCAAATTTGATGTCTCTTGCACTACTATTATGGCATTGTATCTGTGGATACTAGAGAAGTCAGATTTGATTCACACTGAACTGTCAAATCCTTTGCAGGCTGGGATTTTTTTTGTATTTGACAAAATGTGATACCTTACCAAATATTATTGTGATGCTGTAGGGACTCATAAAGGACAAAATAATTTGTTCATGTCTTCATGGGTTTTTTGCAGAATTAGAGCCAGTTATTTACACTGAAAAACTCAGTTACACTGAATTTCATAGAATCATAAAATCATTGAATAGCTTGGGTTGGAAGGGACCTTTAAAGTTGGACCTTTAGGTCCCAATTGCCCCTAGTGTTGAACTAGACACTAGGGGGTGTCTAGTTCAACACCCCCTAAAATGATCACAGACATCTTCAACTAGATCAGGTTGCTCAGAACCCCATCCAATCTGACCTTAAATGTTTCCAGGGATGACACCTCTACTACATCTCTGGGCAACCTGTTCAAGTGTTCCACCACTCTCATCATGAAAACTTTCTTTCTTATACCTAGTTTAAATCTTCCTTCTTTTAGTTTAAATACTTTATCCCTTGTCCTGTCCCAAAGGTCCTGCTAAAAAGTTTATTGCCATCTTTCCTGTAGGCCCCCTTTAAATACTGAAAGGCCACAACAAGGTCTCCCTGGAGATTTCTATTCCCCAAGCTGATAAACCCCAAGTCCACCAGCCTTTCCTCACAGGAGAGGTGTTCCATCTGTCTGATCATTTTTGTGGCTCTCCTCTGGACCTGCTCCAACAGGTCCATGTGTTTCTGGCCCTGAGGGTTCCAGAGCTGTATACAGTACTCCAGGAGAGGGTCTCACGAGGGCGGAGTAGAGGGGCAAAATCACCTCCCTCAACCTGCTGGCCACGCTTCTTTTGATGCAGCCCAGGATACGGTTGGCTCTCTGGGCTGCGAGCACACATTGACAGCTTACATCCAGCTTTTCATCCATCAGTACCTCTAAGTCCTTTTGGGCAGGGCTGCTCTCAATCCCTTCATTCCCCAGCCTGTACTGATACTGAGGGTTGCCCCGACCCAGGTGAAGGACCCTGCACTTGGCCCTGTTGAGTTGAACTTCATGAGGTTGACATGGACCCACCTCTCAAACATGTCCAGGTCCCTCTGCATGACATCCTGCCCCTCAGACGTGTCAAAAACACCTCTCAGCTTGGCATCATCCGCAAACTTGCTGAGTGTGCACTCTATCCCACTGTCTGTGTCATTGATGAAGGTATTAAACAGTACTGCTCCTAATACAAGCCCCTGAGGGCCATCACTTGTTACTGATCTCCATCTGGATATTGAGCCGTTGACCATTACCCTCTGGATATGACCATCCAACCAATTCTTCATCCAACAGACAGTCCATCCATCAAATCCAAACCTCTCCAATTTAGAGAGAAGGATATTGTAGGCGAACATGTCTAAGGCCTTACAGAAGTCCGGATAGATGACATCCGTAGCTCTTCCCTTTCACACTAAAGTGTGCGTTAGCAGGTTGTCTGGACTGATTATGAAAGAAGAAGAATACAAATAGGCTAGCTGAGTAAGAGTGAAAGCCAAGACGAGCAGATGGTGGAAGAGAGGAAACCAAGACAGACAAAAGCACAGACAGAAGACGGCACATGGTCAACTTGTGGTTACCGTGATGGTTGGAGAAGAGCTTGCCTGGCAACCGAATTTGGTAAAGAAGACAGTGATTGGGCAGAATGATAACAGTGAGTGTCTTAAGGAAAATTACTGAGGGATTTGAGGAACTATCTAAGTGTGTATGCTTCTTTTAATAAACGATTCATGTTGCACCCCCGACCTGAGTCCGTGCTCTCCATACGCCCTCACTAAAGTAGTCACTCCATCATAGATGTCTACTAGGTTGGTTAGCCCTTGCTGAAGCCATGTTGGCTGTCTCGGATCACCTCCCTGTCTCTCATGTGCCTTAGCATAACTTCTTGGAGGATCTGTTCCATGATCTTCCCAGGCACAGATTTGAGGCTGACAGGGCAGTAGTTCCCAGGGTCCTCCTGGGACCTCCCATTTTAAAAATGGGTGCAATGTTTCCCTTTTTCCAGTCACCAGGGACTTCACCTGACTGCCATGACTTTTTAAATATCGTGGAGAGTGTCTTAGCAACTGCACCAGCCAATTCCCTCAGGACTCTGGGATGCATCCTGTCATATCCCATAGACTTATCTATTTTCAGGTTTCTCAGGTGGTCACAAACCTGATCATTTCTTACAGTGGGAGGAACTTTTCTCTCATAATCCCTGTCTTGTGTGTGGGGTGTGGGGAGGTGTGGGGAGAGAGGTTGCCAGTGAAAACTGAGGCAAAAAAGTGGCGAGTACCTCAGCCTTCTCCTCATCCATTGTTACCAGTTTGCCAGTCTTGCTCATTACGGGGTGTACATTTTCTTTGACTTTCCCTTTCTGGTTGACTTACCCGTAGAAGCTCTTCTTATAATACTTTATGTCCCGCGCCACATTCAGCTTCAACTGTACCTTGGCATTCCTGACCCCACCTCTACACAACAAGGCAGTGTCTGTATATTCTTCTCAGGATACCTGTCCCTTCTTCCACTCCCTGTGCATTTCTTTAGTTTGACCAGCAGGTCTTGACTTAGCCATGATGGTCTCTTGCCTTCTTTTCCTGATTTCTTATACCTGGGGATCAAGAGCTCTTTTGTGATTTTGTGCTCTGTAAAAACCATCCTTAAAGATTTATCAGCTTTGTTCTGCTCCCTTGTCCCTGAGGGCAGTTTTCCAGGGGATCCTATTGACTAGCTCCTTGAAGAGCTGGAATCTTTTTTACCTAAAATTCAGCGTCCTGACTTTACTGTTTGCCTGACCCATATCCTTCAGGACTGTGAACTCCACCAATGCATGATCACTGCATCCCAGGCTGCCTCAAATCTTGACATCACCAACTAGCTCACTTGCATTGGTGACCATCAGGTCTAGTATCACATCTTCTCTGGTAGTGCTGTCTATTACCTGGCTTAAGAATTTATTTTCAGTGCACTCCAGGAGTCTCCTGTATTGCCTGCAGCTCACTGTGTTACATTTCCAGCAGACATTGGGGTGGTTGAAATCCCCCAGCAGGACAAGAATCTGCAAGACCAATAATTCCTGTAGCTGGAGTAAGAAGGCTTTGTCAATAGCCTCCCCTTGATTGGGCAGCCTGTAGTAAACACCAACCACAAGGCTCCCTTGGTTGCCTTGGTCTCTTATTCTTACCCATAAACTTTCAACCTGTTCATGGCTATTCTTCAGAGACAACTCTTCACACTCTATCCATTTCTTGATGTAAAGGGGAACACCTCCGCTCCTCCTTGCTCACCTGTCCCTTCTGAACAGCCTGTAGCCATTAATATCCGTGCTTCAGTCATGGGATTTGTACCACCAAGTTTCAGTAATGGCAACTAGGTCATTGCTTTCTAGCAGCATGGTGGCTTTCAGCTCCTCCTGTTTATTACCCATGCTGCATGCATTGGTGTAGAAGCACTTTGGCTGGGCTGTTGTCTGTGTCACCTTCTTAGAGGAACATCCCTTAATTCCTTTGGGATATTTCACTGGTGTATACCTCTTGGCCCTTATTACCTTGGTAGCCCCCAGTTCATCTCTGTACGACATCAAGTGTGCTGCAGTATATCCAACATGCCTCAGAGCAATAGGCTGAGGGCCCTTGTTAATACCCCGTCCTTCTGTTGCCTGTTGTCTCACAGCTTGTCATTGGCAAGCCTGATATTGCCCCCGTCTCCCCTCAAGCCTGGTTTAAAGCCCTGTCAATAAGCCTCACTAACTTGTGAGCAAAGACCATCTTGCCCCTTTCAGAAAGGTGAACCCCATTTAACACCAGCAAGTCTGTTGCCAAGGAGGCCATCCCGTTATCGAAAAACCCAAAATTGTGGTGGTGACACCAGCCACAGATCCACATATTACTAGACTGGGTTCATCTGTTTCTTCCAATGTCTATGCCCACAACTGGGAAGAGAGAGGAGAGAATAACTTGTGCTCTAGATTCCATTAGTAACCATCCCAAGGCCCTGAAGTGTCTTTTGATTGCACTTGGACTATGCATTGCAGCTTCAAAGCCACGCACATAGAAAAGTAGTAATGGGTAGTATCCCAAGGGCTGTACCAGGCTAGGAAGTTTTCTAGTGGTGTCCTTAACCAGGGAGGCGGCAGACTTTCCTAAGAAGAGTGTCTGGCCAGCATATTGGACCCTCTGTCCCCCTCACCTTCAACTATAACCCATCTTTTCTTTTCCTCATGGAGGTGGTCGTCATACAAGGGGGAGGCCTTTCTGACCTTGGCAGCATTTCTGGTAAAGATGAACTGTCATCCACATCATCATCCATTGACTGACCTTCCAAATCCAAAGCCTCATACTTGTTGTAAAGAGACACCTGGGAAGGCAGGGTGGGCAAGGAGAGGGGTTGCCTGCTGCCCTGAGAGTGGGCTTGCATTCATTCACTCCTTTCCTTTAAGCTACTGCCTTCAGACTGTTGGGGGGAGGATGCAGGATCTCCATAATCTTGGATTTTTCCTGATGGGTGTTCGTGCATCTGTCTCAGGGAGGGCAAAGCATGGTTCCATCAGTCTATCCCTTTCTCAGGCTTGCTGATGCTCCTTAACCTTTCTGCTTCCTATCATACCTCTGCCACCAGGCTGAGCAGATTATCCACCTCACGCAGCTGTTCTCACTACTTCTGTCCATTACTAGTGAAAGGCCCTGGAACTCACTGCAGCCCAAGACCTGGATGGCTGTATGTTTTTGTGGCAGCACTGTCTGAGTTGCTACAACCTTTCTGCCAAGCGCAGAAAGCACCTGGTGGTGCTTTCCGCCAGGTGGATACTGTAGTTGTTTGTCAAATTTCATTTGATTTGAACTATTCACTTGACTTATTTTTAAAACAATCCATAGAGAAATCTTAATATCATAACAGGTAGTAGTGGATTTGTTTACAAATAAATATGTTATTAATTCTTAAGTTTATAAGTGCATAATATAAAAGCGAAGGTCTTATCCCTGATTGTTTACTGCTGAAGTTCAATGCAACGGACCACATGGAAGAACCAAACCACTGGAGAAGTGCAAAAGAAATTCAAACCTCATGGCAGCAGTTTACAATGAATATGCATTTCTTGTTCATGAAATTAATAATTCTTGACTTGCTTTGTACAGATTCAGAATAGAGAATGTGTATTCATTGCTGTGAAAGGGAGGAGAAACCTTGCTACTCCTTTGTCCTTTTCACTTATTGAAGATATTTATCCTGTTTTCTAATATTCTCAAAAAAATACTAAATTTGTTCCCGAAAGCTCATGAAAAAATGATTTATTGCCCTGGTGAAAAATAAAAATAAGAATCAGGTAATTACTGTGTATGCTCTCAGCTTAAATTTAGAAAATTATTCTACTGCTGATCAGGAAGCCCTTAGTAAATTAATTCTTGATAAGTTTTAAGCAGATGTTGCCAGCCGGACCCAAAGTGCCCTTGCTAGAAAAACATTAGGTAAAAACAAGGCCACTGCTTAAGGAGTTGTGATCAGTCATCTAATGCTGATTAGAATGCTCTGGGGAGAAAGGATAGAATTGATGAAAAATTATTTATCCCTTCATCAGACTCATGTTATCCATTAAGGAACTGAATCCAACTCAAACAGAAAGATTGTCATGAAACACAAATTAATGGAACCACAAAGAGCCCTGGAACAGGCTGCCGAGAGAGGTCGTGGAGTCCCCTTCTCTGGAGATTTTCAAGATCCGCCTGGATGCAGTCCTGAGTAATGTGCTCTAGGCAATCCTGCTTTATCAGGGGAGTTGGACTAGATGATCTCTAGAGGTCCCTTCCAACTCTTTCAAATCCATGAATCTGTGAAACAACAAAGAAGTATAGAATAGTCGAATACTTAATTTCTGAGGCAGTTAATATATGGAATATATTTAAATGGTTGACCATGAAAAAATAAGATGCAAAAAAATTGGTGGTGCTGATGTTTAAGAGTTCTGAGAGAATCAAAAGGTTCAGAATATAGGAGTGTAAGGCTGAGACAAACCTTAATTGTCAAAAGACTTTCCAGCCTGCCAGTCCTCTACAGAATATCTACATCTAGACTTGCTTTCATATCCAAGAGACAGAGTTGCATGTTAGTATGCAACTAAGCAATAAAACTCAGGGAAAGCAAACTCAGTGAGACTCTTTCTGCATGTTCATGGCAATCATATCTCTTCATTGTGCAATTTGCAACATTTTAAATCTAGGAGTTGGGAATTAATAAGGAAATAGTAGAAAAATGATAATTTTTTTCAAAAGTTATTTAATATAGCCACACTCACCATCCCAAAGGAAATTAATTTAAAAATTAAAAGTACACAAAAACATCTGGAAAACAGACTTTCAAACCCACTGTCTCCCTTTTCATAGCAATACCCTCCAAAGTATCCTCTTTTCAAAGATACCTAACAGTAAGTTCACGAACATAAGAGCTATGAGTCATTCTAAAGTGAAGATACTGGCCACTTTTTGTTGATTTTTTTTTCTATTTCTATATTAACTTTATATTTTTATATTAATTTTATATTAAGTACAGTGTTCACATGCGAACTGCATATCAAAGAAGAAATGCTTTTTCTGGGGAAAAATGTTCACATTAAGTAAATAATAATGACAAAGAGATGAAAATAATGGAAAACAGAAGGCTGTAACAGATTTTACTCTACAGGAAAGTAGCAGAAAGGACTGACGTTGGTGTTACGTAAATTAAATGTCCATAGTATGTAGTGTCCTCGGGGAGCCACTGGGAACCATTATGTTATTGCGTGTTTGATTGGCTATGATAAAATATTCACTTTAAGTATCTTGTTTTCATTTTCTATGACAGTCAATCACATAATGATGAAGAATTGGGGGCTTTTAGGATCAGTCTAATCATGTAGGGGAAAAAAACAAAAGTGAGAGGAAACAGAAATAGAGCCAGAAGCAAAGTAGCTGAAACATTGCAATAGGCCAGAGAGAAGCAGATTCTTTGCTGACACTTTAGTAATCCCACTCTCAAGATCATGCAGATGTACTAAAACAATGGGAAAAAAAATAAACATCGATTCCAGTCAACAAGTGCCAAATTTACTAGATGAAAGAAAAGATAAGAGGAAAGGAAGCAAGTATTATGGTGACAGAGAAATAAAAGCTAATATTAAAGCTAAAGATAACTAATTTCTATTATTTTAGTAACAAATGCAGTCTAATTCCCAGTTTAGTTGTACACCCTTTATATTCATTTATTTCTGAAAACACTTCATATTTTCTTATTTTGTGGCATCACTACTAATGGCTAATGTCAATGGGAACAGATTTATAGTAAGCTTTCATATAAACCTGTCTTGAGAAATAGGCTAAGAAATGTCCCAGAAGATGCGGTACAACTGAATTTCTTTTAGTTACCCCTGTTATCTTCTTTTGTAAATATTTTAGACTCATTTATTTCTCTGCTGAATTAATGGTCTGGTGTTTTATTTGAATGTCATTAAAGTCATGTGAGTGAAGCAGATGCCAGCCTTTATAAGATGAGTATATATGAGTTTGTTCAGTTTCTCTGAAAACATTCATTTGGAACATGTTCTTTCACTCAGAAAATAATAAAAATATAATATCCAGCTGATTCTTCTCCAAAACACTATTTCAGATTCAAGTACTAAATGGGCAAGGGAGCTGATGATGGGAACACTCTGAAAGCTGAAAATGTTTCAATAAAAACATGAATCATAATAGAAATTATGGCCAATTCAGTAAGAAAACATAATCACTGCCCAAACATATTTCCATTGCTTCTCTTCTTCCACAACAAAAAAAATAAAAAGATTCACAACCTGACAGATAAAAATATATGTTTAAAGTAAGGAATTTATCTAATTATTAGGTAAAAATAAAGTCTGCATTTGCTTGTGACTCCTGGGATACAATGATTGACATATCTATTATGTGAACCACTGCTGATAAACTATCTTTTTAATTCAGTGTTTTGCACAAATCTACTTTGATAGAACGGAACATGCTTACAAGGCATATAATTCCTTCTTTACACAGAGTATAATTACTAAAGGAATTACCGATCTAAATCTACATACTCATTAATTGAAAAAGCTCATCTTTCAACAAAGAACATTCTAATAACCTTCAAACACAGATGGCAAACTTCACTTTAACAGTTTTTAATTTATTTTTTTTTTATTTACAACACTTCATAAGTTCCAACTCCATGGATACATTTGCTGAAGTTGCCAGACCGTTATTTTATCATAAACTTTTATCTCTTTGTTGTAATGCACAAAGGGATTTCAAATGCAATTTTTTATTCATTTTTCAAAGCCCAAAGCTCCTTAAAAGCCTCTGAAGGTTTTTTGTGGGATTTTTTGTTTTGGTTTTTTTTGTTTCTTTTTCTTCCCTCCCTCCTTTGCCTCTCTGTCCCCCTTTCCAGCAATCAGCAACAATAGGGCTGTTGTGAAGCTCAAAATACAAGTCCTATTTTTCCTTGGTGTCAAGGAGTCTGCCTTTTGAGTGACACTCCTGGGGACTCTAAAACGAGATCTGTGGTTGGGGTTATTTGGCACTGAAAAACATTACTCAGCTTCCAGTCTCCACTCTTTCATGAGAGCAAGGAGCAAAGGTGAAAGGTTGCTACTAGGAATTTGAAAGGCTTGTTTCTCTTCAATAGTATGAACTCATCTTCTGTTGCCAGGGAAGGCAGAGCCCTGATCAGCTAAAATCATTCATTACACTGTGAAACTCAACTTATTTTTTGAAGGGAACAGACAGAATGAGATGAAAAATGAGAAATAAGATTTCTAGATTATTATAACACAGTCTGTCTTTTCCTAAATAAAATCAATACTATATAAAATTATATCAAGTTTCTTTCTATTTTTCAGCTCATGTTGACAGGAGTTATCAAAATCAGTTAGGAAGACCGGTTTTATTTTTAAAACTATTTTCTTACTAAAAGAAATACAACAATTATATGCAGATTGTATGCAACAGTTTTCTTCTTGTACTTTCTAATAATAAGCCATTTTCTAAAGCTAATTTTCATATTATTTATATTTTTACACAAATTGGAAGTTAACAGGCCAAAATGCAACAGTAGATTAACTAGTATGACCTCCTATAGAATTTAGGCCTGTAGTGCTTTATCCAGTTAGTACTACATTAAACTCAATTTCATATGCTTGATTAAAAATGTATTTCAGATAGCTTTTATGATTTAAGTTCAGAATGTTACATGACCTATACAAGAGATATCGTACATATACTTCCCCAGGAATGAGATATATTCAGAACACTGAAAAATTATGAACTTTGCTTAGAGGGACAGATCACAGGGCATGGATTAGTAGGTAAGGAAGGTACATAGATGTTAGAGTAAAGTAAGCAGTTTATCAAGATGACAGTGAGATGGTTCATCACAAATCTTCTGAGAAGCAATTGATCCCCAGTAAAAACTAGGTCACTCTAACAGGATATAATCTTGCTTTCACATAAAGACACTTTGAGGTATGAGGAAATAACAAGGTGTCTCATATCTGAAGAAGGAAAGAATCCTATTTTTGCTTCCTATAAAACTCAAACATCAAAGGAAAGTTAATTCCGTTTCCCATTAAGAAAGTCCGATCAAGTTGTTTGTACAGTGAGATTGTTTCAGCTCTAAGCAACAGGCTGCTTCATGTACATGAGTGTTCTGATGTGGAAGAGAGTAATGTCTCTCAGAAGGGTGACTTGAAAAGGGATGATGGCAGAGGAGCCCAGGGGTCAATAGGAAGAACTTTGTAAAGCATATGATGAATTAGATCATTTTGTATGAATTTAAAAACAAGTTTTAATGACAAAACTCAAAATTACTGTCAACTCTGTCCTACTCTGTTAGAACCCAACAACTTATTTCCCAAATGAAATAATTTTGTTTTGCTTGTGAATCTGGCATGCAACAATTTACTGAAAATTTATTTACCTCGATGAATCTGTGTAGGTACAGCCGTCTATTTAAATATGTAAAAGTAGGTTTCAAGGAGCTTTCTTTTTTTTCTTTCTTTTTTTTGTTTAACATAATTTTCTATGTGTAAACTGAAAATTAAAATTCCTTTTTCTTTTATATTGGCTAATTAACAAAATAAATGCTGGTGTCAAGTTGATGAACACATAAAAGTCCCAAAACTGAAGTAGACATATTCTTATACATCAGATTCTGTATGAGAGTAACTTTACAGATGTTTAAATATATCACTTTTGACCTGTGTACTTGAAATAGTCTTGTGATGAACGAATAAAGCAGTCAATAGATAAATAAAATCTAAATATGGTCTTTGTATTATTCTGATGTGCAAACTCAGCCAAACACAGCAATTGGAAGGATTTATCATGCGTTCTCTTCATCCATATGAACAGGAAAAATATCTGAACACAGCATATAAGGCTATGGATCCAAAGCTCAGGCATGTCAACGTCTTAAGACTCAAATTTAGGAAATATTTTATTTTATGTTAATCAACTCTTCCTGATGGAAACTGTTAGGGGGAAACATATGATGTTGGATTTGACAGCCTGAGAGCAGTGAGTCTTTTGCAGCTTCATGCCCCTGGTCCAGCCAGTAGCAAAACTGAAACTGTATTCCCAGTAGGCACTTGCACATGGAGAACATGTATACACCACATGCATATACATGGCTAGCCACATGGGCAACACAGACAGACACAGAAAGTACTCTATTGAACATACACTGCACCAACGACTTCATCCTGCTCCACTCTCTGTCTGAGCAGGATGGACGTCCCCTAGTGAGAGTATGCATATACACATATATGTAGAAGACATTTGTTTTCACTCAGTCCAGTCTCTCCAGTTGCTGGTACACAGACAAAGACTCCAGCCCACAGTCCCAGCCCAGCTGCTGGCACCCAGGCCCTCACTCGCTCTGTTTGCTGCACCACAAACACCAAGGCCCCTGTAACCTGTGGTCTGACTCCAGCTGTGGAGCTCAGACTCCCTATATACACACATGCACATCGAACAGAGATACCCTCACCTGCAAAAGTCATGAGAAATGGAGCATTATGAGAAGACAGGAGAGACTGTGCTGACCAGGTGTGCATAACATGGCCAGACAAACATACCAACTAACCACCTATTTACCTGTGACCAGTCTTCTTTGTCCCACTTACCCCTCTGTTTTCCCACATTTATTCCTCCCTAAATCACCTAAATCCATCTGTTTACATAGAAGACAATTTTATTCAGATACACCACAAAAAATAAATTAAAGAAAAAAAAGTACTCATTTGAAAATATTTGCTCTTTGTTAGCTTTATTATCATAGATAGATGCCAGTGATCTCTCTGGTATAGAAAGAATGGGATACCTGAAAGAGGAAAGCCTTGCAAAACTGGTCTATTCAAAAGGCAGGGTGATATTCCTTCCCATTTCTCCTGCTCCTTTCTTTCTCCCCCCAAAACTATTTACCTTCCATAATGCTCCTGATAAGAATGAAGAAGTTTTACATTCTTCATAGGCAGATATCACAAATTATTCTAAAGTCTTTTCCCCCATTCCTTTAAAATTTTGTCAGCTGTTTGTATTTTGATATCTTTTGTTCTTTTGTTTGTTTAAGACAATTTTGTTGCCTTATCTCTTCATGGCATGAATTTTCCTTTTTGCATAAAGCTGATGACCTTGGCAATATTATTTGGTTTTCTGAGCTCTAGGTTTTCAAAGAAACCTGTATTTATGCAGAAGTTTGGATGCAACTTGGGGAGGGAGACAGGAAAGAATGAAAAGCTAGAAAAGAATATAAATGTAATATTCCATTTCACAGCATTTGAACCATAATGTAAATTCTTTGTTTTGATTTAGCTAACACTTACTTCTGAATCAGTTCAACAAAATATTAAACTGTATTTCTCTGTCCATATGCTCCCTAGTAAATTCACCACCAACAATCCTTTTTTGAGCACCATTCAAATTTATGTCAGCTTCATTACTAAGCAGAAAAGCAAGCCCCTAGCAGGAAAGGGAAGCTGTCTGGAATGAGAAAGACAATACAGAAGAGAGACAAAACACACATATAGGAGTTAGATTTATCACTTGATTAGGAAAGAGAGATTTACTGTTGATTCTCACTCTAAACAACATTATAATTTTCTTTGAGACTTCATTGAGTCTTCATTCTTTCATTGAGACTCTCAGTCTTAACGCAGCAAATTCAGAACCTGACCTGGTCATCCTGACCAGCTAGGGAAGGAATTCAGTTTTCTGCTGAATTCTTAAAGAACAATTTTAATTTTTTTCTTCAAAGTGCTTCTTGTTTTTCTTTTAAAATCTGGGGAAGTGTATAAAATTTTATTATTCATGAATTGGGACCTGTATAGTTTTTTTCTTTTTTTTTTATTTGGTATGAAAATAAAAACAAAGGAAAAAAGAGCAATTAAACAGTTACAATAGCTAAAAAAAGAATAGAATAATAACAAATGTCCTAGTGAATCAAAACAATGGTCTACACAGATCAGTAGTATACCGCTGACTAGGTCAGCAGAAAAAAAAGAGAATTACATGTCTATATTCTCATAAGGAGTGAGTAACTAACACTAATTAGCCGTCTCCCTCCAAATGTTTTGTGTATGGCTATGTATACATATCCAGAAGACAACTTAATTTTAAAAAATAGCCAGTGAATCAGTAAGAATACAACTATGCAAGTGTATATATATATTTATTTATATATAAAAACTTAAAATATAATTATAAAAGCGCTAGATCTATCATTTTCATCCATTAAGAATAATTAATTTAATGAAGTGACTTTTAGTTTATCTGTCATCTTTGACCTCAGGAAGCTTTTATTTTTTTTATTTTATTTTTATTTTTATTTCAAAGACAAAAAGGTATTTTTTCTCTTCTTTAAATACTTTTTTTACATAGGTGGCACAATTAATTACTAACTTACTTCACTTCTCTCCCATTGAAATCTAGCTCTTCTTTTCCTTCCTTCCTTCCTTCCTTCCTTCCTTCCTTCCTTCCTTCCTTCCTTCCTTCCTTCCTTCCTTCCTTCCTTCCCTTTCTCCTTCTTTTTCATTCTCTTGATAGATAATAGCAAATAACAAATTTTAAGCAGGTCAAATATATTATCTTTTTTTTTTCTTTTTTTTTTCTTTTTTTTTTTCTGTTCATACGTCACATCTGTGTGTCCCTTTATCTGTGGACATTGTAGGGTTTGGGTTAATGGACTGTTCAGATTGCACTTGACAGAGAAAACTAGAACTTCTGCATGAGCTGGCTTGTGGAGCACAGGGAAGAGAGAAACACAGCTGTCATACATCTAGGTCGAACCTGAGGCAAGTTTTGGGAGGTGAATACTCCCATATTCAATATTATAGATTACCCTTCATTTGCTCTAAATAGGTATACATTTCTAAGGTTAATATACATCTGTTAGCAGGCAAAAACTTCTGTAGAATAATAATACATTTTTAACAAAGCTATTTATGCAGCTGTTGTGAAGAGATGGTCAAACAAATGTCAATGTTTACATGAAAAATACTCCACATAATTATAAATAGAAAAATTGATATAATGAAAAGATGCTAACACTCTCCAAAGAGGACTCTGAAAGCGTTGTATCTGCCTCTGCTTTCATCATAGTGTCACATCTGCTGGTATTGAAGAAGTCACTTAATGTTTCTTCTTTTGTTTCTTCACCTGAAAAATTGAGACAATACTCTCTTATGTGAAATAAACACAGTAAGGAACAAGCTGCTGATGTTTTATAGTGGAATAGTGAATTACTACCAATAGTAAATATTGTTCTTTTCTTTTTTCCTTTTTCTTTTCTTTTTTTCTTATTTCTGTGCAGAGAGGGAGAACAGAAAAGGAAAGAAAATGTCCTGATGGAAACTTTTTATGGTAGAAAATGAAGACTTCATATCAACCTGAACTATGTCATTCACACATTTAGTATAATCTTTATAATTGCATCATTGGCAATATTAGACCTTTTATATACCTATATGCCTGCAAGTTTTTATCTATGCAGGTAAATATATCATAACACTTAAGTGCTGCTGAAAGAAATAATGTAATTGTTCCTAACTGACATTTAAATGGGATATGTTTTACAGGATGTGTCATAATTTTGATTTTTTTTCCTTATTTTGGAAAAGATGTACATCAGAGCAGCAGATGGCAGAATTTCTGAGGGGGAAAAATTGTGAAGTTTCAGTTCCATTTGTCTTCATTCACTTTCATTATCTCCATCTTTTATAATTTTGTTTGTAATCTCTCTCTTTTTAAGATTCCTTCTTTGAAGAATACCTACTTTCAACTGTACTAGGACACATCAGTGTAATTTTTTTCTTATTTAACCTTAAAGACATGGCTTTATATATTCCATATCACCAGAGATGCAGAATTTACGGTAAAATACACTCCCATTCTTTGTCACAGAGCTATATTACAAAGTCACCTTAAAAAATACGCCCCTTAGGACTTCAAACAAGGGATATTTCTGGAAAATTTAGTAACCAGCCAATTCAATACGGCGTTCACAAATGTTTGGTTATCCTAAAAAAATATATCTTTGAACAGTTGGGGTAGCTGAGATAGGACATTTCAATTATCTTTGAAAGTGCACTTCGGAATTCTTTGAGTTCCTTCAGAGCTACCAAGTTAAAAATACAACCTCAAGTCAATATTGCCAGAAGGAATCATCCTTAAGGTATTATAACTCATTTTTGAGCAACTATATGTATCTTTTAGGATCAAACCTTTACTTGTATTATTTGACTTTTATGGTCTCTCAGATGCTCTGACAACTTACAGGAACCAGTAGTTTCAAATGACTTCAGACCTTCATCCTACTTTCCTGACTCTCCTGGACAAAACAACTGAATTGAAAGTCTACCAACTTATCAATAGTGCACTGATTAACACATCCTCATCATCTGTCCACTGACACAAACAGATTATGTGAATTTGCCTTCCACACTTTGTCCCTTTGTCTGCCTATTTTGTGTCACTGAAAAGAATGAAATAATCAAATTGTCTGTCCTAATGACCTCTTGGGGTAGTGAAATCCAGCGATGAACTATATCTTATGTACAACTCTATTTCCTTGTAAGCTAGGGATATTACTCGTGAGTTTTATGGAGTTTTCCAGTTATATGGTGAAAAAGAAAATGGAAAGACTGGACAGGCTTCATGTGTTCTTTACAGTTTTCACAAACCTCATTCAAATTCCCTTTAGCCCTTGTCCTTTCAAATAATCCACATCTTCACAAATTCATGACAGGGTGAACTGGTGAAGAAAATATACTTTATTTAAATAGCTTCAATTATATAATGACCTATTTGCATTTTAATAGAGATTTTGAGAAGAACACCTGAGACTTCCAATAAAATAGGGATTTAAATTTGAAGGTAATTAAGGATCAAGCAGATTGTGAAATTTCTGTTTGATCTATTTAATAAACCTGTTTACTGTCATAGACAATAATGTTGCTGACCCCAACTTGTCCCAAGCTATCAAAGGAAAAAGTCTTCCTTTGACTGTACTAATTACTTAGAAAGTGAGTGTTATCCATGTCAGGCATATCCTCTTTAAACTGAGATGCTATTTTAGTAATTGCATCTGTAGGTCCTGATGAATAAAGCAGAAAAATATAATTGAAGACAAAAAACGCTGAATATATCATTATAATCCTCAAATAACCTCTAACATCCTAGCTTTGGCCAGCATTTATAGGCTCTGGTCAGCTAGCAGAGCCTAGCGACTAACCCTAAAGAAATTCTATTGGTGTTAATAAGACTTAGTCCCATAAATCCTATGAGTATTGATTGCAGAATGAAACTCTGCACGATGATAACAAATGGGTCAGAATCCTACAATCACAGAATCATATGGGGTTGGAAAGGACCTCTGGAGATCATCTAGTCCAGCCCCCCCACTGGAGCGGGTCTACCTAGAGCACATTGCACAGGAACTTGTCCAGGGGGGTTTTGAATGTCTCCAAAGAAGGAGACTCCACCACCACTCTGGGCAGCCTGTTCCAGTGCTCTACCACTCCCACAGCAAAGAAGTTCCTCCTCATGTTTAGGTGGAACTTCTTATATTCAAGTTTGTGCCCATTTCCTCTTGTCCTGTCACTG
>JAOXNO010000013.1:102484775-102508260 GCA_028565335.1 Limnodromus scolopaceus | reverse complement strand
ATATTGAAGAGGACTGGACCCAGTACTGACCCCTGGGGAACACCACTTGTTACAGACTTCCAGCTGGATTCTGTGCTACTAATCACAACCTTCTGAGCTCTGCCTTTCAGCCAGTTTTCAATCCACTTAACTGTCCATTCGTCTAACCCATACTTCCTAAGCTCATCTATGAGGATGCTGTGGCAGACTGTGTCAAAAGCCTTGCTGAAGTCAAGGTAGACAACATCCACCGCCCTCTTCTCATCTATCAAACCAGTCATGCCATCATAGAAAGCTATCAGGTTAGTCCGACATGATTTCCCCTTGGTAAATCCATGTTGACTACTTCTGATAGCTTTCTTTCCCTCCATATGCTCTGAGATGACATTGTACAGACAGAATCTCCCCCAGGGAATGACTACTTGGGGATTAAATATTGTTCTCAGTTTACCATCTTTGACACAGAAGTGCAAATGATGTCTTCTTTAGACACTTGATTGAGGCAAGGGAAAGTTGTTTTATATTATCGAACTCAGCCAAGTCAAATCACTCTAACACGTAGTTAGGTCTCTCTGGGATTTCCTAGGATTTGCACTTAATTGGCATTTTCATAGTCATGACTTTTCTGCTGAGAAACTACAATCTTTAAATTTCGGGACAGGTAGACTTTCCAGACATGTTATAACCTCTCTGTTTCAAATGCTGGTGACAGAATTGCCACTGTACTGGAAAAGGAATTCACAACTGCAATGAGAGCAATAAGAAATCAGATTCATTCTTGGATAAAACATTATTATCTTAACATCACTTCCTCACTGTGTCTCTGAGTATTTAGGTGCCATTGTATTCTAAGCACTGGTCACTTAGTAACCTCTACTCAAAACATAGCAGATCTGTTCAAGGATGAGGCTTGAAACACATCGTGAACTATGAATGGAAATTTACTTTTGTGAAGCAAGGAATTAGATCTTTTCCTGTTCAAGTTTTTGCCTGTTTTCTTGTTTGTCTGTTTATTTTCATTTACTTTTGGTTGTATTTGATATTTTAGATTTACTTTTTCCTCTCTTAGTTAATAAGCTAATAATGTTTAGAATCTACAAAACCTAAAAATGAAAGGGTTATCACAGAATATCTCAGCTGCTTTAACCATTCCTAAACCTTCCTTGGCAAGAACTTTTTTTGGTTCTGTAAATTAACTACTCCAAAACATTTAGTTCTCATTTATATCCAAGGCTAAGAAACAGCTAGGTTGTATGAGTGATGTTGGCTATGCCTTGCTAATGATCTTGCTTGGGACTTCTTTATATCCATGACCTGAAAGGTCTCTTAGATGTCATCCTTACTCTCTACTTTAAAGGAGTACATCTGACAGCACCATGTCATGGCAGTATGTCCCCCTGATGCCATGGTAGAGTCACAGCACCAAAGTTAACCTCAATGTTTTCAACCCAGGCCAAAGAAATGAGGACATTTCCCAGTGTCCACTGATGCAGCCTGCTCTGTGTAGTGGGGAGTGTACACCCCTGCCCCTGGACTGCAGAGTGAACTGCTTAGAAATTTATAGCCTGTGAGGAGGTTCTAGCACTCCAGTCCAAAGTATTAAAGTGGTATCTGAATGGTGAGAAAGATGATTCTGACCTTGGTGCCAGAGTGAGAGAGTCTGCTGTCTTAATGTCATCTTGAATTTATGACTTTCAGTGCACAAGGCTAGATGCACAAATGCTGCAATGGCATCCTGCCATCCTGTAATGGCAAGATTTTAGCAGTGAGTGGTAGTAGGTAGTCAGTGAGAGTCTGCTCTGAGTGTCTCTGCCACTCTACAAATACTGATTTACACAGGGCTCACAAACACCTCTCTTCTGGGAAAGGCCGAGGCACTTGTGGCTTCACATGGTGAACCTCACTGTTGGACTTCTCCATCAACCACCTTCTGACTATTTATACAATCATCTTCATATCACTTCTTCTTTTCCTCAACCTTAATATTCTTCTTTACTTTCTTTAATCTCTAATGGATGTTTTCCTGTCCCTTCTCAGGACTTTTTTTTTCCTAATAACTCATCCTTGGGGATAAAATCCCAAAGAATCAGCACATTTTTAGAACTAAATCAACACGTATAAACTTTGATTCTGTACTCTTTATCATTCCTTCAGAGTAGGTGCTTACCCCAGTAAAGAAAGAAGACAAAGTATATTAGTGATATAACTGTAGTGTGAGATGGATCACAATCACCAGCAAGTCATCCTGATGTTGGTATTCGATACTTCACACCATTATGGCTTCTTTCTTTATAAGAGTCCTGTTCCAGTGAATTCATTGTTGTATGGCTAATATGACAAAGTTGAGACCCAAATAAATATAAGATACATAATCTTGTGCTTACTAATGCCTACAAGACCTTGTAAGTAAAATCTATATTTTTCTCTTGAATCAATAGAATAGAAAACAAAATCAGACAATTTATCTATACGCAGATTCCATACTCCTTTTTGAATAAGGATTTCCACGAGTATTATCATAAAAATAAAAATAGACAGACTTGATTGAAAATTAAGATTATAATGTCCAATTCTTGCTAATAGTTTCAAAATGTTTTAGTTCTGTCATGTTATTATTAGTTTTGACTGTTCAGATAAAGAAATACATACAGGTGTACAGAAATTTGCCTTAGTTCATACATTTTAAACAAAATTTAAAAAGCTTTTCCATTCATAAAATTATCTGCAAACTTCTAAACAGTATTCAGACAAAACCACCATTTTACTAAAAGATATGGGCTACGTACATGCATCGAAGATTAAGTGTTATCCAATACATCTCTTAATCTTTTCAGATGTAAAATCGGCATAAAATAGAAATATTGGAAAAAGTGAGTCTAAATAAGAATGCAGACAAAAATACATTTTTATGTATGGGTTTTTTTTACCAATTTTCCTCTTCATTCACTGAGTCAAGTTAAGAAATACTATGCCTTTCTACACTTTTTCAATCTACAAATGGCATTTGAAAAACAGGTGTGGATGAAAAGTTTTTCTTCTGTCCATGAGGAAGTTCACTTACCAGGTCCTCTGTGCCTATACAGAGCTGACATTTGTGCTCCTGACACAAAGTTCAATGAATACTGTTCTTTTTTGTTTAGGTGGTTAACAGATTTGTGAGTCTGAACATAGCTAAGAAGTTGTATTTTTTTAGTATATTATTAATCTTTTATCTATAGTAATGCTGTTAACAGAAATGTAAGCAAGGTAACACTCAGCATCATAAATTGTGCTTTGGCTTTCTGTACACGGTAAAACTTTTCTAAACTAGCTTAAATTGTGTGTATTTGAAGAAAGAAAAAGATATCTCTGTGAAGCAGTTAGTTAATTGTGGATAATGGTTTTGTGGAATGAGTTGAAGGCTAAATTGTCTGCCTGACTTATGGGAAAGTACTGCCCAGAGGTAGACTGGCATAGCTCAAACCCCTTCTTAAAATCTAAAGCAAACTTTGATTATCTGGCATCCTGAATTAATCAGGTCCCACCCCCTCTTAAAAGTTAGCACTACTAAAAAGAATCTGGTAATAGTTTGGGGTTTCTTAAGGTGGATGCTCAGGGTATGTGTGTATAGTTTTATTTACGTATGTTTCATTACTATCTTTTATTTTTATCTTACTGATGTTAGCCATCCACATCACCCTGAATAGCTGAGTTTACAGAAACAGTATCCTTTTCCTTATTAGCAGTCTAACAGACATTTGAAGCTATTGATTATTTACAGTCAGTTGGGACTGGTTTTTTGCATGCTGAGCATGTGTTTACGTTCCATCCACAAGCAGTTAATCTATATCAATCATCATTCCATGCAGGTATCTCCCCTGGAATGGCTATCTCAGGAAGCATATCACACTTAGCAAAAGTCCCACCATTACCCTCAGATTGCAACAGTGTCATTTATGGAAGGGTTTCTAATTCACTGAATGGACTTTTTGAAGAAGAAAACATTAGAACCCTATTTTCTTTTGTTGCATTAATTGTAATAAATATGTTTCTGATTTTACCTCACTATTCCCAGTGGCTTTCAATGATTTATGTTAACCTCTAATTCTCTTCTCATGATACTGTGGAATCAAAATTGAGTGCTGTGGTCAAGTGGTCACAGACAGCAATGAATAACAAGAGCAGGTACATATTTCTAGAACTTTTCTGTTGTGCAAAAATGACAGAGCTTTAAGACACAATTAGACGTTAGCTCTGTGGCTGTGTACCATTTAAAAAATCAACTTTGGATGCATTTTCTTCCCCTGGAATTGTTTTCAGGTTGGTGAAAATCTATAAATATTTATTTATTTATTTATAAAGAAGTAAACCCTTTAATCTTACCTCTGAATTCAGTGAAATAGTCTCAGTACTATTTCAGTAAGGTGTATGGATTGTTCCCCCAGTACAGCCTCTAAAGTTGCAGAGTGCAGTGTTTCAGATGGAACAAAACTAATGAATTATTTTGACTTCAGAAATTCTAAAAATATATGTATCTTTTAGATCAAAAATTGAGAAAATAAATCCTAACATTTGTTGATCTATGTTTTTCATTATTCTTTGGTTTCATGTTTGTGTGTTTAATAGCCTCACATGAGAGAGTAGCTTTTGAAAACAGAATAAGAAATGTGCAAATCCACTGCTTCTGAGGCAATCTACTAATGTAGATAATATTAGTGGTACTTAAATTATTAATATAAAGTGACTAAAGCACTTTATTTAACTCTATGATATTCATATCATATCTGAATGTATATGTCACTGTCTTGTTAAATTGTAGCAGATGATCCAAATCCATCAAATCAACAGAAAAATATCACCAAGCTTTCTTTGGAACATATGTTGTAGTGCAGGCGCATGGGTATTAATTGGGTCAAAATGAAGGAAAATCATTTAGACTAACAATATTAACTAACACCAATTTGTTTAGCATAGAATCATATTTCTTTATGTAAACTTCTATGTTGACCTTACATCTTCTGTCATTTTTTAATAGCTCTAAATCATTCCATCAATATTATTAGGGGAGAAATTACTAAAAGCACAGAATCTAAAGAAGAGGTCATGATCATAGATGCTATTACAGATGTATTAAAAACAGATTACCAGCTCTGCTAGGTGTTGTCATGGGTCATTCAATGAGTGTGATAGACAGCCACAAGACTGAATAAAATATTCTCCATAATTAAAAAATTAACCCTCTTAAAATAAATAGTAATATTCCTAGCAGCTTCAAGAGACCTGAATTTTATCCTAGCTCTTATATACCATCTTTCTCTTTAAAAAAAGAAAAACATAAACTCAAATGGAGATCAAATATGTTCATATTTGTAAATACAATAATTATAACTATTGCAACACATTTAAATGAAGGTGATTTCTTATCCACTATATCTTTCTAGTTCCACTGTCACTCACAGATATTTGCTCCCAAATCCACACTTTATAATTCTAAACTTTATACGTACTTGAAAAATAACTTAATAGGCCAGGGCAGAGAACAGTTTAGAATAAACATTTTCAACTGCGACATAGCTGCCACCATTAATTAAACTGACCAGATAAGTCTACAACTTCCCAGGTGATTTGAGGTGAATGAATAGCTAACCCTAAATATATTCAGTCCCACGTTAGGTAGAAGTAAATACATTGTATGGTATAAGAAAGAAATATTGATCAAAGTTCAAAATACCATAAAGAAAAATAACCTGAATAAGAAATCTTTCTTTAATGGATAAGAATTTTGTTGAAAGGCAATGATATATATTTTCTGTTTATCAGTTCTCACAGAATACAGAAAAAAACATAGTCTTTGGCTAGGCAAACTAAAAAAAAATAAAATCCACCTCTTTTCAAACTTTAAATGAAAATAGATTCAAATGATTACATAACAATGCTATGTTTTACATAACAAATCTTTCTTGTGTGCTTTGCAGAAATCCACTGTATTATTTTTCAAATCCTAGGGGTAAGACTGAGACATCTTTAAAAATCTTGATAGCTCCTAAAGAATGCAACACAGTTTTATCAGAGTTGCATAACACTTCACCTAATTATTTAAATAATAATCAAAATAATAATAGATAACAATAAAGCTGATAGAAGTAGAAGATGTGAATAAATTACGGATTAGATTTGGGAACCAGCAAAAAGGTACATAAATAAATTTACAAATTATAACAGATATTAAAAAAATGTAATAACCTAATTTAATAGTCCCTGATTATTTATACCATCTCTCCCTCTAGGGCAAATGGTAAAAAATATTTCTGAGGTAATGCAAGTATGATAGATAAAAATAAATTGAAGCTGTTTGGTAATCACACTTCCTTTTCCATAAAATAGGGTGAAATCTTAACTCTCTTTCTTTACATAAATCTTCCAGTAGTTTCTTAAATTTAAATTGTGATGTTTTTCAAAATGAAATTGTGATTTATTTTAATTTTTACTCCTTTTGAAATATTTATATAAAATAAATTTCAAAGTGAGAAATTGATTCAATTTGGATAGAAAGGTCTGAAATTCCTTTTCTTACAAGTATCAAAGTCTTTTGAAATACTTAACAAATTTTTGACAGCACTACAACACAGAAATCTGTCCTACCTAAGAAAAACAGTTCAGAAGTTTTCATTGAATTCTCGAAATATTTTTTCACATCTACTTGAAATACTCCATTAAAGTTATGCTCAGAACTGACTTCAAAGTAATAGTGCAGATTTTCATAGAAATGAAAGTTAGCCTGGGATGCACATGATATAAAGGAATTTGTGTCAAGATGTGTTCAGAAACATTCCTAGCTTAAATACTGTAGAGGGATTAAGTGTCAAGAATGAAAAAAGGAAGTTAATCTTCAAAAATCTTATCCATTTTTATTTAAAAGTGTTTATGTAATCTCATATTAACCTTTCTATGCTACCTTTATCTGATTATTAACTACGATGAAATTTGTTTGGCTTTCAACTGTCAAAACCACATATTTACATACATGTTTTTATCTGCCTGTATGTCTGTGTATATAATTGTTATTTTTTGTTTACTTTTGTCAGTCCTAAAACTTTTCATTTGTTTTGCTTGCTTTACTATAAAAGAATACAGTAATTTTATATAAAACATGTCCTTTTTTTTTTTACCCTCTTCCGCATTCAAATTTTCATTAAAGCTTTGGACGCCCTTTATGCAAAAGTCCTAGAAACATATTGTCTATCACTGTGAAGTTTCAATTCAAAGATTATTTTATACACAACTTAGAAGAAATCTTTCATCAGAAAAAAAAGAAAAAAGGATTTTGACAAACACACATTTTTGGCTTCCTTTTGTGCAACAAAAATAGAACTAAAATGAAAGATAATTTAAAAAAAAAAAAAAAGAAAAAAAAAAGAAATATCCATTGGCTGACTCTGCTTTACTATTTCAGAAGTTTGGAGATAAAAGGTATTCTTTCTTTGACAGCAATCATTGTTCAGGCTGTCATCACCCAAGTCAGCAATTTCATCATTCCACAGCAAATGCGTCATGAGAAAAAAGGGGGAAAAAACACAGATGAACCACTAAAAAAAAGCCCCAAAACCAAACTCCTCTCAAGCAGCAAAAAAAGCCTAGTTTTTCCCCAATATGAAAGGTCTATATTTTATAGCTTTTCAGAGCTGAGGGTTTTTTCAGTAGGATTATAGCTAGTGCAGGTCTTTATTTACAGTAATAAAAGATGCTTCTTACAGAAGCAAAGTTTATTGCTTAAAACAGAGCATGGTAGCAATTTAAAACTAACAGGCATGAACTGGTAAACAAAAGGTGGTGGTTTTTTCTCTGTTTGGGCTTTTTTGTTTGGTTGCTTTGTTTGGGTTTGTTTTTTTTTTTTACATTGTGCTAATAGTACATAACTATGAAAATTGCTTTCCTATAGAAAAGGGACACTAAGTTTTTGGAAGCTTAATTTATTTTTATTTATTCTTAGAAGTTAAGAAGGTTAGGATTTTTCAGCACAGGGAAAAATGTTGGCAAAACCTCATAAATCACAGTATTAGGAATAAAAAACTTGTAACTTCTAATTATTCATAATTACTCCTTCCCAATGAACATACAATGCTACCTTTAATGCATCAGTTCTGGGTTCTTTAACGTGCCCAGCTGTATAAGCTTGAATGTTATCTATCATTCTTATGCGTACGCAGCACTGATATATGTAATCAATCATCTCCACGCTTAAAATAATAAGATCAACCAGTTCTCAAATGTCCCACCACTCAGTGGCAAGAAGGTGTTTTCTGTTAGAATATCCTTCAGTAGTAACAATACTGTTTCAGTAGTACTCTGTGCAGGTTACAACTGAGGCTGTTTACTTGTTGATTCTCTTAGTAAACTGCTCTTCAACTTGTTCTCACAGGATACTGAGTTCTGGCTTCTTAGAAGGGCATGCTAACTCTGACTTTCTGTCATGGCTTTCCATCTAGGCAATTTTTTATGCGCATCTGTATTGCTGAGTTTTGGATAGTCTGATCTGCCTGTCATTCTGCCTGCCCTAGAAGTCCCCTCTAGGGCTTCTTGTGGAGTCTACTGCAGATTCTGATTGTAACAGGACAACCTTTGATCATTGATTTGAATAAGGACTTTTGCCTGGCATTTTGTACTTTTTGTGACTTTGTTTCCTACTTTCAAAATAAGTTTATCTGGATCTAGCTTGGAAGATGTCTGAAAAGATATTTCATGAAAGCTAAATTTTTATGTACATCTCTATGACCTCAGAGGCCATTCCCATAAAAAAATTCCTTCCTACCTTAACCCTATTCTGTAGGAAATTGCTTAGATTCAGATTTCCCACTTTTCTCCTTTTCATAGAGATCAGAATGGTTTCAGAAATTAGTTTTAGTCTTTCTGCCATCACATTCTTGTTTGCACAATTCAGCTTTGGTAATGCTGAATCAAAAGTGAGCGATTAACTGCGGTATAATTAATTCCCTTACTGCTTAAGTAAGTGTCACTAGAGATTTACAGGTGGACTGTAAAGGGGAATCTTGCTTTTAAAAGATCATGAGACAATAGTTCTATAGTTCAGTGCTTTGTCAGGCAGGTCTGCTTAAAGATCTTTCAGGCTTGGGGAACCATTCCTGACCATTCATTTCCAACAGTAATTTGGGATCTACATAGGTGAGGCTGGGCAAAAGAGTTGAAAGGTTCCTGGTTTTCTGCTTTTTTTTTGTTTGTTTTGTTTTATTTTTAAACTTAGATCAATTTATTGGTAAATTAGTGTCATGGAATTTTTATTATCATGAAAGGAAAGCAGTAGACTTTTTAAACAAAGATTGGCATGTGATGTCTTTCTTCAAACAATGTGATAGAGGGCTCAGAAAGTTGGTAGTCATCTACTGTTTTGCCACCGCAGCCTTTTGCATATTATCTGTTCTCCTTCACAATAAACTTGTAAGAATTTATGAAAATTTGTGTCATGAAAAATATCATTATCTAGATATTATGATGAGGTTATGCTTACAATATTATATTGCTTCATGATCTTATGGTATGTTATGAAATATGAACAGCAGCTGGATCACTTTCAAGTTTCTCCATTTCCCCATGCTTTAGATAGATTAAAGGTAAATTAATTCACATCTGACTCCTAATTGATTTTTAAAAATTTCTTGATTAAATCAGACTCTTTTTTTATCTACCATATTTCATATGTGATTACATACTATATTTGAACTGGATAAACAATTACATTTTCAAAAATAGGAAAATGTTTAATAAGTACTGAAAAGAAGACAACATCAGATAAGCAAATAAAGCATTCTCTCTTATTTTTATTCTCCTGTTAATAGACAAGATAAGCTGTGTGTCAAGACAAGAAATTGAATTAGACTATTAGCAATTATTAAATTATATTTCTCAAGTTAATGTATTGCAGGTAAAATGGAATAGGGCAAAGCATGTTCTATAATTATTTTGTTTCTTGCCACTCTACTTCTAGTATTATGTTTACTAATGGTTTATTGCATATTAAGAAGTATTTTGTGAAAAGAATGATAAACTGAGTTTCGACCTGGTTCCATTCAGAACAGCTTTTGACCAGCCTCTCAGGTGTTCATAAGCCCTTGCACACTTTTCAGATATATTCAGTTGATAAGACAAAGATTATTACAAAATATTTAATATTTTACAATTACTGTACTGTTATTTGGGATGAAACTTGTAATGATCTTATTAGTTCAAATATACCATACTCATTTCTCATGATTAGGTAGTTATGTCAGAATACTTTATGAATGTTAGTCTCTCTGTTAATTGAGTGAATTCATTGCAAGAATGCCTTCTAATTCTTTGGCTAATTAAATAAACAGTAGAAAGCTTTCTTTTCAGATTGTTTTCCATTATCTGAAAGCTGAAAAAAAAGTACTTAAAAATTCATGATAAAAATATTTTCCTTTAGGCTACAAATTCAATAGCTTTTGCTTTTTCTTTTCTTGAAATAGAATAAATTAATGCTACAACCTCCCAAGAACTGCCACTATAACACATTATTATTCCAGACACACAAAAGAAATATCTATGTTTTATGATAAATGCTTACCTACATTATAAGAAAATTTCAGGAAAAAAAAGAAAATTATATTCTTAAAAATAGATCACATTTTTTAGTGTTTTAATGCACCAAAATGAAGGTTTAAGAGTTTCAAACAAACTACACAGACATTTGCTCTGTGTGTCTGACTACATCATCCCTGGTTCCACCGTGAGCATCCTTTCCAACCTTTCCTCCAAAAACAACAGAAAACTCATCTTTAAATAACATCAGCATTGTCTGCATCCAACTTCTGTGAATGCATAGGCAGAGAAATTCCAAATCAAGTGGGCTTCTGCCTGTTTCCAGACATTTTACCTACCTGTTTCCTCTCCATGCACTGGCAGATTTCTCACTCTCCCTTTCCTCTTCCATTGCTGGATTGCAACATGTGGCTAACAGAAAGGAACTCATCTGGAGCCCTGTGCCCCAGAACAGTCCATTCATAGATACCAGGAGGTGGTCTAGAACCTCCAGGGCTGTGCTTCAGAGAGGGAAAGTATGGGATGCCATGAGGCTACTCTTAGGGGTGTCCAGTATCTCCCCTGAACTTCTCAGCCCCCCATCATGGGGAGGTGGTTATCATACACTTGTCATATGCCTCAAAATTTGTTTGGTTATTTAAGCCCAAGTGAGGAGACTCTCAAACTTGTCTTGGCCTTTGCTAACTGTTCTGCAAATACAATAGAATTTGCTGCTTCCAACCTGTCCCAGAGAGCCTCCTCATCCACCCCTTTAAATAAACCACTCCTGCAGGGCTGCTTCAGGGAGGCAGGACACAGTTCTATGATGAAGATACTAAGTCTACCATGACTATCTGTTTCTGCCTCTTACAGGGGGGACACAAAGTCATCCCAGAAAAAAAAAAAAACTAGCTTTTTTTTTTTATCTACTTTTGCCTTCCATTTACTTCACAGTTTTCACTGTTCATGGAGCATTCAGTTCTTTGTCTAAACACTTCAAATAAAGGAAAAACTCTCATATCTTTTTACATCTTTGATTGTTTCTCAGTGGCATTTTAATAAGAGCAAATAAACTTCTTTTTTTCCCAACTCCTTCTACCAGTTGAAGATAGCAAAACACAGCAGTGGGTCTGTGGGCATCAAAGAACAGGACATTTAGGAGCAGTGTTTGAACTGTGAGGAATGAGAGTTGCATATACCAAACTCATTTTTCCTTTCAAAGTGGAAATGTCTGAATGTAGCTGCCCACTGGACAGAAAGGTCAGACATATGCATACATTTGAGGAGACAGGGGATGAGACTGGCTGTAGTGAAGAATTCCAGAGAAGCTGCAGTATGTCAAAACCAGCTCTAGCTCTCTACTGTTAATAAAATATCACTAAACTTGTACAATGACTTGTGGATGAGACAAATACCAGGGCGATGTTTAAGGTTCTGCAAAGGTTTACTCGATAGTTCTTGTATTGTTAGAGTAGTATTTTGAAGTATCTAAAAACTGCATTGATCTACTTTTCTAGAATAGTTCTGTAACACACAACAATAAAATATTGCCAAAGTTACTTTACTTATCCAGTAATGTTTCTAGAGTTTGAGTATTTTTAACATTTAAAGGTGCTTACGAAAAATGTCGAAGCATACTGTTGATTTTAAAAAACCAACAAACATGTAGCTATTAAACCTTATTAATTAATTTATTTATTCATTTATTAATTCCACATGAAAGAATACCATGGTTATAGATTTTCCCAAGGGATGAAGTGTCAAACAATATAGATAAGCTGGCAGGATCTTGCTCCTCCTGATGTATTTTGTACTTGTAAAGCTACTTTAAAATTGATAATGCTTGCAGCTTGGAAACCTTCAGTGAAGAAATGATCATTTATCATTTGAGATATATCTAAGGTCAATGTTCATTCACAGCAGGCCATCCATAACATAAGGCATAGATTTTTTTACCAAGGTTCTCTCCACCAAATAGAATATAAAACCACAGAAATTGTCTGCAAATAAGATGTATGCACTTTGTTTTGTATAAGTGGAAGTGTTTTGGCCTCTGTTTTCCTTCGTGTCTATCATTTTGGCAGGGACTCTTTGAAGTCTTTCAGATCTGCAGATCTGCCAAGCAGCCCAGAGATCATTACAGAAAGTGACATTTACAGACAGAAAAATTTAGATATCTTTTAAGGATTGTTTTTCTCCATATTAATATAGTTAGACTGATGTATCCATTTTCATTTATTTACTTTAGTCTCAAAACTGGGGGACTAGAGAGTCCTTTTGCAGTTTGGTGTCTTATATCAGAATAAAAGATCAGTTTCTCTTGAAATCATTGCTGGAGAATCTGAGATCCAGACCATAGTGCATAAAAATACTGATAACATGGGATCAGTCAAGTGAGGAAAATGAGGCTGATTTGGGAAATCAGTATTGGCTTAGCTTTTGATTGCTGCTCTTCTTAGAAATGATACTTCTGCTTCCATTTTGAATTTGTGCTCCTCTGTGGACTGTTTAACTGCAGAACAACTTTCTCTGCAAAATGAATAACCTGAAGAATTTCTAAAGATATCCTGCAGGCCTTTAGTTTCTGTAATAGCAGAAACAAGGTCAAAATGCCCAGAAGGGATATGCTAATGAACTGATGGAATTGCTTTAGTGGTGCATTGCAGCAAACATATTTATGGTGTAAGTTTCTGGTTAGTGAATACATTTAATCTTCTTCTAGAGTTGTACAGGTACATTCAATGTGATAATTAAATGGTATTACAGTTCATTAAGTGGAATAAAAGACTCTTAGTGAATGCTACATTTTATGAAGTGTCTTGTTTATGCTTTGAGTTCCTTACAATAAATTTAATGGCCTTTACCTTTAATGCAACAATAAGACGCATAACTCACCAATGTAAGGCTGCATTTTTGTACAACAGAAGCTCAATAAGTATTGTATCTCAGAATGCTGTACAACTCATATGCATATCTTGTCTTGTTACTTATATAAAAAGTATGAACTTATGTTTGTAGGATGCAGTTTTGAAACATGTAAATTTCTTAGATGGCTAGAGGAGAGTCAGCAAATATTTTATCTGCTGATATGACAAAGAAGATACACAATTAACTTTAGATCCTAAAGTACTCTTGTGAAATGGTGAAGAATCACCAGTTCTAAGACTTTAACTAGAAATGACATGTTGGTTCACAGGCTCTTTTTTCAGTTTTACTCATGTAAAATGTTTCTCCAGAAGTGGATGAGGACTTACTTGCCTGTGTGAGAACTGAATTTGATAGCATTATAGTCTTAATGCAAAAATGTTATCTTACATTTTCTTCAAATCCTTCAGATACCTCATTTTTGCATTAGAAATACATATGCTTCTCATAGATACTTCTGAATTTTACGAAATATTGACCTTTTCCTTATTTGAAAGGTCATTCCCCAACATTCTCACTACCATTGAATAATTTAATATTTTATGAAATTATCAAAATACAAAATATGTCAATATGACAACTGAATATGCTTTAAATTGAGTCAGTTTGGACATGTAAAACTAGCTATTCAGTTTTAGTTTTTTGCGGGTGTTTTAGCTTCTTGGGTAGGTCTTAGGTCCTTAAATAGCAAGTGAAAGTCATAGAGAAGCTGGAGCCAGACTTCTCCTAGAGGTGCACAACTAAGAATATGAGGCAATGGACAAAAGTTTTAAAAAGACAAATTCTAACTAGATGTTAGGGGAGAAAAAAAAAAAATCCTAGAGGAGTGGCCAAATAGTAGAACAGAAATATTGTGGAAGCTCCAGCCACAGTCATACTCAAAACTTGACTGGGTATAAGTCTGAGCAACCTGGTTGAACTTTGATGTTGAATCTGACTTTGTAATTGGCCCTGCATTGATCAGAGCATTGAAACAGACAACCTCCACGAGAAGTGCAGGATGTCTCACCAAAAAGAGCCCTAGAATATGAGCACATACTCCCTTTTATGCTAAGTAGTCACTTTCTTGCCAAGAGGCAGTATCTGAAGGTTGATATGCAACCCACGGAAAAAAGATTTTGTCTTGTCCTTGGCAGATGATTGCCATATTAAAGTCCACCATAAGTTTGCACTAGTTAGTAGTTATATTAATATGCTCAATTGGAGTGGGAAGTAACTGAATAAGTACAAGAAATAATCTACTCTCTCATTCTACAGATGGCTTAAATACATAAAGGACAAGAAACAAGTTAAAGAACTGATGTGAGAGACTGTTACTATTCATTCTGTGTTCAATATTTCTTCTAGAACAAAAGGAACTAGACCAGAATTTTATTAATTTGACATTTGCCCTGGAACTTAATTAGAAAATACTGAACATATGGCATCTTGGTTTAATATACGATAATGTTTTTCCTAAAAGCACTAAAGATATTGAGCTATAAAATAATTATGATGTTTAAAACAAAATGACTGTGTATACCCTGATGGAAGAGAGAAAGGACTGAAGGACTATGCATTTTCAGTCTACAGATATGCTAGACATGACTATCTCACATCCATTGATATTATTGTCAAACATTGTCAGAAAGAAACAGTAAGCAGCAGTTTATTCTTGCAAACATGTTAGCTTCTTATACCCTAAAAGGCAGTACAGGAATGCATTTTAGGGTTTTCTGAAGTAAAAGGCTTTGCAAGGGAAAGCGTGAGATAGGATGCTCAGTAGGAAAAAGAAGGCTTGAAAAGCAAGTCATTTGCCATTTCACAAGCTGCATAGATATCATTTTGAAGTCATTAGGATATCTGTTTTCAGTTACAGCATACACTTTTAAAAATAAAAAACCAGAAACTTGGACAAGCATTTTAGAAACTCTGGCTCATACAGAAGTGAATGTTAATATCAAGCAACTCAACCCAATTGCAGCTTGCATAGATCAAAGCTGGAAAATGTATAATCATCTAATATGAGTGTATAAGAAAGATCACATAAAAGATCACAGAACACCAGAAACAAGGCAGAAACAGGAGTAGAGAAATTGCTTTAAGTCCCATATAATGAAAGTGATGAAGTGAGTGCATTATTGTCGGTCGTAGCTTTGAAACCTGTCAGGAATCTTATCTTTACACAATCACAAATTCAAAAGGGTGTAATTACAAAGAAAGTGCCATGACAAAACTTAGTGAATAAACGAGCAATTCATTGCTTGTTTAAAACATGATACTTATCAGAGAAATACATAACTGAAAAATGAAATCTCAGATACGCGGGACTATAATACATAAATGCTAGCAATTGAACCTTCAGACTAGGGTCATTTGTTCCTATTACTTCTGAGTAGCTATTTTCAACTCAGTTTGTTTTGTTTTGGTTTTTTTTTAAGTTTTTAAAAGTATTCTTTTCTAGAAATCTGACCTGGAAATACTAAATTTTTGCTAGTAATGACATCGGATTTGTTACCTTGATGTTATTTAGGAGGTTAAACCATGTAATAGTATAAATCTCAGTCACTGCAAAGGAAAATCATAAATTCTGTATGCTATGTTACAACTAAAGAACATTAATTTCTATTTTTAGATGTTTTTCTCCATGTTGTGCTATTCAGTAATGTGAAACACTTAACCTGGAATGCACTTGTTGATACAAAATGAATCAAGAGAGTGTAGTTACACAAATAAAAGAAACCATGAATAAAAGTGTCTCCTTCGGCTCAACCAATTTTCAACACTTTTCTAAACCTCAGTCCCCAATGTCAAATGTTTTCCTTCACACTCCAAGTTTTTACTGTGCTATTCAGTTTAAAGAGTTCTTCTGTTAGACATTGTTAGACATTATTAGACATCCAGATCAATTTTAAATGACTTTCTTTTCGGAGATACTGAGCACACCTTACTCCCAGCGGAGTATGAATATCAGTACATTCTCAGCAGTTCTAAGAATCACATAATTTTAATAATTCTTACTTTAACAGCAGATAACCAACTTCTTGCATGTATTGACTTTAACCATAGATTTCACTTCTCTTGGTTTCTCTCGCAAAAGGAATTAACATGTACTTCCATCGAGGGCTGAAGAGATGTAATGCCTTATCAAGTTTGTGTTGCTTCTTAGAAAAAAGCAACCAAATCAAAACAACTAATGAAGGTATTAGAATTTCTGTAGATTAAATTTTATTTGTATTCTGATGTAATAGTGTGAGAAAATAAATGACATCTTTCTTGCTACATATAGTAACATTTAGAAGACCAATTTTCTGCTTTAAACAATACTTCATTTAAACAATGCTTCATTTTAGCCTACTTTTTACAATCTTGGACTCTTAGTGATATTTTTTCCCTCATGGGTTACCTATAATCAGCTATCTCTTACATTTCAAAGGTATAAATTACATTTTGGAAAATCAATTTTATAGTACTGATATCATTGCTCTGGTGGGACAGATATAAGGAGGGAAAAATTCAAGAAGTAGGGGTCTTATATGTGTATGAATATATTCATGTACATGCGTATGCATAGAATAGAATCATAGAATCATATACTCATAGAATGGTTAGAGTTGGAAGAGACGTTAAAGATCATCAAGTTCCAAACCCCCCTGCCATGGGCAGGATCTCCTCCCACTGGACCAGGTCGCTCAAAGCCCCATCCAGCCTGGTCTTGAACACTTGCAGGAATGGGGCATCCACAACTTCTCTGGGCAACTTGTTTCAATGTCTCACCACACTCACAGTAAAGAATTTCTTTCTAGTATCTAATCTAAATCTCCCCTCTTTAAATTTAAAGCCATTACCCCTCATCCTATCGCTACACTCCCTCATAAAAACTCCCTCCCCATCTCTTCCTGTGCCCTTCAGGTACTGGAAGACCGTTAAAAATTCTCCCTGGAGCCTTCTCTTCTCAAGGCTGAACAACCCCAACTCACTCAGCCTGTCTTCGTAGGAGAGGTGCTCCAGCCCTATGATCATTTTCATGGCCTTCTGCTGGACCCCTTCCAACAGGTCCATGTCCTTCCTGTGTTGAGGACTGCAGATTTGGACACTACATATATATGCAGTATACCACATACATATGTGTCATCTTAGTAATATTCTGTAGAGATATATCACAGTAATTATGTTGATAGACCTCTCCTAAGGTTACGAAGTTAGGTACTTAAAAATACTGAACCCAATATTATTTATGCAAGGTTGGATAGCCGACTTCTGTGTTTAATTGCTTACTTTTTCCTTATACTACCATTTTTGTTCAATGGTGTTCAATAGAATGAACATTTTCGAGGAATTAGTCCAGGTTAAGTGATAAAAGGGAAAGTGGTTTTACAATGTTCCTGATCTGTGGCAGAAAAGGGAATATGTTTGAGAAATCATGGATTTGAAAAAGTATGAAGGATGAATGTTTTGTTTCTTTGTTTCAAGCTTGCAATAACGTGCTACTAAGCAGAATATTTAAAACAAACTTGTAAAAAAAAAAGTAGTTGAGTGTTCATTATTTTCTTGGAACTCAAATTTTCTTGGGTGCAACACAGTTTTATTGGAAGAAACCTGGGAATTCAGAAAACCAAATTAAACCAATGAGGTTTATTGGTAACCTTTTGAATCTTGCATGATGACTAGTCAGAAACATGGTAAACAAAAGCACATACCACAAATCAAGAAATGAAAAATAAATGAAGGCAGATAATGTGATATTATTCTCTGCATTAGCTCTCCATCTGTAAAATGGCCATAGGGTCTGATGAAGGACTTTGAAGATGTCCTGTGTGTAGTTCATAGGCAAGTCACCTCAGTGACATAAAAAAATACTGATAAGGAAATAATCAACTTTGCCTTCAGATTAGGGTTGAACTTTCTGAAATAAATAACATCTAAGACTCAAAACTGAAAGTGAATCTCACAAACATTATGGATATACAAAGTGAAATTCTTTCACTTTGTACGCTAAGTAGAGTAAAAGTTGGATAGAGACGGGGAAAAAGTATAGGTCAAGTTATTGAAAGAAGCCAGTGCATGCTTAGAGTCATAGAATAATCTAGATTGGAAAAGACCTTTAAGATTGTTGAGTACAACCACTAACCTAACACTACCAAGTCCACCACTAAACCATGTCACTAAATGCCACTTCTACAGCTCTTTTAAATACTTTCAGGGGTGGTGCCTCAACCACTTCCCTGGGCAGCCTATTCCAGTGCTTGATAACCCTTTCGTGAAGAAATTTTTCCTAATATCCATCTAAACGTCCCCCGGTGCAACTTGAGACCATTTCTTCTTGTCTTATCATTTTCTACTTGGGAAACTTTTTAGGTAGTTGTAGAGAGCTATAAGGTCTCTCCTCAGCCTACTTTTTCCAAAAACAATCCCAATTTGCAAAGGTTTATAGAAACTATTGAAAATTTAAAAATTAATGTCTTTTCTGATGGCTGCTTTGACCTGTATTATATTCAACATTTAATGGATAGCTTAAGAATACATGTTCCTTCATTTACTGAAACATTATATGTTTTGTTACAGAAATGCAATACTTGACTGGTACCTTGATTTGATCACAATTTTAGGGATATTATAGAACAACAGTTCCTTGGTCCATTAATAAGCAAGTACTTAATCATTAATATGAATAGGAATTTACAGTATAAACTTCAGAGTTTCATTTTCAAGCCTGTGTATTATAAAAATTTCCTAAAAATCTGCATAATACATTAATTCAAACATCTCTAACTTGGAACAAGAACATGCCAGCTGATTAGTTGGGTATCTCATTTGTGCAAATACTGTCATGTAAGCATTAGAGTTTTACAGCAGAATAAATGGATGTGATTTTCTGTGGATCCTTGAGAGTGTTTTTGAAACTATAGTCATAAGAGATGTGATACAGTTTAAATTGAAAAAAAAAAAAAGATTTGGGTTTGGTTGGGGTTTTTTTGGTAATTGGATATACAGTTCTGAAACAGATTTCAGTGTCGTGATATTTGAATAACAGGTTTGAGGAATACCTAATATTAAAAAATGTGAGGAAAACAATTAAAAAAACTTTACTTGTTTAGCTTCTTATTATCTTACTGATAGTAAATTTCCCCAGCTCGATTTCTCAATTGCTTTTTTCTTACTTTTTTTTTTCCGCTATCTATTCTGTGAACTTTCAAAAAATGCAAAATCTTCAGTTACTTTTGCCAGCTACCTGCATTTGGTTATATTCCAAGTATACTTAACACTATGTTTGCCCTTAGGTGCTTTGAATATTGAAACATTGTATAGAGGATACCTCATCCTGAGCAGTGATGCTTTGCTGGATCAGAAAGTAAAATTGGCTTGTCAAATACTACAAGAAACTTTAAAAATATGATACTTGAGTGTAGATACTGATGTGCAAGTCCTTACCTAAGTGTTTAACTGCAGGCATGAGGAAAGTAAAATGCAATTTACAAAACTGTGGGAAATCTTATGCAGTGTCTGAGTTATATTGGGGCGTGATTCAGTGAGGTAGCTGGGTTTCTCTTGTCCATATGTGTGATTGAACAGATATTAAGTATAAATATTAAGCATATCTATTAAGTATATATATATATAAAGTATTAAGTTTATATATTAAGCATTCTCATCTTTTCTGATAAAAGGTACCGTTATCTATGCACATGCCTTTACCCTTTTGCAGGGTAATCTTTTCCAGCTTGATTTGAAGATGGTGGGATCTAACTATGTTCTTAAATGCTTTGCTGAATGAGAGCATGGTTGATAGAGTGTTCAGTAGTTTTAGATCAAGTCTCTGATGTAACACTCTTCTATAAAAACAAACCTGTGAAGAATGAGAAAATACAGAAAACAAGAAAAAAAACCCATAAAAAAATAGATAAGTGTTGATTTGTCTTTTATCTCTTAGATATAACTCAATACAGGTAGAATCTGTACAATCACAAAAGCTGCAATCAACTTCCATTACACAACATTTTTCCCTGCTTAGTTTTAAAGTGATGAGGTTCACTTTCCTATATTATTTAACATCTCTTAGTCTTAAATACATGTTCTTTTCTTTCTTAAATTCACAGTGAGGTGTGTGCAGCACAAGGATTTTATTATTTTATTTTTTTTTAAATCCTTGCTTGGAAATTAACATCATGTAACATGTTTGTTGGTCAAGGTCTAAAAACGTTTCCCTCTGATGTGACAATGTACTGCGTAAGTAATGATGTACTTAGAGACGAAAGTGTGATAAGGACAGTAAGTCCTTATAAATATAGTTTCTGTTTCATAGCCAGTGATGTAACTGGACATGCTGATAATTTTGGGGAGCTAGTTTAGCTATCTCAAAGTTGAAACATTCTTCCTATGAAAAATAAGAATATTTGTGAAGATAAAATGCTACATGAACATATTTAATAGACACACACATATCCACATAACCAGATCTTGATAATACTTAATATAAAGCACTTTGTGACTTTGTAAGTCACACTATTATCTTTTTGTCTTTTTTTTCTCTTCATGATGGGCTTCACATTGGCCAGCCATCAGTCAATCACCCAGGCACTCTCTCACTCCCTCTCCTTGAAAGGATGGGGGCTGAAAATAGGGCAGAAAGGTCCTGGGTTGAGATATAGACAGGGAGATCTCTTACCTCACGGGCAGAACATACTCAAATTAGGGAAGATTAATTTAATATATTTTCAACTAAAAATAGAGTAAAAGAGTGAGAAACATAGTTAAAACTTACACCCACCTTTTGTTTATCTCCTGTTCCTCCCAGGCTTAGCTTTTTCCTTCTCAAGTTCTCCACTTCCTCCTCCAGCTTATCCCCCATGCCATTGGTGGATAAGATTAATCGTTAATGGTGTTGTACCTTGCATGGCAAATGAGGTTTCCCCTTTTTCACTCATGCTTAGATTGCTTGCATTCCACTCAGGCTGAATTATATTGACTGTCTTAATTATATTGATTGTCAGAACTTAAACTCATTATATGATGGTTTAAAACTTGTTTAAAATTATAAAAAGTTTCTCCAGCATCAGCAACAAAAATATCATCCACAGCAAGTTTAGGCAGTTGTGTCACTGCTTCGAGGGTATCAATTCGTTCTTCTTTCTCCCTGTACTTATCCTTCCCCACCATGGGAGATAAAACACTCTGTCGGGTATAAAAGGTTACTCAACACTGGAGCTGTCTGCCCCAAAGAGAAACAACATGTGCTTAAGATTCTGCAGTTATGCTTATAGAGACTGTGAAATGGAAAAATAATAGAGTCTGACTTCCAAATAAAATAATAAAAATTTACAATGATTTCAATTTTCAAGAAAAAAAGTGTAAAATAATATTCTAGAGAATGTTTTAAAAAGTAATTTTGAAAACAAAAAAGATATGATGAATTTCTGTGGAAGGCAGCTGAAAATTCACAGGCAGGTAAGCCAAGAAATTTGGGGGGGTTATACATTTTGTAATTGCAGTTTTTTGAAAGGAGAACTTTAAAATGTTATATTCATCAGGTTTACTGTTGCTTTCAGGAGGAAGTTTAAATACAAAAACTATTCTATAAATTGAAGACAATAGAACTTTACATTCAACATAGCAATATTTGTTTTCATTGACTTGGAGTCAGTGAAAATTAACTTTTTCATGCATTTATTTTGCACTCCTGTTGAATCTTTTCCCTGGAGAAAGCCATTATTTTGTACATAGATGATACTAAATAAAAATGAAGTATCTGGGTAAGTAACGTAAAAAAGATAAAAACTCTGTCCTGAACAGAATTGGAAACTGTTTGAAATGTTGCTGTCAAAAAGCCGTTCTAGCACAAAAATTACAATGTACTTGCATTCAATGTCCTTGTAGAAGCAACAAAAGCCAAGAAATCCAAAACTGTATGCATAATTCCAGAGAGGAACTACATAAAAATAGCTTAGGGACTTCAAAAAATGCAAACAAAAGTTGGCATCATTAAATTGCTTAGTCTTAGAAAAAACTTAATTCAAGAAGACTTCGTTCAAAATAGTGTAATTGTGTGCAAATGAAGAAAATGAGAGGAGCAGCAAACTCTAGCAGGTTACATATAAAAGGCAGACTAAAACAACAGTTGGAGAACAACTTTCAAAAGGCATAAAAGCCATTAATCAATTCTTTCCCAAAGGCAACAGAGGTAGGAAACCTGCATAGACATGTGAAAAAAAGGATATAAGGTCATAGCAGAAAATCTAAATTAATATTTTGCATCTATACTCACTGTTGAAGAAACTGAAAAAGTTATGATTCTTGACTTCTTAGAAAGTGTGCCTCAGAGGACTAATAGTAAGTTCAGGGGCTTGTAGGAGGATTTGAAAAACTGGAAAAGTGAACAGCAGCAAATTGCTATTACATCACTCTCAAAACAGTGGAAAAGTGCTTCTCAGTTACCGATAACTCAGTGATTGGGGCACTTATCTGAGATATAGGAGACCTCCTTGAATTATCTCCTATGTTTAAGGCAATTTCAGTTCATGAGGCTGCACATTAGACAGCTGGCTACAAGGCATTTGGTCTTGTATACATCTAAATTGGATGAACTCCAAGTGTCCAAATGAGACCATCTTTCTCTTGCAACTGCCGACTAGGTACTTTTGTCGAGCAGAGAAGCTCTGACACGAGAAAATGAAGGAACACTACATCGGAAAACCTAATAGTCCACCGATTTTAATACTCAACAAAGAGATATGACATACCTTCTTAATTTTGAACATAGTTGGGCAGTGGTAGACTTGCTTTTATCTTTTTTCCTGTGAAGGCTCTTTGGCACTGTGCTTCTGTATGATTTTCACGTGGATTTCACATGGTATTCAAAAAACAATGTCCTCATAAATACACAAAAGTATGACATGCTAATATCCTATGAAATTAAAGAATTCTTGATAGAAAGATTAAAAATTACTTACTACAATGTTAAAAAAATCCCCAGCATTTTGACTATATCACTTGATGCCACTACAGTTAACAATAATAAAAAGGGTTTTTTTCGGTATGTAAACAGTAAAAGAAAGATTAGGGATAATGTGGG
>JAOXNO010000013.1:102459530-102474101 GCA_028565335.1 Limnodromus scolopaceus | reverse complement strand
GAACCGGCCCCAGTACCGAGCCCTGTGGGACACCACTCGTGACCAGCTGCCAACTGGATTTCACTCCATTCACCACCACTCAGTCCTCAGGCACCTCTCCTGTTCTCCATGACCTTTCAAAGATGATGTAGAGTGGCCCAGCAATAACATCTGCCAGCTCTCTCAGCACTTGTGGGTGCATCGGTCAGGGACCATGGCTGCCTAGTTTGGCCAAGTGGTCCCTAACCCAGCCCTGCTCTACTGAGGGTAAATCTTCCTCTCTCCAGACCTTCCCCCTTGTCTCCAGGGTATGGGAGTCATGAGGGACAGCTTTAGCAGTGAAGGCAAAAGCAAAGAAGGCATTTAGTAACCCCGACTTCTCTGTGTCTTCCACCACTAGGATGCCCACATCATTCATCAGTGGGCCTACATTTTCCCTAGTTTTCCATTTTCTATTGATGTACTGAAAGAACTTCTTGTTATCTTTAACCTTAGTGGCCATGTTGAGTTCTGCTTCAGCTTTGGCCCTTCTAATTTTCCCCCTGCATAGCTTCACTACATCTTGGTATTCCTCATAAGTTGCCAGTCCCCTTTTCCAAAGACCGTAAACTTTTCCTTTTTTCCTGAGGTCCAGCCAAAGCTCTCTATTGGTCCCAAAATGCTGAAGTACAATTAGTTTTATATAAATTAGTTGACTTAATTAGTTGACTTTACTGAGGGAGACAGAACTAGCCTGGTTATGTCAATGTATGCTCATTTTTTGACAATGAGGAAATGAGCTATTCATCTTTCATTATTAAATAAATAAATAAATAAATCCCCAAAATACAGAATTTCCAGAAATGGTCCGACGACCTGTAAAGATCTGAGATCCATTGAGAATTGTATTGAATTTGGAATACCCACAGGGGTAGATGGTAATATAGAAAACTGATAATAGAAGATATGATTTTCCATGAACTTGAACTGAGTATCCTGCATACATAACATCAATGTGAAAAGGTTTTGCCTTTTATTTCTTACACAGAACCCCCCCACCCCAAAAACCTTCTTGTGTGCATGCCAGATCCTCTATTTCTTCAGCCTAAAAGAGATTTGATAAATTGTATGTGTCCCAATATTATGTCAATGGCTTCAGAATTGCAACTCAGGTGGTATTGAGCTCCACTGTGACAGAGCTATTGCATGTAAAACTCCATCAAAGAACAGGAAGCAAAAGATGAGAATATGTTCACTATCTGTTAATCATCCTTGTTATTTTAGTACCCCTATTTTTCTTACAACAGAAGACAGCATGTAGAGTGGGGAGAATTTACGACTACAGAAGTTTGCAAAAAACAACGAGGCAGCTGGTGATTTAAAAATAAAAATTAATTAGAGTGTTTCACCTAGTTTTGTTAAGTAGTTTTGACTTTGAAAAAAAAAGAGATGCCATACACATGTATCTCCCTCTATTTCCCCAACAAGTGATGTATTTTACAAGTTTAGACTGTGGCAACATCCTGTTTACACTCTGAATTAGCACTGTTAAAAATTGGAACCTTTATGCAGTGAAATTATTTCCAGCTAATGTTTTCTCTAGATAAATTTTCACTGGCAACTGAAGACAAGATTATAACTGCAACTCCTGTGACAAAAACGAAAAAAACCAACGAAAAAAACCAGCAACAGCAACAACAAAAAACCCCAAACACTAAATTCTACTCTTTTTATTTTAATTTTCTCCAGACCTTAATGCAAAATCTTCAGTGTGATAATTGCAAAGTATGCTGTAGTGCAGTTTTGTACACTATGTTGTGCTTTCCAAAAAGTAAGGGAAGAATTATACTATTTACAGGAACCTATTTATAATGTTTAATGCATAGGTCTGGCTGAAGAAGACTTCAGACATTCCTTGGAAATTGTGGTCGTATTGTGCCAGCTTTTTCCTGGAGCGGTGTGCTGAGAGTTATACTAGAATAGCCTTTGGTTAACTCTTTCATATCAAGAGATTTTTAACATGGGTGTTTTATATCCTTTTCCCTCAGTCCTTCTTTAACAAATTAGTGTACATGTTCTCAATTGCCTTTAGCTATGCTTCAAACCCTGCAAAATTTTAGTGTATATTTTTCTTGTTTATGTTAAATACATTCAGCCTGTCTTTCACCACCTTAATTACCCTCCTGTAATTACAATCCACACAGCTCTTCAATTACAATTTTTGCACTGTCTCTTCTATTTTCCTGTTATCTTCTTCTTTTACCTTTAAGTTGAAAACTAACTTACCTCTTCATATTATCATCTTACGCCCATTTCTGTGACTTATTTCATTCTGTTTACCATCTTTTTTGCTAGTTTTGTCACCATCCATAAAGCCCTGAAGTAATTTACCTGCTTCTGATATAGTTATTTTCCAGAGGACTTTTAGGTACTTTTCCCTATTTAGGACAACCTCTATACTATCAAACCCAGTAATTCTATGCATTCAAAGTGCATAACTTGGTCAATAATGAACTCAATAATGAGACAACGCATAAGTAAAAGTCCACAAATCCTTCAGCGAAACTAAATTTGGATACCAGGAGAAGAGAAAAGGAGGGGAGGATCATAAAAGTTACATTTTTCTCTTTTTTTCCTCAAAATTTGGAACTGCAACTAGTTTATCAGCATCTACAACTGTGCATAGAAAGAAAGTTTATAATAATTACTTTTTGGTAAAACAAAAGTGTTAACAAAACATGCTTCCAATATATATTTATATACAGAGAGATATACAGTCCACCTTCCATTCTGTTTTCTGTTTTCTTTTCTAGCTTGTTCCTCCTTTTTTCCCCACCTATCTCTTTTCTCTCTCTTCTACTGCCTCCCCACCCCCCCAAAAACAACCCAACCCAAAACCACCCAAAAAAGCAAGATGTAAAAAATGGAAGTACTTCAGTCTTCATTTTCACAGAAGTGAAAATGACTCAAGGAAATGATCGTTCTTGTCATGCTGTGACAAGGAAGGTCTGAGAAATTTGTGATCTGTGGGATTTTCTGATCATCAGCTGCCAGGCGTGAGAGGAAAGGAGAGCAAAGCTACTTCTCATTTAAGAAAAAGATGTTCCCAATAGTGAAGAAACACCATACTTGCTTTACTGGGCCACCAGCCATTGAAACACTGTCCACACTCAACTGTGAGCTCCTGGGTGCTGTTGTGCAGTTGGGTCCATTCAAAGGGGAAGAAAGAAATCATATAAATCATAACACCCATCCAAAACACCAACACCAAGATGCACAACACCCAAGTGCATCCTGGTGAGGAGATAGATACTGCAAGTAAAAGTCAGTTTTCCTCCTAGCCTGACCAGACCTATCAATGTCTTATTCTATGCTGGTACAAAAGGCCCATCCTGCTGAGTGATCAGCTTTCTAATACTTGTATGCAGTTTGGGGATGGATAAGGAGGACAGTGCCATAACTTGTCTCGAATTGTGCCAGAAACCCAGTTCATCAGTCTCAGTGAGTTAGAACCAGCTTGCTCAACATTGGTGTTGGATGCTGAGGGTGTAGCAGGCATTCAAGTTCCCAAGGGCACCTGTAATAGGCTATGTTTCATAGATCTGGTATATGTAGGTTCTCCCCTTCTTCATCATGACAGATTACATTACTCAAAGGCCTTTCCCACTATTCTGGGGGTAGTTATTGACTCCCTCTTCACTCAGTGACGGCTAGTGAGACACTGGCATTTCCACAGGGCATCTCAGTCGTCTTTCTTCCGCAGCCCTCTCCTTCGCATTACATAACCCAGTCTCATTAAAACCTCTCTTTGCTGGAATTTCTTCGGCAGCTCAGCCTTCTTGTGCTGCCCCTGCAGCTGTGTTCTCTATGCCACAGCGAGAAGGAAAGCATAAGGGATATTCATCAGATGATGAATCATCCTATTCACAGTTCTTATTCAAACAGTCATCCCTGGAGATAGTCAACAAAGGAATGAGTCTATGTCTGCACTCCTTACAGAAATCTTTGCCCTTGAGAGTCAGAGGGCTGTGGAGAGGCTGTTGTACAAGCAACAGAGCAGTTCATTGTGTTTTCACAGAACTTTAAGGCTTTTCATCTTTCCACAAATTTTTCTGGTGATAAAGGAACTGCTGCTCTGCTCTTCCCATCCAATCTCCTCCCTGCTGCAGGAAAAATTGGAAAGAGAAGATAGTCAGGCCATCTGTCCTGTGTCTACCCTGGAACAGACAAGTGAGAAGATAGAGCCAAAAAAAAGGACACTCAGCTAAGGCAACAACTAACTAAGGATGCTGAGCAAAGCACATAACAATATTACCAGTTTATGGAGGACTATGAAGTTCCCCAGATGGAGAAATGTCAGAGCTATTTCAGATAGATTGCATAAGTCATAGTTTTCTGAAAAGACCCTTTGATTTACACTAAGATTTGATTTATTTCTGGAGCAATTGTTACCGTGTGTGTGTGTGTATAAGAGCCACTGGAGCCAGCTGGATATTCGGCTCTGCTGGAGAAATCAGTGCTGGCCTGTTGTGGAAAATTATTGCCTCTCCATACAATCCTGCCACATCTGTCTTCAGAACTGCCAAGGGCTTTGCAAAAGGCTGTCTTAGCCTTCCCACGCAAGCATAGCATATGAGGTCCCTGCAGTTGTTCTAACCACAATTTAATTGGCTATGAATTTGTAACACTTGTATTACATTGACATAAGATGTGCTTGTTGTGAAAGGAGTACTAATCCCCGTATCAGTTCTGGTGGGTATGTCATGAACTGTTTTCTGGCCTCTGTATATAGTTGTAGATTTCCATGCAGAGAGATGAAGAATCTTCCTTGGTGGTGTATGATCCCACAACCACAGAATAGCAATCTTTGAGGTAGGCACAAGCTGGCAGGGTGAATCAGCAATGTTCACTTCATAAGAACAAGTGGTCTCCATGGTACTGCACAGATCAGTAGGCACCTGACAGGAGGGCAGTGGATTGGTAAATGGTTGGCAATCACTGCTTTCTTCTCTGTTATTTTTGCCTGTAACTTCATGTAACGATATTGTGGGTGGGCATTTTTTCAAAGGGTTTCAAATGCAGTCCTATATGCATGGAATTATTTCTCTTGTTGCTGGTTATACAAACTAAAAAGACAATACAGTATCAATAGACATTTCTACACACAACAGTATGTTCAAAATGTAACTGACTGATTTAGGGTTGTCCTAGGAAAACCATATTTTCTCTTTTCACATCTTCAGACTGAAAAATGTACTTGGTATTTTAACTTTTGATCTATTGCACATATAAACTGATGCGGTTCGACCCCATGCTTAAACCTGAGCTTCCAAAATTCCCTGTGTTTAACGCTGTGCTCCTTGCATTCACATGTCTTTCTTCCAATATTCATGCACAGCACTTGCAGGACATGTGCTGAATAAGTATGAATACCAAATGGATGATCATAATTAAACGTTTATCAGCTATTCTAATGCTAACTATTCATTGCACCAGTTTTATGCCACTGTAACACCATTGGAAGTGATAATCGATACTCTGTAGGTTGGGCATTTATTTTGTTACATTTGAGTAAGTTCAGACAAGTGATACGATTTTGAAGTATTTTTAAAAGTTCAGACAATGAACCAATCAAATAGATGGGGAAATCATTCAGTCTGTCACGTGTTGCTTTGCTTTATTTTCCTAATCAAGCAGAAAGAGCAGTTTATGAAGAATGTTGCACTTACTCTGAATCTACTAAATGATGAGATCTCATTACAAAAACTGCTCCCCCAGGCCCACAATCGCTCCTGCGCCTACTATGATTTCCTGTATCTACTATATTTTCTGTATCCGCTATGCTGTCCAGTGCCCGTTATGATTTTCATTGCGGTTGGAACATAGCAGAACTTTCTATCATTACGGAATCTTGAAGGCAAAGAAAGAAAGCAATGACAATAAAAATCTGCTTCAAATCTGCCAGTAATGTCTGACCTAAAGATGATAGAGGGGGCCTGAGTATTAGATGGGACTGAAAAGGGAGGTTTTAATTAGACGATTCAAACTGTCTTGGTAGCTGAAAGATCCTGACGTGTTCACACAGTCTGTAGGAAAAAAAGTTGCAAAAAAAGGCAGCTGGTTACAGAGCTCATCTTTCCTGTATGCTAAATTTCCCAGGTTGTGAGAAGTGTAATATATATTTTCCAGGACCAGTTTAGAAACCAGAAACTTATATTTTCCATACTCAAACATATTCCTACTTACAAGACTAGATTTTTACTAACTGGAAGAAGAAGAAATGTTTCCAGCATAAGAAGCATCATGCTTTTAAGAATGACTGACACTATTTGAGTTTTATTGCTAAGTATTCATAATTAAAAACCTAGATATTCTGAAATTGTTATAAATTTAAAATACAATATTTTGTTCCTAACATGCTATAATGTGTTTTTGCATATACTTTTTTGCTAAGAGCTGCAAGACATGCAATTATACATGCAATTATATACGCAATTATAACTTTGGTGAAGAAAGGGTGGAAATACCAGAACAGATTCTCATAGCATAAAATACTTCATTTCATGAGCAATAGTGTTCTATAGAAACTTATTTGTGCCAACTGACTTTATAAGCATTTGATCACCTTATTTTATTTTTCCAAAATATTTCCTACATAAACCCTGTCTAGATTCCATTTACTTTGTTCTCATTTTCTCATGTGTAGAATGTGTATATATGTGAACACACATGAATGTATATGTATCTTCATATGTACACACGTATGTACACACATATGAAGCTACAACTCACTGTCTAGTTCACTGAAAGAATGTTGTTTCAAACGCCACAATGAACTCTTTTAAAAGGTGAAATCTGCTAAGATGGCTTTTCAGATGCAGATATATAGCAAACAGAACAGGTTCATAAGGATGAAACCTGGACATACATCATTGTAGCTCATTTGTAAGGTGGAAAATGGAACTTTTAACTCAGAAACATAGGCATCTTTCCTTGAGTAAAAGTGTAAGTACAAGGACTGAAACCCTGTGTCCCAAGCCATTTACCCTAACTCATATTCACTATTGTGGAGTCATGACACTGTAACGTAAGATCCAGGTGCCAAGAGGAATGTGTGCCGAAGTGTAAGTCCCTTCCATAGAGCTTTCCTATGATCATTAGATACAAATCAGTACATGCATCATGCAAAATCTTTTACTGACACTCTGCAATTTTTTTTTTTTGTAAATTAGTCTTATATTTAATTTTGTTATAGGAAAATAATTAAATTTAAAAACATTTTTGGTGTATATCAATGTGCTGCATCATATGAAATGACATAAAGTCATTCCTTCAAAATGGGAAATGATTTCAATGCATGGAAGACAAGCATAAGATCGTTTTTCCTATAAAATTTGAAGCTCTAAAACCTATTCAATTTAGAAACAGAGAAAAAGGATTTTAAAAATTGTGCTTATTATTAAAAGGTAAATTGCACAGCACATGTATACTAAATTCATTCTGACTCAGGACTTAATATTTTTTGTTCTAACTCTTTGCCTTTTTAAAGACTTTATTTTAGTGTAGTCTCAATCAACTAAAGTCAAGGAAAAAAGATAAGTGTCAGGTGGCCCTAGTTCAAGGATAATTCCTCTGTATGTTGCTGTCGTATCTCTGGAGGCTGCAGACTATTAAACTGCACTGATTATACCTGTTACCCTAATGCATTATTCATGAAATTGGCACCACAGCATCTTCAAACAGTCTGTCATTTTCCATTACTTTCCATCAAAGAAACCATATGCTGTTCTCACAGTATATTGATAACAGGGCATATACAAAGCAGACAGTCACATAGAAGCACTATCTGCTTTCAGATGAGCTTTTCAAATAGTTATTATTAAACACAATTTTTAATGGCCTATTTGATTATTCAGTGCTTTAACTATGAAACTTCAACAAGGAAAGCACTTGATGACTGCTCTCTCTATGGTGAAAATGATTCAATTCTCATAAACAGCTTGCTGTTCAATGGAACTGCACTACAAGATATTTTAGCAGGGATGCTGTACATTGGATTTTGTTTTGAAGCTTTGCTCTGAAGGCATCTCTCAATTACAGTTTTAATATCTAAGAAGCAGTTCTTCATTATGAGAAATTAGCCTTGTTCGCTACCCCATCCTATGTGTAGTAAATCATAGTTTTGAACAACAAACTTTTTTTTTCAAGATCATTTTTAAGTTAATAAACAATATTTTGATCCTCTGCACTAGCTGGTAAGCTTTCCTGAAGATTTTCTGAAATTCTCTGTACACAATACTTGATCAAGGAAAAAAGACCCCTGGATTTTAATCAACATTGAAATCCATTGTTATCTGAGCCATCAGCTGATAGTGTTAGGTTAATGGTTGGACTCAATGATTTTATGGGTCGTCTCCAACCTAAATGATTCTATGATTCTGTAATCAGTCACAACAAGATGTTCCACTGTGTTCATAACCTAACCCTGTATGCTGCATATAAAGATTTTATAGGGTTAAGTCAAAGAGGCATCAAATTCAGCTGTACAGAAGGAATTTTAAATGGATGGTGTTGGCTCAGTTTTTCAATATTCTTTTTATTCCTTTGATACACCTAAATTAAAACTGAACTGAAAACTGAAGGTCTGGGTCACCATTTGTGTGCACATAGGATTATTTAGAACACCTGAGGTGCATTCAGTAGTAAAACTGTTCATAAGACTGCGTTTGGTCCCGTATTTCTAGTCTCATCCATGCTGTTAAGAAGGCCTTCAAGGCATGGGGAAACAGGCTCCTGGCAAGTCCTTGCTGCTGTCACAGAGGAGGTCTTTGTGTTCTTTTCTGAACACAGGAGATGTTTTTTGCACACCAAACAAGTACAGTTGGTAGCCAAAAAATGCACTTTAGGTACATCTGGATGAAGTTAAAAAGAACCTCAGCAAACAATCTGTTACATTAGATGGAGATGATTGGTTGTTTTCTCATATTTAATACAGTCCATATTCAAGGCAATCAGTTTTCTCATATCACTTTGCCCTTAGTGGATCTTCTCAGGGACACAAGTTTATTTCTAGTGGAGGGAGGTGGTGCTAGCTCTCAGTATGTTAAAGCCTTCCCAGGCTTGTGATACAGGAGACAGTTCTTACATGACCTAATAATAACCAGGACTAACTGATTCACACTCAACTTGAGTCATAGAGTCATACAGTCACACCTCCTACTTTCTGCTTCAAATAATGAATAATATTGGCCTATCTGTAAACCTCCCAAAAGCAAAAGCATTTCATTTGGGATTACAGTGAGGTAAAGGTTCAAATGCTGTCTAGGTCAGAAAAAGAGCCATGTGTCAGGGTCCTGAATGTACCAAGGGGCTTTGCAACTTCTTTCCTCCTCCCAGGGCTGGGATGAGGATGGTGAGGGCCAGCTCTGTTGTGGGGTAACAGCCTCTCTGTTTTTCTCCTCCTGCAGGGGCTGCACTGGAGCTCAGGATCTTTGCCTTGAACCTCACCTGCGTTGTCTCCATAGGGTTGTCTGTGCCACTATGTCTCCTCACTGGCCCCGACACCCATCTGTTGTCTTGACTAGGCCTGTTCCTGTTCCCATCTCTGTCCCCATGGACCTCTTCAGCGACTCCAGGACCTTTTCTGACCCCAGTACTTCTCTTCTCTCCTTGTTAAAGTACTGTGGGATTGGAGCTCTTTTTGGTGACATCCCTACCTTGCATGCCATACTGTTGCCCATGCTCCTGAGTAATCTTCTTCATGGATCTGTCCACCCTTGTGGCTTCCTGACACCACACAGTATCACACCAATACAACAGAGAGTGAGAATTTGAAGTGCAGTTCATTCCTTTGGGCCCCAGAAGACGTGAATATCCATCAAACAGCTATGACAACTAAGATTTGCAAACATTTGTGAAAGTGATGACAAAACTGCTACGTATACAAATGATCTACTTTCTGGCTGTTAATCTCTTCATTTCAGTACCGAGCTACACTCAAGGTAGAATTTTCCCTAAAGAAAATTTTTCCGTGCAAAAATGCTTGAGATTTGTGGGAAGCCTTGTCAGGGATTCCTGTATTTCAGTAGATATCACTTGCAATTAATCAATTTTTGTTTGTTTTAGTAGTGTAGTGTTGTCTGTTCAATGGTCATAATGACACTAGCATTTTTGAGGTTTTGATAATATATGTATACTGATAGCATATTCTACACTGTTTAAAAGGTCCTCAGTCAACTTAAAAAAATGAGCACTTTTACTTGTGGGATTTTTGTTAAATTTTTGCAGCACACTCACAGCTGGGGATGTGACAGATGCTGTTTCCTATACACACTAACTTTATTTTATTTTGTTGCATTTTGTTCTGCGTAATTTTCCTTTTTTTCCTCCATATGTTTGATAACACCAGCATATGTTCTCTGCCACAGCAGATGACCTTTAATTGTATCTCATGTTGTGAGGCTGATGTTATATGATTGAAGATTTACCTCGAGAACGTCTCAGTAATGTTTAATGGGTCAGTCTTAACCATTCATTGTATTTAAACTGTCCATACAAAATGCTTATGGATGATTGGTTATTTGATATATGCACCAGATGTCTGGTTCATCTCAGCTCACAGGAGCATTGCTTTGATACCAGCTATAGGCAGTGCTCTGAGACTCACTATTCAAGACATTTAACCATTTTGTACCAAGAGCACAAAGGCAGCCAATGGGTGACTGGCTAAATAATTTGATGTGACAGCTTTAAAAAAAGACACAGACATATAGAGAAGTGGTAAGAACAATTGCATGGTACTCACTTTTGTCTGAAGCCAGATGTTTTTCATTCCAGTCATGCCACTTTTTCCCGTAACTGTACTGGCTTTTGCTGTCCTCTGTGTGACTCCATTTTCAGGCATACTTCCCTCAGCACACACTGCAGTGGGATTGAAATTGTCCTCAAATGTCAATATTTACTATTGGTTTAACATGTTTTCTACCAACAATAAGACTCTTTTCATGTAAAAACATTTCTAATGAGTAACATACTTTCACATATATGCTTAGAAACCCATGCAGAAACCCACATGATGATAAACTAAGCCTGTCCAAGAATACTGCCTGCCTGGTACCATTTTAGGTAAAAAATGGTTCTAACATTTCACTTTTGCTACCAAAACCTGCCTTCTTAAAATGAGTTCCCATTGACCTGCCTGAACAGAAATCTCTATATATGCTTTCACAGAATCCCAGTACTAATTAATTTTGTTAGAGGCAAGGAGCATACATAGACTTTGACTTTATGCTCTGAACTTTTCTTGATTTTGCCTGTGAGCAGAAAAATGTCAGTCTGCTGTTCACCAGTCAGATTACCTTTAGGGAGGACTCTTTCCAACAGGTTCTATTGATTGTTATTCTGTCAAGGACATTTTCCAGAACCTGAGAGAAACAACAAACCACAGTAGTTTCCACTGTCACTATCATGCTTGTAGGGATGGATGACATTTCCATTTTAAACTCCCAATCTATTCTCACTTTATTCCGTATGGTGATTACCAGTTGCTCTGGTGTGAAAAGAAAAAAGATGTTCTTATTTAGTCAGAATTAGTCAGAATTATCACTGACTTTACTGGCAGTCACTGCCTTACCCTGAAGCATCTGGATAATGATTTCAAGACTTACTGATACAGCACTCCCAGATGATCCTGAGCTGGTTGCTGTGGAACTCAATCTAATGTTTTTCTAGTTATGGCAGACTGACAGTTTAATAAATAATGTGCACTATAGCTGAAATCTTTGATGAGGTGCTACATTTTGCTGCTCAGGATTTTTCATTCCAATTCACTAACCTCAGCTTTGTTCAGTCACTGAATTATAGCTGTGTCTAGGGATCAAGGTAGACATCTGCTGCTTTAAATATTTCAGTGTTTAATCCTTCTAGTAGTTTTGATTTTACTTGTTTTGAAACCATCAGACAGTTTTTGACATATGACTCCTATCTTTAATCAAAGATCAGACCAGAAATCTTCACCATGTGTAACTTATAGAGCAAATGCCAAAGTGACAATATCACTGTGTGACCATCCTGTTCCAGTCAACAAGTAACTAAATATCAATACTGTATCAGTGAGGCCAAGCTGAAGATCTGAGGAACACCAAGTGTGTTATTTGACTTTTTGATACCACTAACATAACAACCGATCTGTTTGTACATTAAAATTTTTCATGTCAAAAATCAAGAGCAATCAGCAGGTTGCTCTTGATCCCACCTGTGCAAGTTGTAGTCAACAGATTATAAATAACACTCATGGTGCTATTTCAGTTGCCATATGACTGGGATATTCCTAATATAACCATCCTATTGGATGGTTATTTGCAACTTTACATAGTGAGTCTCACTGATGCGACAGTGATGTTTGCTTCAGTAGTGCCCAATCAGGAATGCTGAGACCAGTTTTCTAATGTGAGCACAGTATGAAACAGAGTTGGAACAGACTCATCAGCAGAGAGGTGATATGAAGAGCTGTGAGCTGCAGAGATCAAGCACATGATGAAGAAGTTCTATTCACTTTTCAGGTCTTATGTCAGTAGTGCTGTGTTTGAAAATTTTATTGACATATTTAATATCTTCTACAGATATTTGTTCTTGCTTTTATAAAATTGTATGTTTTGCCAGAAGTAAATGCTGCAGAATATTTATTTTCTTTAAGAGACATTTTCTTTTCGTATCTCCAGAGTGAGAACAACAGCACTCACACTTCATAGGACTACTCCAATGGGTATGAATCTTATTGTTACACTGATGAACAATGACCTCTTTATGTCCGGTTTGTGGCTGATTGACTTCCAGCACCAGTTCCTGTTATCTACCATTCTCTTTACCTCAGGATTTCATTGATTGAAGATAATAGATAAAGCACAGAAGAGCCCACACAATTAGTTGATGACAGTGAGAAAGTGCCAATCGTGTCTTGTCTGTGAACGTAATTTCTTCTCTAATTACAGCAGAAAAGAAGTAGACAACGGTGAATGCAGAGAGCTCACCTGACTTTCTACTTTCTGCTGGGAACAGTATGCTTTGGTGCCAGATTTTTTCCTTCTCTCAATTAAAATGACCTTAATTATTACTTTTTTTTTTTTTTTTTAAAGAGAGCAGTTCAATTAAGAGCACAGGACATTTGCATTTCAGCATGGTTGATTATTCTCTGAAATTACACAGAAGATAGAACTAAAGGCAATGCTCTAACTATGCTATAATTTAGGTAACTGTACTTATTTTGTATGTTTGTATGCAAGAAAATGCATATATAGAGTTACAAAGGCCATCCTAAACTAGGTGTATGTTACTGAGGATTTCAGATGCTAATTTTTTGTCATTTTTTACTTTATTAATGGAATTATGTTAGAAAACAATCACGAATGGAATTCCATATCACCACTGTTTCTATTTAGAGCAAGTACTTAATTTAATCTACTTCTCCCTTGGCTTTCCACTCCACCTCAAACTGCACTTCGATAAAACAAGGTTTTCCATAGAAGGCATCGCAATAAAATAGAAAAACCTTTTTGAAGCCGCTCCAGGAAATTACTGTGTCAGAAGGAAATCAGGAATTATTTTATGTACTTGAAGGAAAACTCCCTTGTTCTTGTGCTTCCAAAATGTCTTTCTTCTCTTTTTCTTTTCTTCTTGTTACAAACTTGAGTAAAAATTCTCCAGCTGTGATCTGTGAACGACCAGAGGTGGATGGAAAATATTCTATTGGTCTGCGGAGAAATTACTACTGATTTGAAAATGGGGACTGTTGATCTATATCATAAAAAGCATGCCAAGACACTGAATGTAAACCCCTACTCTTGCCTTTTTCTGTGGTTAATAAGAAATGGTAGCTTTTGCAACCTTTAAGCTGCTATTATCATGTCAGTATCATTTAGCTTACACAACAAGGGGTATTTCTCACAAGACAGTTACCACTAGGATGTTTGAAGCTATTCTGCTCTGATTCTGTTCTTTTGCTTTATTTCTGTTAGTCACCATGTCAATGTATTTACATTATGTTATTGAAAGAAGCATGGAAGGCCAAAACAAAAACAGAATTGCAGATCTTTCTTGCTTAAGCGTAAATTAATATATAGTATCATAGAATCATAGAATTGCCTAGGTTGGAAGGGGTCTTTCAGATTGTCTAGTCCAACAATCCCAACTGTCAACTTAGCACTGACAAAAAACATTAAACAATATCTCTAAGCACTATGTCTACCTGCCTTCTAAATACCTCCAGGGATGGTGATTCAACCACTTCCCTGGGCAGCCCGTTCCAACGCGTAATAACCCTTTCAGTCTAAAAACTTTTCCTAATATCTAACCTTAACCTCCCCTGGCTCAACTTGAGGTCATTTTTTCTTGTCCTATTGCCTGTTACTTGGGAGAAGAGACTGACCTCCACCTCTCTAAAACCTCCTTTCAGGTAGTTGTAGACCAGGATAAGGTCTCCCCTCAGCCTCCTTTTCTCTAGGCTGAACAACTCCAGCTCCCTCAGCAACTCCTCATAAGGCTTGTGCTCTAGACCCCTCACCAGCATTGTTGCCCTTCTCTGGACACCCTCCAGCACCTCAATGTCTTTCTTGTAGT
>JAOXNO010000013.1:102444693-102459430 GCA_028565335.1 Limnodromus scolopaceus | reverse complement strand
AGAGATGAGTTGACATGGTGCTCGGGGATATGGATTAGTGTTGGGTGGTGTTTTGTGTGGTGTGGTGGGTGTGGGTTGTTTTTTTTGGTTTTTTTGTTTCTTTGTTTGGTTTTCCATTGGTTGGACTAGATGATCTTAAAAGGTCCCTTCCAACCTAGGTGATTCTGTGATTTTTCCATCTCCTGTCAAATATTACTATAACTTGAACAAAAAAAATCCCTTACATGCAAAGAAAGACATATAGCTTCCATTGCAAATGGAAAGCTATAGAACACCACTTATTGTATAGTCTCTAGACTATCAGGATGTCTAGACTCTATGAAATGTTTGAAACTTACAGATTTACTCAACTGGATTTTAATATACCAAAAAAAATCCTATAGATGGGTCCTACATTTTTATTTATCATTCATAATTTATGGTGACTATTTAGAGAAACATTTAGAACAATGTTTCTTTGTAAAGATTTCGTCAACTACAACAAATACAACTCCTAAGAAGATAGGTGTTTCATGTCTTATAAATAAAAGAAAGCCAAAGAAAAAATAATATCCTCCTCATAAATATTAGAGAACTATTTGATAAAAAAAGAACAAAATGAAGGGTGAAGAATGCTGTTTGAAAGTGATACCTAGGTGAATATATTTTTTTAAAGAGAACTTAATTAAAACTTCTCTTCTTTTATTTTTTTTTCTCTATTGATTGGGATGAAGAAAATTTGGAAATGAGCAACAGAATCTAATTTAATTTACATTTCTCAATAAAAAATATCTGTCTTGAAGAAGTTTTTGAGTTCACATATATTTAAAATATGTTCCGGTATACCATTTATTTTAATCATTCACCTTTCGTTTTACAATGGTGGAAACAATTTGCTGTTTTCATTTCTATCCATGTCAGCTTTACATGCACTATGTTTGATGCACTGTGAAAGTATCTACTTCAACAAGTGGAAGGATGACAGACTGGAAATTGTTGCTTATGGAAAGGTTATGGGTAACAAAGAAACTAGATAGTTTATTATTGCTCTTCTTTTCCTCTGTATTAACACACACCTCAAGGGACATTATTTTAAGACTGTTATAGCTCCAACTTGTAGACCACTGTTTGAAGGCTTTTTCAGTTTCGGTGTAGATACGAAAACATACCTCTCTTAATACTCTTGCAGTATTCCTTCTGCCTGCTTTTACTCTCCTTTGTGAAAGTGCTGTAAAACTACAGATGTTATAGTACCACAAACCCAAAAGAAGAGAAGACTCCCCCCAAATTAATGCAAAGTGCATTACAGCCTGTGATCCACTTAATATAAAAGTCTAAATAAGAAGAAACAAGTTGTAAGGCTCCTCTGTACCCCAACGATATAAAATACCTTTTTGAGCATTAATACTACTTTTCTAATTGTACAAATATATTAATTACAATGGATGCTCCTCTGATTTACAAAAAAAGACTTCATAGGAAATAATTTGCCTCACAAGTGAATCATTATAAAATACATTTTTTACTAATTATACAAAAAGCAAATTTTTGGACATACTTGAAAAATTGTGACTTTCACTTTTTTTAAGTAAAACACAGCCAATGAGTTAAATTTTTCATTTTTACATAGTCATTTCAGCTAATTCTATTCCCTAGAAAATGCTTTACAATAGTAAGCCACCTAGTTATTACTTTGTGGAGTTTTTTTTGATGTTTCACAACACTCATTTGTGAAATAAGTCAGCTGTGAAGAATTTTAAACCTTGGCATGTGTTGAAGTAGGATCAAATTGAGTACCATAAGGGAAGACAAATATTTCCAGAATTCAATCTTGTCTATCCCAAACATTTCTTTAATATTTTTCTATTTGGATTTTATTAAATGTTTATTCAATATTTATACATCTGCTTTAAGCAGAGTACAAAATTAAGTAAAACCAAGTTACAAACCCTATAGACAGACCTTAACAGTTCCAATGGTGTAATAGAACCAGGTAATATGTTTTCAGATGAATTTTTCTCAAGAGTGATTCCATATTAGGGTGCTTTTGCCATGTTTTTCTCAATTCAACTCAGGTAACATTCACATCTCATCTAGACAGTGTCTTTAAATACATGCTTTGTTGCCTGCTTTTCCCCATCTTACAGTCAAAATAGAAACAGAACTACCAAACATTATATCTTATTTTGGAACCACAGAAAATTAAAAACACAATGAAATCCTTATCAGGGATATTCCATTCTCTCGCTGAGCTCATCTGGGACATCTCAGACTCCCGTTGAGTTCACCAAAATGCTGAGGTCTGTAGGGCAGCCTAGGGAGCTTGTAGGTTGTAAAACCTAGGCGATCAAGAAAAATACAGGCTCTTGTTGGAGAAAAGTGGTGTTAATGGTGGATTTTCCTCCTTCATAGCACTTGAGCAGAAGTCAAATATATACAATTATGAATTATTCTGTAGGTGTAATTTTTTCCATTTTCCTTTCATGTAGCCTTTCATTTGGCATCCACTGAGATTAATATTGCTGAAGAATTATCAGTTCATTACCAAAATGGCTTTTCACTTACATAATAAAAATATTAAAGAAAATACTTTTTTTTTATTTTTTTTTTTTTTTTTTTTCCATTAGCAAAGATGCTAAACTTCACTTGTTAAGTCTTTCTGGTAAAGGGCTTATACTGAATTTAAATGAATACCTTTCATTTAAAATGAATTACTTTGTAAGAACAGAATATTGATATTAGTGGGGCAGAATTTCCATTATTTTCCCTAACCCAGGAAAAATAAAACATTTATTAACCCAATAATAATGTTTCTACTCGTTTATTAAAAAAACCAAAAAAACCCCAAAAATCCAACCCAAACAAAAAAACCCCAACAAAACAACAGAAAAACCATGTGGGGAAAAAAAACCCACAAAAAAACAACAACCCCAACAGCTATATGTACTGACTGAAAATTAACAAGATAGTGTTTAGGAATAAAACACTAACATCATTTATTTGACTGCAAGGCTGGCTCTTCTTTACATTGAAATATATGTTATAAGAACATAGTTAACTAAACATAGAGATTAATTTCTCCTTCTATTCAAGGCAAAAATACTGCAATGAAACATTACATATGGCACAAGAATATGCATTCAACAAAAGTGAAAATAAAAATATCAAGATCTCACATTAACTGACTGAGCTACAGCCTCATTTGCAGGATTTTTGACTGTTGTATATAATGAAAGTATTAATAATTTGAAAACATGTAAACTCTATGACAAAGGTTGAAATACTAAGGCAATCAAATTTATTTTTTCTGATATTTACTTGTTAGATTAATTTTCTATCTTTCCTTTTTTATAGAGGTTAAGACAGTTAGTACTGAATGACCATAAAATTTTATTCAGGTAAATACATCCCAAATATACACGGTGAGCTACAATTCCAAGTTCTGGAATTTAAGTAACAATTAGTAACAATTATTAGTAACAATTTGTATGGTTCCGTGCACCCTTGTTTAATGTAGCAAGACACACTGGGTTAGAGAGTTTGAAAGAACGAAGTGTGGAACATACATAATCTCCACTGATTACTTCTGTAGCTCTAGTGAAGTAATAGATTATATTTTCCTGCTCTCATATTCATTAGGCTGGATCGGTGGGCTGAGGCCAATGGGATGAGGTTCAACAAGGCCAAGTGCTGGGTCCTGCATTTGGGTCACAAAAACCCCATGCAGCACTAGAGGCTTGGGGAAGAGTGACTGAAGAGCCACCTGGCAGAAAAGGACCTGGGGGTTTTGGTCCACTGTCAGCTGACTATGAGCCAGGAATGCGCCCAGGTGGCCAAGAGCAACAGCATCCTGGCCTGTATCAGGAACAGTGCAGTGAGTAGGACTCGGGAGGTGATCATCCCCCTGTACTTGGCACTGGTGGGGCCCCACCTCGAGTACTGTGTCCAGTTTTGGGCTTCTCACTACAAGAAAGACATTGAGGTGCTGGAGGGTGTCCAGAGAAGGGCAACAATGCTGGTGAGGGGTCTAGAGCACAAGTCTTATGATGTCTTATGGACTAGATGGTCTGAAAGTTCCCTTCCAATCTAGACAGTTCTATGACTCTATATAACCCTAACCAACATTGCAAAACAGCTTTATCCTTTCATCTTAGTATTAAGTTATAAAGAAAAAAGAAAGAGGATAACGTTATTTTTATGTTGTTTTTTTTTCTTTTTCTTCTCCCGGCATCTTAGTCATAAAAATGTAACTTTTCTCCCTTTTTGAGGGGTGATTCTTGAACTTTGTTGACAGTAAGTCATGGTGAAGGTTTATAGATTCAGACTGTAGAACTACACAATAACAAGATTTGGTCTTTTTAATAGTTTCTTTCCCTTTTTTAGAAATAAGAACAGTACTAAGTTGTACCAAGAAATGGTAAGAGATTTGGACTATGTTTAGCCCTGGCCAGAAGAAACTCTTGATGCTACTGTAGCAAAAGAATATAATGTGTCAATTGAGTATTAACAACTTTTTCACAATTGAAAGAGAAATACTTTGAATACTTGTAGAGTTGATCCTTCATAGTAAATAAATAAGTTTCTTAACAGAAAGAACACAACATATAACTTTTTGCATACACTTTAAATGCATGTGTGAGTGAATTATAACTGGTTTCATTATGCCTCAAACTAGCTCTTTCTGAAGTAATAAGAAAAGAGATTGGTTTGGACTTCAGTCTAAGAAATTATTAACTTTTTATATTTTAGAATAACAACCCAAACAAGCTGGTGATTTCAACTTTCTGCACATTTATTTATAAGAAACCTAAGAAGCTTCTTTTCTCAAAGTGTTCAAACAAACTTAACAAAAAATTGCAGGAAATCAATTAATTCATTGCTTACTACTACTCCTCATGTTTTTCACTTATTCTGTATTAAAATATATAAAACATATAAAAATAATTTCAGTGCAGAAAGCTCATACAGTGCAGGTAGTTTAGACAATTTCATAGTGCTGAATACTTCACCTTGTATTCACCCAGAAGGCCACCATAATTTATCTGTCTAGACAGACTGAGCACATAGCTATGTTCAAAGTTTTTTGCCCTTTCTTACTTGTATGGGATACAATGATTCATATTACTTTCGCGTTACATGACAAACCTATACAGAACTTTGAAATAAGCAGGACCAGAACAGCTTCATATGGAAAGGTTGATGAACCCAGTTGGTCCTTTAGGTCATAGCATAGGTTGCAGTGACAGAAATTCAGCATGATTAGAGCAATAAAATGCTTGTGGTAAACTCCTCTGTCTTACCTTTTTTCTCAACAGAATTTTCTATCTTCCATTTTCCAGAAGGAAATGGTGTGTAGGATTCTTATTAGGGTGTATAATTTGTGAGTCTCAGTCTGCACGTACTTGTGTTAAGCAAATAAAGCTACAGACTTCGTATTCCAGAAACGAGAACTGGGATACATGCAAACTCCTGGAAGTCTGGCAAATGAACCATCATTGAGGAAAATATGCATTTGTCACTCTTACACTTCAAACACATTAGAAAAATATGGTTAATACTTGAAAACTGCTTAGTCTTTTAACAAAAAAAAATGGAAAAGAAGACGTTAGAAATAGATAAATGTTTTTAAGGACTTATGAAGTTCATTTTCCCAGAAGTTCTGAAGCACATTCTTCTGTAAATCCAGTATTACAGTAAGCCATTTATTCAAAACACAACAGGAAAAAGAGTATCTATCACTTGGATATTTTTAAACTGTCTCCCATAACACATTCCTGATAAATGAAGCATTGCAGGGCCAAGCTATAATGGGGAAAGAGCACTACCAGTGAAAGCACTATTGTCCTTGTATTACCTTTAATCCCAAACTGCAGATGCACAGATCGCCTTTGTTCCTTGGGAAGAAAAGTTCCTTTTTCACGGTCTTCAATTCATTTGCTTTGAATAGCAGAAATACATCCACACGTATTTTTTTCTCTCAATTTTTCATCAAAGCACTTATCAAAGTAAAGAGTCATTGACCTTCTGTTCCTTTAGTAAGTCACTCATATTGAGTCATCTAAGTAATGCTGAGTTTTGTCTTAATTCTCAATTATAACCATATTTGGCAACGGACCATGCTATCAAAATACAGCATTTCAGAGACACGTTTCTATTATTAGAGAAAAGTTAGTGAGTGGTTAAGTCAGTAAATGACATATTAAAAGTAAAACTTAAAAAGCATTTATAAGCAATCATGGTTAATGGAAAACTTAATGTCTATCATCGATTTGGAATCTATTAGAAATTCTAGCAACTGGGTTTGAAGTTTGAGTGGTCAAAGTGCAAACAAAAAATATGCCCCGTGAGACCCTGTTTAACAGCCAAAGAGACTTCAGCTGGTGAAACAAAAAAAAAAACCCACTTCAGCATAAAGAACTATTATATTTCATTTTTAATGAGTCTGGGATTAGTGCAGAAATCATTACTTCATCGAAACAGCCTTCCAGCTCTTTAGATGCACAAATTTGAAAGAGGACAAAAATGTCTTTCTTGACATTACACCCAGCCTGCGCCTACTCTTCCAGAATTATAAATTTCAAAATAGCGTTAGTTCATTAAGAAACACATAAGAATTCCAAAGAATTTTTGAAGATAAATGTGAATGTGCCCAAATTATATATCAATGTACTTCCCAATGAACGCAATAACTAGTCATGACATGGAAGACAGAGTCATGCATATGTTGAAATTAAAAAGATGTAGGGAATGCAGCTAAGTCTTTGAATACAACAGGGCATTTTTTCAAACAGAAATAGAATATACATCACTCAAACCAATGAAGTATTTCTTCACCATCCCACACCGAAAAAACCCTTAAACTGTTATAAAAGAAAATCTTTAGTAATTTTTAATTATCTTGACTTTATAGTAAAACGAAGTAAAAGCATCAGGAAAAAAAAAAAAGAAAGATCATACTATATGAATATGAACTAATAATACAGACATGTATTTTTGATACAGCTAAAGTGTCTCCAATAATATTTTAAAACAAAATAATCAGTGTAAATGTTTGAGGCAACTAATTTCAATAGTATAAGTGTCCAAAATGTACAGTGCTGCAAATGTGATTGCTGCACATGTGCGTGCATAGAGACTTCTAATTACATATGCAAACATTTGCTTAAGAAGTACTTCAATCAATAGGGAAGAGAGTGAAAAGGATTACAAACATTTTAAAATGACACATTTATTTCCTGAAAACTACAGTGAACTGTTTAAATACAAACATTGGCAATTTTTTTCAATTACAAAGTTAATTTGAATTTATAATACATTTTAAAATAATGTTAATTTATTTCCATTTTTTTAGGCTTAAGATGAACTAGGTTTTCTCCATGATCTCCAAAATTTCTAATGCTTTCTTGTTACAAATACAATTTTTTTGTCACGCTTGTTACTTGTGTTTGTGTCCATGTCCTTTTTGGATCAAATGGCAACTGCGCTCTTCCTTGGGCTTGAAGCCTGAAGAACTCTTGCTCTCTGCAAGCTCTGTACCACCTGTAGAACTCTCAGCATTATATAAGGGTGGTTGGTTTCTCTGAACAGGTCATTGTCATCTTCACAGAAGAGGACAACCATAATCCTCACCCAAGCTGCAGTTTCCCTCCCCTCCTTCTCCAGTGTGGAAAAGAGGTTCCTTACCTGCAAAATCAGTTCCTACACTGGTAGGAACAGTTTAGTGTTTATTTAGAACAGTTTAGTGTTATGTATGTGGGATGATCAGCAGCAGATTCATACATCTAAACATGGAGGACCACTGGAATAGATGATCTGAAAGGTCCCTTCCAAAGTAGGCAATTCTATAATTCTATGGTGCTGTTAATCAAATGTCAGAGTATCACTTTCAGGAAGCACACCACGAATTTAATTGACCTCAAGCACTAATACATATGAAACTGCACTGGATCTCCATCAAGAAAGGAATCGGTTGCTTAAGTATCTTATCATTGGCACTTGTAAGTTACACCTGGAGGACACTGCATATGCCCAGAACACAGTATTTTCCATTACCAGGTTATGAAGCCTCACCGGTCAATCCTCCCTCTACTGTTCAAAGAGAGCTAGCAGTGTCACACATCTTGGGCAGCCTGAGGGCTTGCTTGGTAGGGGCTGTGACTGTTTGTATCCCTTCTGCTTCACTGTCTCACCAAATCCAACTGCCTTCAGGCTTCTTCACCGACCTTTTTAGAAAATGAGAAAACTCCCTTCATAGACTCCTACTACTCTTACTAGAGTAGCAGCCACTTGGGCTTATACGTATTATCTCTCTGTGATGCAGGGATGTGGGGACATATCCTAGATAGACTATTCCCAGGTTCAGTACCAGGTGGTTTATTACTACAACTGGAGGAAAAGAAGTTTTAGAACTGAGAGTAGTGATGGCAGTGTGCACCTCTACCTGCTCTTCTTTCATGACCACCATCACTACCAAGAGTGCAACCATCACACCACCTTTTGCCTGATTCCCATCCCAATTACCTAGCTCTGTGGAGCTGTTTTGCACTGGCTTGCCACTTGGGCGAACTGGCTGATGCCAAGCAGCATCTGTAGCCAGTCAGCACATGACTCTTGCCCATGGTGTACGTGCAAAGTTGTCCGTTTAGTTGAATGACTGCTGGCTGAAATGTCTAGGATTTCGTTCTAGTTTGGTTTTGTTTTTTCTTTTTCCTGCTCATCCCTCTGCAAGTTGCCATATGTTAGGTTACCTGATTAAAGGGTGAGTACTGTAAACATAAAGGGAGAAAGGAGCAGGGGAGGATCAGAAGAGCAATTGTAGGTCTATGAACCCAGTAACCTTATCAGTGAGAAGAGAGCAGACTGGGAAGATCATCCAGGGAAAGTAATCATTGTTCCTGGTATGAAACCCACAAAAGTCATCCTTTGATGACCTTGGAGAAACTCTTCCTGCAGTATTGATTGCAAACTCAAGGGAGTAACCATTTAAATGGGTCTAGGGCTCATTATGGCATGTAAAGGGAAGAGAATTTGGGATTGTAGAAAATTTATGGAGTGCTTTAAGGTGATTGTGGAAACATGAGAGCATTATTACAAGATATTTAGGGGAAAGACCAGAGGCAGGGAAAGGAAGGAGTAGAGGAGGTGCATTTTCCTATAGATACCACTGTTTGGAAAACAGAATTCACCTTTTTGCGAGTATACAAGGAGGTGGCTGGTGCAAATTGTAGAGGCGATAGCATATGCTTTAATTCAAGCCTCTGTGGGTTTGACATTTTCTTATAGGGATAGAAGACAAGTTCAGAAAGAATTTCTACTGTGGTGAGAGCTGGCTAGGGCAGGTAAGACCTCTAACTGTTGGTTAGTTTTCCTTGAATAGTATGTCTGCTTTAAGAGGTTTACTGTTTTTTTATATTTTATTTTCCAAATTTTCTTATCAATGATGCAATTTACCTTGTAACCCTATGAAGAATAGTTTTAATGCCACAGAAAGTACTGTAAATTGTAGATAGGATATAGCTATATGGAAACAGAGAAGGGTACAAAACTCCTTAGATCAGAGGGCAACCAGAGGAAATGGATATGGAATTAGTTTGAAAATGAAAATATCATGGCAAATTTTGAACCTGTTCATAATAAGATGATATCAAGCATGATTTGTCCATACTATTTCCACTACAGAATAAGGTAACCTTAGTCATATGAGGTTAAAGTAATTAAATAATTTTGTAAATCTGAAAATGAAAATTGAGACAAGCAATTATGATGGGTTGACCTTGGCTGGCTGCCAGATGCCCATCCAGCTGCTTTATCACTCCCTCTCCTCAACAGGATGGGGGAGAAAATGAGATGCAAAATCTTATGAGTCAAGATAAAGGCAGGAATATCACTCACTTACCAGTTACTATCACAGGAAAAAAAGACTCAGCATGAGGAAGATTAATTTATCTCCAATTGAAAATAGAGTAGGATGGTAAGAAATAAAAAAATAAAACAAAAAATACCTCCCTCCCATCCCCCGCTTCTTTCCATGCTCAACTTCACTCCTTCATTCTCAACCCCTCTACTTTCTCCACTCCTTGAGAGGTGCAGAGAGATGAGGAATGCAGACTGTGATCAGTCCATAACAGCTCCTCTCTACCACTCCTTCCTCCTCACACTGTTCCTCTGCTCCAGTATGGGCTCCCACCAATGGGATACAATCTTTACAGACTACTCCAGTCTAGGTCCTCTTCACAGGGTACAGTTCTTCAGGAACAGACTGCTCCAGTGTGGGTCTCCCACAGGCCACAGGTGCTGCCAGAAAAACTGTGTGGGCTCTTCTCCGTGGGCCACAGCTCCTTCTAAAAGCCTGCTTCTGTGTGGTCTCTTTGTGGGCTGCAGCTTCCTTTAGGGCACATCCACCTGCTACAGCATGGGGTCCTACATAAGCTGCAGTGTGGATATCTGCTCCAGCATGGTCCTCCATGGGCTGCAGGGGGACAGCCTGCATCACCATGGTCTTCTCCAGGGGCTGCAGGGGAATGTCTGCTCAGGGGTCTAGAGCACCTCCTCCACACTGTTCTTCTCTGGCCTTGATGTCTGTCGCAGAGATCATCCCTGCAACCCCCTGCTACCGCTACCTAGACACATAAACCCAATAGAGCAATAAACTGCCTATCATTTCCAAAGGAAAAAAAAGAAAAAAAAAAAAAAACACACCAAAAAATCACACAACAAAACTAACCCCGGAATTGTTAGTGTTATATTAACAAAAATCAGAAATTTAATACATAAAGGTAAAATTAAGGTACTTACCAAAATTCTTCCTAATACAATGTTTCCCACTGCCAGTATTTGTACAGCAGTAAGTGGTCCCTCACTAATTAACTGAAATAATATGAAGACAATATGAAGCAGTAGAGTACTGTGTACCATATTGCTGATTTAATGATAAGCCTAAGTGGACAATCAGAGTCAATTTATAGTTATCAAAGGTTCCCCTTTATGTTGTGTTTAAAAGTAAAACTTTGGTTGTATGTCTTTCTTAATAATATTTCTAGTTTTTAATGACTTGCAAAAATGTTAATTACAATGACTACAGAAGTGGAAAAATGTACTAACTGAAAGATAAAATACTGATTTTGTATCTTCTCAGCATATAGATGCATAAGAATTTCACACACACACAGAATCACACACACACAGAATTTCTGTGTATAGTTACTATTTGTGCTTTGCAGCTCAGTTAATGTCCATTTCCCAGGCCACAAAATGTAATTTTTATTCCAATCCTGCTGTGAACAAATAATAAAACAAAGAAATAAATAAATAAACTAGAGAAGTTATTCTTAATGGTATGAGCCTGCGGACTGCTATTGAAAGAGGAAATCAATACAAACACTGTCACTCAAATTGCTCTATCCTTTTGATGAAAATGACAGTAAGCCTTGCTAGAAATGATGCATCTTGACTTAGCAGAGAAAAATAAATAAATTTACTTAATTATAGATTGTGTATATTGTAGGAGACCAGAAGTGGCACATATGATAAACACTCCTGTTAAAACTACTGAGGCATATTATGATTTTGCTTTGTCCCATGTGGCTTGCCCGGAGAGATTGTTTTAGATAAGGATTTTTCATATTCTCCGGCAGAATTCCCAATTTTCCTGAAGACAAAAAATGAGAAAATACACTAGACCAGATAGTTATTACCCAACTCAAAACAGGTTAGTAGAATTTACACAAACAGTAAAGTAGGCATTAGACAGTTAAAGTAGATCTTACAACATACTGCAAAGTTTACTTTACTGTGAAACTCAGCATCAAGAAGCCACACGAACTCCCACAGAGTTATTTTTTATAATGCAATAAAATAAACTTTACTTGCCTAGGCAAGATATAACCAATGAAAAATCAGCCATCCCCACACTCTCTATAAAAGAAACTTTAAATCTAATGTATAAGAATTCCATAATAGACCTTTTTGCCTTTTAATATATAAAAGAAATTCTCTCAAGCAAAACTCAGTCAAGGAATAAAGAGCTCTTGGCCTGTAGCTTCATCAACATTTTTCCCGGAATTTTGCACAATTGAATCACTCAGTAAATTAAATTTATTCCATTTAGTGGATGCAGTTATTGTCTGGGTTAGTAAAATCCTATGAAAGTTCAGTGGAGGGAAAAGGAAAAGAAAATAAACACAGGACAATAAGGGATACAAAACACTGCTATGTCACTGTTGTGTGGATAGCCAGCTGTTAGGCCTGCTGCTAGTAATAGATAGGGCAATATAAATTCTAGTATTCTTGCTGTGCTGCCTGTTTAGAAAGCATCTGAAATAGCATGTATCACTTCCGGGCCTGGCTACTCATTGTTTCTAGCCTTAGCAGTGAGAATGTTGTCTGCCTGACAGTGATGTATGCCATTTCAGGTGTCTCTTTATTTTAACTTCATTTTTCATTGGTCCTAGGCTTTGCAACAATTGGTGTAGCTCTTCTTGGACCCTTTAAAGTTTGTTTTTGTCACAAAGTTGTACTTAGCTATAAGGTATTTCATTCTGATTTTGGTACTCTAACAATCTCTGCAGATGCTAGCTGTTCCACATAGATTCATATGCACCTGTTCAACAGGTGCTAAAATACACGAAAACATACATGGGAGGATTTCATTTTGGAAGGGAGAGAAAATGTTAGAGATGTTGGTCTCATCCTGAATCTTCTGTGTCAACAAACAGGTGTGGGTCTACCCTGATTTATGAGAAGCTTTGAAGGCAGCCAGAATGTCTTGGAAATAAAGGAATAAGAAAGTTGCAAAAATCCTGTTCATTGGGATAGGCTGGATTGCCTAGCAGTGTTGGCCATCTAGTGCAAGACAACAGAATTGAGGGGGCCTCCTGTTTCAACAGAAGCATAAATTATGGTAGCTACAAACTGGGATTAGGGAACTAAAATGAGCCAACAATAACCTTACCTGTGTAAGTGGACGAGGGGAGAAGCCAACTGAATTTGGGATTTTCTATGAGTCTTGTAGTGTAAAAGGGAATTACAGAGGTTGAGGATATGAACAGTACATTCATGTAGAATGAAAGCTGTAGGTGGCTTGGTTTTCTCTTAAAAAGTAAGCCAACTCAAGGTAAATCATGATGGTTTGGGGTCACTCATTCTCTCTTTAGGAAAAACAGTTCAGGATTCTCATAATTCAACATTTATTGAAACTGGAGTAAATCCATTATTTGATTAGTGCCATGTCAATTCAGTATTCTGACCATTTTCTTCTGTATTTCCGTGGAAGGAAAAACAAACAATAGCCCTAGTTGTTTGACATAGCCCTAAGGTTTTTATTACTGTTGAAAACTCTAAAAGGATGCAGGTACATATGTGCTTTTTATTCTTACTTTTTTGTGAAGTATTACTAAAAGAAATTCATTTCTGAGCTGCATCAAACTACACAAAGAACTCTACAAAAGCTCTGGAAGTGCTATATCTATGTAATCTGAATCTATATCTATCTTCTAACTAGCCTGTTGGTGGTTTTTTTTTTTCCTACGCTAACCTGTGTGAAGAGCACACAGCTGGAGATTTATAGCCTCAAACCCAGGACATGAAGCTGAAGAGGATCAATGGGGGTCTTCCATCTAAATATGTCATATTATTTAGCAAAAAAGAGAAACTACCAAGCATCCAGGACATCTCTTGTCATTCTGTTTTGCGGTGAGTAGTTTCTGCAAGGCTCTGATATTCTAAGATTTGTCCACCTGGAAATGATTTGTCTGGCTCAAACTAGATGATAAGTCAGGCCTGGCAATGGCCCTAGATCATATTGATGTCTTCAAAGCAGGACCAGTATTAAAAGCAGATGCAGTTTCAATTTTGTATTTGGCTTGCTACTGAAACCGCCAGTTTCATCACGTGGTGTGCATATAGCAGTTAAATGTTAGACATTAGACAGCCACATGGCAAAGTAGAAAAGATTTAAAATGCTATATTGTGTAATAGAGCGGTTCTATATAAAGCTTATTTATTAAGCAATGGGACAAGAGCCACTCTGAGCCACCTGTCCTAGAGAAATTGAATAACTTGAGTGTAGTGATAGGATGAGGGGTAATGATTTTAAACTGGAAGAGGTTTTAAACTGAAAGAAAAGCAACCTGGTGGGAGGTGTTGCTGCTCATTGTAGTGGGATTGGAACTAGATAATCCTCAAGGTCCCTTCCAACTCTAACCATTCTATGATTCTATGACTCTTTGGAACAAATATTAAGGCATTGCAAATGTAGACACTATGATTAACAGGCTAGTGTACTTCAAGTTTTATAAAAGAGTTCTTCATATTGATGCAAGCATATGTAAGCATTGGCATACTATCATAGTTCCAGAGACTGCAGAGAAATGTGAGGTAGAGCACGACAATTATCCAGCTAAATCTATCAATGATCAAGGACATTTATTAATAATGGACCATTAGTGATGACAGAGATATGACTTGTTCATGCTGAAACAGCACATGATGAGAACAATAAGCATAATGGCAAAAAGCTTTTAAAATCAAACATCAAATGACTAAGAAGCATTTCACTTGCTACCAATATTAATAATGTCAATAACAATACTCTTAGACATAAGAAAGTTCAGAAGATTTTGAAGGATTACCTCCCAGGGCTATTACTAGCAATAATAGTATGTAACTCTAATTGTTTTGGGGTTTTTGGTTGGTTTTATTTGTTGGTTTTGTCTTTCTTCCTCCCTCCCTCCCTCCCTCCCTCCCTTCCTTCCTTCCTTCC
>JAOXNO010000013.1:102430262-102444173 GCA_028565335.1 Limnodromus scolopaceus | reverse complement strand
TTCCTTCCTTCCTGCCTTCTCTGTTCCACTGGGATAATAAAAGCAAATTGTTTTCTGACAGAAACTATTTTCAAAATTAAAAATAATTATTTTTCAATTTTCACCTCTGTAAAAAATATAAACCAATACATTATGTATGGAAAAGACAGAACATGAAGTCCAGCTAGTATTCTTTACATCACAAAGAGCATTGAAAATATATCTATTTTTTATTTTTTTAAAAAAGAATAACAAAGGAATAAAAATGATGACAATAAATTTATACTTTGGTTTTAGATCCATCCATATATTGGACCAAAATAATGCTAGCTGTTACATTAACTGTAGGGTGGCTAATGAATCATTTATAGTATTGATCACGTAATAGACTGTAATAAGCAGGATTAAAGAGATAGAAATTTGTTTTGTTTTAAATGTCAGAATATTAGTTACTAGAATTTACAGTGAAATGAATGTTAAATTCAGCCAAAAGCTTTGAATTTATCACAGATAAAGTTATTCCTTCTTATGTTTAACTTCATTCCCAATGTAATTTGGCTAAATCATCTCCTTTCCCTTTCCTTTTTAAGGCCAGATTACTGCTTAAATCAGAATTATTTGAATGACAAGACTGAAATTGAAGATAACCAATGCAGAATTATGCAGATAAATAAGTAGAAAGTAATCTCTCCAGAATCCTCAGCTGATGCATAAGTTCTAGCTACATCATGAGCATTTTACAGGAAAGAAGCAGTACTTCATCTTTCTGACAGCAAAGGTTAGACTGACCATTAAAACAACAACCAGGATGCATGCCAGGAACAACTTTGTTTAGCATGTGTTTAAAAAACTGAAGAAGATAAAATCCACCACCTACTGTCTCAATGACAGCAGTCCAGCAAGGAAAGTGATTTGTATTTTGAGGACCAAACCTTCAGGAAATGAGAAGTTTCTAGTCTTCTAAAAGCAATGAGAACATACTGGAACCATTCTGAATTCTGTTTTTTTCACAGTTGTGCAGTAATGGAAGCACCCACTGACCCATGAAATGTATTTTACATTTTCATTAAATGTAAGTATGGACTAGGCTTTAAAAAAGAAAACAGTCTTAGTAGCATTCTCCTACTGGTTTTGTTTGTTGGAATTTTTTTTATTATTATTATTTTTAAACAGAAGACATTCTTCCATTTTAATTTGCATGAAGGAGAGGATGGATGTGTTGGATAGATGGTTATTTAAACATTTTAGGTCATCACAATATTTTTTTTTCATCAGCTTTATATGAAATGCAACACAAAACACACAACTAAAAACAATAGAAATTATTCAAAAACCCTTTGCAGTGGAAAAGTAATCTGTATTATGTTTTCTTCTTCTGCATGAAATTAGGAAGTAACTTTGGAGATAAACAATTGACAAAAATGAAAGTAGTTTTTATTTAGCTTAAAATATATAGTAATAATTAAAAAAACGGTATAAGATGAGACAATTGGGAAAATTTGATCCTTGGCAATGGATAATGATAGACTTTTAAAAATATAAGGTTTTTCATTTACTTGCCTCTTTCCGCAAATATTTAACAAATGTATCAAGAAATGTTACTGACTTAACAACAGAGACTTATTTTCCCTGTTCGAAAGAGAAAATACTCATTGCAATATTATTAAGAAAAAAAAATTAGTTTCAGTGGGCTTTTATGTGGAGACCAGTTTGTTTTGCAAAAATTTAATTCACTGGTACTGAAGCAATCTGCTACTGATATGAAATTCACTTTCTTAGGATAATCTTAGGATAATAACGCTAAGAGAGGAAACTCCTCTAGTGAAACAGTTCCACAGCTTTTCTTTTAAAATAACTTGACAAAGAATACTTTGAAGAACCTAAATGTTGCTCTTGTTTCTGCTTATTCACAGGATAGGAATTACAGGAATGATAGGAATGATAGATTCTTTCTTTATGCTCAAATGTATCCTTCCACATAAATAGAAATCACTGAAAAGTTCTGCCAAGGTGGCCATAGGAGTTTCCAATTTAGCTCTTGGGAGGAGAATTTTCTGGCTGTTTGGGGTTTTCTAAGGCTTCTCACTGCATGTGTTACACATGATTTTACACGTAACAAAGAGTCAGTTTAAACCAAATTAAACCCTCATGTAAGTGAGCACAAAAACTTTCACTAACAGGAGATGGTTCTGTGTACGTTATGAAACAAAACTAAGTATCTAAATTATGTATCTCAATGCAGACAAGCCATGTATGGATAACATTTTTCAGACTCAGTACTCCTTTTTGGTTTTATCTGGTGTTATGTAAAATTAGAATTTTAAATTCTGCATGTAAAATGTGTTTCCTCTGCAGGTTACCTTCATCATCCAGAATTTTAATTCAGTTCTGGATAGTATTTGAAGTTATTCTCTTATAATAATTAGTGTAATGGACACTTTCATTTTATTGTATCCCAAAATTAAAGACTGCTCTCCAAAAATATGATCAAAGCTGAAGAGCTAGTAGGCTAAATACCAATCCAATATAAAACTTAAAAGTTTGTGTATTATGAAATAGTCTTTTGAAAACAGCTGTAATTACAGATCACTTATACTGAGATTTTTTCCTTCCTACTGTTCACTCTAACTAGCTTTAAAGAGAAAGTAATACCCAGAATTTAAATTGTAATTCCTGTAGTACATTCATAAAATGCATTAGAACATAAACGCGAAGAGCATTATTGTGATTACTACAGCATAATCAAGTTCACTTACTCTAATTCTCATTAAATGTTTAGGTTAAAGTTTTCAAAAAGGTTTTCAAGCTAGCAGCAAATATTGCAACCTAACACATTAAAGTCATAGACGAGAAAGAATTGGAATTCTCTTTGTTTTTCACATCAGCAGCACCTGTAGAATACCATCTTCGATAGCAATACCAATTTTAACAGCACAATGTTTAACAACAACAAGCTTAATATTTATTAAAAACTCCTCAGAATACACCAGAAGGTGCTATGTTTGAATAATTTAAGGTAATTGGATTTTTAAAATTGCCATTCCACATGAATTAACACTCTGTTATATATTAAAAAAAACCGTAATTGTAGATAGCTGCAATTTTTGTAAGACAATTACATAATCACAGAACTGTAGGGGTTGGAAGGGGCCTTTGAAGATCATCTGGTCCAACCCCCTGCCAAAGCAGGTTCACTTAGAACAGACCGAACAGGAATATGTCAAGGTGGATTTTCCATATCCCCAGAGGAGACTCCACAACCTCTCTGGTCAGCCTGTTCCAGTGCTCTGTCACCCTCAAAGTAAACAAGTTTTTCCACATGTTCAGATGGAACTTCCTGTGTTCCAGCTTGTGTCTGTTGCCCTTTGTCCTGTTACTGGGCACCACTGAGAAAAGCCTGACCCCATCCTCTTGACAATTGCCCTTTAGATATTTATAAGCATTGTTGAGGCTCTCCTTAGCCTTCTCTTCTCCAGGCTAAACAGACCCAGATGTCTCAGCCTTTCCTTATAAGAGAGGTGCTCCATTCCCTTGGTATCTTTGTAGCCCTCTGTGGGACTTGTAGTTCCCTGTACTTCCTGAATAGGGGTGAGGGGGCAGGATTGGTCACCGTACTCCAGATGTGGCCTCACCAGGGCAGAGTAGAGGGGAAAGATAACCTCCCTCGACCTGCTGGCTATGCTCTTTTTAATACACCCCAGGACACCATTGCCCTTCTTGGCCACAAGGGCATGTTACTGGCTCATGGTCAACTTGCTGTTTACCTGGACTCCAAGGTCTCTTTCCACAGAGCTGCTTTCCAGCAGGTCAGCCCCTAACCTGTAGCGGTGTATGGGGTTATTCTTCCCAAGGCACAGGACCCTACACTTGCCCTTGTTGAATTCATTAGGTTCCTCTCTGCCCAACTCTCTAGCCCGTCCAGGCCTCGCTGAATGGCAGCATAGTCTTCTGGTGTGTCAGACACTCCTCCCATTTTCCTGTCATCAGCAAACTTGCTGAGGGTACACTCTGTCCTCTCATCCAGGCTATTGATGAATATATTGAGCCAGACTGGAACCCGTAATGACCCTTGGGGAACACCACTAGTTACAGGCCTCCAACTGGACTCTGCACCACTGATCACAACTGTGTGAGCTCTGTCATTCAGCCAGTTTTCAATCCACCTCACCATTCACTCATCTAACCAGCACTTCCTAAGCTTACCTCTGAGGATGCTATGGGAGACAGAGTGTCAAAAGCCTTGCTGAAGTCAAGGTAGACAACATCCACTGCTGTCCCCTCATCCACCCAGCCAGTCATTCCATCATAGAAGGCTATCAGATTGGACAGACATGATTTCCCCTTGGTGAATCCATGCTGACCACTCCCAATGACATTTTTTTCTTCTACATGCTTAGAGATGACACCCAGGATGAGCTGTTCCATAACCTTTCCAGGGATAGAGGTGAGGCTGACCAGCCTTTACTTTCCTGGGTCCTCCTTCTTGCCCTTTTTGAAGACTGGCATGACATTGGCTTTCCTCCAGTCCTCAGGCACCTCTCCTGTTCTCTATGACCTTTCAATGATGACGGAGAGTGGCTTCGCGAAAACATCTGCCAGATCCCTCGGCACTCACAGGTGCATCCCGTCAGGGCCCATGGATTTGGGGGTATCAAGTTTGCTTAAATGATTTCCAACCTGATCCTCCTCGATTGAGGCAATCTTCTTTACTTCAGGATCTCTCTCCTACCCCCAGGGTCTGGGGTTCCTGAGGGCCAGCCTTAGCAGTAAAGACTGAAGCAAAGAAGGCATTGAAAATTTAATGCATTGAAAACTGAAATTTGATGAAATTTTGGGGTGATTCCATTTATGTATTTTATGTATTTATTTTTTTTCATTTATGTGTTTTATTTCTGTACTTTAATTTAAAATTTTCTAATTTTAATTCAGAAGACAAAGCTATAAAGAAGGTAGTCATTGATTAATTGTAAGCTTATTTCAAAAAATGCTACATAAAGAAAAATAAAAATTTGTAAAAATGGGTACAAAGTTACAAAATGTATGTATTTAATACATTTTTAAATGGTGTTTATGATTAAGGTTGATGATTTGGCAAGAGACATGATTTAACACTTTCTAAATCCAGCTATTTTGATACCATACACCACAAGATTATGTACATAGTTGGTAGTGTTGGTGGGTATTTAGTCCACTTTTTGTAACTTCAGTAGACTTTAGAGTAATTCTGCTTATTTTCCCCCTGATTAATTTTTCTACCTCAGAAAGCTTTGGAAAAAATCTTTAAAGGCAAAAATAAAAAATTGTTATATTACAGCTGTAGACATCATGAACAATAGCTATTCAGCCAGATTCTTATATTTATAGCAATTCCTTAGTACCTGTGAGGATTGCTCATATCATAGATATACTCAAGTATACTGCAGAACTCAACGAAAATCTCCTTTATAAGGACGAGTTTAGTCTGTTTAATGTTTGTACACCTTCATTGTTCCATGGTTCTCTGCCAAAATCTGCCAATGCGTCTTTGGGTAAATGGAGAAGAGTTATTTTTTCATATGCTCTTCAATGTTTGTAATTGTACCTCCAGCACATGGACGGTTTAGCCGTCTTCTACCAAATGAGCGTAAGATCTTACTACATATGGCAAATCCAGGGCTTCAGGACTGAAGGGAAATGGTATGTCAGAAATTACAGATAAGATCATTAACACATGGAGAAATTTTTCTCCATAATAAACTATACTATTTAATGTAGTCTTCTTGTTGAGCATCTGAAATTATGTAGGATAAGCTTTCATTGGAAAAAATAAGTATTTTGAATTTTAATGAGCAAAACAAAGACACACTCATTTTGATTCAAATTTAATCTCTGATTCATTGTTCAAGATTTTTTCCTGCAGTAACTCTATTGAAGTCAGCAAAACTATAAGACTAATAAATGTGAGTCACTGAGTTGGGGGGATACTAGTGGCCCTTCACTGTCAGCCTGAACTCTAAGATCCAAGTCTGCTGGATGCAAAAGCTTGTGTACTTTCTTTACAATCAAGCAACATGATCGTCCGCATATTATGACAATGAACTCTTTTTGTTCCTTTTTAGGGGTTTTTGGGGGTTTTTTGTTGGGTTTTGCTTTTGTTGCTTTTTTCACCTACAGGACTGCACATCTTTGTTCTCTGAGGATAATATTGCAAAAATGATAACAAAGACAAAAGACATACAAGATATTGATAGTGTGTTTCTAAAAAGAAAGCTAGTTTATGATAGAAAATGAACAGTAAAAACTACAAGTTAAGAATGAATTGTAATTTTTTCTACATATAATTGTTTCTTGTCTAAATAGCTCTTCAAAATATAAGACTGAATAGCTTTGTTGTCAAAAAACCTGTTGTCAAAAATTTATCTGCTTATCAAAAATGTATCTGCTTATCAGTAGTTAGTCTACTTCAGTACCCCAGCTTAACTGCAGCTCATTAACTTTATTATCACAACAGACATAATGCGATCATGACTGATGACCTTCTTGAACTTCTTTGTATGGAAAAGGTGCAAACAACTTAGACACTTTTGTCGTATTAGAAATTGGCACTGCTTCATCTTAAATACAGTCTTCGCATACCCATGGACCTGCTTGGGCGTACCATTGTCTTCTAGCATTTGATTCAGTTCTCCTGTGTTTCTAAAGGTTTACACTGTAATTCTGAAATCTGTTGGACCACTCTTTAGTAGTGTCGGAGTAAACAGTCATCCTGTAACAACAACATTAATGCATTGGTTTGCAAACACCATTACCATTCAATTTCAAGCCTGGTACTGGAGTTAGTAACAATGAAGAAAGGAGAAGACAGAAAAATTTAGTCTAGAACACTATCTGAAAATTGGAGGGAAGCAATGGTAGGTGGAGACAGTATAGTTCATGCATGTTTTTTCAAATCATCCCTTGTTTGTTTTTAACATATTTTTTGAAATAGAGTGTGGTGAATTAACTTTGGCCAGCAGCAAAGCAGCACACAGTTGCTCGCTCACTCCTCCCTCCTCCCTCCAGGAGGTGACCCAAAACATACAGAAAGCAAAATGAATATCAGAATTGTTTAAATAATCTCACTAACATAATATTGAAAATTAAACACAAGTTTCCTAAGCCTACTTGGTATAAACTCTTGTCCAGACACAGCATCCTGCTGAAGGCTCATTTTGGATTTCTTCCCACATACAACCTGTATTTTATGGATGTAGTTTACCAGTTTAGAAGGAGGACCTACTTTCCTTATCTTTCCTGACTGTATTACCTGCCATTTGGCTGCATGGAATCATGTTGCTGTAAACTGGCTAAGGCTTTGGGATAGCTCGAGATGAACTTATAATTTTTTGCCTTTATTTTTTTTTTCTATTATTTTATTTGTATGTCTGTAGTTGACATAAATGCATTTATACATGTACACTTGGTGTAGTAAGTCAAATGAGGGTATTTTTTAGTGGCTTCAAGCTGGAATTTCACTGAAATCTGAATTGCTTTGTTAGAGATCAAGCTGTCACATGGTCCCAAGCAGGTAGAGAGCAGAAAGCACAATCTGCTTATACCACAGCTTGCCATCAGACTAACTCTGTCTAGTTTGGGAAGGTGAAAAGGTGTTTCTTCAACTAATCTTTTGATTGCTGGTGGGCATGCCTGAAGCAAGGAAAACTGAAGAAGAAAAGGAAAACATGATAGTTTCCAAAGTTTTAAAGCATTTTCAGTACTTGATGATACACACACAAAAAAATCCTTTTATCTTAATCCAATGGTTAGTCTTTTATCCAATTGCATTCCAGAGGATCTGAACTGTTAAAATTCTTATGAGTATGATTGAATATGTAGTACTTTTTTCTACAGCTGTTGTATTTGGTAATATAACAATGAAGATCTTTCTGATAAGCAAGAGGGTTTTCAAAGAGTTAAAGTTCAAATGCAGACTTAAAGTACCTTTATTTTTCCTCCCCTGATTAAAAAGACATGGAAAAAAAAATAATCTCAAACTAATCTTTGCAACATTGAGTGAAAGGCACCATAATATTGAGGAAAAGCCTCGATTTGTTGCAGGGTGGTGGCTGAAATTAGACTTTTAACACCCATATTTAGGCACTTAATAAGCCATTTATTTTTGGAAATGCTGAATAATGTTGTATGGATATGCTGAATAATAATAGTATAGAAAAGCCTGGCTGAAAGAAGTGAGTTGAGAGATGTCTGAGATTTTTTTTCAAGAAATTCGGATGTAATAGCTGGCTCCAGACGTATTCTGGTAATTATCAAGTGGATCGCTAATGAAAAATTCACTTGATGAAGGAAATTTAATAAGAAATATGTGAGACATTGTAGCAGATGGAAGAAAGAAGTAACTGAGAAAAAAACAAACTATTTATTTTGAAGGTGATGAAGTTTGAAAATTTTTATCTCCCATAAAAGTAAATAGCCCATAAATGAAGAGGGTGATATTCATCGAGATTCAACTTATGATCCTATTTAAGACTATTTAATTCTGCTGTATTTCCCATTGTCATATCAACTTTTGGATATTTTACCTATAGTTAATTGCTTCAGTCCTCATCTCCAAAATTCACAAGCCCTTCATCCTGGTAGTTATGTGGTTTTCTAGTCAAAAAGTTATTCTGAGCTATATAAGTTATCTCCCCCACAAAAAATAGGATCTACCTACTACAAAACAAGAGTCTAATTCTCACCTTCTTCCATCTTCTACCTTTTTCTCTTTATGCTAATCATCTGCACAACAGAGAAACCCATTAACTTAGAGTTGAGTTTAGCCTACAGGCAGCGCACACAGGAGGTTTTCCAACCTGTGTAAAAGGATTAATTCCTTTTATGACATTGAAGTCTTGCCTTTTGAATTAAAGGAAATCAAGAGATGCAACAGAGCTGGTCATGTTTCTTTCATCAGAGAAAATGAGATTATATTACATTTTAGAAGTGTATAGGATGCAGAACTGAACTGTGGATGCTTGAAAAAAAGAATCTTGATTTCATTTAACCAAAGAAAGCTGCCTCAGGGTGTCTTGTAATGGATTGGTGGGAAAGACAGCTTCTCCTCAGCCCCTGTGGTGGCTTTTCAAAACCTACTCTTCTGGCTTTGAATGCAAGAGAGGACAAGGAATTGAGGAAGAGCTGGGATGTCAATAAGGAACTCATTTTGTAGTGTGAGTCTGTTCTCTCATCATCAAAAACATTTTGAAAAGCCTCATCAGCATGCCCACATCAACAATTTTATGATCTCTCCCCCTTCTATGGTTGTTATTTTCTGCATTGGGAAGGGGTTTGCCCTATGAACCTAGTCACTGCACTGTGATTCATCAGAACATTAGCAGTTCAAAGTCTGTGGATCTGACTTTTCTTTATTATAACTGCTCCGTGCACAACTCCTCTGACACCTGTTGCTCAGCATAGTTCTCCATCACTTCTTGAAGTCTTTTGACAGTCGGTAGTTTTCTACCATTTCATTTACTTCTAAGAGAGCTAGGTCCAAAAGCTGTCTTTTTTTACACCCTTGCATTAAGGACTGACAAGGAGACAACAGCAGTTCACAGTCTCCCTGTTCCTGCAGATGACCTAGGAAACTTCCCTAGCTCTCCCTGGGATTTTCTCCTTCTCTCTGCCTCTACATAGACATATTATTCACTATACGCATAATGACTGAGAGAAAAACATGTTGCTTCAGCCCAGTTTACATAAGCTGCTTGGTTAGATGAAGTCTCATAGCTCTTTGCATAAGCTGAAAATCTGTTAGAAGCCTATTATTATTAATTGCCTGTCCTCCACCTCCCCCAGACAGGTGGCAGTTAAGGATCTCTGGAAATAGTTGTCTTTGCTCTTCTTGTCATTGTTGTTGGGTTATGTTTGAGGGTTTTGTTTTGGTTTTTTTTTTGCTTTCTTGCTCTTGTCCTGTCCCTCTTCTTCACCTTCCCATCATGGAGATAAGTGTAATCAGCCTTCTGTCCAATTCTCAGTGCTCTGCCTGTGAAGAAAATGCCCAGAGGGAATGAACTGCCCTGCAATACGTCCCACACTTTGGGGTTCCTCAGAAAAACAGACTCACTTGGCTGCAGAACAAGGATTATTGAAAGCTATGGGTTTGTACTGTGGCACAGAATTTTTCTCAGAACTCAGAGTTCACCGTAGAAGTGTGAATAAGGATCCTAAACTGGAAAGACATTTTCCTCCCTCCCTTTCTCACTACTAAATTTGGATGATCTCTTGGTCAGGATGAGTAATTAAGACTTGTAATCCTGAACTACATTTTGTACAATGAGGTACAATAGACACACTTGTTAATTGGGATTTTCCATCCATGGTCTCTTGTTAAGCAGATGGAGACCTATAGCATGCTAACTGATGATAGCATAAGCTATGTGAGAAAACGAGAAAAAGAAGGTTTTATCTCCAAACTACGAACACATATGAACTCCTGCCTGACCAAGTTCTGCCCTAGCTTTGAAATCTGCTAGTACTGATGAACATGGAGTTTCCTTCCAGGATGTAATGCGGATATGAGTGCTGATAAATGCCTAGTTAGTGGCCAGCTCTATGACTGGCTTTCCTCTACAAGATAGGACATGATACCTTGCCTCTGTAAGAAAGAAAGGCCACTTTTTCTTCTTATTTCCTTAAAATAATCATTCCTTGTGATTACTTCAATTAATGAAGTATTGGAATAAAACCAGGGCATATTCATTTTGCTGCTTCCTTGGACTTGCTTTTTATCAGGGTTGTTGGAAGTAGGGAGAATACCTGTGCGCACAGCAAAAGGGTATGGAAAGTTCTTGAGTGTAGCCCTGAGCAGGAGGGAAAATGGAGAGGATACTGTAGGAAGAATGCCATGAAAATGTCCTGCAAACATGATGTGGATAAGTATCCAGGAAAGTCTAAAAGGGGGATCCATCATTTGAGACGAAGATCTAGCTGTTTGAAGTGCAACACAAAGCCACACAGCCTGGGAGAGACACTGCAGCTAAAAATCCCAAATATTTGTTCTCTACTTAGGTGAGATGAGTCTAAATTGACACAAACCAACTTGCAGTTGGACTGTTTGAGTGAGATAATTCTGTTCTGTTTCCCTTGTTTATGTATTTTGAACTATCTTTCCATTACAGAAATCTGCTTATCCACATGTAATTTCTAATCTACTCCTGCATACATTTTGTTGTCTAATGATAGACATGTATTTTTTTTTCCATTCCTCATCCATTAACTTCCATATAGTCATTTTGACCTCTCGCTGTGGAAGTGGAATTAACAATATATAGATCTTTGTCTGCTTCTGCCACATTAACTATATGCCAAGTCAGCCCACTTCACATTGAAGTACTCTGTTTCACACATTGAAGGAGAAGACACTCAATACCCAAGTTCCCAGACTCCCTGAAGCATCTTTGATATGTACCCTTCAATATTAACACGTGCTGTGGTACTGAAGTGTAAATCTACTACTTGTTTAATCTCATGCCATTCACCTTGTATTACCAAAATAAAAAGATTTAAAAAATAATAAAAAATGAATACATGGGAAACGTAGTTTGCACCCATGCCATAACTTCATGAAAGACTGTGAGTAACTATAGACATCCAGTGATAGGGAATGGAACTGCCTTTATTTGTTTTAGGGTAATTGATATGGTAAAGCATTAAAACTACCACAGAAATACTTGCATTATAAAGTTATGAAGAAAGATGTGCAACAAAAAGTCAGTAGCTATTGTGCAAGATGTCACTGAAAAGTTTGGTTTTTCTAAGATCTTCTTATATTTAAACACCTGTATGAAGTAATCTCTGTTTGCAATTATATGATGTTTATTTCCGTTTTAGTAGGTATGATGTCATTTTGGATGCTAGTGGCTGCTGCCTAGACACAAGGATACTAAACAAGCTTTTTGATGAGTCACATTACAGTCAGGCTCAAAATAGGTGTATATATAACAAAACCTAAGCTGATTTTATTGTAAAATGCAAATTATGGGAAAATAATTGTACCAAAATATATAAGAAAACTCTTCATAATGTTTTAAATTGCCTGGATGACTACATATCTTTTTTTTTTTTCTAACATTACTAAAATTTATCTTTTTACTTCAGTATAGACTTTTTTATTGCCTGTGTGAGACAGATGTTTTATTCAAGAGCATAAACGATTTGTTTTATAAAATCCTATAAACCTAATCAGACAAAGATTTCTCCTTCAATTATTCAATTATACTTGATTTGATTGCATTAGCACAATTATCACCTTAACATTGCAAAATAAATGGGACTGAAGTACCTTTTTTACAAAGGAATATTAATAGATGTTGAGTTGTGCAAATTCTTTCTATTCCTCAGAAGGAAACAGTATTATAGTTTAATAGTGAATGTACTGAAATAGATTTTTTTACAAAAATAAGGAATAGTACCTGACCTTAGGCACATCCATTAATGATAAGTTTTGTGGTATAAATACAGAAAAGCAAATAAAATTTAAAAAACCACAAGAGCTTCTATTTTAATGCAATACTGAAAAATGAAAGGGTAATCAGCTTTGCTCATTTAACAAAATATTTGAAACAATTTGTATTATCTTTTTACCAATGCATCACTTCCAAGTTTGAGGTTGTGAACATGAGGAAGAATGTACTGTTATTTAACTCCAATTGCACTTAAGATGTTTGAAGAGTTTGGGCTTCCTTATGCTAAGATCCTCATAATATAATAACAAAAGACAGTCTAGAGTTAAATCTGAGCTAAACAGCTCAGCACAGAGAAGGAGAAAAAGATAAATCAGTGTACAGACAAATGAAATGAAATTTCTCCATAGCACCTGTAAGAAGACCTATATATAAAACTTCCTTAGATTATCATGATCACCACTTGTCGGTAATTAGTACCAAAAAAAGCTCAGAAGGCCATTTTTTTGATTCATTTCTGTAAATCATATTTACAGGGGTAATCTCAATTTAGGTGCAGTTCAATTAACTTCAGTATGATTTTCTAATTTAATGTTATTCGTTATCAAATAGGGACTCAGTCATCTATCTGAAAGCTTTTGCTGTCTTCTTAAGGTTGATTCTGAATTCTTTAGGACCTCATAAGTGACATTAAGACTTCTAATACTATACTGGGATGGGAAAGCACTTTGCAAAGTTAAAAAATTTGATTTAAAAAATGGAATTTATGTTTGTATACCAAGATTGTAAAAAACATAACCATGACATTAATTTTGTGTGATATATCAAATGAATGGAACTTCTCAAACCAGAGTAATGCAGGAAAATCATAAAATACAGTAGTCAGTTTTCAAAGAGATAAAAAAACCACAACATGGTTTTTGTACAGAGACAGATACAAACGCTGAACTGAATGCTGAAAGCTTCCTATATGCTTACCTACATAACTCCTTCACAGTAAAATGATAAAATTCTCCAGGTGCATGGTTATGTCACATATACTGCAGAAATTTTCCAGCCCTGACATGACTGAGTGTCCAATTAGGATCCTGAAACTGTGTTTCACAGTATAAGTACTGGGTTTTAGGCACTTCAGAAGGAGATGCAAAACTTTCCCCTTTGGGAGTTTCACGCTGGGGATCTCAGAGCTCAGTTCTTTAGTGACTGTATCCCATAGACCACGCACTTATTTTTTCTTTTTTTTTTTTTTCAGTGGCAATAATGACAACCAGCTATTTAAGAGCTTTAACATTGCCCAAAACCGATGTGCAGGAGAAGAATCATAGAATCATAGAATCATATGGGTTTGGAAGGGACCTCTGGAGATCACCTAGTCCAACCCCCCTACCGGAGCGGGTCTACCTAGAGCACATTGCACAGGAACGCGTCCAGGTGGGTTTTGAATGTCTCCAGAGAAGGAGATTCCACCACCTCTCTGAGCAGCCTGTTCCAGTGCTCTACCACTCTCACA
>JAOXNO010000013.1:102413042-102427336 GCA_028565335.1 Limnodromus scolopaceus | reverse complement strand
TTCCTTCCTTCCTTCCTCCCTTCCTCCCTTCCTCCCTTCCTCCCTTCCTCCCTTCCTCCCTTCCTCCCTTCCTTCCTCCCTTCCTCCCTTCCTCCTTCTTTCCGCCCTCCCTGCCACCCCACCCTCCCTTCTTTCCGCCCTCCCTACGTGCCCACCCTCCCTCTCTCCCTCTGTCCCTCTTTCCCTCCCTCCTTCCCCTTCAGTCTGCCTGGAGATAAGGATTAGTTCTGAAGAAGAAAAGTGGCTAGTCATGGTTAAGCGAATAGGACTTACTTACTTACCCTGAAAGAAGTACCTCCTTAGTGAGGCCATGAAATGATACTTGAATTCTGTGACAATGAGAAGTAGTTATTGAAAAGGCAGAGAAAGTACTTCCACCATTCAGAAATATGCTAGCAAGCACATTTTAACATTTACTGAGGAAAATTAAATAAAAAATGCATTAGAATCATAAAAATGAGAAAACCAGGGAAAAAAATGTAGAAAATTGTCAGAATTATAGTACTTTCTTATTAAATTGATTCTCTTATATTGCCTATAAGAATTAGTTTAATGTTAAGGTGTACAGGAAAAATCAAGTTCTAAAGGCATTTAGGCATGTGCTGCTATTTAACCTGAGAGAAACTTAAGGCGTCTTCCCAGGCCAGTCAAGAGTGATAGATGGATGAAGCAACCATTTCTCAGTCAACTGCTTTTAGATTCAACAGTAGAAGAGTTTTAGATGAGCTCTGTTTACACAAGCCAGAGAAGCAGGGAAAATATTACAGAAAACAGAAACTAAAAAAAAGCGTGAAAGTTTCTGGATTGTAATATATTTTCCAAGTTGATAAATTATTTTATGTATTAATTTCTATTTGTTTGATAAATCTATGGTCTGTTTTTGCCAACAGATGGTACTATTAAACATAGTTCAGAAGTTTCTGAGGAACAGAGGAAACTTGTCATAAAAGAACTAGCAGAAATTAGCAACTTGATATTCTAAAGTGAATTAGAGGTTTAAGGTTACAATGGGAAATTAGAAACAACATCAAAATATCATCTAATCTATCCCTTCCACCCATAAAATATAAATTTCTATATCTGTTACTGCTGGAAGATTTCCTGTAGATACCTAATGATGGGTATACCACTATTACCACAAGCAATGTAGTCTGGTTTTGGTTTGGGGTTGGACATGGATGGGAGGTAAGATGCTCTTGATTGTCATTGGTACCTGATTGGTGGGTATTGTTCCAGGTATATGTTTGAGACAGAAAAAGCTAAGTGTCTGTTGTTTACCTGAATGACAGCAATGACAATAAAGACAGTTTGGGTGAATGCATCTGGAAGTCCCTATAATGTTTGTAGGGTAAGGAGCTTTACAAAGGGGTTAAAATTTGTTTCAGGACCAAAGTGGGCAGGAAAATAATGTTCCTAGATATAACTTTCTTTCCTTTTAATCTTTTCTAGAAACTTTCATAGGAGTTTGACTAACATAGGTGGGTTACTTTTTCAATTTCTTGTTCAACTGAAATGAATTTTTAATTAATTTTTGCCCAGACCTAGTTCTGATACTCCAACATGCCCTGAGGTTGGTAGAAAAAGGGCTTTTTGAACTTCATTTGGTCTTGAAAGAGGTTATTAATGTTCTCCTTGCTAACAAACAGTTCAAGCCTCTGTTACTTTACTGTTTAATGGCAAACTGCATACAGAAAAATAGAAGTCCAACAGAAAGAGAGTAGCCTTAGGTTATATTCTGATTTCCTTAGCAATCACCAAAAATTTTATTTTAGTCTCTTGATTGTAACTACCTGGCAAGCATGCTTACATTCTAAGACAAAAATGAAACTTACTCTTCCTGGCCTGAGGCAAACTCCACTGGATTTTCTCCACTGGAGGCCACTAAAGAAAGAATTAATTATTAGGGCAGCAAGCAAGCTAAGGACTCAAGGTCTGAGCTAAATAAAGTATGATGGTCTCAGTGGACATTTTAAACTTTCAGACAATTTGGATCAAACCTTCCATAGTTGTGGAAACTACTGCTCCTTCATTGCATCTTCAGTTTGGGGCCAAGTCACTTTCTCAGCATTGGAAGCATTTGTTGCCAGACTTTTCTGATTCCAGTAATCAAACAGTGTTTTAATCTTGCTTATTTCAGCATTGTTTCAATCCTAATTTTTCTTTTTGTAATGAAAAAATAATCTTTAATAAAAAATCTTTGATGTTTTATGTTCTGTGAGTCTGTTCTACGGATGGATTTTCACATACTTTAGGCCAGGAAATCTTCTGTCCCCTTTGCTTGTTCTTTCCCAATAATTTAAAGACATACATTTTGAACATATTTTAATCAGCTTCATTTGGTGTCAGGACTGAGTATGATGCGTAGATGGTAAATGTCACACCAGAATAGTTCATGACTAGTGGTTTTGGCTTCAGAATCTGAAATTTGAGGCCCTTGTGAAATATGTGTGCTGTATTACCTTTCTCTCCCTTTCTGGCCACATGATTGGATTACTGAAGCTCTCGTACAGATTTTGTTAGCGATTCTTTTTGTGTTATTGAGTGTAACAGTGCACTGACATGCAGTTATTATGTGTTATGGTTTTATGATCTGTTTGTGATTAGTTTTGTAACTTTGGATTTTCTGGCCTGCTTTTTGAGATTTACTTGTGGAGAAAAAACCGTCTTTTTAATCTGGGAGATACATTTCACTGGCTCACAGTGAGCAATTCTGCAATAGTTCCATTGCTACTGACACAATTTTTGGTCTTCTGATTTCTTCTCTGTCTGCACTCGTTGGTGTGAAAGCTGATTTCTCCTTAATGGGGAACACAACTCATCTGAGCCCCTTGGTTACAAAGAGAACAGTGACAATCTGCTTTTTTATATTTTTATAGCTTTCTTTAAGCTATATCAGATATTGCACTGTAAGAGACATTTTGGAGTCTAAGAGTTTTCTTAAAAATATAAAAAAATCCAGAATAATTTTCTTTTTCTTTTTAGAGTTTTTGACCGGGTAAAGTTCAGGATCCTGCAAGAGTAGATGTACCACAAGACAGGTAACAGAGGCAACAAACTCTGTCAGCTCCACAGACAGTTGTTATAGAGAGTGGGAGTGGGACTGATCATTCCTATTAGAGCTGTTCAGAGTATCCTTCTTTTTCTGGCTTCTTTATTCCTGCTCTCAGGGCAAGGTACTAAACCTTTCTCTCTCCATAGCAGGGCACAGCAGAAATGCCCAGCCTGACAGTAAATCAGTCTGACCCCTGTGGCTGAGGGCGGGACCATGATTAGGTCCATAAGGGACACTTCATGGACTGTGCGTCTACTCAGCAAGTCTCACTTGAATGGCTTAGCATCGAAAGGCATTTCAAGAGCTCCAACTTGGCTTTCTTATTTTACTCCGTTACTCTTTGTCCCAGGTTAAATCATAACTATCACCTCTCTCAGACATAAATTTAGAAAAAAAATAAGCACCCGAATGATAGGGCAATAGTACTCTGCTTATTCTGTTACTAAATTTCTAAATCAAGGTCTTTAATTCTATGTGGTGCCATGGTATTTGTCTTATGTGGATAGCTTTTGATCTTGTAGTCTGTTGTCTTGATCTGAAATTACACCTCACTTGTCACTTTCAGTGTCAAAAGATGTATCGGTATTTACAGCAGTAAGGGATTCCTCAGAGGAAAGCAATGTATCTGTTTATTTTAAACATTGTCAATTGTTCTTTTTCCTTTGTATTTAGGCTTTATCATCAGTTGCTAATAGTATTTCCAAATGTACTCTATGAAAAATGTAATACAGAAATATAAATGTTAAGTAAAAAGTTGATCATATTTGAAGGATTGCTTTCCAAATTAGAAATCAAAAACTCTCATTATGGAACATGCGTGTGGTTTTTTTGTTTTGTTCTGCTTTGTTTTTTCTTTTCTCCTCAAAATAGCACTCCATCAATAAGTCTTTAAGTCCTTTTGGGTTTAGTGATGTCAAAATTGCCTTCTTAATGTAGGTAGTGAGACTTTAGAATTATGCCTCAAAAACTGGTTCTTGTTTAAATAGTTTTTCAGCAGAATGATTTCAAAATCATAATTTTATTAAGGAAAGTAAGAAATTGTTTCTTTTTGTTCTGTATTTAAGGCCAAGAAGATTTAAAGCAAGGCCATCCTACTGGTTTATAAAGAACTGTGTCCCTCCATGTTGTTTCCAGTATCCGCCAACACTTGTCAATATTAGTTTGTCAGAGATTATTGTAATGACACTGCACAAATGTGATTGAAGCCAATCACAGATATTTTTCTTACCCATATACCTCCAAACTGCTAAATTGTTGCACTGACATCATAATACATTTCTCACCTTTGAAAAGTACATCTGGAGGCTGAAAACTTCAGCTCATTAGTCTGCTAATGATAAAACCACATAAATTTCTACCAAATTGTAAGTCTTATTGGCTCCAAATAATGCTAAAAAATAAGAAGTTTTTTACTTTCAGCTTAAGTTTTGAGTTGAGAAGCCTTAATGCTTTCAGTACATGTATTTAATATTCAGAAGCTTTTCTACTTAACTTTAATTTGATCTACATCGTTCAAACATAATTTTTCTTTGCACTTCTAAGACTTCTCTAAATAGGTGAAGATGATTTTTTAAGACAAAGTAACAAGTATAATGATAAAATGTCATGCATTTATTACTGTCAGATTCTTCTGCTTTAACATATTTTTTGATTGGTTAAAATCAAAACAGAATATAGCATAGAGAGACACACCAAATATTTATTTCACCCATAAGTTTTGACCAAAGACACTAAACGTTGTAAGAAAGTGTATCAGGAAGCTTGCTTTACAAAGTTTAGCTGCCCCTAGCAGAAATAGAAGCTTTAGGGAACAGCAAGAGGTAAACTGAGAAATGGATTTTATATGCTGTCTTCGTGGACTGTATGAATGTTTATGTTCATGCTCTGCTGTCACAGGCTTTTCTAATTGGAGATAGTGCTAGATAACTTATGAATTGTATGGATCTTAATTTTTTTAACCTTTTCAATTAGCAGTGAAATAGTATTCTTCTCTAAGATGTTCCTCACACTTATGTCAATCACAAATCAGTTACATGTGATATCTGTGACGTTAAAACCTTTATTTTCCCTGAATATTAAAATTACTAGTAAAAAACCCCAAAACAGTACTGTTAATTACTTTAAAAATTCATTATTTTAATTATTATAAATTATGTAGTGTAGTGACTAGCATAATTTTATCTAAATAAAAAAGCATTCATCTAAATCATAATCATCAAGTTTAGTGGAAGAAAAGCTTCAGTATTGATGCTTTTCTGCACATCTCTTTACAGTTATTATAGGCTGAAGAATAACACTATATGGAGATGACTTCTGGAACTGTTTCATACAACAAAAATCACCAAAATTACAAACACTGTTTTTAATAAGAAGCAGAAATTTTACTGTTTTCTTCATAAAAATTAAGTTTAAATTACAAGAATTTTTGAAACTGTAGGAATTTTCAAGAGTGATTGGCATTGTCCTCACACAGTTCCCTTTGAAGAATCTGTAGGAAACCTCAAGGAGGTGAAGAGAGGAAAATTTCAGTTAATGTTAGATGTTCTTATATATTTATCTTATTTATTTATAATATTCTGCAAATTATTACTGCAAATCATCTGTTAAAGTGATCAGGGATCTCCAATTACATAACCTTTTGAGAGGATTCTGTCCTAGTTCTGTAGACACAAGAGTTTTAAATGGATTATGTCTACAGATTGTAAAGGAAACCTGTTCAAGCTCATATCAAGATTATTTCTATTATCATAATTCTCTTACATACATACAAATAACCCTGTTCACAAGAAGATTTAAAAAAAAAAAAAGATAACCTGAAAACAGGTTCAGAGGAAGATCCATAAACAGTAGAAATAAATGCAACATAAATTATTTTTATGTACACCCTGCTTGGAAAGTGGCTATGAACAATAATAGGTAACTGGATTGGACTTTGAACCCTAATACTGGCCCTGACACTGACATATTTTGCTGCTTACTATGTGCCTGTTACTTGCTGTCTGCCATTTTTACTTAGGCTGCAAGATCTCTGAGGCAGGCTTTGTCACAGTCTTTGCACAACATGGATCAAATCAAGCTCTTGATTTCTTCTGGCTCCTCTAAATATGGATCCTAGAAGCTGTTACCAGTACACACACATCTGGCCTCCTAAATTAGTTTCAATCTTTTTTTGAAAAGCTGAGTTAAATAGGAAAAACAAGTGTACCGTGTGACAGAAGTAGTCCACCATATCCAGTTATTTGTATGTTATATCAAATTACTAATTTATATTATATTAAGTAATCATTTGTATTATATTATGTTATATTATTATTACATATAATTTTGCATAATGTAAAAAACTAAATCAGTTTTTTTACAAACTACTTAGATAAATATATCTCTGCAGGCTATCTTAGTGGTACCCATTTTCCTCACATCATCCCATAATAGGTATTCTGTGTCCTTTTATAAAATTCTTGTATACCTTCAGACATCAAGGAAATGAGAAGCACTCAAGCAAAGTAAAACAAGAAATTCATTCACTGCTTCCCATCAGCAGACAGGTGTTCAGCCATCTCCAGGAAAACAGGGCTCCACCATGTGTAACGATTACTTTTGAAGACAAATGCCGTAATTCTGAATGTCCCCACAGAATCACAGAATCATAGAACGATATGGGGTTAGAAGGGACCTCTAGAGATCAGCTAGTCCAACACATCTGCCAAAGCAGGTCCACCTAGAGCAGGTTGCACAGGAACATGTCCGGGCGTGTTTTGAATTTCTCCAGCGACAGAGACTACACCACCTCTCTGGGCAGCTTATTCCAGTGCTCTGCCACCCTCAAAGTGAAGTTTCTCCTCATGTTTAGATGGAACTTCTTATGTTCAGGTTTGTGCCCATTGCCTCTTCTCCTGTCTTGTCCTGTCCCCACCTTTCTTCTTCTTCCCCCAGCTTCATATATTGAGCATGATGTCGTATGGCATGGAATATTCATTTGGCCAGTTGAGTTCAACTGTCCTGGCTGTGTCTCCTCTTATCTTTTTGTGCTCTCTCAGTGTACTCACTGGTGGGCTAGTGTGAAGAGTGAAAAGGCCTGAGAGCTTAGCAACAACCAAAAATATCTGTGTTTTACCAACATTATTTTCATCTAAATTCCAAAATACAGCACTACACCAACTGTTAGTATGAAAGTCAACTCTCTCACAGCTAAAGCCATGACAGGTAAATATGTAGATTTTGTAATGATATTCCAGGTTAGACTCTTCTGTCTATATATGCCTATATCTTAGCATGCTCCCAGAAAACTCCAGATGCATCTTTACATGTGTCAGACATGTGCCCTTGTCTTAAAGGTGGCAAATGGTATCCTGGGCTGCATTAGTCAAAGTATTGACAGTAAGTCGAGGGAGGTGATCCTTCCCCTCTACTCAGTGTGGTGAGGCCACACCTGGAGCGCTGTGTACAGTTCTGGACAGTACAAGAGAAATATGGACATACTGGAGAGAGTCCAGTGAAGGGGCACAAAGATAATGAAAGGACTGGAGAATCTCTCCTATGAGGAAAGGCTGAGAGAGCTGGGACTGTTTAGCCTGGAGAAGAGAAGGCTCAGAGAGGGATCTTGTCAAGGTATATAAATACCTGAATGGAGGGTGCAAAGAAGTCAGAGCCAGGCTCTTTCCATTGGTGCTCAGTCACAGGACCAGAGGCAATGAGCACAAACTGCAACACGGGATGTTCCTGCTGAACGGCAGGAACCACTTTTCTCTGTGCACAGATTGCGCAGAGATGCTGTGGAGTCTCCCTCTTTAGAGATATTCAAAAGCTGTCTGGATATGGTCCAGGACAACTGGTATAGGTGTCTCTGCTTGAACAGGGGGATTGGACAAGGTGATCTTCCAACCTCAACCATTCTGTGATTCTGAGACATCTGATGTCCTTTTGGTCTGTTGGTGGGATAAATAGACAAGCTGCTGTAGAGATGAAGAAAGATGTTTTGCTAGCATTTTCTTAGGTAATATTTGGGTGACTGAAAGCCTAGCTTTAAAGATAAATGAAAGGCTTTCTCCAACAGGTCAGTCAGAATTTGTTCTGAAAACTTAACTTACAACAGAAACGTTCAGAAACATTTGTGAGACATAGGTAAATCTGGCTAGCCTATACAAATTTATACATTTCCCTGTAATCAAGATTGTGGAGTTGGTTATGATTAATGAAACATTCACATTAATGAGAAAAACTTACAGACACAGTGTTTTGGTCAATAAAACTATTCTATTTTATGCTACCTGGGGATTTGACCCTGAAATGAATCAGATGTGTTCTACCTCTTTTTCTCAACTTTTTTCACAATATAACTTAGTGGAGTAATTTAGTTTTGGCACTTAACGTATCTGGAGGTTGGAGAACATTCATGAAACATGACAACCATCTCCGTTCCTCTTGCTCATGTTTTGTCACCTGTGCATTTTATTTAGTTTATAGTCTTCTATAGGTCATGAACAATAATGAGAACAACTTAGGTTTGCCAAGATGAATATGTGTTCACTGCTAAGGCCCATGAATTACCAACAACATTTTCAATAATGAAACACAGCTTGTTTAACACATTCGTATATCTTAAAAGTCAGCTGCACATATGAGGTTTTTCAGAAGATTCTTTAAAAGCAAAACTGTAAAGCATGTTGATTTATGCCTCGCCTTGATATTAAAAGGCATTATAATTATCTTAGTCAAAGTTTTATATGATAACATACCCATGCCATAAGACATACTTCCAATGAGGCATTTTAGCCAACGCAACCATTTATCATAGTATAAAATGTACATATATATATATTTATATTACACATATCACATATGTTTGTTTATATTGATGTATGTGTATGTGTGTACATGTGTGTACATGTGTGTGTGTATATATAAAATATATATGAAGAAAGATATGTGATACAGATAAGATATAGATATATAGCTCTATCTACATATGTACTGGTCCTAAAAAACCTATAGTCTCATACTAAGGTTTCTGCATTTCCGTACCAGAATGTTAGATCTCTATTCTGATAAGGTCTCATAATGAAGTCAAGTTATACTTATGCAATGTAGCATAAAAACTCATAAAACCCATTAATTTGAAATTTATTTCAGTCCTGTGTTCTCTGGTGTGACACCAATTTATGGAGTTCTCAGGCTCTGGCACTGAGATCATGCTTCATTTTACATTTTCATGATCCTCTGCTGGGTAGAACACAAGAGTAACAACTCAAATCAGTAAATAGTATGGTTCCACCCTCAACTTCTTCATAGAATGGATAGAGCTAAATCTTTCTTTCTTTAGGGGGAGTTTAGAAGGTGCTTTGACTGCAAAAGGAATCAAGTGCTAGTGTATTAATCATGTTTCCTATGCTGATACGAACTGATCTGTGAAAACAGGTAGATTTTTAAGCATCTCTTTCTCTCAGAACAAGTGTTAGATCTCCACTACACCAGACCTCCTGTATTGCTTCCAAAAAATATGGATCTTCAAGTGAGATCCAGCAATCTGAGTGTATGCTAGACACTAACCACTTTACTTTCTAGGTTCATTCCAGCCTTGGGAATAGCACCTTGTAGTGCAAGAGCTTTCCACTTCTTGTCCCAATTCTTCCTGACCTCCTTCTGATTTCAGTTCCTGACAAGGACCTAGCTGCATAGGAAAAACAGTATCAAAAATTGTTTAGTCATGCTTATCCCAGCCTGGTCCTCTGTGAGGACTGACATAGCATATTTTTCTCTTGCTATGCTTCTTGACTTTGAACATATGTACATGTGTATTTATGTGTATTTATGTGTAAATGTGTATTTAACAGGGAGAGAGGAGCAAATAGTAAGTAAAGGTTTATTACATGTAACACAAGTCTTTCTGTAGTCTCCAAATCAGAGATGCACTAGAATCATTACTGTCATCATAACTACTGTTTAAAACCAAAAGATGCCCCTGGAAACATTTTTGCAGTGACTCTATAACTGTAGCTTAGTAACACTATTAAACACTTTTCAATATATGTCTGTGTTATTAGACATATTAGACATAGCTTATATACATTAACTCATAACAACCATGGCCTTAATGTAAAAAGAGGAAAACATATACTTTGTAACATTTTCCTCTTTTTTTTTCTTTTTTGTTTTTTTAATGGTACAAGATATAAGGTGGCAGAGAAAAGATGAAAAAAATTACTTGATCTGTTTTTACTATGTGATTTAGGCTTTTTCACATTAATATTCTTAATCAGCTATAAACCAAAAAAGTATTAGAAAAACATGAGTATAAGAGCTGACTCTTACCCCATGCTAATGACCAAAAGGTGAGGGTGGGGGCAAATCTTATTATCAGAATGTGCTGCTTCAGGAAAGATACCTTAATCAAACCAGTATTTACATAAAGCTGATCACAAGCTTAATTTGCAGCAAGCCAAGTTGTTTTTTCTTATCAAAGAGGATGAAATTAAACTTTATTTAAAAAATCGCTAAAGATACAGACAGTGTAATGATAGTATTTATATTTTAGAATCTCATAACCTTATATTTAACAACCATTACTCTAAACTGGAGAAATTTCTTTATTTGCCACCTGGGTTAATGTAAGATCTAATTCTTAATTTGTACTAATTCTAATTTTGTACTGTGTAACAGTACAAAAAAAAGAATTTCACAGTGTTAGTCCGTGACCTTCCAGAGGACTGTGAACTGTAATATATAGACCCAATATGCAGTCTTTTCTGCTGTATGAAGACTACATTTCAGAGGTTTGTCCACATTTTAAGGGAAAAATATATATTAAGATATCAGAGGTGTATTTGAGATATTTACCTAATGTTATTTAATTTCTCAATAACTAGTCTCAGAAATAATAAGATGGTTCTCATGAAATGTCTAATATATTATAAATTAAATAGAATAGTAATTTTTAATCTTTTGAACAGTCAAATGGAAAAATGGAATCTAAGGCTGACAACAATTCTATGCTGAATCACAGGGATGAATTTGATAGTTTTGACCATATAAAAAGCCATTGGAACTTTGTTAAAAAAAAAAGTTTAAATGTCAAAAGAGGTAAATTCATGATCACTTTAGAATTTCAGAAGGACATGGAGAAATAGACTTGCTAAGAGGCAGCTAATTTTGTTCGGGTGTGTGGTAGTAGAGGAAAAGGAAGAAAAAGATCTGTTACATTTTGAATTATGGCAATTTCTTTAAAATTTTCTGCCAGGAAATGAAAACACATCTTGATTCTGGAAATACCAAACATGATGTAATATCTATAAACCCATCTAGTTCCTACAAACTACAAGAGGACAGGATGTGGGAAGGAAAAGACACTCTCTAAACTGAAAGCATGAAGTTAGCCTTTGAGTATAAGAGGAAGGAAATAAATAAAAATGACATGCCTATATTGAAGATATTAATTATTACCAGATTTTCACACACAAATCCCTCAGGCTGTCTGTCAAAAGAAATAAATTCAAAATAAAAGCAGGTTATTATTTATGTGTAGGTAAAGTAAGAGGAAGTTTATTAAGGATGGACCTTTCTCCTGGCACAGAACAAAGCTGTCTTCTTTCCTGGCAAGAAGAGTTGTTTCCTCTGGAGAATACTTCTTTTCTGAGAACAGGATTTTCAAGGGATGTGGGTTTTCTGTAATGTCCTTCTGGGACAGCCCTATTACAGTTCTACCTACTGTATAAAATCATAACAAGAGTGAAATATTAAAGATTCATTAACATTAGTTCTGTTACTGCATACTGACTATGTTAATAAAAAATAAAAATCTGCATTGACTCAGTGCAATATTCTAGGTCTTCAAAGCAGGGCCAAATTTAAAAGCAAGCACTTGAAGCAACAAAGAAATAATGATGTATTACACAGGTAGAATAAAAGAGGTGTAAATACACCATTTAAAACACTGCAATGAAGACGGAGTCCTCAGTGTTGCCAACAGAGAGATGGTGGTTGACCAGGTCACTTAAAGTAGTTATCTTTTACATATCACAAGTGAAGTGGAAAGCATATACTAGAATAGTATGAGACATCTGATCCAGAACCAGAATAATAGATGCATTCACATTCAGCAAACATATTCTTACGGTTCTTATAGACAACAAACTCCAAATGGGAACAAGAAGGTAGATGGAATTCAGTGGTTGAAAGACTATACTAAAAAGGACATAATTAGTAATTTGTAGGCTGACTGTGGGAGAAAAACACATATCACTCATGTTGCAAAAGTAAACTTCTTGTGTATTCACCATGTTTTGGCATCTAAGTTTGTCATGCATCTTCTACAACTGAAAGCAAAGTAACATATATCTAAGCAAGTTTGACCAGGAAAGCTCTTCAAATTATATAGATAACAAAGTGCACCTTGTGAGGTGGGCATGACCATCTCGATTCTCTTTTAATCAAGGTTCAATAAATGTACCAGTTTCACACACTTTTTCTTTAAATAAATTTACTGAACCAGAGCAACTGATGAACTTACTGCTGTCACAAGCAGGAATATGTCTGTCCACCAAAGCACACTTTGCGAAGATTTTAACAGTAAATGTCAATTTTTATGTGGATTCCAAACAGACTGGAGGTTTAATCTGGCACAGCAACTATGTTCGTACTGCTTTATATATCCAGCCTATGGACTACTCCCTGTTCCTTAAGCCATATTACATTGGACATTGATGTAGCCTGTTCCTCCATCATGGAACGGTGGTTACATTTACAATTCATAACTGTTAGAGCAATCTGAAGTTAGATACATATCCCATATGGCCCTGTCCATCTTCATGCAGGCCCTTCAAGACCACAAGCACCATGTTCAACTACACTAGTGGCTTTCATTAAAAAAAAATTGCCATGATCTCAGCATTGAGGTAACATATCTTACAAGTTGCAGTAAATTTATGCCTACTCCCACTGCTCCTGAAGTCTGTCATTGTAAATGTATATTCTGCCTATGTTTTTTGCTGACAGCCTTTGCTATCTTGGACTGTTCATAGATCTTCCTCGATCTTCCTCAATCTTTATGGCAATGTCACTTCAGCTGCCACTAGTTAGAAACGTCAAACTGGATGAGTGAAACAGTACTTCTAAGAAATTAGGGCTAAATTCAATGCTAATGGTACAAGTATGGAGTGGTTACTTTTGTAGTTCTCTTCAGGAAGCTGCTGTGAAGAAACACCACATCCCTTGCCAACATTTTTTAGCAATCGAGAGAAGAAGAACTATTGCTCCTTTGGAGTCATGTTGCCCTCTGCCTCTGAGAGACAGTTTAGGATTGGCAAAACACTTTAGGAATGATTGCATGAATTGTCCATGCAGTCATTATCCAGGTTGTCTATGGGTTTTTTACTGTGACAACCTATCTGAGGTTACAGATGCTTTTGCCCAGCCTAGGCTGGCCAGCTGGCAGAGGGCACCAGGTAAGGCTAGGTAAGATGTGTCCCATGAGGCTTTTATGGGTACGTCACCTGCAATTGCTGGCATTCATTTGCTCCCGAAACACTACCAAGGATCAGCAATAGGTTGAACTGTTAGGCAGCCACCCATAACATGCTAGACCCTTTAGGGTTTCATTTTTATATTAAAGGGGATATGATGACAAGTTCTTTTTAACCATGAATATCAGAGCACATGGGGACATAAGCAGGACTCTACAGGGAACAAGATACTCCTTTAATCATTTTTACAGTGCATTCACTTTGGGATAGTCATGGGACATGAAACTTCTCCACAGAAGGTACATTAAGACACCCAGGATATGGATAAAGCTGAGCTACTGAACGACTTTTTTGCCTCAGTCTTCATCGGCAAGGGCTCAAACCACACTGCCCAAGTCACAGAAGGCAAGAACAGGGGATCTTAGAGTGAAGAACCACCCACAGTACGAGAAGATCAGGTTTGATACCTCTAAAGGAACCTGAAGGTGCATAAGTCCATGGGACCTGACGAAATCCATCCACGGGACCTGAGGGAGCTGGCAGATGAAGTTGCTATACCCCTTTCCATCATATTTGAGAAATCGTGGCAATATCTGGCGAAGTTCCCACTGACTGGAAAAAAGGGAACATAACTCCGATATTCAAAAAAGGAAACAAGACCCGGGGAACTACAGGCCAGTCAGTCTCACCTCTGTGCCTGGCAAGATCACAGAGCAGATCCTCCTGAAATCTTTGCTAAGGCATGCGGAAAATAAGGAGGTGATTGGAGACAGCCAACATGGCTTCAC
>JAOXNO010000013.1:102385893-102408926 GCA_028565335.1 Limnodromus scolopaceus | reverse complement strand
TGATCTGTTCCATGACCTTCCCAGGCACCGAGGTCAGACTGACAGGCCTGTAGTTCCCAGGATCATCCTTCCGCCCCCTAATTCATATATAAATAGAAATTCTCCTTACTTTTATTTAAGTATGTTTTTGAAATTCCAAAACATTTTAGAAAAAGCACATTAATCCTGTACTACTCACCAGCTGCTGATATCTCTAACATCACCAGAATTGCCAGACAACATAACAAGAAGATTATATTGCATAATGCATTATGAAATGATGCGAAAAGTGTATTATGCCATTGTAGGATACCCTTGTTGAAGAAATAAAATATTTGATAAGTGCTATAAAAGTTTCCATACGGTTCTCTCTTCATATAGATGTCTACATAAGGAAAAATTCTACAAGGTGCTGAGGCACTAATGATAGATACCCCATAGTTTTCCCTATTCATATTCAATAGGAGAAGCTGTAACATGTAGTACATCTGATTCCCAGCAGGACAACGCACTCCTGAAACACAGATTTTCTCAATATGCTTCGTATTTTTCGATTATTTGATTTTTCAAGTTTCTTTATGTGGGCAGATTGCATCTTGTTCACTTATTGCTAACATTGAAAAGTGTGTTTCTTGTTGATTTTTTTTTTCCTATTTCAAAATCGTGTAAGTTGATGATTGGTAGGTGAAAGTTTTCATGACAAACTGAAATTTGATATGAAACCTTCAAAGATGGTTCATGCTGCTTTGATCATGGCAAATTTTTTTAAGGTAAAATGTTGATCCTGTGGTATGCAACCTCACTTCATTTCCATGCGAGAATCCTTTTTCACTGTTCTTTGTACAAAATAGATATTGGACTGCTATATCACGACCATCTTTTATGTGCATAACGTCTTTCTTCCCTTTCATTTTTAGACACTGACTGTCTTATTAAGTTAATGAGGCCTTAATATTTTCAATTTTAGGTCTCAAAAACACTTGTTCTGCCAAGCAAGTATCAGGCTGAAGATTAGCCTTCAGCATACAATGCCTCATAACTTGTGTGTTTTCTATCTTTATTATTGACTTTCTATGGCAAGCGTGTTATGAGAAAAAGTTGAATTTGAGACCGCTGCTGCTCGACTGGGCAGCACAGCAGCTGAACTTGTAGGTTCAGTCTTCATCAGTGCCACTTGAGCTCACAATGAAGCCCACTATTGTGTTGAAATTTCTTGTTTTATAAGCTAGATGCCCAAGTCTGTCCCTGAGTGCAAGATAGGATCACGCTTAACCAGCAATAGAGATGCTTAACACCTGAAGAAAACAATTAGTGTGATCAACCTCTCTTCCTACCAGATACCACTTATTTTGTAAAAAAATTCCTTTCTTTACCCATCTTCCTCTACCTGACAGGTAGAGTACGGCTGAAGATGAAACGTGCTGTTTGTTACATAGTATATTCTAGGCAGTTGAGCACTGTCTGAGAAAGTCTGATGATATGATAATTAAATGTATTGAACATTTGAAATGTACGTTTCTTGTTACGAAAACATTAAAAAAAACCAACCAAAAAACCAAAAGACAACAACAACAACAAAAAAACCCCTTCATTTTAGTAGTGGTAATGTCTGAGGGAAAATAAAAGAGTTTCCAGAACTGATATATACTTGCAAGTTTGAGAAACATAAGTTGATCTGAGATTTTTCCTATCTGCCAAATTCTCTTTTGATTTTATGTTAATTAACACAAGACACAGTTCTCTTGCTCATTCACACTAAGAAAAATTCATGGTGACTCTTCCAAAAAAGTTTGAATGGAGATGAACAAAATCCATGAAAAAAAGCTCTTCAAATTCTGGGATCTTAACAGGGTCTGAAATAGGTCAGAGTAGTTTCTCAGAACTAATTAGACTAATTTACTGACACTTATCTGACTATAATTTCAGCAACCCTACTTCCTAAATCTTGGAATAGCTTCAGTTTTACAGTATCCTGGTTGCTCTGCCAAGAAATGTGGTGTTTTAAACATAAGGCTTCTAACTGATCTTCAGTTTCTTGTTATCAGCTAAAGAGATGACAATCTGGTTAAAAATTAAATAGATTCATAGTTATGTGTCTACATGAGAAAGAGACTGTGCTCATGAGAGCTAGAAAATATCTGTGGCAAAGGAGTAGTCTGAGGAGTATCCTGGCATCAGCATGTTTGCTCTACGTCTCCACACCTTTTACCTAGTGTATTGGGTGTAGATGGCAATGTCTCGGCAATGAGGGCACCGCAGGGGTGGCGGCGCTGTGCTGGATGCAGTTGGTTCCAGACAGGTCCAGTGGACCCACCGCAGGGTACAGTTGAGCCCCTTAGCCAAACATATTTAAGAAAGGCCAAAACACTGCACAGTAGCTGTGAGGCAGGGGAGAGAGAAAAAAAGAAACAGACCTGCAGACACCTGAGAGAAGGAGGGGGAGGAGGTGCTCCAAGCACCAGAGCAGAGGTTCTCCTGCAGCCTGTGGAGACCACACTGGAGCAAATACTTAGAATGCAACCCATGGAAAACCCCACACTGGAGCAGGTAGACATTTCCTGAAGGAACATGCAGACTGTGGGGAGTCCATTCTACAGCATGTTTATCCTGAAGACTGCAGCCCATGGGAAGGACCCATGATGGAGCAGTGTAAAGGGGTGACGGGGAAAGGTGAGCAGAGAAGAACTGTTATGGACTGACCACAACCCCCATTCCCCACCACCCTACACCACCTGGGCAGGAGGTAGGGTCAGGAATGAAGGAGTGAAGTCAAGTCTGGAAGGAAGGGTGGGGTGGTGTTATAGTTTTTGGTTTTGTTCCTCACTATTTGAATATATTTTAACTAGCAAAAAATTAAATTATTTTTCCCTAAATAGACTCTCTTTTGTCTATGATGGTAATAGGTAATTGATCTCCCTGTATTTATCTTGATCCCTGAGGTTTTTTCATCTTATTTTCTCCCCCTGTTGTTTCCTTGTTTCCTTGAAGGGAGTCAGATGACTCATCTGTAGAAGTAAAATGAAGAGTTAGTTGGGAGGAGAGAAGCGTACAGAGGTGGATATGCATTTAAGGTGGATAGTGAGGTCATTGGGTGTAGATTGGGTATAAAGTTTTTTTTTTTTCAAATATTATTCAGAGGGAAGTAGAAACTATGAACTTCATAGGGGCAGAATTTCATCAGTGCAAATCATTATATCTCGTCTGCTTCCATAATGGCTATGCCAGTTTGTGACAGATAAAGATGTATGGTACCTTGAAATGATCTTGCAGTCTGAAGTAATTTAGAAAATATTTCTTTTAGGACAGTGAAACAGACTGTCTAATGTTTATTGGCTGTTTTTTTTTTGTTTGTTTGTTTGTTTTTTTCCAGAGGGTTTCACATTTCAGAAATAGGAACACATTGTTGAAACCGTAACAGCTGTGTTAAAATTCAAAGGACTCAACAAAGGCTAAGACAGAAGCAAAAGACAAGGCAGTGAAGGATGTAGGATAATGGAGCAGTGTATAGATGTTTAGAGCTTAGGTCTCCAATGCATAATTAGAATCTAACTTCCATATTGATAACAAAAGTTTTTGTCACAACTCTCTCCTTGCCTAATGCCATTCTACCATAATTCTTCTATATTTATTTGCTTTGATATTTTCTATTCTGGATGTTCTGCTTTTTTATCTACTTTTTTTTTTTTTCTTTTTTTCACCCCCGCTTACTTTCTATGACTATATTACAAACCTTTCCAAATCCAGCAGTTACAATGTATGGTTTTCAAATTAACTTCCAACAAAAGTGTTTTTAATCAGGCAAAATGACCGTTTAAATTATTATTGAAGATGCTCTTTTGAGGAGTAACAGTAGCTTCGGCTATGTACGACTATATGCAGAAACTTTCTTATTTTTAAGAAATGCACAGTAAAACTTTTGCACATCCCTAAGTTTTGTTCATTATTATACAGAGCTGTGAATCAGCATATTTTTTGCATTTCGTACTTTTTGCAGCTTAGTATCCAAAATCAGAATTGTTCCAAAACATGACCCAAAATGTGCAAGGTTTTCTAATTCTGTTTTAACTCATAAAATTAATTGATTAAAAACAACAAACAGGATTGTCAAGCACTGTCATTCTGGTGGAAAGCAGTAACAGATAAATATGATTAAAAGAATCTCAACAAAATGTTGAAAACTTATTTGTCTGAAAATATTTCAAGGAAGTATTTACAGGGAAATTGCTGCTGCATCACGCTAATAAATTCCAAATTCTCTGTCTATTAAAGTTATTAAATATTTTTAATTAATTAATTAATTAATCATAGCAGCTCCTCAGCTGCTCAGCACAGCTTGTATGAACTTCAGACTGCAAAAAACAAAAGGAGGACATGAAAGCTCATGTTCTCTGTCACCCTACTGGCCAAGGCATTATTGTAGCTCCAAAGTAGAAATGACATTTTTACAGCTAGACTGAGAGAAAACTTAAACCTTGACACTGCTGAAAAAACATTCCAGTTCATTCAAGAGAAAGGTTCTTTTGAGGTCAATTTTCTCACTGTAGAAAAATAACTCAGTTCCTTCTTATAGCATAGATGTTATAGTGATCTGAATCTGATGCTTACTTTGTCATCTGTTACTTAAAAAATACAGTATGTAACAAAGTTTAAAGAACTCAATTTCAGCATGTGAAAATATAGGGATGTCTTGATTTATCACCTCCATTAATTTGATTCTGTGGACCATCATACTATACCATCTTTTCCTTTCAAGTACCAACCTCCATTATAAAATTTCTCAATTTTTGTATACCAGTATTCTTAAACTTCCACAATCTCATTCCTTTGACGCCTGCTAATTCTCAACCTATTGCTACAAGTTTATGTTTAAAAATCAACTTGCAACTTCAGTTAAATATGCCTATGGTATCTATCCACCCTATGTCCCCCTTACCTGAATAATTGCAGAGAGCAACAAAATCCTTTTTCAGCTTACATTTTGCCAAACTTTAGTTTCCTTTATAGAACAACTGTTCCATATAAAACATCATATTAGGAGCTTTTCTTTTCTTTTCTCCTGAGGTTAAACTTCATGTTTTCTAAATTTTGGTTATAGAAATTGGACTCAGTGTTTCTAAATAAATCTTTCTTGACTCATAAAAATTTGATTTGGAAAAGATTCCAGGAGTTTATTAATTCTACCTTGCTTCTTGGAGTGGCATCATATATAATTTTCTATGGATGTTTTTCCAACATCTTCCTAGTTCTGTTATTAATTTTAAAGTTTGTATGAGCATGCTTACTTTTCCATAGTCCTGTTTTATTGGTGGCTTATAATTCAACAGTAATCAAATTCACTCACTTTTTTTCTACCTGTTATTTGCAAACCTAACTATTATTCAAGTCTCATGAACTTGCACCTTGGATTTTTCAGTCTTATCCCATTGTTTTTAACATGCTTTCCTTATCAATGTCTTTAGAACCTCTCTACATGATTTCTTTCTATGTCCAGGTTGATACAAACACAGACCCACTGTTGGTGAAGGAAGGGTTGGTATGCAAACTATTACAGGAACATGACCCCTACAAATCAATAGGCCCTGATGTTACCCACCCAAGGGTGTTAAAAGAGATGGCTGACATAGTTGCAAGGCATCTCTCCATAATCTTTGAGAAGTTGTGGATATTAGGGGCCATCCCAGAAGTCTGGAAGAATGCTGATATCAGCCCCATCTACAAGAAGGGCTTAAAGGAGGATTCAGGAAATTATAAACCCATCAGTCTTACTTTCTTACTTCAGCCCCTGGGAAAGTTATGGAACAAATCCTCCTGGGGACTATCACAAGTCAAATGAAGCACAGATTGGAAAAAGCCAGTACAAATTCACCAAGGGCAAATCATACTTGATAAAGCTACTGCCTTCTACAACAAAGTAACCTGCTCTGATGATGTGGGGAGAGTGATGGACATTGTCTACCTGGACTTCCCCAAGGCTTTCAATACAGTTTCCCACAGCCTCTTCCTAGAGAAATTGATTCACTATGGTCTAGGCGAGAGGGCTGTGCATGGGTGGGGAACTGGCTGGCAGGGTACACTCAGAGGTTGGTGGTAAATAGCTCTTCCTTCATGAGGTTTGTACAGGCCCACCTCTCAAGCCTGTCCAGGTCCATCTGGATGGCTTCCCTTCCCTCCAACACGTTGACCATGCCACACAGCTGGGTATCGTCGGCATACTTGCTGAGGATGCATTCAATCCCGCTGTCCATGTCTCCAACAAAGATGCCAAACGACCCTGGTCCCAGTACTGACCCCTGAGGAACGCCACTTATCACTGGCTTCCACTTGGACATTGAGCCATTGACTGCAATCCTTTGAGTGCGGCGATCCAGCCAGTTCCTTATCCACCGAGTGGTCCATCCATCAAATCCATGCCATTCCAATTTTGAGACGAGGATGTCATGCAGGACAGTGTCAAATGCTTTGCATAAGTCCAGGCAGATGATGTCTGTTGCTCTCCCCTTATCTACCAATGCTGCGGCAACATCGTAGAAGGCCACCAAATTTGTCAGGCATTACTTGCCCTTGGTGAAGCCATGTTGGCTGCCACCAATCACCTCCTTATTTTCAATGTTCCTTAGCAGAGATTCCAGGAGGACCTACTCCATTATCTTGCCAGGCACAGAGGTGAGACTGACTGGCTTGTAGTTCCCTGAGTCTTCCTTTTTTCCCTTTTTGTTAATGAGTGTTATGTTTCCTCATTTCCAGTCAGTGGGAACTTCATCAGACTGCCACAACGTTTCACATATAGTGGAAAGCAGCTTAGCAACTTCTTCTGCCAGCTGCCTCAGGACCTGTGGACAGATTTCGTCAGGTCCCATGGATTTATGTACCTTCAGGTTCCTTAGATAGTCCTTAATTAAATCATAATTTAATAACAGTGATATACAGAAAATATTAACAATGCAATAAATACATCAAGAGCCATGAAAATGAAGTTTTAAAACAAAAAGAATTTAAAAAAAAAAATCAGTGTAATTCAGTTTTTTTCATTTTGAGGTGTGATTCTTCCCCTAGACACTGAAGATGAATCTATGGTTTTTTGAACCATAAGTTTTCTGGTCTCAGTTATATCTTGTATCAATATCCTGCAATGTAATCTGGCTGCAGCTGGCTGAGTGCAAATTATTCTCCCTGTGGAAGGGAAACCTTTAGTGCTGCTCAGCCCGAGAATATGTTCAGCGCACAAAGCCCCTGACCCTGAGACAGACTTCTCTGCCTGAGATAAGGAAAAGAGGGGAATGGTTCTTTGTATATCTTAATACAATTCTTTAGCTTTGTGGATAGATTTTTAGAGCCATAGTGTGTTATAAGGAAATGAAAGTAAGTTGAGAATCAGAGTGAATACCCGTGTCTGATTTCACCCTTCTCACCCACGCTGGTGTGGGAGGCTTTGATATGAGTTTCAATAGCAGGGAGGATGCCAAGAAACCTCACTACTCTGATATCATCTTATACACCTCTAAGACTACTTAGTGGTCCAGAGGAGAGTCTGTTGCATTTCTGCTCCTCTATGGCCCTTGTAACTGTTTGATGTATGGAGTCAGACCAATGTACAGGGGTAATATTCACTGCAACACAGGACAGTCAGTGAAACAGACACAGCATCAAATCTTTTCGGTGTTGAGCAAATACTTCAGTGATACCACAACTTAAGCTAACCTTCTTTCTCAAGAGGACAATTGTTCTTGTAAAAATCTGAGTTTGCTTCAGAAAAGTATGTTTGTGAGGAGAGAAAACAGCACATCTAAGAGGCTTTTCTATGTGTTTCTTTGTTTCTTAGCCCCTTACCCTTCAATTGACATGATCAAATTCTCAGCATTATTGTTCTCTTTATTTGTACTTATAAGACTGTACACTGACAGAAAAGTTTATTTCTTAGCTTTATTTCTGAGCTGTATGATGAAAAGAATTATCTGGAATGTAGAATAAGCCTGGAATGAAAAATTAGAATTTAGTTAGTTAGTTAATTAGTTAGTGTCGCATATCTATTATTCTATGTTTTCATTGTTATCAGACCTGGAAGGGAAGCTGACAGCAAAACCTGCTTTCTTTACAGAACACTGGTTAAACTCCAGAAAGTCAGGTGGCATGAAAAAAAAACTGAGCTCAGAAAGACACTTCAAAGGTTTTGCAGCATTGTTCCTGTAGTTTTGGTCCATGAAAGAATCATCAGAAGTCAAAAATGAAGTGATCTGCAGAACACTACCAAGCAAAAAGAGTTGGATTATGGATTCAATTAACAAATGTATTATCAAATTACTATTATACCAATGAAATATGAATTAAAAGCCTGCTCATTCTTATCTGAATCTGTTGCAGGTAAAAGCCAACTTTAAATCAGCAACATCCTCATGTTTTTAATAGAATTGTCCGTCCTTATCTAGATTAAGCCTCTCCTTAAGATTAAGGAGATTTATTGACATACATAAAATATCTGTCTCCAGATTAGGGTCATCAGGGAGCTAATGGTTCACAAAGTTTTTAATTGTAAAAAAGGATGGAAATTACCAGGGTGTCTGCTCAGTGGTCCATCCTATCTTAGGACATGACATAACACTGAAAACAACTGGAATTTTCCCATCGATTGCAATAAATTCTGTCCCAGACCTTTTAGCTACCGTTACGTAGTCCATAAAAAGGGACTCAAATAAACCATCAGAAAGACAATTTTAGACTTATTCACAGAAAAAGGCTGGCTCTTAACTGCCTGTGAGTATGCAATCTTGTATGTGGGAAAAAGAAAAATCATCAAATAATATATCAGTGCAATCAGTCAGGAGAAAAAAAAAAAGAAAAGAAAAAACAAAACCTTTCAGGGTTTGGTTTGGTTTGGTTTTTAGGGAACAGTTATTAAGTTTCTAAAAGAAAGTAAAAGTGAATGTAAAGATGAAATCTGTCATCTTTAAATCCAAATAGATTTGTCCGTTCCCTTCTTAAGTCCCTCTATCTGCTACAGAGGATTCTGGCGACTCATCATGAAGGAAACCCTTGTCTGACATACAGCTGCATGTCTGAGTTCTCTTCAAGACAGTAAAGAATAACTCTGGTACAATGTCTTTTTGGTAACTTTTGTTAGTATAAAAATTCTGAGGTGACCTTTTGTTCTGAGATGGCCTCAATCAATATCAGCTCATCTCCTTGTTTATCTGCTAAGAGTAGAGATTGAAATACATTTTTTAAACAAATATAAAGGTATTGAGTTTGTGGGGAGGGGTTGCATTTCCTATTTCTATTATTTTCTTCAACATTATTACTTTGTCATTTTTTTATAGAAGCTCTGTAAGACATTACAGAAGATTGAATACCAAAACCTTGGAAAACTGTACTGGACTGCATTCATAGCTGAACAGAAAAAGCATGGACTTTACAAAAGGAAAAAAAAAAGCAGACAGAAAACAGAAGTTGGCTGATGCAATTGATTTCAACTGGACTTTTCTGATTTACATAACTGAAATCTGTCCAGGAATTTTTTATCATTTTTCAGAATGTGTGGTTTGATTTTTCTCTAGAGCCTCCTTTTGATATATTCATGGCATTCCTCAAAGACCTCTGGGTGTAAAATCTGAAATGAATTCACTAACCTGAGAAAAAAATATACCACTGATATCATTGCCTAGAGAAATATTAGGAAAAACAAATAAATCACAATAGCAGAATCATTCCAAAGGGGAAAGAAACTCCAGAAACATAGTGTTTTCTTGCACATACAGTATATTAGAGATGCAAGTTACCTCAAGGCTTTTAATTGATTTGATTTTTCTGTGGTTGGTTTAACTCAATATTTCAAGGTCCTTGCTTCTTTCTTATGTTGCTCTTTGCTTCTTTATTATGTTTTTATTTTGAAATATTATGATGAGAAGCAGTATTTTGAGCATCGTGTGAATACAGAGGAACACACAATGGCACTTGTATTTTCATATGACCTCGTTATTCCCTAGGTTAAACTGATCTTTCATCACTACTTTCCCTCCCCCGTCCCCTCCCCTCCCTCCTTTGTCTCATGTAAGCATTTAACACTTCAGGAGAAACATAACTCAAAATGTTAGCTACTGTGGGAAAATAAGTGAAGATATTCAGCATTCTTGTGAATAGTGTGTGATTTTAAGTCAGTTCTTAGGAATGAAATCTGTGATCAGCTTCTCATGAGTAACACTGAGCAACTTGAAGAAGGGGAAGGAGAGTAATGCATTGAAAAACGCGTGTCCTAGACTCAAAATAAATCTTAACGACATTGGCTGTAATGGTACTTTTCCACTAATTGAGGTCTGTCTTTAAAAAAAGATGGATATAGAATGAGATGATGAAGTCACTTTGCTTCTGCCTCCTGAGAAAACATTATGGGCTGTGGCCAAAACTGGATTTTCCACGTTTTCTTTATTTTATTAGTTTTTAATTTTGGCAAGCTGTCACCAACATCTAACCAGATAGCATCCTTTATGACTTTTCTGAAAAAAATGAAAAGTAATTAGTACGTTTTAGTGCTGTTCATTTAGCTGTCATATATGAAATGTTTTCATTTTCTGGAAAGCCTTTTCCTTAGTCTGCCTCTAATATTTTGTAAAATTCCCTGTAGTAGATGTGGACACTGTATACTCATTTTCTAACAGAGATTGCTTGATATCTTATGATATCAAGACTGATGATAAACTTTACTGTATGACATTTCTTAATGCATTTTTAAAAGGCCAAAAACTATTAAAGTGACTTGAGGATTGTGTTATTTGTTCTTATTATTTTTGGGATGTGTCTCAGATATAAAGAGATTTTTGTCTCTTATTTTCTTCCATTAATATTTAGCAACTTTATTCTATGTTAAAGATGTGAGGCATTTTGCACTTAATTCAGCTGTGATGTGTTATGCAGCTATTACAGAGGTGCCACCCATACAGTACAGGCAGAATAGGAGTTTTCTGCCCATAGGAATTTACAAAAGGCATGTGAAAGGTCTCTGCAATACCTAATTCTCTCCAAGAACCATGACAGTGAGAGCAGCAGAGGAGCACACCATGTAGGGGAGGTGGCGTGCAAAGGGGTTCAAAGGCAGACACGGTAATGTTTTGAGTAGGACAGCCTCCTCAGGCAAGGTGGGAGCTAAAACAGCTTTTCCAGTCAATCTAACCTTCCTGGAGGGATTTCCTGGGATCAGTTCAAAGGCAACCATGCAAATACTCCTGTGTGGAAACCTTAGATGAGTTCAGTGTCTCGACCGCTGCTGCTAGAGGTACAGTCAGCTGCAGAGTGGATAGCCCTTACGCTACCAGCTCTCCCCAGTCTCCTTGCAGCCTTGCAGATGAGATCCTGTCTGTTGATCAGAGGGATGAGACCTGTCGTTTTGGTGTTGCTGCGGCCTGATGCTGCAGCCTGATGCAACAGCCATGTTGTCCGTGTTTAAAATAAGGCCTTCTGCCAGTTGGCCAACTCTTAGTGGAGTAAGCCTGGTGGCTCTAATTACTGAGAGGCATTTCTGCTGCACTGAAGGTGGTGCTTACTTGCTCTGATGATTGCAGAGGACATCTTTTATCCCCTTGCCTTGGGACCAAAAAGCAGTGTTCCACGTTCATATTTCACTGGCCAATAAGTAAAAAAATAAACTAATGTGTGATACTGAAATGAGTAAATGCAGGTTAACACACAGAACACAACTTGCTTGTCAGGCTGGAAAAGGCTCCCACTGGAAAACCAGAGATGTCAGTCATGTCTGGATACCCATTTTGTAAGTTTGACACGATATTTCTCATACAAACCATTGGGCTGTTGTGGTTTAATCTGAACTGACATCTAAGCACCACACAGCAGCTCACTCACTCCCCTGCAGTGGGATGAGGGACACAATTGGAAGGACAAAAAAAAGAAAACTCATGGGTTGAGATAAAAAACAATTTAGTAATAAAAAAGCAATAGTAGTAGTAGTAATAATAATAATAATAATGGTAATAATTTGTAAGGAAAAAAAGGCAAAAAATAACAGAGAAAGAAAAATAAAATCAAAGAAAGACAAGTGGTATAAATGACAACAATTGCTTACCACCACCAATTTGATACCCAGATGATAGTCTGTGAGCAGCAGCCACCCTGACAACCTCCTGTGCAGTTTTATTGCTGAGCATGTCATATGATATTGGATATCCCTTTGGTCAGTTGGGGTCAGTTGTCCCAGCTGTGTCCTCTCCCAACTTCTTCTACACCTCCAACCTACTTGCTGACGGGGTGATGTGAGGAGTAGAAAAGGCCTTGACACTGCGTAAGCACTGCTCAGCAGTAACGAAAACATCAGTGTGTTACCAACACTATTTTCAGCACAAATCCAAATCATAGCCCCATACAAGCTACTATGAAGGAATGTAACTCTATCCAAAACCAGCACAAAAACAGCAGAAGATTTAAAAAAAAAAGAATCCCACATATCAGCAGTTGTGTTCATCAGTCATATCAGAGTCGATCTTTGTGAAACTGGTTGTCTAAATCACATTTTGAGCTGAATCGCCTACCCTTCTCCACGACACAAGCATAACAGATTCCAGCCGAAAAAAAATACCTATAGAGAGTATTATAGGTTAGACAAGAAATACTTTTTTACGGCACGGACATAAGAATAAAATATTAATAAATTTCCTCTAGATATCTCTCATAGCTCCCCTTGCATAAACCACTTCAGAAACTTAGAAGTATCTTCATCAGAGCAACCTAAGGTAGATACAATGTCACATGTAAGTGCATTTATATCCTGTATCACTTCACTTTCATCCTACTTACTTGTTCAGCACCTATATACCTCAGTGAACATAATTCAGATATGAGTTTTCACAGTGAAAAATCAGTAGCAAAGAAAATTCACAACTGATTAGGTCTAGACATTTTTGTCACATATTTAATTAAATTCCTGTGTACAATATGGTGTATTACTTGTCATAGGAGTGTTTGGGAGCTTCTTTGATGGAAAAGGGCACTGTTTGTAAGCATGAATGTTTCATAACATTCTGCTTTATTCAGACCCAGTCAAATACGATTCTGTGAGAGTAAAACTGCTCTAAATATAACTCGGGATTTTTGCCTGCAAAAAACCCCCATCTATAGAGTAAAAACCTTTTCCAAGATCTGTATTGAAAATAAATATAATATAATACTGATGAAATAGATAAAAATAATAATGCTTTAATATTGTTGATCATGTGTCACATTCTATTTTCTTGTTTTCTTGGCCTTTTTTTCTGAATGTTTGTAGATTAGTGATAAAGATGACTTCTTTTTAATTTTATTTTCTCTCTAACTTTCCTCTTTCTTTATATTTAATTCCATAATTCTGTTTGTCTTGAGCTTACTTTTTTATTTTACTTCCCTCTCTCTTTCCTATTTCTATTCTTTTAGCTATGCTATCCTGATTCTATTTTTTTAATTCATTTTTTACTTTATGTAAATTATACACACACATCCCCTTTTCTTTTTTTTTCTTCTGGATGAACACATTTCCTCTTATGCTTCCTTTTGTCCATCAATTCAAAACAGGCAATTTAATTTGTACACCAAAGAGCTGGAATGATCAAAAAGGCCCTGTGTGTTCTACTGTCTACGCCAGGTATTATTTTACAGAAATACAAGGTAGAGCATCAGCTGGTAGGGTGGATTAATATCTGATAATGTTGGATGGTTTCTAATGTTGGATGGATGCCTTAACACTTACTGCCTGTTTCCCTAGCTCAATAAGAGCAACAAATTCTATTCCCCTTTTTTCTCCCCTTTTTTCTCAATATGACGTATGTGTTTCATTGCAAGGAGCAGACAACCCACATTCTAGTTTCTTTGTGCAATTACAAAACTAATTTTGCTCATAGTTCTTGAACATTTGATTTGGCTCCTCTATCCTGGTTTGCTCTTCTAGCCTGTGTAAGATTTTGTTTTCTATATTTGACATTCAAGACTTCCTGTGTTCTCTGTTCAGCTCTGTACCTAGAATTGTGCCACTTCTCTTTATCACCCCATCTTCCTTCCCTCCAAGAGGATGCATGGTAGGATTAGGAGAAGAACCAATGTCTCTTCCTAATTCACCCCTAAAAGGAGGAGAGTATTAACACCAGATACTCCTGCTCTTGCTGAAACTGAGCTGATAGACAACAGGAGGGACTGGCAGCTCCCATCTGAAACCAAGCTTTCCTTCTTACCCTCTCCTCACCCTTCCTTGAGGGTGAAGGGAAGCCCTGTCACTCTGAAAAGTGTCTACAGTTTCAGTGCTTGTCTTGTGCATTAATTGCAAGGCCACACACAAATTTGATGGAAATGCAAATTTGTACAAGGCTTTGAAAACATAAAGTCCTATGTAAGCGCTAAGTATGATTATGATGACTATTAGTGACCCTAAGTACAGTGTGATTTTTTTAGGGCAGAACTGAGGCTAGTTTGACACCTCAAAGAGAAGTTAGCTCAGATTTGAAGCTCTGCTTTAACTAAGTCAATTTCACACCTGATCCCTTTGTCACTCCATATGTTTGTCATCAATGAAAAATTCTCTCCACACGAGCATTTGCAGTGGGAATGATTATGACACATCTCGTTATCTTCAGTAAATTGGATGGTTCAGTCCTTGAACTGCTGAATACCCCGCACAGGTCTTGTACGCATTGCAGACTTCACTCAGTTATAGCATAATTGAGCTGAACTCGTCATATAGAGCCTGTGCTTCTAACTCTGCTGCAGAGAAGAATCTTTTCAGGTGTAGTTCAGAGCATGCAGGGATTATTTTTTTCCCAAATCGAAAAAAAAAAAGATAAAAAATTTCCCATTTTGATACCATTTAAAGTCAGTGGAATTGAAGAATTTGAGTAAGTAATCAATACGAGCCTTTATTTATTTGTGATTTCTTAAGTATTGGTTAGAATGTCTAAAGCTACACATTGATTTATTGTTTTTATATCAAAAAGATTCTCTTCACTGAATGAGTCCATGTGTATTGTACCTCAAAATAGTTATTGCCTCATTTCTTCCTATTCAAGAATGATAATTACACCTGACAACATTTTTACTCTTTTATGAAGCATTTGTCAGTTTAAAGCACATCAAGGGCTTCTATGTAATGGAGCTAAAGGATGTTGAATCAAAGTAAACAGCCTTTTTCTGCATTTCATTATTCTTTTTCTCTAGCAAAGGATAGAATTCAGCATTTTCAGTATTTTTTTTCTCTAGCAAAGGATAGAATTCAGCATTTTCAGAGTGTTTCAGAAAGTTAGAGTTCTACTTGGGGTTACTGCACAGAGCTACCTGAGAATTAGCTGTTCAGAGTTCTTGCCCCCTTATAACAGAAATATTACAATAATTTTTCTTGACATAGTGGGAATTTAATACATACTCTTTTAAAAGACTGGAAATTATGTGTGGAATAAAATATGAAATCACATTTTGACAAAAACTGTTTTATGGTGCTAATTTTCCTCACAGAACTATTTCATTCGTAAGTGGAGAAAATCACCTAGATGCAAGATTTAAACTCCAGGTTTACATCTGTGTATTTCAGGACCCCATATAAACACATTTCTCACTGACCTTTCAGAGGTAAGTTGGCAGTCTCTGGAGTGTGACCACAATACATAAGGTATGTGTCACCTTGTGACACTTGCTGGATTGATTCCTTGAAGTGAGGTAGTTTGAGGAATTCCTACTTTACAGTTCTCAGTGGAGTTTAGAGATGAGGGAGTTTTGAGCTGCCAGGTGCCAAAGGCAGGAGCGGAACTTTCTGAAAGAAAGTGAAGTTTTACACTGGAATAAATACACTCACAAGTTTAAAGTGCCTCCAGGTGGTTAAGTCTTCAGATAATTGCACAGGTATCTAGTATTTATAGAAAAATAGGGTAAAGACAAAGAGTATTCACTCATTTTTCACCAGAAGCTGTCAGCTAGCAGTTCTGAAATTACTAACAAATAAAATGGGGAGGGGGACTTGTTTAGGTTTTGATCTTTGTTTTGGCTTTGTTTTTTTTTCTTAATAGAATGAAAGAGTTTCCAGACAAGAAGGGTCAGAAAGAAACAGTCAATTATTTCTCACTTATAAAATGATTTTTTTAATATCTATATGAACTCCCCCACCATAAATACTGTGTCATACAAATGCAGAAAAAAGATTATTCTTCTGTTGGGGGATTGTACACCACATTTGTAATCAGAGGAATATTAACCAGGGCAATTGAAACATTGTGATTCAGTTTGGGTCTTGGTTGAGAGAGGGAGAACTGATTTTAGATTTTAATAAGGAAGCCTTCAGCATTTGAAGGGCAACTTGTTTATTACAAGATCTGCAGTATCATGAGAAATGTGAATTAGTTTTCAAGAAGATGCATTTTTTTGTCAAGCGTAAGTAAAACAAGGAGTGACGCCTCATAAGAAGCCATATTATCTTGCAGAAAACCAGGGTGTCTCCAGCAGATCTTGATCTACAAGGCAGATGAAACAGCCGTACTTCTGTCACCTATATCACAAAACCAACAAATTACTAGAGAAATTGAATGAGAATCAAAACAGAGTTGTTCTGGATTGTTTGATGTATGAATCCAGATAGTTAAGATTCCCTTAAAAATGTCTGGTCTACTTATTAGCCCTTCCTCTGCTAGTAAGGCTTACCAGAAAAACATATATTTAAATATAGACTCAAGGCAAAGAGGAGCAATGCATGATTTCTGATTATCTATACGACTTACCTTCTGAAGAAATAAATTTGTTCACAGTAGTATATCTCCAATGACATTTCCACTGAAGAAAGTCCCCAAAACATTGCTGACATTTTTTAGGGAATATTAGATAAAAAGTTGTTAACATTTTAGTCAGTAGACATAGTATTTTCTTTACAGCTTTGCATTTGCTTCTTGAAAAAGATTAAAAACATGCCAAATCTAGGAAAGACATAAAGTATAATTAATATGGTCAAAAAAACTCTGTGAAAATACATCTAGGGAAGGCTAAAAGAGAATTATGTTATCCAAGTTGAAATTATGGGATGGGATGGGAGAAGGGGAAATGTGAATTCTATGTGTAAACTACTCCCATACCAAAGCCATCAATCCATTATAGTCTCCATTATATAAATGCAGCAGAAGTAATTCATAGGGGGCAAAGAAAGGAGGATTTACTGTTTTATTTATGTCCGGAGTTGCCACATAATTAAATGCACTTAAGAACTCCTCAGGTGCACATACTTAATTCTTAACAGCTGTAGTTTATTCACATCCTATAAGAATGCGTCTAATTTTGGACATTTGTAGAACAGTTAGGATTTTAATTCCAGAAATCTATTACAATTCTACTTCCTAAAATTATGTCTAATTTTATTTAAAGCTTACCAGTTAACATTGTAAAGTCATTGTTTAATCATTTTTAATTCATTTGTTAATCTTTGTAATAAAATTAATCATGATGAATTGACTTGGCAATAATGGGGTTGTCATAAGTGCTTATAGAGGATTTACAGTGTAAAATCAGCACTGAGGGCTGGATATTTTCAAGTTGTTTTTTATTGATGACAGATGTAAGCGTTCAGTAATCAGAGAGAACAAGATTATATTCTCTTTAAGAATAGGCTATTCTTTTTGAACACGTAGTTAGAAATGGTAGTTTTGGATATTATATAAACAGCAAGCTTTTCCAGGTATGGAACTAGTAAGGAAACATTTTTATGAGGAAAGCATTTTCCTTTTGACGTAAGTATAAAACCAGAGTGCAGAACAAAAATAGTGCAGATTAAAAATATAAATTTGTTTTTAAGCTTGCTGTGTTTGGTTTTGAATATAAACTGTTTGGTCTTTAGTTTGTTTTTGGACATGAGCTGGCAGTATGCACTTACAGATTAGAAAGCTAACTATATCCTAGGATGCATCAAAAGAAGCGTGGCCAGCAGGTTGAAGGAAGTGATTCTCCTTCTCTATTCTGCTCTTGCAAGATCCCACCTGGACTACTGCATTCAGTTCTTGGGTGGACGGTATGAGAAAGACATGGACCTCATGGACTGGGTTCAGAGGAGGGCCATGAAAATGTTCAGAGGACTGGAACATCTCTCCTATAAAGAAAGGCTGAGAGCTGGGGTTGGTTAGCCTGGAGAAGAGAATGCTCCAGGCAAACCTTATAGCAGCCTTTCAATATATAAAGAGGGCTTACAAGAAAGATGGAGAAAGACATTTTATCAGGGCCTGTAGTAACAGGACAACAATTTTAAAGTTAAAGAGGGAATGTTTAGACTGGACATAAGACATTTTTATGATAAATGTGGTGAGGCAATGTAACAGGTTGCCCAGAGAAACTCTGAATGCCCCATGATTGGAAGTGTTCAAGGTCAGGTTGGATGGGGCTTGAGCAACCTGGTCTAGTGGAAGATGTCACTGCCCATAGCAGGGAGGTTGGGCAAGGTGATTTCTATAGGTCCCTTCCAACAAAAGCGATTCTATGATTCTATCAACTTTAAATTCAAGTGGATTGGGAAGAGCAGAGAGGAGAAAAGCAATAGAAATTATAATAAGCTAAGAGATAAGATGAAGTCTTATACGTTATTATTAGAAACATGTCATACCCATAATGGCAAAATATATAAAATGTCTTTTTTAACAGACAGAATTGGAGGATAATTAAAGATATTTACATTGTACTTAATAGACACTGTCTATGCAAATTCTTGCATTTCCCAAATTTTGAGTTTGTATGTTGTGTAGATGGCGAGGTTTTAGTGGTGGAGGCAACAGGTATTTCACTGCAGCACACAGAGAGGACCATACCAGGACAAGTGCTTATTTCCTGAAGATAGCTGCAGCCCATAGAGACCCCACTCTGGAGCCGGTTCTCTTCACAGGAACTGCAGGTGGTGGAGGTCTCATGATGAAGCAGAGTTTTCTTGAAAGACCATGGTCCATAGAGAGGACCAATGCTGAAGCAGGGGGAAAGTGTGAGGACAATGGAACGACAGAGACAAACTGTTTCGGACTGACCACAACCCCCAATTCCCAACCCCACTGCACCACTCGGGGGTAGGGAAAGCGAAGTTAGGAATGAAGGAATGAAGTTGGGCCTTGGAGAAAGAGGGGAGTGGAGAAAAGATGTTTTCATTTTGGTCTTGTTTCTCACCATCATTCTCTATTTTAATTGGTAAAAAATTAAATTAATTATCCCCAAGTTGAGGCTATTTTGCCCATCATGGAAACTTTTAGGTGATCTTCCCACCTTTTCTTCAGGCCATGAACTTTTTAATCTTATTTTCTCACACTGTCCTGTTGAGGAAAAACAGTGTCAGAGCAGCTAGATGGGCATCTGGCAGCAAGCAAAGGTCAACTTACTAGAGAATTCCACATTAAGTCCACAGAGCTGCGCTTAGGGAACTAAATTCTTCACCTGTTTTTATGTCAAAACTACAATAAAACTTTGTGAAGGGTGGACTTTTGGTAACTATTCAATTAATTGAGGTTTTTTTTACAGTGTTCCAGGTGAAGAATAGTAAATTATTGGTTGTGTGCATATATATGTGCAGGTGTGTGTGTATGCTCATTTTTATTTGCCAAGTAGGAGGCAGGAAAGAGCAATCATCTGATATAAAACAATATGCCATAAAATTCAGTATGACAGTAGGAAATGGTAGACATATGTCTCAGGTAAGTTAAGCTGAAATAAGCAGAAGTAAGAAGCAAATGAAGAAGTTAGGCATGTGGTAGGTAAAATATGAATAACTTGTCATAGGGCATAGTGAAGCCAAAAGATGTATTGATGAGAAGTGAACTACTGAATAAAATCTGAAAGACATTTTCCCAGGCACAAATAATGACAGAGAGAGTGATATCACTTTAAACACACTGTGTAGTGCCCTAGTTGCCATTTTGCAATCATGTTATAGAAATAAAAGGAGCAGTAAACTGCAAGCCACTAGGAAATCTCATCAAGGGATTCTATTACTTTGAAAAAAAGGTAGAGAATGCAGATCTATGAGAAATTCAGTTACATCTGAAAATTCCATAGGCATGATAGCTTCTAAAAGGGCCAGAAATATGTCTTTCAAGTATCAATCAAACTAATATTTTTTTATTATTATTATTTTTCCTGAAGATTTACTTCAGCTGAGTTCTGCCTCAGAGAACCTGTGGTTGATTCAGTTAAAGCAACTTGAATGAGAAGGAAAAAGAATACCTATTTCAGTACTGAAGAATGTATTCAGTTTAATAGGCAGAGATTGATATAAAAGAATCAATACAAAGGTTACAACACGAAAGTTAGGAAAAATAACACTAAGCTTGCTGTCCTGTTATTTTATCATCATCAAAAAAAATCATTAATGTCTATCATCAAAATTTTATTCACTTTTTCATTTTTTCAGATTTTAACCCTTGTCTTTGTAAAGACTGTTAAGATTCTAGTTCCAAGAAATCCCAAAAAATGTTTTCTTTGCCACTTTCAGGGTATTTAAATTTTCCAGAAGCAGTTTCACAGGTACTTCATTCTATAATACAGTACATGCAAATTTTTCATGGATTGTAATGACAAGAGGTGGAATATGTCTGAATGTAGGATGCTTTAAAAAGTGTGTTTCTTTATATCATGACACAGTGTTTGTTAGGGGTAACTGAGCTGCTCCTAAATAAGCAGTCCAAGCTTGCTTAATGTGCTTTTAGTAACGAAAATAACTGTTAAATTCCAATCATGCAATGCCATTTTGACAGGCTTCGTACACAATTGAGCATTGTCTACTTAATAAATATCAATAATATTATGTAAATATTTTGGCATTTTCTGTTTGTCTGCTGTTAATGACAGCAGGAACTCTGTTAAAATGATTAACGAAAGAAAGCTTAAGATCAAAAAGACAAATTCTGTCAGTATTCAGTCACCTTCAATATCACATTGATAGTCCATTGATATTGTTGAGTTGGTTGGGTCCCAACTTGTTCGTGGCCAACTCTGATGTCTTTGCAAAGTGATGTACAATGGTGTTTAAACATCCTCTTAGTACTCCTACTCTTAGGTAGTAAGTCAAGTTAGGAAGAATAAACCAATGTGTCTTGTATCAAAAAAACCCGCCTTTAATAAAACCAGGATCTCCCCACAAGTATCCTGAGAATCAGTTGTGACATTCTGGGTTATAGTATCTCCCCAAGTATTTAATTCTGAAAGGCAGATGAAAGGAACAGATGAAAGATAAAAGTGTTTTTATATATATATATATATACATATATATATGTTCTAAAATGTATGCATATATATATGCATATGCTGGAAAGCTGCCCAGCAGAAAAGGACCTGGGGGTGTTGGCGGACAGCCAGCTTAACATGAGCCAGCAGTGTGCCCAGGTGGCCAAGGCCAATGGCATCCTGGCTTGTATGAGGAATAGTGTGGCCAGCAGGACTAGGGAAGTGATCGTGCCACTGTACTCAGCACTGGTGAGGCCTCACCTTGAGTACTGTGTTCGGTTCTGGGCCCCTCACTACAAAAAGGATATTGAGCTGCTGGAGCGTGTCCAGAGGAGAACCACCAACCTGGTGAGGGGTCTAGAGAACAAGTCATATGAGGAGAGGCTGAGGGAACTGGGCATGTTTAGTCTGGAGAAGAGGAGGCTGAGGGGAGACCTCATTGCCCTCTACAACTACCTGAAAGGAGGTTGTAGAGAGGTCGTTGTTGGCCTCTTCTCCCAAGTGAATAATGACAGGACTAAAGGAAACGGTATGAAGTTGCAGCAGGGGAGGTTTAGATTAGATATTAGGAAGAACTACTTTACTGAGAGGGTGGTCAGGCACTGGAACAGCCTGTCCAGGGAGGTTGTGGAGTCACAATCCCTGGAGGTATTTAAGAAACGTGTAGATGTGGCACTTCAGAGCATCCTCTAGTGCCTGAGATGGTTGGGTGTGGTGAGTGTTGTGGTGATGGGGTGTTGATTTTGGTGTGGTGTGTTGTTTTTTGTTTTATGGTTGGATTCGATGATCTCAAAGGTCCTTTCCAACCATGAAGATTCTGTGATTCTGTGATTTGTAAGGAAAATGTGTCAATTTGCTCAGGAGACAGACATTTAATATACTGTTTTTAAGAATTTAACTGAACAGCATTATACAGTATACTGGGATATATGGCATTCATTTGACAAATTGGAGCAAGACCATCTTAACCTGCAGGCTGGTCAACCTCCTGAGTCAGTTGTTAACCTAGGAAGATCAGGGTTGGGACATTAAAACCACAGTTAACTGAGGCCATAGTTGGAAAGAAGTGGAAAGCAAAGGGTGCAGGGTGTTGAGAAAAAGAGTGATTTGGGAATGATAAAATAAAGTAAAAGTGCACCTGCCTTAAGTGTTGGTACACAAATGCATGCATCCCAGGAAACCAGCAGGAGCAATTCAACCAGTGTTGGAACAATTAAAATGTGTTGACCCAGCTTGCACAATTAGAGTGCTGCAAAAGCACATAATCTCTTCAGGAACAACAGCCAGAGAAGGGACACAAGGGAGGACATTATCCTCTAGGAGCAGGAGAAGTCTGGATGTATGGGGCTGTTGCATGTGATGAACATTAGTCTGGGTGAGAACTTGCAGGTCAGGGTCAGCAGAGGCCAGTAAAGGTGACATTGTGGTGGGAACCTTTTAAAGACCACTCAATCTGAGTGAGAAAGTTGGTGACATCTTTAAAAACCCCTTATGAGTCTGCACCACAGACTTTGGTTCTTGTAGGGAACTGTAACTTCCCTGCCAGCTGCTCAAAGAATAAGGAGGGATGCAAGCAGTCAGAGGATTTCTGGTGAGTGTTGGGTAAAACCTCTTGATGTATGCACTTGATGGGCTCCGCAGGATCTGCAGTTCAAAAGCAAAGAAGTAGCAACTGCGAAAGTATTAATCAATGGTTGCCTTGGCTTTATTGACCATGATGAACTCAAGATCCTGAGAGAATGGTGAAGAAGAGCAATAGTTTACAGGTCTTGGACTTCAGAAAAGCAGATTTGTCTTATCAAGGGAAACCTAGCAGGACTTTAAGGACAACATTCCTAAGTACAAAACCAGATCATAAGCAGCTGTATCAGGGCTCCAAT
>JAOXNO010000013.1:102355584-102376540 GCA_028565335.1 Limnodromus scolopaceus | reverse complement strand
GGAGAACAGGAGAGGTGCCTGAAGACTGGAGGAAGGCCAACATCACTCCAGTCTTCAAGAAGGGCAAGAAGGAGGACACTGGGAATTACAGACCAGTTAGTCTCACCTCTGTCCCTGGGAAGGTAATGGAGAGACTCATTCTAGATGTCATCTTCAAACATGTTGAAGAGCGGGGGGTTGTTGGAAGTGGGCAACACGGGTTTACCAAGGGTAAATCATGTTTGACCAATCTGTTAGCTTTCTATGACGCTGTAACTGGTTGGTTGGATGAAGGGAGGGCAGCAGATGTCATCTACCTTGACCTCAGCAAGGCTTTTGACACTGTCTCCCATCCATATAAAGTTATCTAGTTGGTCAAGAATGGCTTCCCCTTTTTGAATCCTTGCTGATTATTCTCAATCGCCTTCTTGTCTTTAATGTGCCTGGCAATGGTTTGCAGGATTATTTGTTCCATCACCTTCCCAAGAAATGAGATGAGGCTGACCAGCCTGTAGTTCCCTGGGTCCTCCTTCTTGCCTTTCTATTATACTTTGCGGAAATGAAGCTGATCAAACTGTACTGTCTGTTCCATTAATGAGGTTTGATCCTGCAGGGAAAATGACTTCTAACCTGTACATAACAGGATCCAAACAGGGGCTTTCTTTCCACGATTAAGTAAATATGAGAAAGACAACAGTTATTCTTGGCCGCTTTCACTATACTGATATCTCTACATCTTATGCTTATATGAAAAAAAGACTTGTGAATGAGGGAGGATGATTGCAGCAGTAACTATCAAAACATTGGACTCTCTTCTTTTAGTGTGTATGGTGAGATATATATGATGTTATTATAAACATGTTATTATGAATATGGTAGATACCCCACCCCTAGAAACATTCAAGGTCAGGTTGGACTGGTCATTGAGCAACCTAATCTAGTTGAAGACATCCCTACTCATTGCAGAGGGGTTGGACTAAATGATTGTTAATGGTCCCTTCCAACGCAAACTATTCTATGATTCAGTGATTCTATGTTATTATAAAATGAAACTCAGGTTCTAAACCAAGTTGTTTACTTGCATAAAAAGATACTTAGCCTGCCCAAGAGAACACAAAGTATAAAGCTAGCCCAGAAAACTCTCTCTCTTGTTTTAATTGAGGCCCTCTAGACTGAAATCTCTCCCTGACACCAATCAGTCATAATTGTTCTCATATGAGAACTAAATGAACACTGAATTTTAGGTGCAATATACCTTTGGAAAAAATACAGCTCTGCTTGCAACCTGCTGTTGTCAGCATAAAACAGACACTGGAATGAAAACCACTGACCAAACTGATTTGCCTTCCATTTCTTGCATAAAAATTTGCATAAGGACGTGATGGAAATCCCTGAAACCAGCTGTGCTACCAGACTGCATCAAGGTTGTTTCCTACTGTAAAGCAAATGACAAATTAATGTAGCCCCTCAGAGAAGCATACTGAAATACACCTAAAATAAAGGCACCACTTTCTCTAACCTCCCAAGGTGAAACTCTGAAATGAACAAAAAGAGACAGAGTTCTTTGCTTTCTTTTGGTATCTTTATTCACCTCCAGCAAGGATAGAAGCTCACTTGTCATGTGAGAGTGAGCTGGTTACCTTCCAAATACCCTCCTGGGCTTCTCCTGACACACTGTAATTTCACAGCACAAGGTTGTGCCTAAGTGGTATGTCAGAGCTCTGTATTACTTTTCTACCAGAGTTCCAAAGTGATTGCATCTCTTTTGCAGATTTTAACATTATGAATTTTCTATACAACTTCTGAGGGGTGTAATTTCCTGTCTGACTATGTCTAGGATGTGTGTCCTAATTGAAGGATTTCCCAGATGGAGAGAGCAAAAAATGCACATCTTATAATCATGTAAAGCTCAACTGCACAGTTGAGTAGCATTAAACAGTTACTCAAGTGTTACTTGTGCAGGCTTTGTCTGGACAGCAAATAGGTTGTTGTTGGCTGCTTGGTTGGTTGATAAGACTTCTTTTCTAGACGGGTCCGCCAGCTCTTTATTGACCTACACACAGATTTGGGTGCTGTATATATTAATAGTTATTCCCTTATGGGACCATGCAGATGCAAAAAGATTCATCAGTATATGAATATTACAGACTCTGTCTCATTTTTAATGGTTGATTTAGTTTGTCCTATTTTCCACGTCATATCAGAATTTCAAAAACCAGATTTCTGTTGTTGAAACGTGTGCCAGAAATCATGACCACAGAGTACAGGAGTACATAGCAGAAGTTGGCATCTCTAATCCTGGTTATTTCAGGAAATTAGGAAGTTTAGTGCTAGTATGCATAATATGAATAATTCACCTTAGTGCAAAGTTAATTGTTTATATCTTGTGCTTAGAAAATGGCATATGGCCGTTGACCTTAACAAGAAATAATATGAAAGGATGTATAACAAAAAAAAAAGAAAAGAGAAGAAATCAGTGTGGTAATCATATAAGATATGTCTTTTATTTATATTCTGCATTTAATTCTTCTGCTTCCTTACACTCCATCCTTGTCTTCCCAGCACATACTGAGGAGACTGGCATGTGTTGTATACAGCAGATGGACGTGCCATGACATACACAGACTCTTAGTGCAGTTCTGGCACGCACAATTTCTGCTGAATTTGCTAGCTAGCAAGGACTCCAGCAGCAGATGTTTCACAGAAAATGTTGTTCACTGTCATTATATTAAAAATAATCAGGCCAATATGAATCAATGAAACCAAATAACTGAACCACCCTTAGGTCAAGTTAAATGAATATGTATTTCAACATTTTTTGGGTTTTTTTATTAAATGGAAAATATGTTATGAAAAGGAAGACATTCAGTTCTCGTCCTGAGTCCTCTACTGAGTTGTTTATCCAACAATTTATGCTCTTTGGAAACAGCTGTTGCTGTTCTGGTAGGTTTTGCTCTTGTTGGGAGGGCAGTTTCAAGCAAACAGTGTCAGCAAACTCCACTGGTAAACGCAAAGAACTTTTCTCATTGCCGTGTCTTGTCCATTCTGAGGACTTTTCAGCTGGTGTTTTATTTTTTTCTTTTTGATGTAGACTATCCCTAAGTGATTCAGCTTGGTAAACCTTTTATTGTTTTCTGGGATTCAGTAGAAGTACTGCTTTTAAATCTCTGTCTGTGTTTTTTCTTGGCATTGTTAATAGTATCAAAAAGATAAAAATAAAGTTTGCTCATATACATAGATACCTAAAAATAGGTAGATATTCAAAAGAGTCTTTGATTATCACATCCTTTCTGCAGTCCAACTAGCTGGCCAGTGTGGCACAGAATAAAAAGGCTTCTTTCTTCAAGAGTGCTAAAACATTTTGTTACTGCTAATGTTGTTTGAAGGGCAGAAAGAAAGAAATGTGGAGACACGAGGAAGGAATTATATCTCTTTCCATCATGTCTTTTCTCCCTACATACTATAACTGCCATCTGGTTTTGTCTCAATAGATTATAACATTTGTTTGGTGACAGACAAAGGTGACACCTGATGTAAGGTTTCATCATCAAATGCAATATACCCTTGTGTGTTTAAAATTGTAATTCATTCCTATTGTAGTTCTTCACTTGCAACATGTCAGGTTTTGACCCTGAGTTTGAGTTCATGTTGTTGTGGGTGAACAGGATTGTGGAAGAAGCAGAGACCAGAAGAAGGAATAGAAGAAGCCAAAACACTGGCGGGGGAAGGCCCTTGATCAAGTCCTAACGACCCATAGACAATGCCTGGCAGCCAACTGATGGAGGGGAATTCCACCAGCCTGGCAGTTGGGGGTTGCAGGGGCGTGTCGATTGGGAAAGAAGATACAATAGTACTATATAAGCTGCCTGTTTGTTATAATAAACGATTCTGGTTGCATCACCGACCGGGGTCCGTGCCTTCATACGCTACATGTTGTGGTTTAACCTCAGCTGGCAACTAGGACCACGCAGCTGTTCACTCACTCCCTCTGACACTGGGATAGGGAGAAGAGGAGGAAAAATAAAAAAACTTGGGGGGTGAGATAAACACAGTCTAATAAAACAGTAAGGGAAGAGAAAAAAAATAATAATTGATGATGATTATGATAACAATAGCAATAATGGTAAAATAATATACAAAATGACTGATGCAATGCCCATCGTGAGCAGCAATAGCAGATTCCTGCTCCCTGGGCAATCCCCATTTATATACTGAGCATGACATCTATGGTACGGAATGTTAATTTGGCCAGCTTGTCCTGTCTATGCTCCCTCTCAGCTTCTATGGGAACCTGAACACATCCTTGACCTAGTATAAGCATTACTTAGCAACAACTAAAACAATGTATGTTATCAACATTTTTCTCATACTAAATCCAAAACACAAGAGCTACTGGGAAGAAAATTAACTCTCTCCCAGCTGAAACCAGAACAGTCTACTGTATTGATAATTGTCCAGATGATTGACAGTCATATAGGATCTTTTTGACAGCAACTGAGAGTATGAAATCATGTTCATGGCTTTTCCTTTAAACCTTGAATTTTTTTTGCAATTTGTTAAAAATGTACTAAATGAGACTGCTCTGGTGCTTGTTGAATAATATCTCCTCATTAACTATGTACATTTCAGCTTTAATTTCATACTGAATACAAATAGCTCAAAAGTGAACAAAGAAAATGACAATGCAAGTACCATGAATTTGACACAAAAGGTAGGCATCCCAGCATTTCAGCATTAAAATTGCTACTAGTAGCTGTCATTTCTGTAGTTGCTTAGCGGTCTTCCTTTCAGTAGTTAATAACATTGCCAGTTTATTACATGGAGAACTAATCATTGCCTTACAGGAAAAGAGCATTTAGTGGAACTGATATTCTCTTCTGCTCTCTCATGACAGGATTAAGCTTGTAGTTCTTATTGAAAGTTGACCTACTGACCTCACCCATATTTATGCACAGCATGCTCTTACCTTTGTAAAGATCTGCTAGGAAGTCTTGTTCTTTATCACGTAAAATAGCAAATGAAAAGTCCCATTGCATAGGTTTGTCTTTGTGGAGCTTAATTGTACTTTAATTACATACATACAGGTATCTCAGGATTTGATCTGGCATTTTTCTGTTATGTTGAGGATGCTTTGCATCACATATTCTTTCCCTGATAGAATGCGTACATTCAATATGTTTCTTTTTTTACAGGAGTAAATGGATAAGAACCAGATCATTGATTCACTTTAGAACACTTATTATAAAAACTAATTGCTGATCTGTACTAACTGCCTCATGTATTTTAGTTCTATATGTCACCTGTGTACACAAATTTGTTCCTTTTTGGATGATTCTTCACTTAAGTGATTTGCCAGTATTTTGCCTTCTTGTTCACCCCTACCTTATGTGAAATTATAAGCTGTCATAGTGTTAGCTGAATTTTTCTAATATTAAGGTCTGTTCATTTGCCACTGATTACTGGGCTGCTTGAATGTAAAGCTACACAAAAGAAATTGCATTGATTTGCACTAGCAGAATGAGTTACTTCTCACCTAAATTAACATCGTCATCGAAAACACATTAGCACAAAGACCAAAAGGTGAAAGCAGTTAGTTCTGTAAGACTTACTCAAGCAATAATTTGATCTGCAGGCCTAAACTTGACCTGACTGAATGACTGTAGATTTTGAAGAGACAAGAAGAAGAAATTGTATGCAGGCTGGGAAATGGAGGAAATAAAAATTAATTATCACTTGTTAAAAGCAAACTAACCCTTGCTTAATAGGACATCTTATCATTATCCAGATCACTTTGCTTTGTACTGTATTTATACAGAAAATCTTTGTGTGCTTTCATTCTCCTTTCTTTTTGACAAAATGAAGAACAGCACCACAGATGAGGTAGCTCACACTTTGTCAGTTTGCTACTTAGAAATCTTATTCTGTGTCTGGATTGCACAGCAACATTTTAGGCACTGTTGCAATCGTAATAGTAATCACAGTTGCCACAGCCTTCTAGTGTTAACTATGTTACCTGGTGCATGCTAAACTACTGATGCAGTTCCCTTCCTTAAGAATGTATTCAGAGTTTAAAGAAGGTTTTGTGAAGAAGATTTATGCCTTATGACAAAGTACACCATCTATTCCTAGGAGTTCTGTAAGCATAACTAAGTGCAGAGCATTAAAGAAAGAAAAATACAGCTAGGTGGCCCCAAGTGTAATAACAGCTACATCTCTCAAGAAATAAATTACCCACATGACATAGCAGACTATGGGGAACGAATAGGAGAAAATATATGTCAGTAAATCAACAGAAGCTCAAACAGCATTATGCTGCATGTCAAGCTGAAAGGAAATTCAGGGTACTAGCTGATACACTATCCTTTACTCACCTCATTGCCAGCTGGTGCCAAAGTGATCCTTATTTGGTTTTGTGTTTAACAGGAAAGTAGTTCATCTTGCGGCAGGAGAAGGACTTAGTGAAAAGGTAAACAATATTAATGATAGAAGGATGAAGCAGTTTTATTCCTAGCTCTGCAAGAGACTTCCCACGTGGCACTGGACAAATGCTTTAATTGTTCCACGTTTCAGTGTGTCCATTAAAATTCTTATCCATGAGTTCTGTATTACTACAAAAAGTTAATATTGTCAAGACTGCCAATGTCATCCACAGTTAAGTTCATTTTCAATAAGGACATGTTTACAGCTCTTCTAAGCTTTTCTACTTTTCTATTGTTTGTTTGTTAATTTATTAATTTTGTAATTAAAAGCCTGTAGTTTGTTCATTTGTGATTAACAATTTTCTCAAAAAGTCATTTTGATCAATCTTGAGAATGCCTATTGGAATACAATTTTAATTTGAAAGATTTTGGCAGTTTTCTCTCATGGTGAGCAATCCTTGATTAATTAGTCTTTTGGGAAGCAATATATACTTGCTGTGGTTTTAGACCATTTACAACCATTATCTTGTCTATAACTTTGAAAAGAATACTATGAATTTCATCTTTCTTGCCTGTGATAAAAATCTTTTTCCAAATAGATATATTTGTAACCTGCAAGAATATTGCCACCTGTTTCCATTTGAAACTAGAACACTTGCTGCAACTTTTCAACTAAAAGCACTAATGGATCTAAACCTCAGTATAAGTAACTCAAAGTAATACCACTGATTTTGATATAAGTATAGAAATGTTGAATTGCTGGAGATCCAGGAACAACAATTTATTGATATAATTCAAAATATCTGTGCAAAATAGTCTAGAAAACAAAACATTTTCAATTGGAAATATTTTATGAATACCATTAATTGGATAGACACAGACCACTTCAGATGGGAAAAAAAATAAAGAAAAAATTCTTGCTCTCAAGAATTTGTCTTCTGAGTTTTCTCTGCAGAAATGATTTTAAAGTATTAGTGAATGATCCCAGCAGACTCAGGAAATTATTCTTTTCTTTGATAATGCCTACTGCTTATTAAAGAATGCCTGGGACCTCATGAGTGCTTCACTACATCCCTTGATAGTCATATCACATCCGCAAGGACAAAAAAGAGACTGCAGTTGTATAATCTGATCAGAAACCAGCTGTGCCAGTTGAGGGTGCATGTTATAGCTACCAATGTTTTGAACTTTGACCTCTAGGTTAGAATCTTACCATATTTGATTCTACGATCTTTCTGAGAAAACACTGAAGATACTCCAACTTTGACAAAATGGTATTGTCAGAATTTTCCTCTCACTAAGTGGCCTCAGCATGTCAGCTGTATCCCAAAGGGAACGCACTGGCTCCCTGTCAAACATCAAATTGATTTTCAAATTGCTTTGATAGCTTATAAGGCAGTGCAGTCTGAGAAGTGTGTATTTATCAGAATTGCTTTCTCTGCATGAGCCTAGTCTCTCTTTGAGATCATAAAAAGCAAGTAAATTGGCAATTCTGGAATGTACAGTAGGGTAAAAGCTTGGGAACACATTTTTAGCTGTTTTACAGCTCAAATTTGTAACTGATTCTCTGACCAGGGTCTGTAATGTTGCTCGATCCATTCATATTTATGTAGCATTTCAGATAGATACCTTTAAATTATGAGCGGTATTTCTTTGTCTCTACATCCATGTAAAGATCTAGACTAGGACACAGGAACTTCCCTTGTAACACACTTCTAAGGGAAAGAATCTGGTTTGAAGGTCTCCTCATAGCTGAAAAACAAAGGACAGGCTGCTGTATGTGCTGCAACTTCAACGCTTAAAGTTAACCTACAAGTGTACAGAGGACTTTATATCATGTTAGTAGGAAAGCTATGACGAGCTCATATGCCATACAGAATTCTTTATATATGTTCAAAACTTTGTATTTGCAGGTGCTGAGCCAAGAGCAAAAGACAGCCTGTTCTAAATAATCTCCTTTTTGTACTCTTCAACTCACAGGCTTTATGTCAAAGTCAATAAAGTTAACTCTTAAACACATTTGAGTTAGGGCCTGAGCAAATAAATAATATTTCCTGCTTCAAAAAAGACCCAAATAAATGTTGCCTTTATTATTTAATATTGTAGTAGCAGCTGAACACTTGTTTGACTTGACTCCATTGTGCTAGAACCTGTTGGTCATATAATAAATTATAAAATCTAAATTTCTGAGTTTCTGAAAGAATTTCCAAAAGCTAAAATAATTTTCCAAGCGTACTTCTCCCTTTCAAAAGGAAATGATTGTATGCAGGGGATCTGCCAAGCCTTCTATCAAATCAGCAACTTGCTCTCAGTTTTAACTATGAGAGGACCCCAAATTCTTTCAGCAGTAGTAATGAAATTCTGTGGCCAGTAATATTTTTCATTCATGTCTATCTATTATGGTCACTGATATTTAATATATTTTGTCTGTAAAATTGATTTCCATAAATTGAGTAGATTTGGGAAATGATAATAAGGCACAATCCTTATTTTCCAGCAGACATATGTGAAATTAGAAGAGCAAGTTTAGACATGAAGTGCTGATGATGTCTGTTGCCTCAAGGAGTATGGAATGAGATAGAGAGATGTGAAAAAGAAAATCAGAAGTAAAGATATGTTTGGTTTGGATATGTGTTTAAACTGTTTTCCTGTATTAGGATCCATCTCTAGTTTATTTTAATTTTCATGATCCTGTTTTTCAGATGACTCTCAGAACATACAAAATAAGATGTATTTATTCTGTCATTATTATAACTCGTCTTTTTTGTGTGTGTGCATGATAGAATATCATGTTGTTCATGTTGTTGTTCAGTCTAGAGAAGAGAAGGCTGAGGGGAGACTTTATCTCACTCTATAACTACCTGAAGGGGGGGTGTAGAGAGGCAGGGGTCGGTCTCGTCTCCCAGGTCACGGGAGATAGGACAAGGGGAAATGGCCTCAAGTCGCGCCAGGGGAGGTTTAGATTGGATATTAGGAAACATTTCTTCACCGAAAGGGTTATCAAGCATTGGAATAGGCTGCCCAGGGAAGTGGTTGAGGCACCATCCCTGGAGGTGTTCAAAAGACGGGTTGACATGGTCCTCAGGAATACGGTTTAGTGATTTTTATTTCTTAATTCTTATTTATTTTTGTGTCCGAGTTAGGTTGATGGTTGGTCTAGATGATCTTTAAGGTCCCTTCTGACCTAGACAATTCTATGATTCTATAATTCAAGGATTTATACAATTCAATCTAATCTGATAGCTTTACCAGGCTACATTCTGGCATGTATTCTGTTTTTGACTCTTCCCAGCTATGCAAAAGGTTTTGAGGAAAACAATTTGCCTGCTTTCCTCTTAATGACTTTTGTCTCATGAAAATAAATTGTAAAATTTGATTATGTATTTTTATAATAGTTAACACAATAAGTTGTTGATCTCAGATGCAGGAGCTCTATAATTATAACAATAAATATTTTTCGACCTTTCAAAATTAAGATCTTGCTGGCAATATAAAATTACTTTTAAATTGTATTCTTTAATTTTAATAACAAATACAAATGTTAATGCTGACATTTTCAATATGACTATCAATCTCCTTCATTAAAATTATTTGAAGTGTTTTGAACTTTATAATGGACAAGGTGGCTGCAATTTCAATGAAATAAGACTATGTTTTCTTAAAAAGCTTATTTGAGTTAAGTTAAAAGAAGTGTAAAGAATTTTCTTTCTGCTAAAGAACATAAAAATGAATTAAAATGTCAGAAATGCATTTCAACTAGATGAAAATAGAAATAAGAATTTTGGACAGCTTTCTTAAGTAAAAATATGTCAGAAGTTTAACGGTTTGTTTTCTTCTCTTAACTGAATTTCTTTACAAGTAAAATATTTTAAAATTGTGATTCATATTCTTTGATTATGACAGATATTTTGTCTTTGCCTTCAAAAGGCAAGGATTTGGCTTGTGGTAAGATATTATATCTGTGGCATACTACCAGTTTTAGATTATAAATACAGAATTTCCCTTTTCTATACGTGTATTTCACCCTGAATATGGCAGATGTGGCCCCTGTAGTTGTAATTAGAACCTATTTATTTGTTCAAGACAATTTCAGTCAGTTCCCTTTGATGCATATATGGTGTTATCACATGAGCAGGTTAACCTGGTGGTCATACAGGTCAAGTATACTGTGAACAAAGTGTAAAAAAAAGTCATTTTTTTACAGTGCTACAAAGAAATTAGTAAACATGATGAACAGACTGAGTCCAGTACCTCAAGCTCATTGTTTGTTTTGGACAAAAAAATTAATTGTAACCTTAGAAAGGGCTTCTGTATCCTTCTAAAGATGGTCTTCATGGTGAGTATTCATTAATTCCATTTTTGGAAATTATTTTTTCTTTAAAAAAAATAATAAAATTCTTCAATTAACATTCCTATTAGTTAGGAATAGCAGCTGCAGCAAGCAAATCAGAATGACTAAATATACACATCTTTTGTAACATACCAGAAAAAACCAGCAAAGTGTTCTGCAGATGTTATTGCTGTACCTATGCAATTAGTTCCACTTAAAATAATTATGCTGTAGCATTTTTATTTTATAAAAGCATAAAAAACTCTCAGCTGAGATTAGTCCCCTCTTTTGATAGAGACTGTGCAAACATATAGACAGAGGAAATTATTCATGCTCCATGGGAATGAACCCAACCTCACAGACAGACAAAAAAATACAGGAAGTAACAAAAGAACTTGCCTATATTTGTAGGAGACGTCTTTAAAAAGGACCTATAGCAATGTTCCAAGCTCCAACATACAGTTTCTTGCCTCACTGAGGGGAGACCTTGGGCAATAAGAAGTAACCTGTTCCAGTTTCTGTGGAAAACCTGTTGCCACCCAGATAAGATGACCAGAACTTTGATAAGGTTGTTAAGAACTACCTTCTATGCACTACAAAAACAGTAAATCAATGACTCAGCTGGGAATAGGATCCAGATTTACAGACTCACTGTCTTTACCTTCTGAACGATGGTGTGACATTCATGCAAGACAGTGCAAAATAATATTTTCATTAACATGGATTATAGCCTGTGAGCTCAGAAGTCCATTTCTGCAACCTACTGAGGTATTTGATAAGATCCTTTTTCCCCTTAATGAGCTCTGATTTCTGTGAACATTGAAGGTACTCAATATTTTACAAGAATGAAACTAGAAAGGTGCTTCTATAGTCTATAGCTTCATATGACATAGATCATCATCATTCCTATAGAGCTGTCCTGATTTATACTTACTGTACTACAGTCTTATAAAAGTTCCTAACAAGTTGGTAGATATTTCTTAAAATTAATGAAAACTTGTCAGAGTTGAATACTTATAATATATTCTGATAAAGTCTGTTTTGGAGAAGAGAGCTTAATGTGGTCCCCTATATTCTTTATTTATGCTCCCAAAATAAAGCTCTCAAAGTTTAAACCTTCATGATGAATATTTAAAATGTATTTAAAACTCTTATGATAAATTGAAGTAATTAAACTTAAATAGCTTAGAAAGCCCTAAAAAGATAGAATTATGAATGAGAGGAGGTATATCACTTCAGCACCTATTCTTTCAATATCACTGAAGCTCACGTGAAAAAAGTTATATTGAATTCCTGCATTTTTGCCCATTGGATGTCACTGTTTTATTGTTTCTTCTCCTTTCTCCACCTACGATAGAACCTTCACCAATAAGACGTAAAAATTTCTTAACAGCAAGATTTAATTTTCTTCTCTAAATATATTTCCCAAGCTGTTCTCTCATAGATATCAAACACAATAGTACCTTTTGAGATCAGGCAATTTTCTTCAAACCCCAAGATTTAGTGAAGAATTAAGATATTCTATTTGATCATATCAGCCATCATATGTTTTCAGTAATACTGTAACCCAAATGTATATTTTTGACTAGGATTTGGTGAATGCTTTGAAATTGGGCCTCAGTCAGTGTAACATGTATTTCAACAGAAGAGCTGAAGAAAAAAGGCTGCAAAAACTTTGATTTCAAAAATGTGTATAACTCATTCCAGAGATTTATAGCTGCTTTTTTAGTGTTTGTTTTGGTTTCTTGGATTTTTTTACTTAAAAAACCTCTTTAACGCATACCACAGAAATAGGTAATGAATAATATGCTGTGGAAAGGACACAAATGGATTTCCTGGAGAAACACTAGGTAAACACACAATAAATTAGTAGCAACCACCACTTAGCTGAAGAGTTGCTCATTATGGTGAAGATTAACCCTCTGTTCCTTGGCTTGATTTCAGAATTGCAGCACAGAGATTTATAGGAGATCCTGTATACATGGGCAGAGTCCTACACTCCAAATGTCTTATCCCCAGACTATGATGAAGAGGAAATAAAATCAGTGAAATTTAGAGAGCTCTGGATGATGAGGAAAACATCCCTGGAGCACAGGCAAAGGTGGAAAAACCACCAGTGCCTCCACCGAAGGGCAGTTCCTCAGCCCCATTGTCCGTTTAACAAAGCGCTCAAAGGGCTGGGCCAGCACAGCCTGCTTTTCTGAACTTCTCAGTCCCACAGTCCAGAGAAAGAATAATAGGATGGAGGAGGGGAGCTAAGTCTTGTTTTAGCTGTTCTGACTATTCCTGAGTACTAAAAGACAAATTTCTTTTTTCTTACTGATTTTTAAAAGTTTTCTCAAAAATTTCCTCAATTATTGATTTAATTTTCTTAAAGCTACAACTGAAAATGCTCTTGAAAGGAACACAAAAAGCCAAGAAATATGAATTTTTCCAATACATTTTGGTTAAAAACCCACATTTTGTTTTATTTATGTTGCTTTGTTTTTTCTGTTTTTGACCAGATAAATCCAGCTCTAGATGATACACAATCCCACTTCTCCCATTATCTCATAGCTCTGTTTTGACAAGTGTCAAAACACTTCTGTCCATCGTTTCCTGATGACACCAAACAGCACAAGCTATAGGTTTCAAATTACAATAGTAACATAAAATATGCCAACATAAAGATTGTCAGAAAAATATTATGCAGCTAGCACTGCAATTACAAACAAGTCTGTTTTCATATACAGATTTACCTAGCCTGAGAAGGGTTAAAATACAGGCATGGCTTCATTAATTAAATGTAGGAAATTGTTTCAAAGGATCTGGAAGTGAATAAACCTTTTAAAATACCCAGGTTGTTAATAAATATGCTAATTTATAATTATTATTATCTCTCTGAGATTCAATCTTTCCCAGTCTGGGATCCATAGTGATAAAAGACTTAGCAAGAAGAGTCGCCAGCTTTGCATTTGCATTGCTATGCTATTTCAGTGTTTCTTGATCACAACACAGGTGTTTATAGGCTCAAAAACAGCACCTCAGTGTGATATGGGGTCTAGAAAGGGATATAAAGAGTCAGGATAGGTCAGTGAGAGGACATTACGATAAATTGAGAAGACTCTAATTTTACTGCACACAATGTTCCATGAGCAGTTCCAAACTCTGAAACAATCCAGAACTAGGAGTGTGGGGGGGTTGTTTAATGCTCCAGAATTCCTCTTACTGAAGGATTGTACATTTCGTTCTGTACCTGTTAATCTGAACTAGAGCAGCCTTACTGAGCCATCCCACCATCTGAATAGGAAACGTATACTTCTGAGGGAGTGCTCCCATTATAATTATGTATTTTGCAGGAAAAGATACGTGAAGTAGAAATATAATATTAGTAATCTTACATATAACTATTTTAGATGGCAGAAAAGTACTATATTGATACTTCTCAGAAAATGTTTCAAAAATAGTGCAGTATATTTATATTTAGAGAGATAACTATATGGACTTTTTTACTGCTTTACAATGGTTATTTCTCTAAGTATTTCAATCAATTTCCATTTTAAAAAATAGAAGAAAATTAATTGCTCTCCAATTTAAACAAAAATGTCTCTAGGCACTGTTTCTGTGCCCCTCCTCTTGAGAGAAATCTTTAAAGTCCCAAGAAATACTCATTTGTTATAATTGTCTATAATTAAAATATAAAAATAGCTAAAAATATACCATTACCACAAAAACAGAAAAACATTGAATTTTAGACACTAAACAACATGGATGAGTAGGAGAAAATCTGGTATAAATTTTTAATTTATTCTCAGTAAATCTCATGTGCTTTGTAGAAGTGTTAAAATGGATTAGTAGAAAACTAAATAATTCTTTGAAAATATTCAATAATAGATATTCAAGTTCTTTCTGCTCCTATAAAAATAAAACTACAAAAATACCACAAAATGCTGTTTCCAGTGTCAACAATTATTATACTAAAAAACAATCAAGGAAAAAAAGAAACAGAAAGATAACATAGCTGTACTTTCTCTGTTTAGGCAAAATTTTGTCCTTACACCTCTGAAGAGACATTAGGGATGCTTACATAAATAGGAAGAACACAGACAATTTTTGTTATAAGGGATTTATTCCTCAGAAAATACTGCATGAATCATCCCTAACAATATAGGATTATTACTTTTTCCAGACTTAGCTGGACATCATCTGCTCATTAATTCAGATTAACAAATTGGAGTTCATGGTGTTATGTTTGAGGGTGACATATCTAGGACATTTTTGAAAACCATGGTATTACCAACAGTGTAAGCATATGTTAAGTGCTAAGAAGGTTGAACTTCCCCATTTCAGAGATAGCATAGGTAATAAATCTGCCTAGACAAATAATGAAAAGTAAGATTTTTCTCTAGCTATGTACACTTATTTTTATTGTCTTTATTCCATTACAAAATATGGAAATATTTGATGACAAAAGACAAAAGAAGCAACACTAGTTTCATGTTATTTGGCAAAAAAACCTCCTCTTAACTTTATTAGAGCTGGTTTCTGTGAAAAATCTAATTTAATATATAATATAATTTATTACAAATATTATATGGTAGGTACATCAAGTACATTAAAATATAGCCACAATACACGTTCCATTTCTTGGCTTGGGTTTTAAATGCATTCTGAAATCTTAAAATGTAGTTGGTTTTCTCCTTATCATAGCAGCAGATGTTTTTCAAATGTCTTGCAGACTACTGCATTCATAGTCCTGAGTAAACAGCTTTGGTTTCTGATGCAATTTCTGGGGAAGGTAAATTGCCTTGAAATAGAAGAAACAAAGGCCAGTCTCTTTAATCAAAGAATAATCTGCTGTGGACAAATACCCGTAAACAGAGGAAAAATCTAAACAAAATTAAAAACCAGGTTAGATCAGGTTAACAAATATATACCTAAGCACACTGAACACCCCTAAGTCCATGGGCCTGCCAGGATGAGCCCACAAGGGCTGAGGGAGCTGGCTGATGTCATTTCATAGCCACTTTCAATAAGTTGTAAAAGATCATGGTGAATGGGAGAGCATCCTAATAAATCAATGGTCAAGGATATTATTTGAGTTTTGAAATGCCTAGAAAAATACCCGTTTTAGCTTATCCAGTGTACTTTATTAATATACTTAACAACATATGAGATCTCACTTATGTTATCATTCTGTTTTTGTGGTTTTTTGAATATACACTTATAGTTTAGATAGGCTGGATATCTAAATTTAAATTGTTTCTGAAGATCCTTAGATCCTGGAATTAAGTGTGAATTTCATAAAGCCATGTAAATTTATACCAGCTAAGACAATAGCCTATTATTAAAATCCTGCTTTCCTCATGTCTCCATATCCTGCTGAGTGAAGAAGGTTAACTTGTCATTGTCTGGATCATTAACTTTTTGGAGAGAGATTTTTGAATGCTTTCATAAATAAATTTACATGTCAAGACAAACTTCTTAACTCCATAACTAGACATTTCAGAATCTCCCAAGGATAGCATTTGGAAATCAGCCTTTTGATTAGCAGATATTTTTTCAGGATGTACTTTCTAAATGGCACTGGAGTACTATTACTGTGGTACAGAGATGATGGATGCATGAGGTAAATAGAGAAGGAAATTTCTCTTTGTTTTCTTCATGAAAAGGTTCATATTCCCTGAAGAAAAATTTGTTTAACATTCATAGAGCAACAATTTGATAATATGGCTATCTGGTTACAAATAACTTAGTATTTTTTTTAGTCATTTTTGAAAAACAAGTGTAATGAAGAAAAGAATAAAGTCCTACCATGTCTACTTTGTTTGCATTCAAATAATGTTATAGAAACTCAATGAAGCTACATACCATCATAAATTTTCCACAGGTATCTGGTATTTCACCTACTTTATCTTACTGTTGTCTGAAATCTTATAAATTCTAACAACATGCTGCATATGCATCTACACACACCAGCTTTTTGACAACAATTAAAATTGGCATGTAGAAGCATTCTGAGATTAAATCTTATAATTGACAGACTAAGACACTAGCCAAAGGGGTATACGTTTGGGTAAACCCTAGGCTGGAACACTGCTGGTCTGTCAGCCTCTAAAATTATTGGCAATCTCATAGCCCGTATCTAGCAGCTGAGAGGAAGCTGTGCCAACCGGTGGCAGACTTCAATAGGTTTAGAAAAGCAGTCAGTGTAATTGTCATCTTTAACACTGAAAAGTGGTTAGATGCCATTGTAATAAGTGTGATAGAAACTGTGTAAATAGAAAAGAGTCAGCAGAGTCTTGGAAAAGGGATTCTGCATTTACTATCCCCCACTGTTTTGAACTGCCTGCAAGCACAAAGTTTAAAACAACAGAAAAGTTACACTTTCTATCAAGTCCAAAGCATTATGAGAATTGTGGTGGTGAATTGCTTTGATTCCTTGTGCTACACTACATTATGTAACAGCGAGGAGGCCAAAAGGTGGCAGAAGTTCCCTGGGTCAGCTGGCTGAAGGATAGGACTCTCTCCCTGTTCCTGATGCTGGGAGAGCCAAGAAGCAAAGGGGACAGATAAACACTTATTGGAGTGTTTTGTGCTATTGGTATCTTTCTTTAGGGGAGGACAAACCCCCCTCATATTCCCAATGTTTTAGGCACTTTAGTAAAAGGGACTTCAAACTAGCACAGAAGTATTAAAACTATTCAAGTCATGCTGCATAATGTGAGGCTGATAATTTTTTTTAGTTGGTTTGTTTTTTTTAAAAACCAACAAATAAACCAATCAGTCAACCAGACACCTCTATGGCTTTTTCATTGTACCAAGATGGTTGCATGTTGATAGATGGAAAATAATTGCTTAACCATCACCCAAAAGCCTATAAGTGATAAGGCATGATATTGGAAAAAGTCTGGATAATTATGATCTCATTTCATTGTTCAGTGCCGTAGTACTAAATAGAAAAAATACAAGGGAGAACTGTGAAAGATTTTCTGTAGCAAAGTATCTGGAAGAAGTTGTCCTTGGGATTAACTATTTATTTAAAACAGCCAAATTGGAAACACAAGAGCACTAATTCTGAGTTGTTGATAAATTGCTTTCCTCTTTTTTCTAAATGATATAAGATACATGCACACACTTGTACACACACAGAGGAACACTATTAACTGTCAAACAAAATTATGCATAATGCTTGTCAATCTCGCTTGCCCTAGTGCTTTACATGCAGAGAAGCAAACTGAGTCAGTTGCATGGGATGTCATTTTAGGGAAAATATTGTTACCTGTTGCTTGGTTTATAGTGTGGGGATTTTTTCAAGCTGAGATACGGGATTTCATTTACTGCATATAGCATAATGATCAGCACAAATATACTAAATGCATTTGAATTAACTTTTTTTTTTTAATATTTTTAAAGTGTCATCTTGTACTACTGAGGAAAAGGATCTGGGAGTCCTGGTGGATGGCAGGCTCTCCATGAGCCAGCAATGTGCCCTTGTTGCCAAAAGGGCCAATGGAATGCTGGACTGCATAGGGAGAAGTGTGGCCAGCAGGTTGAGGGAGGTCATTCTCTCCCTCTACTCTGCACTGGTGAGGCCACAACTGGAATACTGCATCCAAAAGGGATGTCCCAAGAGGGACAGGGAACTACTGGTAAGAGTCCAACGTAGGGCAACCAAGATGATTAAGGGATTGGAGCACCTCTGTTATGAGGAAAGGCTCAAAGAGCTGGGGCTCTTTAGCCTCGAGAAGAGAAGGCTGAGGGGAGACCTTATCTATGTATGCAAGTTCCTAAAGGGTGGGTTGAAGGATGATGGAGCCGGCCTCTTTTCAGTGGTTTCCAGTGATAGGACAAGGGGCAATGGGCACAAGCTGGAACATACGAGGTTCCATTCAAATATGAGGAAGAACTTCTTTACAGTGAGAGTGACAGAGCACTGGAACAGGCAGCCGAGAGAGGCCGTGGAGTCCCCTTCTCTGGAGATCTTCAAGACCCACCTTGATGCAGTCCTGAGTGATGTGCTCTAGGCATTCCTGCTTTAGCAGGGGAGTTGGACTAGATGATCTCTAGAGGTCCCTTCCAACTCTGTCAAATCCGTGAATCTGTCTACAGCCCACCGAAAATAACAGTTCAATGGAATTTTATATATATTCTCCTTAGTGCACATTTTAACTAAGGATTATGGTCCCATATCAGTAAAGATAATTAGGCACCTGCTATGATACTGTTGGCCTATATGCACCCAGTCCTCATTCAAGTGTTGCACATCTGTTGCAAACCTAACCTTGAAAAGCATTTGAGTCTTCTGTATGACATTTCCTGAGGTACCTGCTGCCCTGCTTCCAGACAAGCTCGGCATTTGTGTCTCAGGCTCAGGGAGGGGTTTGTTCTTACAAGTGGGTCCTCTCGTATCTACTGAATCTGGCTCTACCCAAACTGCAGCAGAAGCTAGTATTTCCTTTCTCAGAGACCTGTTCAAAGAAAGAGCCATGGTTTAATGGAAGAGGTCAGTATTTAAAGTCTCTCCAGCCCAAGTGAATAGAGAGCTGTGCTGAATTTGCTGCTCAAGCAGTTCAAATAGGCTCTAGAAAAGTGTCATAGACATCAAGGTAAAGGGACCCAACCAGCTAGAAAAAGAGTCTTCGGATTGAAACTAGGTGTTTCCATGAAGCAATGTTGGAGATTCCTTGGAGCAGAAAGAGAATGAGGCAAGGGTGATCTCCCTGCCTCAAGGTGGGACTCCTCTGTCTGAGGAACTACAGGGCTGTGTTTTTGTGGACCCATCCTTCATGCTGGCCCCTTGTTCCCCACACCTCTGCATGAGAGCCTGCCAGCATGTTGGTGCAGTTCAGGTGATGGCACAGCTTGACAACATGGCTGTGAGACAGTGCTGGCAAGCACCATCTTTGCATGGAATCAGGGAATTCCAACTGGCATTTGAGCCTAGAGGAAAGTCCTCCAGGTGTTAAATCTGCACACAGTCTTTGTCTTTAAGCAGCTGAATATGCTGAAGTGATCCTCAGAATAGTGATCAGAAGATGGGTTTTTCCTTTCCTAACCTGTAAATTAGGGTAGGACTGTTCTGGTTATTATTTTTAAAAATGACAAAGAAAAGTACATTTTCTTATTAGCTTCCTGTACAATAGTCTGTCTTCACTAAAATTCCGAATAAATTAATTACAAATTCACATTATTGAAATACAAATAATAATAATAAAGTGTGCCTTATAGTATTTTCTGCTCTGTTAAGAGCATTTGGAGCACAGGCATTACTTCAGCACAAGGCATACCCTGAACTGCTACTAAGATTATAGATATCATCAGAGTCTTTTTAGAGCTGTTTGATAAGAAAAGTGAAGCTTTTCGTTTGTACTTATAATGTTCTGCCATGTGTTTACACAATAAATGGAGATGAATCAATGCATTATTAAAACACCTTATTCATAAAATAACAATTCAGAGGCATCTGCTTATGCATCCACATTTAGCAAACAGGATGCCCTCTATGGTTACTTGTGGCACATGTGAAATAACACCCGTGATGTTCCCATATTTTACTTGCTTACATAAAAAGATATAATTTGTTGCTGCATTACACTGAAATGATTCTAATGCAACCCCAAGTAAATACGTTCCTTTCTGAGTTTCTCTAAGACTCTCCCTGGTTTTCTCTTCTCTAGGCTGAACAACTCCAGCTCTCTCAGCCTGTCCTCACAGGAGAGGTGCTCCAGTCCTCTGTAGAATCGTATGGACAATATTTTCTGCTAAAGATCTGATAAGCTGAAAAAGTGCCATAGAAAGGATGTAATTTTTCAGTGCATTTTATCATATTAGTCTATCACACTTTTCCCTTTTTATAATGGAGGATAAAGTCCTTTTCTTTAGGTGATTCTCTTCAGGAAAAAAATCCCCAAATATAATTTAAATAATATAGACAGTAGTAATAATATTGCTTTTATTGATCTTCTGGGATTCTCCAAATGCTTCTCATCCCTTCAGATGAAGATCTAAACTTCCTTCATTTCTTTAGTAGAAACCTGTAACCAAATATGTATTAAGGAATACCTTAATACCCTATAATATTATAAATCTAGAATGATACTTGCCTTTCCACAGTTCTATTAATAACTAGTAATACATTTGGAATTTTAAGGAAAAAAAAAACTTAAATGCATATAAATGGACTTGAGTGGTTAATATTGTTCATGGGTGAAGTCACTGAATTTCACTGAATTTCACTGAATTTTTA
>JAOXNO010000013.1:102327782-102345023 GCA_028565335.1 Limnodromus scolopaceus | reverse complement strand
AAGTCATGGATGCCCCATCCCTGGAAGTGTTCAAGGCCAGGCTGGATGGCTCTTTGAGCAACCTGCTCTAGTGGGAGATGTCCCTGCCCATGGCAGGGGGGTTGGAACTCACTGAGTCCCTTCCAACTCACATGATTCTATGAATGATCTCTTCAACTTTATCGGATTGTTTGCAATAGTGGTTATTACGGTTTTATTCGAGAGCTGTGCTCCCTGTCTAGATTGAATTTCTTACAATGAATAGTAGAAACAAAAGCAGCAGAAATCCTCCAGACAAAGAGGTAAATATGCTACTAAAGTTTTACTAATGAGAGAAAACAAGTAGACTTTTCAGATTTCATGTAATTAGTTTTTCTATAGATACATTGATGGTATGGAGAGCAAATATTGGGTGGCACAGCTTCTTTGGTTGATATTAGAAGCCATTTCAGACATTCACAAAGATCTGAGTGATAAGGACACTGAATGCTGACAACTAAGTTGGCATTGTCAAGTTCCACATTCATTTTTTATCTGTGATTTCTGTATTAGATTTCATCAGTCTCCAAGTCAGAAGGTTTTTTATTGTTTTTTCCCCCTCTAACCATCTCATATATATATACTACCAGGCATAAGAAATTCAAGCTGTGTACTTTCTAACTTTTAAAAAACTCCAAAGACCATGCAGTAAACACATAGCTGACAGTTTTGCCAAATACTATTCAAGCAGAACACAATAGTCTTTTAATAGCTATGTTGCCTTTTAAGTTGATGCATAAAAAAAACCCAAACCCTTCTTTGCTTTAGGAAATAACATATGTAACTAAAAACTGCTTAAACTGACAAAAATTGTGGGGAAGGAGAGGAAATAATACATGACAGTTTATTCCTCAAATAGGTATATTAGCCATTACATGGTAATTTTAGAGGTGCCAATGAAGATATCTTTAGATCAATAGCTATTACTGTTTACAAGTGTCAGATGTTATTTATTGGAAGCCAAGAGAGAAAAAAAACGAACTAAACACACCTACCACCCACCCACCCCTTGGCAAAGAACCCCTTTCTCTGCCCTCGTTATTTGTGATGGTGCATAGTCAAAAAAAGAAACACTCCAAAATAGACAATTTCAGTAGAAGCCAGTATTTTATATGAAAAGTGAACACTGACAAGCCTTCCATCAAAGTAATAAAAATTTTTTAAATAAATTACTGGAATTTGCTCAGCTTTTCTCTAGGTTAGTGATGTCACTACTTCGTTCTCATGTTTAGAATTTGATGCTAATGATTTATTGCCAACATTATTTTGGAAACTAGTTTATGAAATCAATGCCTTTATAAATGGCTGGAAAGGCAATTCAATGATTGCAATGTTAGAGCTAATTATTTTCTTTCTTTGAAATCCCAGATAGTTTTCCAGAATTCTGTTAAGCTTGGAATATAACACTTCTACAGTCTAGCAACTACATTCTAAATTTAATGTATTTTTGTATTATGCACTATTTTAAGATATACTTGGGTCAAACTGTACAAGAAATTAATTGATATAAGATTGATTAAGATGTTCCACCTGCCTAGATGGGTCAGAAAGAAAAAGAAAAAAAAAAAAGAAGATTTTACAGGATAGTTTTAATTCAAGAGCTAATTTAAAATAAACTTATTCTGTTCCATATGAAGCAGAAAAATATTATTTAGCCTGTTTTACAGATAGAAATTCAATCAATAACGTCTCAAAGTCAATAGCACTCCACTAGAGGCTTGAAAGTTGACTTGTATGAGATTTTACTGTAAGGCTGACATTTAAATACAGTAGAACATAGAGCATACAGAAAACGTAAAATCCTGGAACAACTAAGCCTGCAAACCATTTCCAGGCACACGAAGGACAAGAAGGTGATTGAGAGTAATCAGCAAGGATTCACCAAGGGGAAGCCATGCTTGACCAGCCTGGAAGCCTTCAACAAAGGAACAACTGGTTGAGTAGATGAGAGGAGAGCAGTGGATATTGCACACCTTGTCTCAGGAAGCCTTTTGTCTTTGTCTCCCGTAAGATCTTCATAGAGAAGGTGATGGAGTATGGCTGGGTGATCAGACAGCTTGGTGGATTGAAAACTGGCTGAGCATCCGAGCCCAGAGTGTGGTGATCAGTGGCACAAAGTCTAGCTGGAGGCAAGTAACTAGTGGTGTATCCCAGTGGTCAATACTGGATCCAGTCCTCTTCAGGATCTTCATTAATGATTTGGGAGATGCGGCAGAGTGTACTCTCAGCAAGTTTGTGGATGACACAAAACTAGGAGGAGTGGCTGATATGCCAAAGGTTTGTGCTGCCATCCAGAGGGACCTCAACATTCTGGAGAAAAGAACTGACAGGAATCTCACAGAGCTCAGCACAGGGAAGTACCTAGGTCTTCACCTGGTGAGGAACAACCTCTCCAGTGTATGTTGGGAAATGGTGTTGGCAGCACCAGTGTATTCTGAAGGTAAACCAGCTGGAAGGCAACTTTGCAGAAGAGAACCTGGAGCTTCTGGTAGTCACCAAGTTGGAGATGCAACAGCAATGTGCCCTGGTGGAAAAAAAGCCCTGATGGTATACTGGGCTGCATTAGGGGAAGTATTGCCAGCAGGTGGAGGGCAGCGGTCCTTCTCCTCTGCTCAGCACTGGTGAGCCTACACATACAGTGCTGTGTTCAGTTCTGTCTCTCCCCAGAGAGACATGATCACATTGAAGAGTCCAGCAAAGAGACACAAAGGTGACGAAGGTGCTGGAGCATCTCTCCTATGAGGAAAGACTGAGAGTTGGGACTGGTTATTTTGGAGAAGAGAAGGCTCAGGGAGAGAATCTTACCGATGTGTACAAATACTAAAGAGAGGGTGTAGAGAAGACAGAGCCAGGCTCTTTTGAGGTGCCAGTGACAGGACCAGAGGCAATGGGCGCCACCTGAAACACAGGAGATTCCCTCTGAACATCAGGAAACACTTTTTTCCTGTGAGAGTGTCTGAACATTGACACAGGTTGCCCAGAAAAGTTGTGGAAATATTCAAAAACCATCCCAACGTGGTCCTGGGCAACCAGCTCCAGGTGTTCCTGCTTGAGCATGGAGATTGATCTCCAGAGGTCACTTCTTACTGCAACCATTCTGTGATTCTGTCGAACTATAGCACTGTATGACAATAATTTTGAAATATCTGTTTTGTGAAACAGAATGACTGTTTTCAACATTTCATGCAGATCTTTAAAGGTGGCTTGTGAAGAGTTGGGGGGAGGGAACCTAGAAGATTTCACCCCTACCAACACTAGGTATGGCAGTGAAGGTCAATGTCTAAATAATACAAATCTCATAAGGAGTGCTCTATATAGTAATCACTCTTCTGAAAAAAAAATAATTCAAAGAAATAGTATAAAAGTAAAGAAATTACAAGTGAAATGCAAAAACAAATGTTGCAAAATCTCAAAGTCAGAGAAACTACTGCTGAACTGAAACAAAAGTTTCAGAGAGAAAAGAAGAAAGTATAAACATATGTGAGGACTTCACACATAACTAAAAAGAAAGAAAATGCTTTATGTCTTTTAAACTAATAATTTCTTGAAGGATTTTTTAATTTCTAGTGATCTTGTTCCTGTTTTTTTTTTAATCAGATATAAAAAATATTCAGTTATGTAGTTTAAAATTTTGAAATATTTGAGTTTTCAATCATTTGACCTTAAAAAAACTTTTGCTTTTGAAATCTAAGTATTTAATCTCTTTTTCTAAAGAAAAAAGAGAGCTGTTTTTTACAGATTAATATATATCAGGAAAAGAAAAGTATTAATGTCTTTTAAAAGCAATAACAATTGAAATGATAAGACAGCAATCAAGGAGGAAGTTAATATTGAAGCTGACACTTGAAAGCTTAGAATGAGTGGAAGAGAAACACACCAAAACAACCATTAACATAGACTAAGACTGGCTTGCTCTTCTCTGGGTTGATGCTGTAATCCCATCATACCTGACAAACTCAAATGAATGTCATGTCATTGTCTCAAATTTTCATTAGGAAGATATATACAAATGGTATATATATATGTGGAGCTGATATAATAGCTGTAAAACATCTAAGCCCAGAAACCTCTACTAAGAACAACATGAATAAAAAGAAGAGTCTTTTCAGTGAAGCTAAATGAGCAAGTGCCATCAGGTTTTATAGATGGTGATAAAAATCCTGTCACATACTGAACAACTAGAATTTGTCATTCCTACTTGGTGCCAACTATCTGCCCTGGGATATCAGCCAAGCAGCCTGATGGACTCTATGGACCCTTCATGTACAATTTTGTAAAACAGGTTAAGGGTAAAGGATGCCAATGCATGTGAGCTGCTACCAGAATTGTTTTATGTGGTATTTTGGAATATTGGGGAATTTTTTTATTCACCATACACAGACAGTACAGGCAAAGCTTATCATGCTTTAGGGCAGTTCAGTGTGGAACTGTGTTCCTTCTGGCTACAAAGTTTGACTTTTTGAGCAGTAAGTTTGGATTTTTGATCAATCCAGACTAACTTACTGTCAGCCAGGAAAACCACCATGTAGGCAGTGAGGTTTATTTAGAAAACCATGTAGTCTTCAGACAGCCCAAAGTCACTAGGCTAAATAATCTCCAATTTTGTTCTCTAGTCTTTCCTAATGAGCAAACCACAATATGCAAAAAGAACAAATCTCATCCTTTGTATTTGAGAAATAGTCCAAACCCCATTCCTACAGCGCTAGAAAATACAAGCAAGGTTTTTCATATAGAACACAGATGTAGAAACTTATCCCCATTATGAAGAAAGTGGGTTTTGCCTCCTTTGCCCTCCCCACAAATGGGTATCCCTAATTTATGAGGTCTATAACTTCATAGGATGAGTCTATTAACAGGTTGCCACTGTGTGCCCCCTAGTGCTGTAGGAAAGTGTCTGTGGACCTCACTGCTCAGGCACAAGCTCTGATCTCATTACAAATGACAGGGGTGAGAGGGGTTCTTCCTGACACTCCTCAGCTTTGCCTCCTTTAAAGGCAAGCTGGTTATTTCATTTGTAGTTCCCTTTCTCTGGCCTCTGGCTCTCCTACAGAAAGCACTGCAACCCCGGAACAGCAGGACACCCACCACGGTGGGGAAAAAAAGAAAACTCTGTCCATAACCCCTTTTATTCTTTCCCTTTTTTTTTTTTATTATAAGAATCCATCCTTTATTCTTTTTCTTAGAGATCTTTTTAAGTGATAACCTTTCTTTGTTTGATTTCTCAATTTTCACAGTATTTCAAAGCTCTTCGTTTATAGCAATAACATTTCTCCATTGGCTGGGATCACTTATTCTTCATTCCCTTTTTTTATAACAATAATAATGACAAAACAAAACAAGCATCTGCTAGACTGCAGTAAATTATTTGGCTTTCCGTGCTCTGTGCAGAGTAAAAATAGCTGAAGTTTATTTCATAAAAAGTGAATATTTTCAGGCTATAGTCTACGCAACATGAGTACAGCTTAAAGGCAGAATTTAACCTTTGTTCTTTCATGGCTGGTTTGAAGTGCTCAACTACTCTCCCATAATTTTCAGCAATTTCTGGCCCTGAGTTTCTATAAGACTTATATGACCAATTAATTAGAAAACAGAGCACCACTTGAAGAAACGAGTGATTTATAATGGAAGGTCCACTTCTGCAATTTGCAGTGTTATTGGATGTTGTTAGAATACTTAACTCACAAAGTACTAACGCCTGTTCCCTGAGAAGCTGCTCCTTTGAATTTGACCTCTAATAGTATAATAATCCTCACAGAATAAGTCAGGGCTAGGCTACTATTAGAGCATCTCTCTGCAGAGAGGTGCAGGCAGGCAGGTGTAAGCAGCCACATGTAAGCCAGTTATGATTCTGGAACTGCATACTGGAGCTGGGTATACACCAAGTTAGCATACTTTCTTTCTAATAAGGGTTTATTTCTGTGCTTAAATGATAATATGGTTTCTAAATCTACAGCTGGCTGGCATCTGGACAGCTCAGGAGACAGTGGACAAGGGACAATATCATTCACATGATACTCTGCGCCTATCTGTTTGTACATACATACACGTGAACCTGGGCAACAGGTGCAGAACCTCTCCTGTGCAGACACCTACGTGGGCCACATTTCTGTTGCCACCTTCCTAGTAGTATCTCCTACAGCAGAGCATACTGCATGACTCTTTATGCTGCACTGGGTACCACTTTGCATAGAATTTTTGGTGAACTCATCAAGCCTTTCTGGTCCCTTACGTAGAATTCCTTATTGTGTTTGTATGCAGGAAAGTAAATAATTTTCAGTGGTTGAAGGGTGTGGATCAATATCCAGACTAACAATTTGTTTTTATAGTTAGATTTACTGTGACTATACTTTTAGTAACTGGCAGTAAAGAGCAGCTCATGAGGAAGACAGATGTTGCACTTTCCGTGAGATAGATAGGGAAAAAAAAAAGAGGATGTGAGTTTGAATGTCCTATAATCAAACTGAATTGATGGGTGTTTCTGAGACAAAATAACACAGCTATGTGGAATGACCTTGGATTATATAGGCCTTAAGAGCTCTACAATGAATCCATTCCTGTTTCAAGAAAAACATCGCTGTAAAGCATCAAATACTTTAGCCTATCACATACAGAACAGTAATAAAAATAAAACCAAAATCACTATCCCATAACCAGAGAGCAGACTCTCCTGTAAAGACTCACCTTTTACAGACTCAATGCCCCCATCACCTGTTGGGTGATGGCTGGTCAGCTTGCAATTGAGAAGTCACCGCTTGGAACTGTATAGGTGGACATTTTCTGAGCATGATTGTTCTTATTCCTCTATTGTCCCAAAGTCAATAACAGGCTTTAAGCCAAGAATTTCCCAAAACTGTGACAAAACCTCCAGTAACTTTTAGATCCTTGTTATTTACCATTTTTCTCCTCTCCTCCCCCAGTTGAGCCCATATAGGTAAGCCACAAACAAGCCCGATTTGTTTAACAGTGGGTGCTGCATTAACAGTTATGTGGGATTCAACAGAAAAATCACTTGGAAAGGAAAAATAACTGAAATGTTAAAGCTTGAAAGCCTTATATGAGTCTATTTTGAAATGAATCCTGTAGAAAGAATAAGAATTATTTGCAGAATTGGTTTATGAGAAGCTGTAAAAAAGGAAGAGGATGTAGAATAAAGACATTTCATATGAGAATAGCGTATTTCTAACTGAAGTGTTCAACTGATAACTGATATAAAGTTATTAAAACCTAGAATTAAAAATCCCATCCTGCTACCACTGAAAAGTTAATCACAGCGTGAAGCTAATCCTGGATATCAGGATTTTCCCACCAATAAGCTCTGTGGTATATAAAGTAGACCCTACAGTAGCACATCTATGCTTTACATGCCAAGGCTTGAACCCATATGAAGTATCTTAAGTTTAAAAAAAAAAAAATAAAAGGAAAAGGAAAGAAAGAAAATGAAAAAGAGCCACAATACTCAGCATTTAAGTTAATATAGGAGCATGAAAGGATGTATATAATCATCTACTTAGTGGAAGCTGCTTGTGCAGTAATTCTTAGTAAGCACTGGCTCTTCAGGTTTCTTGCAAAGCAATAAAAATTCACTACTTAAATAAATGAAAAGCTATTTTCTGCAATCAGCAGAAAAATAAATAAATAAATAAATGAAGCCAGCAGATGTAGCTATAGTTCATTAAGATTGTTTCAACAAATTTGCAAAATAAGTTCAGTTGATGAGAGCTTTCAACACCACAAATACCATACTGTAACAATGAAGACATATTAGAGCAGTGGTTCAAAACCCAAGAGCTTAGTCCAACCATTTTACTCTGATGTTTTGCAATAAGGTCCAGAAACATAATAGACAACTGATGAAGTTCTTAATAAAGTTTTTTAGGGTAGTTCAGCAATGCAGAATAATACTAATATAAAAATATTAGGCAAACATTTTCACAATTTTTTCAATAGTATAACAGTCTATAAAACTGCTCAGTGTTAAAACATGATTATAGTCTTAATGAGTCCATGTGCTTCTACAGACACTTTGAATTTCCAGCAATGTAAATATTTAGTGATTTTTTTCCCCACCCATTAAGCTAAACAAACCTACATGAAACATTACCACCAGAAAATAGCTCCATACTTTAAAAAATATCACCATAAATATCACCACAATGACATTATTTTAAGGACTTGTCTAATATGGTTTCTCACTGTATAGATGATAGATTGCTCCAAGCTGAGAATCCTGTCTCAGGAAAAAGAAAAATATCTTCTCAGAAAATTAGTTGGCACTTTTTTATTTTCTACTTGTTTTGCATAGGATAGGGTTAAGTATGCACTGGGGCTTTAGCATATCAGTTTCAGGTGGTAGGGATTTAGAACATGTGTTGTAAATTAGATAATTAGCTTTTTTATGAGGAAGCATGCATAGTGAAAAAAAAAAAGGCATTTGAGACCAGAAGAAAGAAGTTTTTAAAAGCTATAAAGTCAGATTGAGGTGGACAATTGTCTGGAATGTACTCAAAGATTAACATAAAACCTGAAGTGTAGATAACATTGAAGAAAATAGTTGTTCTATCAGAAGATTGTGTTTTCCTATATTTACACTGTTGCTATGTATGTACTTTTGAAAACTCAGAGGTATAGTGTCACTTTAAAATAATGGTGGAAAAAATAAATTTGATGTTTGTATCTCAGATTCATCTCTAAAGCTTACCTTTTAATGGCTTTTCAAGTTCCGTAAAGATATTTCTGTTTGTGTCTTTGCTTTACCTTTTTGTTATCAAAGATAATTTCTAATTTTTATTTTTAATTGCATGGCTTTTATTTTCTTTTTTGTCCTCCCACACTCTTCTCCAAGGTACAAGCTGTAGGAGTTACTTTCAGCAGCTATTATGAGAGATGGTAGTAAGGAGGTAGGAATATAAGAAATCCTTCACTTATGCCAGGATTCAATCTCACTTTTTTTTTTTTTTTAGGGTATGCCAATTCCTGTAAAATAGCAGGGAATATTAAATTCCCGGGAAGTCAGGCAATTCTCATATGTTTTATTGCTTCTAACTGTGATCAAACAAAGAAATAAGCAAGAATTGTTGGGTTTAGGGCAATGTTATTTATCTAAGAAAATGGAGTTTGTATGCTTTCTCTACTTACATATGCATATTACAGTGTTGGCAAAAAGTTGTTTACATCTCTTAAATCATCAAAAAAGCAAACAGAAAGCCTATACTTTGAGCTCATCTATGTACTAACAGCTTTCTAGATAAGCAGGCAGTTATCCTACTTATTCTATACCTTTCCTTTCTTTCCTCTAGAATATTTCTGAATGTAACTATTACATTTGGTGAAAATTAGCTAACAAATTGCTTCTCCTTTGGAGTTAGCTAAGCAAAAGAGATGGCAGCAAGTGTCATATTAACATATGAAATTCCATGCTCAAACAGTTGCTACATCTTCCAGTTTACTAGTGGTGTTTGGACACCTCTTGTTTTCATTGTTGTTGGTGTTTGAGTAAAACTTAACAAATTCATTCTATCATTCCTACAAATAAGTGACCCTCATCAGAGCAGGATGCTTATGAAGTCATAGAGTGATGTTACCCTACTATTTCAGCATATTGCTGCCTGTGCCTCTGGCTTCATCAGGTACCTTCTGAGGGCATCCCTACCCTTCAGTATACTGGATGTTCCTCCTAGTTTGGTGAAGGTGAACCATAAACTTGCTGAAGGTGCACTCCCTACCACTGCCTTGGGAATTGTTCAAGATGATAAGCAGGATTAAGTTTGGTAACAGTCTCTAAGGAACCCCACTAGACTGGACGTTGATGAAGTGTAGGTCACAAGCCATTGAGCCCAGTGGCCTAGCCAGTTTCTCACTCATATTGTAGTCCACCTATCCAACCATACAGACCTTTTTCTACTCTAGTGAGAATACTTCCTAAGAAGCCCATGGGATTTGTCCTTTACATGGCCCATCTGCTTCGTACATCAAAATGTTGCCACCTGGCATGCCAGAAATTCCTGGATAGCTTCCGTACTGTATTGCTCTCCAAGCAGTTGTTGGGGTTGTTAAGTCCACTGTAAGAACCAATACGACTTCTGCCTTGTCTTTTTTTTTTCTGTGTAAAATGGCATAAAGATTCAATTATCTTTTCCTTAAATAATTCCTGTAGACAAGGAATATCCATTCTTAAACATTTTTAACTGTCAGACTTCTGCTGCCAAATAATTTAAAATAAAAATAGTAAAACCCAACAGGAATATGAGATCAGATCATCTGTATGTAACCATCCTGGTTATATGTACCTTAGAAATATCTTTCCTATTATCAATTCCCTAATAAGGATTACAAAATGCTTCCCAGCACACCATTTATCTTATGAGCTGCAGTAAAATATCTATAACATGCCATACTGAGAGAACAAGGTGATGGAAAACCTCTCTGATGTCCCAAGAACCATGTATCTAACTACCTTTGCTGGCGATATGTTCTTGCTTCTTGTGCATATTTTTGACTCTTTGTTTTGGGCAAAGTGTTCAACAGTGGTCTGAGCAGTCTCTTTGTATGCATGTATTATCCTTTTATGCACTATAATTAAATCTTACTGTTCCTTGGACTCTGTATCATAAGGCTGATATAGACCAACATATAAAGAAATATTTTTTCTCAATAAATATGAGAGAGTTCAAATTACCATTGTAAAATGTGTCAACTTTTTTTTTAAACATTAATGCACTCTATTTTTCACTATAAAATATAAGTTTACAAATTTTCTGGTAGAGAAATCTTACAGACTTTACTAATAGCTACTGATTTTTTTCATATAACTCCTATTCTATTTGTTCATATTCTGGATCAAGGGTAAAATATATTACTTGCCAAAACGTAAAATCACATAATCTCCTTCAACTTTTACTCTTCAGAGAGTGTATATTAAATCTGACTTTGAAGCATAAAATGCACACTGCCTTTTCAAAAATATTTTACTCTCATCTGACAGGGTTACTCCGAGCAGTTAAAATGAGTGTTAAAACAACCACGTTTCCAATGCAAATTTTGAAAGGAAAGCTAGTAGTGTAATGACAGTATCTGTGATAATATGCGGTAGGATAATTATGTGAATTAAAGACTAAGATTATCCTCAGTGGCAAGCAGGATTGCTTCTCAGTGTTATGGTAATAAAAACCCTGCATTGTGATATACAAAATTATAAACCCTTTTCCAGTCACAACAATGAGTCTGAAGCTGCAATGTGCTTTCAAGTGATTTTGTTCTTCTGGTTTTTAAGTTCAAACATTTGAATATTAAACATTTATTAATATATACATAATCTTTATTTTCTTGGCTTTTAAATAATAAAACCAATAACACAACACTCTGAATCCCCATGAGCGAGGACTGAAACGTGAAGCCAATTTTTCGTCAGGTACTTCACCACTTCTTAACCTGTCTCATTACGATCTTACAGAAAAAGAAATATACAAGGAACCTCTCTTCAAAGCATTCATACAGGAAAGCATATGATCCTACTTGCTTTGACCAGTCAGTATGTCTTTCTTATATTCCCTCAGGCGGGTCATGAACAGCTGAATACGTATTTATCATCTGGTACCATACTTGCACTCTTCACTTCAGCCAATAGCATAGCTAATTCTAGCTACTAACAAATTTTAGAAGACAAAAGCAATGGAGGATTTTTTTGGGAAAACCATTCCAGAGTTTGATAGATATCATCATCAGGAACTCTGATTTATAACTTATCGTTTATTAATTTAATTTTATTAATCATTGTGATATCTCTTATGTGTTTAATTTGAGCTCCCTCAGAATGTTTACTTCCTTCAAATAAGCAGACAGTTCTACAAAACCTTTTTGCAGACATTCTTCAGCTAAATTAAGTACAGTATATTAAAAGAAGTGTGATGTTACTAGGTCAGTTTAGTGATTCTTTTCTCATACGTGGAAATAAATTGACAGGTTTGATTTAGATTGAATACCAGGAACCTAATAAGAACCTAAACTGGGAATAACTTCTTAATTCAGAGTAAAACACTCCCTTTCTCTGGTAAGCAAACATGGTCTTCTGCCTTTTCAGGTAAAGACCATTTAAGATCCATTGTAGACCATTATTCTCTTTAATGTAGAAGTTTCTGACAATGGCATAGATTGGTTACAAAAATTATGTGACAGTGGTATGCACTGGTTAAAAAAAAAAAAATTATTGCTAAAATTCCTTACAGTAAAGAGAGGAAATTATAATATAAGTGCAAATATGGTTGAATGTTCAAGGCTATTTCCCACATAAATGGACAAAATCTCTGGATTGAGAAAGGATCAGACGTTGTTATCCTTTTTGTACTAAATACAACCTGAAAGCACAAGGAATTCTATTAATGCCACTGGGACCATCTGTGAAATAAGTATTTGTTTAGGGGATAACCTGCATTAATCTATAGACCTTATCCTAAAAATATAGTTTTCACCACCTCCAACAAGCAATGCATGTACAGTTGTTCTCTCTTTCTCTATTATTCTCCATGGAGCAAATTACTAATATGTACATTATCTCAAATAAAATTTATTTTGCCACATCTTTTGGAGAGCCATTGAACACAAATGTTAGAGTCATTAATACAATGTTTTTATGGTTGTATCTTTTCAAAGCTGTTTTGTAGCTGGTCAGTCATGACACTGCCAAGAACCAGCTTTTCCTTATGAACCAGATGCTGCTTCATCTCCACCTGGTTAGATGAGCTCGCCTGCCCTGTATTTTTCCAGCTATGAATATCATGAATAATGTTTCTGCCCTTACCAGACCTCACATTGGAAATCTCTCCTGATTTTCAAACTCCTCCACATGTTTTATTTTTAACTGACAGGAATTTAAACACTTCATTGGCACATTTCCACTAAGCCTACATGCCTTGGTTTTCTTCAGTGAACAGCAATTGTAGCAAACATTGCAGAGCTTTTATGTTACATACCTTCTTTTCGGTTTGGGTTTTGTTTGTTTGTTTGTTTTCTTCCCTGCATGAGCTTTGGCTGGCTCTTTGTAATTCACTATAGCTTACCTGAAATCTTATTAAAAAAAAGGGGGGGGGGAGGGGGGAAAGAAATGCATAATTTTTGTTATCTTGATGCCAGTTTTTAGCTGTGGAAATGTATCAGTTGATTACATGATGTAACTTCTGTAAAACAAGTACCTGAGGGAAGAGAGGCGAATGAAAAACAGGCAGATTGCTTTGTCCAGACAGTCTATTTTGAACATATTTGATGACCCTTAGACAAAACATTGCTATGGTATAAATAAGAGTGAAGAAATATTCTGAGACAGCTTCATATTCACTATGGAATATTTAGAAAAAATACAGTGGGGAATTAGTTTTGAAGTCTGACTTGAGTCTCGCAGAATGGTTCAAGATCATTATAAGAAGTGGATTAACATTAAAGCATTTTATTATCTAATGTTATACATAAAGTTTTATAACCATCAGCTTAGCATTTTAAATATTCTTAATATTGTTATAATAAAACTGACTACTGCAGATAATTTTTTATTTCATAATAAAAAAATAAATCTGTACTGGTAAATCAGTCATCTTTTGAACTCTTAATAAAAGGAAAAATGCCTGTATTTGGATAGCATTTTGTCCTAAGTACAATAATATATAATGTTGCCAATTGCAGTATTTATGTTGAGTATTGATTCTAACTTTAACTGATTTAATTTTTTTCTATCATATTTGCTAAAATAAGTATTGGTTTATATATTTTCCAGTAGCTCCATTATAAACTAAAATGGTAACAAACACTTGCTGATGTTCTCATAGGTCTTTGTTTTTACACTGACAGAAAATCATTTGTTTTAGTTTTATCATGATAAGAACAATAAACAGATTATTCTGTGACCACTTCTGACAATTGCATTAGGATATCTAGAGTCTTTTTCTTCACACAAGTATACACAAGTATATTTATATAAGGAAGCATTATACAAATATGCATGTTTAACTTTGGTTAATGAGTATATTCAACTGCAACAACAAAAATCTGTCAACTTTGGAAACAGTTTAAAGCTTATGGATGACAGAATATTTGCAATATCCATTTATGGCTTCTACTCCTCCTTTTGTACTCACAGGACCCAGATTTTCATTATCCAGAGGAGGGGGCTAGATATCAAAAGCAGCACAGTTTACATTTAGGTACTTAAATAGCCACAAGATTTTCAAACAAGAATCTCCATCCCCTGATCTCATGACAAACCTGGTGTGACTTTTGAAAAGAACTCTATATCCAAGACTTTCCAGACAAAAAAAAAACAACTTGGGCTTTTATTTTTCGAGCTTAAATGTGGGATGATCTCCTTTTTTCAAAATCCACAGTTGGTCTTGGTTACTGAGATTAAGGAAAACAAAACAACAAACCAAAAAGTAGCTAATCCCTCACACTTCTATGGGAAGTGTACATGCCTGCAAGCTCTTTAAAGTGAGGTCCCCAGTCTGCAAGGTAGTCATAACTCTGATCTGCATCTGACATGTTTGAACCTAAAGAGCTGAGGGATCCTGCCAGAGAGCCAGTCCCCTCAAACGCATAGGTCTGAAGTGAATCATATGGAGGAGCAGTAGGATCCGTATTTGCTTCTTCAAGCTTTTCTGAAATGAATTGCCTGAAGATTGCGCTGTCAGGGCCAACCTGCAGAGACTGTCTGTAGAGACCGTGGATTTCCGTGGTGACCTTCTTTCGAGGTTTGTGCGTTCGCATGACAGTGCGGGTCCTCAGTGCTGATATATCAAAGGCTTCTGTGTCTTCCTCTCCACCTCCTTCATCGTCATACCTGACAATGTTCTCTCTGAATTCTTCCATTTTCTCTGAAAAGTGAGACTTCTTCCTCTGCTGCCTTATTGCTACAATTGCCAAAAAGAATACTGACCAAAAAAAAAAAAAGACATGAAAAAAAATATAATATCAGCCATGGGAAATATAAATGAAACTAGAGACTTTGAATGTGTTTAGAAAGACTCCAAAAAATGGTAATACTTCTTACCATCAATGTTATTTCAAAGTGAAGCTATCTTAACAAATTTTTGGAGCTGCATTGGTTTTGAGATGAGCATAGTATGTGGTGGGGAAATGGCTACAAAGGAACTTATAAAATTGGTGAATGAAATGGACCAGTTCTTTTTGATAGATGGGAGTTTGATGGAAACACAGGTTACATTTTTTGAAACTTCTTTGGTTTATCACATAATATATCCATTTCACATTGATAATTTAAATTCTTAATCTCTCACTCTCTCTCAGATCAAAGCCCCAGGAAAATCAAATGAAAAATGAGGCAATGAGTAAGATATCCTCCTCAGCTGGTTGAATCATTCAGTTCCATAGTCTATGCAGGATGTGGTTCAATTATTTCTGTTACACTGGTTTGGAAATTTGAAAAATATAACTAAATTTTACGTGATGTTGTAGCAGTACGTACCACAAAAGCCGATGAATAAGGGCATCTTGTTTCTCTCACATACGAGAGCTTTCTTAAATTTTATTTTAAAGAGTCATTTTTTAATCCTACTTAATTTCATTCATTAATGAATGATCCCTTTGAAACAGTCTATTACTTTCACAGAGATTAATGATTTAACTAAATCTTACCGCGGTTCTATTTAATAAGTAAGTAGTTTGTGGACTATATTTTTTACTCAGGACATAACATGATAGAACTAACAAAAATAATATGATTTTGCCTCACTTAGGGATATGAGGGACCTGAAGTCATTATTTATTTCTACATATTTACTGTATACTATTTCATTTGATTGGGAGAAATCGACACGAACGCATTGGAAACAAGAATTTCTACAATGTTATTATACATTTACAAAACACAGATAGTTTCAACTCTCCAAACTCTTTGCATGGTGAACTCTTTTAATGGTACACATGATAGAATCATAGAATCGTCTAGGTCAGAAGGGACCTTAAAGATCATCTAGTCCAACCATCAACCTAACTCGGACAAAAAAATAAATAAGAATTAAAAAATAAAAATCACTAAACCATATTCCTGAGGACCATGTCAACCCGTCTTTTGAACACCTCCAGGGATGGTGCCTCAACCACTTCCCTGGGCAGCCTATTCCAATGCTTGATAACCCTTTCGGTGAAGAAATGTTTCCTAATATCCAATCTAAACCTCCCCTGGTGCGACTTGAGGCCATTTCCCCTTGTCTTATCTCCCGTGACTTGGGAGACAAGACCGACCCCTGCCTCTCTACACCCCCCCTTCAGGTAGTTATAGAGTGCAATAAGGTCTCCCCTCAGCCTCCTCTTCTCCAGACTGAAAAACCCCAGCTCCCTCAGCCTCTCCTCATAAGACTTACTCTCCAGACCCCTCACCAGCTTCGATGGTAAAGGAAAATGGTGAAAAAAAAGAAACTTCAGGTTTCAGATATGTGGCAAACCTATTATTAATAGAACATTTTATCATTTCATTTTAAATAATCACAAAAAATTCATTTGACGATTTAATGCATTTAAAATATATGTGTCTGTGAAGAGTGTGGTGGGCGTGTTTCTTTTTCTTTCTGATTAATATATGTACCTATATCCCTGCTTTGACTGTGCTATGCATAGGCACAGTAGACACCAAGGGTTTATTCCATCTGGAGAGAAGACCTTGATGAATGATTCCACTGAGAGACTAGATAATAAAGTCATATAATTTGACTGATCCTCAGTCCCTTAAGTGTATAACACAAAGTGATCAGGTGCAAATATCCTGCAACAATCAAAGAAAACTTGAAATTCATATTTGCCTTCCTGTAAGCTCACACTGGCTGCCAGTTCTAAGGCTGCTTTCCAGTGCCACTACTGAAGGTTGCCTGGGACAAGGAAAGCTCAGATTTAAATAAAGTGACTCTGAGAGTGCAGGCAAGTCTAGAAACCACAAATTCATTCCTATGTTCCTTTTTTTTTCTGTTGGAAACCAGAAAATGGAAGTAAAGGAACTAGTGCATCCCTGGGTTTTGCTATGGAGTCAAAAAATGGCTAGTGTCTGAACAAGAATACTACCATCTAGACATAACAATTATGAGGTTCCCTTCCATTGTTTTAATCCTTGCCTTGCCTATACATTATATTCACACAGATAAATAAAAACACACTTTATTTTTTTTGTAGACAGAATCACAGAATCACCTAGGTTGGAAGGGACCTTTTAAGATCATCTAGTCCAACCAATGG
>JAOXNO010000013.1:102312396-102327682 GCA_028565335.1 Limnodromus scolopaceus | reverse complement strand
GCTGCCTGGGGTTGTTGTGACCCAAGTGCAGGACCTGGCACTTGGCCTTATTGAACCTCATTCCGTTGGTCTCAGCCTATCCATCCAGCCTGTCCAGATCCCTCTGCAAAGCCTCTCTATTAGAGTCTAATAGACTATTCTGTTTCTGCAGTTTTCTGCATGTCACCTAATTTTGAGAGCCCAAAACCATATGAAGATGCAGACTCATAATTAACAGGTACAAGCGCTGCTTCTGGGCAACTCATTTAACTGTGGGACTAAATTATAGGGTTCCATTTGAGGAGAAATTTCAATGAGTTCTCAATAAGAGATTCAGTCACGGGTCAAAAATACAACAGGAAATAATTATAGCCAGTTTGTATTCCTTTTGCTAAGGAAAATAATCCATAACCTTGTGGAGAGAATGCAGAATATGGGTGATTTTTAACTTGGTAAATTTCTTTTTTCACTGCAATAAATTAAAAATAATTCCATTCGCTTTAGTGGACTTGTGTTTCTTGTCTTCTATTGCTACTATTGCAGATCAAAATATAGCATCAGAATAGAGCTGCAAGCCTTCATTTTCGAGTCTCAGCTTCCTTGTAGTTAATGATGATATGAATTGTATGAGTATTGTATGCTGTTATTTATAAACTGGTAGAGGTCATATTGTATAATGAGGGTAGAAAAAGAATGTTCCTTACCTAGTTATCCTTCATATAAGGAAAAAAAAAATTACTTATAATTTTTTTGCATTTCTTTCAATGATATAGGAGTTTAAACATACTTCTATTTTATTTGCTCTCATTAACAAATACACTGAGTCAATAATTTCCAGTGTATGTTTTTGTTTCTTAAGGCAATGTAATTTGTTATAATTACTTATTTCTTTCCAGATATCATATGTGTAACTTGATTTTATGCTACAGTTTTCTTCTTTTGTTTCTGATTATACTTTTCCTTATTTTCTTTTTCAGAACTTTGTTGAAAAATAATTTATGGTACGTTTGCACATTTTATAATGATCATTTAATATTACACTGCTTTGTGAAATCCTGATTCTGTCTTTATTTTCTTTGGAGTTGTTTGTAGTTTCATTAGTGGAAAAATGGTTTTACTAGCATAATTCATCTGTTGTTTTGTGGTATTTCTAGATATGAGGTTTTATGAAACTGCTATGTGTCATAATGTGGATATGCCATATTTTTACACAGGCAACAGGGATTTGGAAGTATTTCCCCTGTTGCTTTGTTGGCATCGGCTTGAATTTGGTCTTGAGGCCGATGACCACCATCAGTGACCAAGCTCTAAGGTCAGTCATTTTGCCTTGGAAAACAAACCTGCCAGGCTCTGCCGCTTTTCTTTCTTTCCTGGTCTCAGAAGCTATCGTACCTTAACCTCACTAACTCAGACAGGTACAGAGTTTTGGGATGGATATTTAGTCTTTGGGGAATGATTAGTACAGTGTACCTGCTATTATAAGGTGTTAGTGTCATCAAATCACTCATCAAACATTGCAGGAATATCCTTTTGCTGAAAAAAAAAGGGAAATGCTTTTTAGCAGTGATAGCTGTACTTCAGCAGGGGAAGAAGTTGTTTCCCCAAGTGCTGTCACTCCAATATGTTTTGGAGCAACCATAGCCCCATGCATTGCAGGAACAGCCAGCCTTGGGTGGTCGGTCTCAGTTTGAGTGCCATGCATGACCCTTTTCAGAGGTACAAGCACAACTCCTGTGCATTTAAAACAATCTCAAACCCACTTTTCATATCCGCAAGTTCCTGAATGTAGTGGAGGTTAGTTTGGTGTCCCATGAGAGTTAAAAAGATGCCCAACATTTGGAGAAAAGGCTGTCTGGAGATGCAACATTACTATTTGACAGAGAAACATCCTGGAGTTGCTTTCTGAGAGTATTGAATTCTCTTTTCCTTTTATTACTTGATATTGATCTTAGCTCTGTATTTGGCATACCTAAGGTAGATTAAGTAGGGTAGTGCTCCTTCTAATAAATTCTCATACTAGCTATCCTTCTGTAATGCTGTCTTCAGCTTTACCTGGGCCCGATACAGACTTTGGACCAATACAGATAATAGGACTATGACTCAACTAAAGCCAACGTTTAGGACGTTGTGTTAGAATTCAAATTTTACTGAAAACTAGGGGGGAGGAGTTATAGTTAAGAAAACAGAAAAGAAATGAAACCTTTGCCTTATTGCATGCTTTCTCACTAGCACAGTACTTATAAGCTTCCAGTCAAAGGAACATCTTTGTCACTTAATCAAGTCTATTGTAAAAGGAAACAGTCATTTATCTTACTTATACTTACCTAGGACTATTAGTATGCAAGCGAGAACAGCAACTAAAGCTTCCGTGCTGAGACCCAAAGCATACATGAAAGCTCCATATCGACAGTAGAAGGTGTTAACTTCAGTGTCACAGTCACAGACAGTGATAGTGAGAGTATTTGTGCTTGTCAGCGCTGGAGTTCCATTATCCAGAATTAAGATTGGCAAGTAGAAGTAAAACTGCTCTTGCCTACTGAAGCCACTTTTTGCTGTGAAAATTCCGGCTGTGTTATCTAGAAGATAAATTTTTATGCAAGATACACATTTATCATGTTTTAACAGCAACAATAAACTCCAGTGGTGTCTAACCTATTTAAAAACAAAGGTATTGTGCAAAGCTACATATTAAGAAAGTTAAAAAGTAAAACCAGGCACTGACACGTGGTGGGGGTTTTGTGTCAATTGTGAATAAATTGCAGGTTTTTTGGCATGTGTATTCCAGGGGCAATAACAAAATTTGACCTTGGAGCTCTGCTTTTAATGTTCAGAGCTAAAAAAAATCCCACTGTCTTCAGTACCTGACACCTGCTCAGGCTAATTATTTGGTTCTTAAAATGGTACCATGTAACCATCTGCTGCCAATCCAGCAGTTCACAGTTGAAATATAGACAGTTTACCAATCAAAGGCTTCAAAAGTGTGTCTGGCAACACACAGAGAAAGAAGGTGTCAAGCGAAAGAAGAGAAAGCTAGAAGAAAGTCCATTAAAATAGTCTTTTATTTCTTTCCCTCAAAAACTAGAGCCAGTTCAGCTTTTATTTTCTAAATTAGAGAAAAATTGCTAGAGGCTCTCACCTTGATTTGTATTTAACTATTAGTGTTTAGATATCAGTTCTATACAAAACAAGGTAAGCAGCTTAAATTCAGCTCCTGCTGCATATCATCTCCTTCAAATCTGAAACTTAGCTTCCTGCAAAACAAATTATCCCTGTTTAAATCTGTATATAATGGAAAGAAGAAAAATCTATAAATATTTACATCAGAATTTTTTATCATGACAGGGTGAATTACTGCATGTGTGCATACATGTACATAGAATTAAAAAAAGTATTTCTAACAGTATCTGTGTAATATGTCTATCCAAACAGTCTGCCAAAGTTAACTCCCTCACATTTAAATTCTTCAAGGTTTCTGTCATAGTGCAGAACGTAACTCCAGAGAGAGGTACAACAACAGAGATAAAATGCTCCAGATCTGTAGAGTCACTTTTTATTTTTTGCCTAGGACTGTCCCAATTCACATAGCCATTTGTATGAAGTGCGGCAGAAAGGGAGAGACTGAGGGCTGATCTCACCCTATTTTAAAAGATTGGGTTTTTTTCCCCATCAATAGCCACCAAAAGGAAATAGACATACTGCCTTGTGTGTGGCTCTGCCTGTGCTTTGTGCAGCATGGACAAAGGTGGGAAAGGCTCATGGCTTGTATAAAAATTGACTTCAGTGTAACAATTTACCTCTTCCTGGCACTGAGTGAGAGGATAGTGTAGTTGGGAATTGAAATACATATTAATACATTGACTTTAACTTTGGAGGTATTGAGAGAAGTGGTTTGCCGTTGAACATAGTCTGAGCTTTCCAAAACTTATTTCCATTGATTTATTCACCTAGCCAGAACATTCAAATAATTAGCAAAGTCAATAAGAACAATGTGTACTTTAGCTGAGGATGAAGAAACTCTTCTCTGTAGTCTCAGCAGACTGACTCTAAGCGGTCATCTTCCCTGAAATTCCATTAGATATTGCACTTACGTTTTCACTGCAGACTGGTCTTGCTTGATATCTCTCTATTTCACTCTTTTATTAAAAGTCTCAATCAATATTAGTTCTTAATAACATTAAAATACATATAGAAGACATTTGTATGATGACATTAATGGTTTAAAATATATTAGGAAAAAAGATTACAATCCTATTTATCTATGTTCATAATTCTGTTCTCGCTTAAGTGCTAAAGTAATAGACATTAACAGAAATCTTCTCATTCTGGTAATCTTGTTTTTTAGACAAGTAGATAATTTTAACAAAAGAGAGTTGGTATTTCCCAGCATAACCTACATTAAGAAAAGAAATTTTAAGCAATACCAGTGTATTTTTCATGTGAGCATATTTTTCAGCTAAAAAAGGAAAATAAACTGTTTGGTATTACTGGATTATTGCTTTGAAATGCACCTCATTAAATGTTCAGATCTTAGAATGACAATTTATATTTAAGTGTAAATTTTTATAAAATTAGTGACATGAAGACCACAAGAAGTATGCATCTTTCATGAGGATGGTCTTAAAGAGCTACATGAATTACACTACCTTGATTATCTTTAAGAGTAAAATCTGAGTTGTTTGTGGCCTCCTGAGCCAATGAGAAGTAAAAATGATGACCTTCTGCTGAGTCATCTTGATCCACTGCACTGATGCTTTGAATTAGCTGGAAACAGATAAACAGAATTGTTTTAAGAATAAAATTATTTAGTTATTCCTTGAAACAATAAAAGGACACATCAGGTATGTTAAACTGCTGATGCTAGAGATGCGTTCTGTGATTATATATTGAGTGCATGTTATACACTCACAAATATACACCTTCTATATCTGAACAGGTTTATTGAGACTCATATTCTGCAAATTCACTGCTTTGATTTTTCATTTATTTGAAAGAGGCAGGCATTAAAACCTTGAGAAAATGTAAAAAAATTTCTGTTTCAAAAGATCAGGGGTAAATGAAGCTTCCACAAATGAAAAAAGTAATCATATATATAGTGTTTGTCCTTTTTTTTTTCAAGGTGAAAAATACATCATTCTACATTTGAACAGATCCCTCTATACAAAACCGATTTCTTTCCAGCCCACAAACACATTGACATCATTCAACTGATATATTGTAGCTCCAATAAGTGAAATATGGTGACAAGTTCATGTGCTGAATTGTTGAATCTGGATATTACAATAGATCGATTATGGAACTTCTTCCCTGATTTACTCAAGAAAGCAAAATAGCCTTCATTTACAAATATGTCAAACCAGATAGTCATTGGAAGATAAAATAAAAAAATAACAGTTACCATTCAAAAGAATATCTTTCATCTTTTTAAATAAACAATATGCTACAGTTAACAAAATCAGCAATATTTCTGCCTAAGAAGAGCTTATATTTGTTAATTTTATCAGTAAATATTTAATGACCTGAGCATCAGCGTATGTTAGTAAGTGAGTATCCTCACCGATCAGGAGGAAAGTGAACTGATGCAAGCCCATCAGCTTTCAGAAAAGACAGTGTCCAGTTTGACCTTGGGTTCTGTTTTATCAGTCATCTCATGCCTTGTAGAGATTTGTACCCAAGAGACCTGAACCTCAACTTTTCTCAAACCTTTCAGAAAGCACCTGAATGCTACAAGCGGTGCCTTAAAAGCAAAGCAGTAAGTCAATGGAAGTGACTACTGCCTTCCATCTGTGCCTTTGAAAATTCTTTCCCGATTAAGCCATTTTTCAGTCAAAGACCTAAGACTTCAGCACACATTCTTTTTCTTTGCAAGCAAGCTAAGTTTGATCAAATCATCACAGCAGAGTGCAAAATGTGGCTTACACCCCAAAAGCTGTGTATTCTTAGCACTCTGCCCTTTTTATATGTGAAATTTATTTCAAATCTGTATTTTCACTCTATGGAAAAATGAGGAAGCTTGAGATTTTTTTATTGTCACTAATGAGAGGAGTGATTGTTCAGTGATGTACCTGCTGACAGAGTACAAAAGATGAAACTTCTCAAGGGAATTTTTTCCCTTTCCTCAGAGCAAACAAAATAGCTAAGGTGATGCAAATACAGGTCATGCAGGTCAAGAAATCACTGAAGAGCAATAACTGATCACTAATATTACCTTGACAATAAACCACATGTTTCATTTTTATAAGGGAATACAGTTTCCAGAATATGCTCAATGTGAACAGCAATAGAGAACAAATCTTCACAACCAGTCTAAAACACAAGAAAAGGCACGTTTTCATCATAATATTCAGCCATATTCTGCCATCAAAAAATGAAAGAAAGACTATGCTGGCATTTTTTGATGATTCACAGGTAACATGTCCGTTGCTGCAGCTGAGAAAAAGCTTTGTATGGATACACGTCTGCCTGTACATTTCAGGGTCTATCAAGCTAGACTGAATATGCCAAGTAATATAGGAATCTACAAAGACATCTTAGCCACATACAATTTTTTTTTCTGTTTTGTTTTTATTTTAGTTACCTGGTAGAGAAGAATTGCCCACCTACCAAGGGAAAAAAACAAACAGATGTGTTTTTTTTACTTCCAGTTTTCATTCTTACTAATAGTTATTCAACCAAGTGTTAGCAACATCTTTGAAAAGTATATTTTTAGGAGTCTATCATGTTTGAAAATCATAAAATTATTACTGTTGCAAGGTAGATACTGTTTTGCTATTTCATTATTAACTTCTGTTAGTTTATATACAGATTGTATTTTCCCCCCATACATTTTTTCTGTATGTCAATAAAATTCTAAGGAGTATATGGCTAGCTGAAAAAAACCCACTCCTTCCCCTGTTTTGATTTTTACTGTGCTGTTCTACACAAACCTAAGACTCCTGTGGTTATTCCAGACATATTCACATGCCTTTAAGGATTGACCTTAGAAGAAGGGGAATATTTGGAACATAAGGACAGGGCAAACCTTTATTGTTTACTTCTTACTGTATCACTTCCACTAAGATTCAGCAAAATCCAGATGAGTCTATAAAATATTCAGAGAGCAATAGGCAGCTCTGATTTTGCTGACTCTAAGGGAAAAATCACCCCGAGATAAGAAAATGTTTCTTTTTTTCTGGTTTTCTAGGCTTTTCTATGTCTAACATAGGAGATTCTAGCCTTTCACTAGTAAAACTCACATCACAGACTAAAAAACTGCACTTTTTGTTTGTGAGTCAAGGTTTAAAAAAACCTCTACTTTTTAGTGTGAAAACAAAGAAAATTGAGTGAATGATGTGTTGCTTCTGCAAGGTTATATCAGTTGTTGTACTGACTAGGCTGAAATTTAATTGCTGTAAAATTTCTTATTTCAAGTCTCATTAATCTAGAAGCTATAGTAATCCAGCAGTCCATTTGAAAATGTACATTTCTTTAAAACTAATGCTAATCCATTATTCAGATATTACAAAGTTAAACAGGAATAATTCTGTATCTTATGCTCAAAGAGTTTATTATTATTGTTACTACTACTACTCTTTACAGTGCCATCATTTCCAGTGATTTTCAAAACAATATCTATTCTTAACTGTTATTGAAAAGTAGCCATTAATTTGTTAGTATACAGATATTACCAGTAAGCAACTATGGAATAATAAAAAGCTTGGGAAATAAATCACATGGGTTTTTATATTGTAGGCAAGTCCAAAACATAGATTACAAATATCCATTTTATATTTTATTCCATATTTAATTCATGGTGTCTTGAAGACAAGGAACATGAAGTGGCATTTGCTTTAATGCCTGTACTTTGCTCTGTCGATGAGTTGAATGAGTTGCCTGAAGACCAAAAGAAATGGCTTGTGCCAAGTACCTCTGATGCAGAAATAGTCTTTGCAGAGTGAAAAATTATCAAATGCAGAACAAAAAAACCCAACTGATAACTGCTGATAGAAAAACATATAAATGGATGAAAAAAGTTATAAAGAAATTACTTAAGCAACAGGGAAAGCTTTATTTAACTGCAGACTAATCAAGGTCAAAGTAGCCTAAGCTGGTGTAAGAAGAGAGGCTCTGTGTTTCAGAAATCAAAACATCGCAAAACGTTTGAATGGAACCATCACAGATATCCCAAAGATCTTTTTTGTATAAAACAGATGCATTTTTCTGTCCATAGCTTTCTGTTGTTACTTTTTTTGCTGCTCATTTAGTACTTTTTAAAAAAAACCAAACCAAACCAAACCAAAACAACAACAACAAATCCCCCAAAAACCCAAAACACAAAACCCCCAAAATTTTGAACATCCTGTTTTTCTTCTCACAGGAGGAAAATGGAGAGTCAGCAGTGTACCTGGGGTGTTAGGGCAGCTGACTGATGTTAGCCAATTCAGCTGGGGAATGAGTAGGAAATGGGAAAAAACCTCCAGGGAAGGATGCTTAATGCAACAATTCCTTAAGCTGCTAGCTAAGGAAGGTGTTGCAAGGGCTGTGACTTAAACATCCTCAGATTTGCACTGAACTAGACAAGGTTTTAATTCAGTTCACAATAAATGATTTCTAACCACAAAACACGATGAATCTGCTTTGAATGTGGTCTAAGTCTGGTTCTTCCAGAGTACGTTATGTTGTTACTGCAAATACCAGGCCTAGGTTTTACATCTGTGATGCAAAGATGATAGAAATCTGTGCCTTGTGTGTTTTTCAGAAGTTTCTGTCTGTACTTCTCTGTTTCCTGTTTTTGCAGACAAACAAGATGTATTGATTTTGTTTTAAAGGGGAAAAAATACATCAGTCTTCTGAAATTTAAACTTCAAACTATATATATATCAACAGAACTAATTTTGGAAATAGACAAAATACAGCCTGTACTCACAGTACTGAAATAATCAATACTAAAGGGAATAGTAACATCTCAAACCAAATCTTAATTTTTATTAGAAAACTGATGGCTAACTCCTTCATGCTTACCTGGCCAGAAACCGCATTTTCACAAACAAATGTTTCATAATATTTAGGGAATTCTGGTGCATGATCATTAACATCGAGAACTTGGATATACACATTTGCTTCTGAAATTTTTTCAGGATTTCCTAATGGTTAAAAAAAGACAGAAATGAAAAATTATAAATAATCTACTACATATTTTAAAGTAAACATTAGAAAATTTTACATATACTTAGCAGAGAAGAAAATAGTCACTGAGATGTACAGACACATTTTATACTAAACCTTTTTAATGAGTTCAAATATATCCTATATATATAAAAAAGAGCATTGTCTTTCTTTGCTGAGGTTCTGTTTACAAAAGGTGGTAGGGTTTTGCTTTTGGTATTTGGTTGTGTTTTTTTTTTTCACCAACACATCACATTAAATTATAATAGTATATCTTGAAATATATAAGGATATTTCATGCAAAATTTTGGATTTGTTCACTGTTTCATTTACCAAGTCAGAAAGCGATTTAAATGAAAAAAAAAAAAAAGTCTGATATGGAGAAATTAAATGAGGTTTTGTTCATGCAGAACAATTTACTGTACTAGTAATTTGTAAGATTATGTGGAAGGAGAGTGTCTGCTCCTCTAAGGGTATCTGGTCAAGAAGCTTATTCTATGCAACAAGAGTTAATAAGAAAAGAAGAAGCCAGAAACAAGAACATATAGGGACACAAACCTCAGGGACAAATGATAAGGGATGGGGATGGTGTGATGAGAACCAAAGCTGGTCAGACACACTAAATGATGGGGGCACATGAGTGTGTAAGAATCTTTATTCCTGTGAGGTGATCAGATTGGGCGCCTTGTCCATTGGGTAGCTGGGGAAGAAAAAGGGGAAAACGGAAACAAGATATACCAGGACATAGACCTAACAAAGCAAACTTGGATACAATGACAAGAAACAAACCTCATGATAATTGATGGCCTATCTAGAAACCACAGGGCAACAATTCCAGGCAGATCAACCTGACCTTTGCAACTGATAAGACTAAACCAGAGGGACCTCAGACCCGGAGGGGCATGGGAATCAGTGGAGTTCTACAGACCCATGGAGGACATGCAGGGAGGACCAAAGAGGGGGCAGACAGGAAGGGGTATAAAAGGGGCTGGTCTCATGTGAAATGGGGCCAGTCAGTATGCTTGTCTGGCTAAGCCCTGTGCCAGATCACCAGTCAGTCCTATCATATCTTCTTATTATATCTTTTCTTAGCTATCTCTCTGCATAATTTCACTCTATCATTCCATGTGTATGCGTACTTCAGGGACTAAGTGTCGGCTACTGGTGAGACCTGCTTATGTGTGAGTGAAAATTTGTGCCTCTATTGGAGTCAGACAGTCAGGTGGTGAGGTGGGTGTCTCTGGGCTGTGGTACCAGCTACTGGAGTGAGTAGGGAGACTGGGGAAAAATGTCTGTATCTTCCCCAAATTCAGTGTGTTTGGGGTATGCGTGTGTTTTAGCTAGCAAACTTTCATCTGGACTCAACAGCAAGTAGGGGGTCCTTAGGTTCAGGCCAGGTGCTCAGGGGGGTCCATGCTGGTATGCTCAGAGTGGACTTGTGAATGTGGGGTACATGAGGGATGAGAGTGTGAGTGCTGCAGGTTTGCCAGAGAGCATCTAGCATGTGCTAGCTGGTCAATTGGGGACCCATGAAGTGGATAACAGGACCTGGAATCCAGGCAGGGGTGCTGAGAAGGCAGAGGGTCCATGCAGGTACTGAAGGGATCCATGAGTGTGTGCTTGTGAACCTGGAGAATGTTGTGTGTCTGTGTGTGTGTGTGTTTGTGTGCCTGCAGCAGTGACCTTCTGCCTCTCCAGCTGAGGATGAAGAGGGGTATTGGCTGTCTGTACTTGTGGTTTATGTGAGTCCTGTATATATGCCCTGTATGCTGCCTTCAGTAGCACCTTGTCTGTGACAGTCTGCACGACCGGCCATGTCAGTGTCCTCTGCATCTGTGTGTGTGTGTCTCCAGGACATCTGGTCAGCTTTGCTACTGGTTGAGCCTGCAAACAGGAACACGTCAGATGCATCCCTGAGCCTGTGCAGAGGCCTCGGGTGGCTGGCCACTGGGCTAGGCTCCAGCAGCCAGGCAGGAAGGTCCTGGGGCAGAGCAGCTGGAGAAGACAGCTGCACTTTCTTATTTAACATCACTTAACATCATGGATACCACAATGATTGGTCACAATCCTTTAAGAAATTCTGTTACTCTTCCTCTTCAGTATTTTGAAATTTTGAAGCTTTGGGAGAAAATTTCACCAAAATTCACATGCTTAAAAATAATTCTGCCACTGCTAGACATGGAATAATTGCAGCAGACACTGATGCCCAACCCTAGTGGAGGCAGAAAGCTGTGACACTGAATCTGCAACAACAGCTATTCTATCTACTGGTCTCCAAACACATATTTACAAAGAAGTCTTGATTCTGCCCAGCTGTGTCCAAAACATTATTGCTGATAGACTTCATAGACTGAGCTTATAGTTTTGTTCCAAGTATTATCTGCACAACAGGTTTTATTCTTAGGCATTTTATACTCACAGAAGCTGTACTGCTTCTGTCACACAAGTGTACTTTATTACTGTGGCTTTAGAAATAAAAGCCGTGTCAGTATGGCTTATTCCCATGTGAAAAGGAAAATGAACTCTGCTAATATAAGGCACTTTTTCTTCCATTTACTACATTTACATAAGGTTAAATTGCTGTAACTATTTCAGACACAGAAAAGCCAGACCTAGCTATACTAGTTTCATGTTACAAAAGCTGTGTGTAGGAAAGGGTGAAAAAACTATTTGTTTATGTAATAAAAATGTTTATAAATATGTCACCTGAAACCAAGGGAGGGAAGATCTGCAGGTTCAGCATTCTGGAGAAATTGGCTGCTCATTATTTGGACAGGCATACTTCGATAAAAAATGGCTGGATGACCAAGCCCAAAGTGTTCTGGTAAATGGAGTTAAATCTAGTTGACTGCCCAGGGCTCAGTACTGGGGCCAGTTCCATTTAATATTTTTATCAATGAGCTGGATGAGGGGATCAAGTGCACTCTCTCTATGTTTTCAGATGACAGCAAGTTGGGTGGGAGTGGTACTTGCTTGAGGATAGGATGTCTCTACAGAGGGATCTGGACAGGCTGGATCAATGGGCCAAGGTCAATGGTATGAGATTCAACAAGGTTGATTGCTGGGTCATGCACTTGATCACAACAATGCCATGCAATGCTACAGGTTTGGGGAAGAGTGCCTGGAAAGCTGTCTGGCAAAAAAGGACCTGGGGATATTAGTTGACATCTGGCTGAATATGAGCCATTAGTGTTTCCAGATGGCCAAGAAGGCCAATACCATCCTGGCTTGTAATAGAAATAGTGTAGCCAGCAGGACTAGGGAAGTGATCATTCCCCTGTACTCAGCACTGGTGAGGTCCCACCTCCAATACTGCGTTCAGTTTTGGGCCCATCACTACAAGAAAGGTATTGAGCTGGTGGAGTGTGTTCAGAGAAGGGCAACAAAGCTGGTGAAGGGTCTAGAGCACAAGTCTTATGAGGAGCGGCTGAGAGAACTGAAGTTGTTTAGTCTGAAGAAAAGGAGACTGAGGGGAGACCTTATTGCTCTTTACTACTGTCTGAAAGGAGGTTGTAGGGAGGGGGGTGTCAGTCTCTTCTTGCAAGTAACAACCAATAGGACAAGAGTAAATGGCCTCAAGTTGCACCAGGGGAGGTTTAGATTGGATCTTAGGAAATATTTCTTCACCAAAAGCATTATCAAACTTTGAAACGTGATGCCCAGGGAAGTGGTTGAGTCACCATCCCCAGAGGGGTTTTAAAGATCTGTACATGTGGAGCTTAGCAATATGGTTTAGTGATGGTTTTTGTCAGTGTTAGGTTTACAGATGGACTCAATAATCTTAGAGGTCTTTTCCAACCTAAATGATTCTATAATTCTACACTGAATACCTCTCATAAATCCTTCATCTATTAGCACATGAAATTTCTGCTTACATGGCATAGCTCTGAAAAATGTCTGCCTTCCCCACAATGTAATTTGTTACTCTGGTAGGCAAGAAGTTTCACTGCAACAGTAATGTTCACATTAACTTTGATGTGTTGTTGTGTAAGGACCATAACGAAGACATCTTTTTAGTGAATAAAATAATCTTAAGACATTCCAAGAATACAAAATATCTATCAACCTAAATATTTATCAGTATCTCAGTCTGCTCTATCTAAATGAAAACTATGTCAATGACAATACTCATAGTAGTTAAAGTATGCGTCATGATAGGTGCTAGTATCACTACTAGTGACCTGTTCAGAAGTCCTTAAGGCATTTTCTTAAATTAGTCAAATGGACATTTAAGAGAAAAACAAAAAAAAAAAAACTTCAAGCTGTACGGTTTTAGTTGGTTCTTACGTTGCTTTTTTAATGTATTTTTTTATTTGTTGCTTGGAGCAAACATTTGTTTTCTTAGATCTTATGGAATCTGTGTTGATAGCTTTGAGTCTTTTGCCAAAGGAAATGGTGACAAAAGCAACTACAAAGGTCTAGATACTCAGCGGTTTCACATTGCTGTTGCTCCTGTGAAATCATTAGAGCCGTGTTAATTTAATAAAGTTTATGACCTGTCAGAGTCATCTCAAAAATACTTCTTTGTGGATGACATTTCTCTTGTTGAATCCAACATCCATAATAATACATAATACAATAGACAATGAAACAGTGCTCAGCTTATTTTTTAAATTAATGTAAAAAGTAGCACACCTCCCTTTTAGAAATAATACGGAGAGTGCAGAACTTAACCTCTTTTACTTACATCAGAATTGGATGCGTAAGGCAGAGATTTGGCTGGATTGACATTGAAAGGAAAACTTTGTAACATTAGCAGGCAGAGACTACTGTTCATCACGTCAGTTGTACACAGAGGGGCATGGGAAGGACCCATTTACCCATCTACCCCTTAGCCTATTCCTTACTTGCTCGTTCATAAGATTCATGGCTTTAAAGACTACCCTTTGCTTGCACAAACATTTAGATAGTACTTTTCAGCCTAGAGCCGCCATTCACATCTGTTTTCTTTCACCAAATAATCTTTCTTTTTTTATTGATTTTGGTAATAGTCTTGTTTCTACTTCCTTTAATATATTTGCATTGTTGTGTTGTAGTTATTTTGTTGGGTTTTTTTCCTTAGCTTATGGTTAAATGACAAGGAAGAGCATTTCTCATGTTGTTGTGGGATCATGACAGCATGGAAGTTTTTAATTTTTCTGAAATCACAGGTGTTTTGTGGTAGGGAGCAACACATTCCAAAACCGCTCTTGGAATCAGTTTTTGGTAAATATTTAATGAAGATGTTGGGTGAAGCAGAGTGACTCCTTTGGTTGGAAGATAGTAGGCAACACCTATTTTTTCTTTTATCCCTTACACAGGAAAATAGTTGTCAGAATTTGAATACAGCTATTGTTCTCATATCCTACCTTAGGCTAAAGCTATTATTTCAATGAGCAGATTATGTCTTTGTCATAATCTCCATGAGAGATACCAGAACTTAAAAAACAAGGTTGAGAAAGCAGGATATCAAGTGTAATAGGCTGGATCAGTGTGAAAATGGATTAAGTACTAGGGACCAAAATTAGTAACTTGCTTATTTTGGAGCTGTGTGAAAAGAAAGGCAGTGACAATATCTAGAGACAAAGTAGAACTCAATACTTGCAACAGATTAAAGAAATCTTAGCTTGGCATTGTCATTAGCCAATAAAAGGAAACTTGTAGTAGTACTACTACTACTAGTAATCATAATCATAATTTTTTTATAATTTAGGCTAAAGCAAATCTTTTATTTCCTAAAGGAAATTGACACAATTCTTTTTTTAAAAAAGAACTAATCTAAAAAAGTTAGATGTCTGTAAACAAAAATATATATGATGAAAGTGAGGTGACAATAAATATTGAATTAATGATATGATCCATGACCGAAATCTTCAAATACCTGTAAATATGGAGGACATCTGCAATACCCAATGAGAAAATGACTATTGTCTCTTGTGGGTAAGTTTGCTTATGCTTGGTAATATACTTTCCCAACAGGCGTACAGAGAAATGAGTAAGATCAAGTCAGTTGCTATCATTGGTAATTTTTGTTGGTCACCTATAGTTCAATAGAGGAAAAGCTGAAACAGATATTCTTCTTATAAATTAATTGTTAGTCAATCATCATCTCGGCTGAACATGAGCCAGCAATGTGCCCAGGTGGCCAAGAAAGCCAACAGCATCCTGGCCTGTATCAGGAACAGTG
>JAOXNO010000013.1:102266863-102312296 GCA_028565335.1 Limnodromus scolopaceus | reverse complement strand
GGTTGACGGTTGGACAAGATGATCTTTAAGGTCCCTTCCAACCTAGAAGATTCTGTGATTCTGTGATTCTGTGATCTGTCTCAGTAAATCAGGGTTAAGTAAAGCTGGTGACCTAAGGATTTCTTGCTCTCATATATGATTAGAATGTTGTGGTTGATTCTTCAGCCTTGTACTAGGTAGAAACCGATTACTAACAAGTAAAAACTGATCACAGGAAAAGTGATTTCTCTTGAGCTAGAATTACATTAAGCATAGAGTCCAATAAGACTCAACAGATTGCAGGTTCTGACTACTTGTGTTTAAGGTCCAATGAATTAGATCTACTTCTGGGTACCTTTAAAACATGCTATCTCCGTGGCATGAGGATAGGATTATCCACACCACAACTCTGAAATAACAGAAGCAAGCTCCTCTTACTAACCTCTGACCCCTGTCATTGCAATGGAGGCAAAAGGTGTGTGTCCTGTATGAATGCCAAGAAGTCAATAGGCCCATAGGGAGGTTGCTGTTGTAATGCAGTTCCAATACCTGTCTCAGCTGCAATTAATATCTTGTGTGGATGAACTCTAACAGCACTTTGATTCGGCTTCAGTGAAGCCACAATGTCATCCACCAAATGTCTCATATACACAGTGTACATTATGACTGTATTTCAAGGAATAAATGCTAATAGTTCATGATATAAAGCATTTCAGGTATGCCCAGACCAAGGTGACCTAACTTCAATGCTTTTGAATATAGTGTTATAGACAGTGACCTTATCATCATTAAAGAAATAAAGAATAAGGATATGAAGATAATGAGGTCTCAGTTTCTCTACAATAACATTCATTACTGTGAATGACTCACTTTCTTTTGCTGCATGAAACACTTATTCATTTGTAACATTTGGTTCCTTCCTATTTTATTGTTTAACTAAACAGAAAAGTCCAGACCAAAGTCATCCTGCTGTGTTTCGATAGTGCTATTCAAGACGTGACAAAAAGATGCCAGAGATCAATTTTACCAACACCTGCCAGCTGCTCAACAACATCAGAAGTAAAATACATTCATGCCTAAAAACTCACAGAGAAGTTGAAAAGGATGATAATACTATCAATTCCCAAGCACAAAATAAAGACTTCAATGAAAATGGCTACTGACTATCCTGTGTTAAACTTCTAGCAGTAATATTTTACATATATACAGGGAATGCTCCCTTTTGGGAACAGTGCAATTTATGAATATGTGTTTAAAGTAGTCTTAGTAATAAATAACATTCAATTGAGATTCAGGATTTAAAAAAAAAACAACAACATGCTAAAAGTATTTGGCAAAAGCTGTTTCATATGGGTTTTCTCCTTCCTGAGGATGGATGTGATCAGTTTTTAAATAATGTCCCATTAATCTTGCTAAACTGTCTTAAAAATCAGCAGCTGGCAATTTTCTAGAGTATTGTCCCAGAGTTAGGGCAACCAGATCACCAAAAGTACAAACAGAGGCAATTTGCATTTGACTTTCAAACATAACTGACAGGTGAAATCTATATAAAGCATGCTTCACAGATTTAATTGTCACTGAAGAGAAGTCTAGCTGATTTAGGCCTTACATTCACAATTAATTTGAGTCACAGGTTTCTGACTGGTGTTAAATTAGACCCTGGCTAATTTCACACTAGTCAAAGATCTGGTGTGAAATTAACCAGGGTCTAATTTAACATGAGATCTTGCACTGCAGGAGCAATTCATATGCTTCAGAGTAACTTGAAAGCGTTACAGCCTAGATCCTATTACAATTTCCTTTCTTTTTTTATAAGGTCATCTTTTATGAAAGAGCACAGGACCTTGAAGCTCAAATACCTTCCACTTCTATTTAACTAATCATTTTAATAATGCTTCTTAATGTAGCAAGCAACAGTAATATAATGAGAAAGAAGCATGTATTCTCCACTTAAAAGAAGGCATATTCAGAGGATAATTACAGTTCACAGCGTATAAAACACAGCGTTCCTTAAATTTCTTACTCACTTGTTTCTGTAGCTGTAACAGTTATGTTGTGCCAAGAAGCTATCTCTCGGTCCAGAGGTTTAGTTGTAATGATTGTTCCATTGTGTTCATTGATGCTGAACAATCTCTTTAAATGCATGCCGTGGACAATAGAGTACCTGCACCAAAAAAAGTAAAGAGATTCCCTAATACCGAAATGTTCCATCAGAGGCAAAGACATAGAAAGCTATTGTCAGTTGAGAAAACAGGATTGTGCATATATACATATAAATGTGTGCTGCAACAACTCAGAAATCATGAAAAATGTACACTTATAAACATTTAAAATTCACTGCTGCCAAGATCAAAGTTTGTCTTTTTATAAAACTAAATATGTCTCAGATCTCTATTAATATGAACTGAATCTGAAATACATTATTCATTCTTACTTCTAAGTCAGGATCACAGCAGGTGAATGACTTCATTGCAAAGAAACAGCAAAAGTGCCACTTGTGAAATGGGTAACACTCACAGCTAAGTGGAGGTATAATGGCAAATCTGTTTTATCATTGCTGACATGCTCTGATGCCAAGGGAACGGGCATTATAAAGACAGACAGACAACTACCTGTAATGAGGTGACACCCAGGCAGGGTACAAAATCCTAATGCAAGAGTTGATTGCAAATGAGTCCAGTGTTCCTGAGTCTTCACTGAAAAGTCTCAGGATGCTATGTCTGTATATGGACATGCGCATGCGCACATATATACATACATACCATTCAAACTGTTAAAGTCTAACGATTGGTCACAGGCCAGAGATGGACTGAAAAAGATACCAAAGGTATTGGTTCAAATGGAAAGGATATTTACCAATTATTTTGATCACATATAAAAAGAGACCTTGTATGTCAATTGCTAATAGACTCTATTTCATGGAAATAAAACCTTTTTTAAGAATTGAAAGGTTCTTACCATTCCATTTTGGAATTCCCACATACAACTATTCCCTCTTTGGTTGTACTTTTAATACTTCTTAACAAAGTCTTTCTATCTCCTGTTGGCACTTAGGACTCCGGCTCGGATTACGTGCCAGTGGTTGGATGACTCTCTAACATGTTATTGATAGTTACATTTTTTCTGTTTTGAAAATCAGTAAGAGGACAAATCGACAAATCAAGGAACCAGCATAACATAGTAAAAGTTCTTATAATTTGAGCTTCTGACATCAGTATTTTGTTTTGTTTGGGTTTTTTTTTTTTGGTAATCTGATTCTTGATATATAATTTTCAGAAAAATCTATGTTGGATATTTTTAGTTATTTTTTATTACTGATGTAGTGAGGTTTTAATGCATGTCTTTTTTTTACTATTTGTTTGTTTAAAAACTGGGGTCCACAAGGTAACACAGTTGTTTTTCTATATTATGAGCAACTGCAGACATTTATGATAACAATGTTTTAAAAATTAGATTCATATGGATGGAACATCCTAATAAACATATCTTTACATTAGAAGTGGCACGCTCTATTTTAAAGAAACTCAGTGATGCAATACATGTGTCACTTTTTTGGGACTATGCAGACATATCCACTTTGTAGCAAGTTCCACCAAAATATTTCAAACCAAGAAGTCATGTATATGCCTTATATTTAAATGTTTCACAGGGGATTTTTCAGTCTTCTAAATAAACCACAAGACAAGGCCTTTTTTTGTGGGGGGAGGGGAGGGCGGGTGTACATGTCTGTTTTTATTTATTCTTACTTAATTTAACCCAACTAGCTTACTAAATAACAGTAAATTAATGTAAAATTGGCCTTGAATTGATTAAATGTCTGAAATTGTAACTGGAGGTAGCTATATATACATATATATTTCAGCTATTAGTAATCTACACACCATAAATTATTTTCTGTCTCATCCCTGTATCCTAGATTGTCCAAATTGCACTGTACGCAATGACACCAAGTAACTCAAGATGCTATTTTTATTATAAACCCCATATTAAAGATTAATTGCCTGTTTTCTCTCTTAAGAGACAGCAAAATTATTTTGCAAAAATTAAAAGCCTGGGGGGCTCCTTTTATATAATATTTCTATGGGGCTATTTTGGTAGATGTAGGGAATTGGTAAATTTTTGGTCATGCTGAGCTGAGCAGATGCCAGTGGAGCTGTTCTGTGTCTCCCTCCCAGCAGTGAGTCCTTCTCTCCATATTTCCAGGAGTTACTGGCAACAGAGTGACACATCTCCAGGCATTTGCAGGTTTGGCTGCAGTACCCTAGCTCTGCTGCTATTCAGAGCCTCTTCCAGGCCACTGTTTAAAATATCACCCAATCTCAAAGTGATTACAAAGATGCACAAACAAAGCTTATTTATTTAGATTTTGGGCTAGGGGTCAGGTTTTAACCTACTGTATGGTTAATTTTCTTCATAGCAGCTTAGATGAAGCTGTATTTTGGATTTGTGATGAAAACAGTATTGATAGCACAGAGATGTTTTAGTCATTGCTGAGCAGTGCTTACAGTGTCAACGCCTTTTCTTTTCTCACAGTGTCCTCTCAGTGTGTAGGCTGGGAGTGCACAGGAAGTTGGGAGGGGACACAACTGAGACACATGATTCCAAATGACCAAAGAGATTTCCTACACCATATGACATCACGCCTAGCAATAAAACTGGGAAGGGCTACTGTTGCTTGGGGACTGTCAGGATATTGGCTGGCTGGTGGTGAGCAATTGTTTTGGGGTTTTTTTTTGCATCACTTGTTTTTCTTGCGGTTTTGGTGTGGTTTGGGTTGTTTACTTTGTTTCTTCTTTTTTATTTTTTTTTAATAAACTGTCTTTGTCTCAACCCATGAGTTTTTATGCTTTTGCCCTTCTGATTCTCTCTCACATCTCAATGGGTGGGGGGTGAGCAAGTGGCTGTGTGGTCCTTAGCAGCCTTTTGGGGTTAAATCATAACACCTAGAATAACCTAGGCTATCCTACTGAAAGCACAATTAACTGTAAGGTAAGGAACAGAAACAGCTTTCAGAAATCCCAACTACAGTTATATTTGAACCCTGTTCACATTTTATGTTAGGTACCTGACTGGACAGTCATCATCATCTGGATCTCTAGCAGTTACAACGCCCACCAGTGAGCCACTCATAGCCCCTTCAGCAATCTCCATCACATAGTTCTCCAAGGTGAAAACTGGAGGTTCATCAGCATTTTCCACATTGATTTTGACAACGGTTTTGTCTTCAAATGGTCCTTCTTTCAGAAAGCGGTAATCGATGTACCTGTTTACAACTTTTGCTCGAATACTGTATCTCCTCTTGCTCTCATAATCCACTCTCTATTAAGAAAGAAAGAGAGCGAGCTGTGGAATATTTCTCTCTTCGTATTTGAATTAAATACAGTTCAATAAGTGGTGTGAGATTAAAGGCAAGATAGTGAAAACATTTTTTCAGGAATTTTTTAAAAGTAGCTATTTCTAAAATTTCATTTTTATGTTAAAACCACTTTAAAATTAAACTGTGCTATGCCATTGTTTTCTTTCACATGTAGGCTGGCTTTAATGTTACAGTTGAACAACACTGTAAAAGAAGTCTTCCTGTAGAATGTCAGCCCTAAGAAAAACAGCTTCTTTGATTAGTACTTGTATTTCCAACATGAGTGTAAACATACTGGACACTATTCTTCAGTCTTACATAAACAATGAGAATCAGTAAATCTGTAGATATTAAGCTAAGTATGTCAACATTTAGTCTCTAAACCAAATAAATTCCAGAAGGCAACAAAGAGTGTTTAATAAACACATAGTCACATTACTATTTTAGATAGTCATTATCTTCTGTAATGAAAAAAAGAAATTCTAAATAAATATCTTCCTGAATTTTAATACATCCAAATAGAAAAAAGAAAAAAATACAAAGAGGAAAAAAAACCCACAAAACAAACCTAGAACCAAAAACCCCTCCAAATTTATAGCATTCAGTTCTTAAGGCTTCTGGATTTCACCGAACTATCAAATTCTATCATCGTTTCTGATGATGAAGAGATGACCCAGAAGTCTTCCTATATAATTCCAAAATAAATCACACAGTATCAAAGCCTCTTAAATATCCTAATTCATAAACTGGTATCTTTTTGAGTGTATAAGACATGTCATAACAAAAACTCCACTGTCTATCTAATACTGTAATACATTCTGGCTTCAGTAAAGTTTAACAGGAGGTGTTGGAAGTTAGGAAATATTGTGTATGATTTGTTGATAAAGATTTTACAGTGATGCACAGAAGAGAGAGAACATTTTCTCACAATGGGAAGCACAGCTAGACATAACATTGAGATAATTTGACTGCCACTCTTGTATTTAGCAGTGGTAGGAATAAGTAAAAAAAGTAAGCAAACAGAAAGAAAAACATCTTTCTTTTTACCCCCCTATATCCCAATCAAATCACAAAGCCTGAAGAAAGAAAAAAAATAGAATAATAAAATAATAGAATCCAAAACAATAGGCCTTTTTTGAACATTCAGCTTGCTTGAGGAGGGTTTTTTTCCAGCATTTCATGATTTTTTGAAAGGTTTCTGAGATCTCACCTTTTTTAATAAGATAATTCCTTCTTGAGTCTCATTGTTAGTAATGATGTCAAAAACACCTGCACTATCTTCTTCAATAAAATAATTCATGGCTGCATTCTCCCCTATGTCACTGTCTTCTGCGAAGACTTTGCCTACGGTAGTGCCCACAGGAGCCTCTTCAGAGATGTTCATATGGTAGAGTCCTATAGAAACAAATACTGGCACAGTTAATGATCTGCCATGGTTGGTAGCTGCTGTACTTATGATGGCCTGAGGGTCAAAGAAAGTTGGGGAAAACCCCCAGCTTTTATTAGAGCAATAGATCTAATCCAGCAATGGATAGATCTCAGGGGCAGGGGATGACAGCCCTTCCACTCATGAGTCCTCCTCTTTAATCCCCACTTTAGCAGTAAATAAAGAGCTAAGGAGAATCACCAGGGTGAAAAAACAGTGGGAGCAGCACTTCCCAGTGACATTTCACTGCTTTTTCCTGACAGCCCTGCTAGCAGCTCCTATGTCTGCTACAAACTCCCTGGACACTCTGTCCAGGTCATGCCATTTGCCAAAACGTTTACAGTATCTGTCAGCAAAGAATGGAGAGGAGAAAAAGAAATAAGGGGAGTGAAAATGGTACTAAATATTCTGTTGCCCAGATTTCAGGCTTAGGTAGAGCAAATTATATGGAAATCAGTTTAGTAAGCCATTTTTCTCCAAAGCCTAGCAATAAAGCCAGCAGGCCTGAGGTCTTTTGTCATGATAGGTTTTCTTTTCCTCTTTGTTTTTGAGCTTTTCTGTGGAATTTTTATTTTATTTTATTTTTATTTAAATCTGCACAGTGAAGCTGAATCACAGATCTATTCTGATAAGACCCACCAGTGAACATAACACAGCTACAGTGGATCTAAATTTCTTCAAGACTTTAACTGCTGAAGTAGCCTGTACTTACGCTGTTGAAATTTAGGTGGATTGTCGTTGATGTCAGAGAGGTTGATGGTAACAGTAGCTGTTGCTGAAAATGCCCCTGCTTGCCCAACCATATCTTTGGCTTGGATGATGACCAAATATTGATCTTTTGTTTCTCTGTCCATTTCGGAAGCCATTCTGATGACCCCTAAAAATGAAAATCATAGTATAACACATAATAGTCCCATTTTTTCCCAACATCTAACCATATTATATGGGTATAAAATGCATAATTGGACACAGTTAAGAATTTACATTCTAGACCGTGCACAGCACAACTGTCCTAATACTGGGAATTAGTACTCATGGCAACATCTACACTTTAAGACAGATCAATTCCGCATACTTAGAGTTCTGGAGAGCAGAACACACCATATATCTCCTCTACTATTATATAACTATCTTTCTTCCTCAGAAATCAGGATTTTGGAGGGATGTTACATATCGGTGGTTTCTCCAACATAGAGATAGGAACGTCACATAATAAGCCATCGAGCTGTTAACCCAGAATTGTTCCTAGGTCTATTTGTTGGATGGGGTAGAAAAAATTCAACTCTTTCCTTTAGCGAGATAATTTGCTAAATAAATTGTTGATTCTCTAGAGAGAAAGAATTTCAGCTTCCTATGGGAAAGAAAAAGTTGATTTTTTTTTTAAATGTAGGAACTATGCAAAGATGTACAAGTCTACAGTAGTATCAGTTGATCTTTTTGTTGAAATGAAGAAAGGGATTTTTGCTTGCATTTGCTTTATGTGAGTTTATGTATGTTTTCAAGTCATAAGATCATTTGTAGTACCTGTCTTTGGCTCCACAGAGAAATAAGGCTGTCCCTGAATGAGACTGTAAAGCAGACGGGCACTATTCCCATAAGAAGGATCATCACCATCTGTAGCTGTTACCTGTGTAACTGAAGTACCTCAAGGAAAAAATAAAATAGATTATGTTTATTTTCTTCTTGTATAAATTATCTCATAATTACAAAACATAAACTCTTTAAAACCAGTTATATTGGCAAACAGTCCTGAAAATTTATAAGAGAGAATGGTACCTTGCAAAATTTATTATTAAAAAGTAAAAATATTTCCCGGACAACTATTCTTGTTGCATTCAAATTTTGAATAAAAATAAAAATAAATGACTTTTAGGCACTTTTAGGATGCTTAAAATCACATCACATACCTTTTTCCCTAATTTCTTATATGTGAATGGAGTACATCAAATTGTTTCTCCTCCCCTTTTATATTTTTCAAAGTATTTTATGGAAGTTTCCCACACGAATAAGAAAATACAGCCACTTTATCACCAGTAGGCCCACTGGTGATAAAGAAATTAATTGTTAGCAAGCAAAGTAGCCAAGAAGTATAACAAAGCTGATAACATTTTTTATCCTTTTTGATTACTTTAATGAGCCTGTCCCAGTACAAGAGTGACTGTATATTCCCCAGTGCAAAACCACAGCAGAATCAGTCTGCAGAGCTTGATTTCACCTCTTGCTGGAAGCTGGTTATATCCTAGATACAAGATTGACAGTAATCTCACGGCACCATTACTGCTGATTTTCCTTTAAAGAAAATATTCACAGTAGCATCATTTTGTAAGGCAATAATTACTTTTTGTCTTTTTTCCTCACCTAGGTTCTGCTTAAGAATAAAAATATCACTTCTTGTGAGGAACAGCAGGAAATCAAGCTACTTTGTAAAACTTTCTGGAATGCATTCACATGTTTGCACCTGCTTACCAATATAGCTGTATAGTTATACTGGAGAAGAAAAGAACAAGAAAATATGGAGTGCAAAGAGTTACCCCAGAAACACCTTTTTTATGACAAACTCTAAGTTGGTACTTATTAAACAAATATATTAATCTCTCAGTTTTCTAGCAGTTTAATAGTTTTACTTCTAAATAGAAATGAAGATGGCTTTCTCATATAAGGATATGCTGAATTAAATATTTTGATTATTTAAATTTGATTTTTTTTTTGCATTTTCTTTCAATTTATTCAGCAGAACTTAATGTGAATCCATAATGCATGTTAACTTCTCTCAGAGTGAAGGCACACTAAAATGATATTAATTGCCTCCAACTTTTGGAGTTATATGCCTTTCAAAACATACCTACAATGTCAAACTTCTGACATTTAGGTGTGTATTAGGTGTATGCATAGATGTATACATATATAGACTGCTCCCTATTGCTCTGAGAAATGTTAAAGATAAAACAACAGATTAATATTTATCAGGGCACATATATGCTTCAGAAATAACAATAGTTTTAAAAAGACTGAAGAGTAAAGGAAATATTCAGCTACACAACTGTTGACTTCATATCAATTCCAGTCTGTGGAGAGTGTTCTAATGCAGGAAATCTATCCTCTAAGACAATTTAGCACAACTAGAATGTAGTTACTTTGGAAAAAAAATAAAATAGAGTGCTAGTTAGGAAGGGATCAAAACCTATGAATAATGCAATAGGTACAGTCTGTTATAAATGCCGTTTTCTACTAAATAAACCCAAGTGTCCACAACTACGTTTAGAAATGGACTTGTTTACAGCACCGTATTTAATAAATCAGGGATAAAATCCAGCATATATAGAACTGCAAAGTTATCATTTTAGGTTTTGTGTATCTTACTCATTTAAAGGTAGATTTACTTTCTGCACAGTTTCTAACCATTAGAAAGAAATATTGAATTTAAACCAGCATGTACTGTGTGTCTTATCTCCAGCCTACTTTTCTGCTTGTCTGTTGACTCTTCCAGAGTACAGCAGAAGGCAGAAGCATGGAATTTGCCCAGATGGGTTCAGGAAGATGCAGCTGGTGGATATAATGGAAAGGTGAGCAAGCAAGGGGCATGTGGTAAAGAGGGAGCCAACCCAAAAGGAAGTAATAACAGATCTCGTGCACTCTCAGGAGGAAGACTATTTCTAAACTGGGGTGACAGTAGAGCATGTAAAAAGAGGACTATGGTTTCTCACATTTTTTTAGGACCAAGATTTCTTAATCACTCTATGAACCTCTACATTAAATATGTACTATGCAGTAAGCAGAAGAAAATGTTATCCTGGGTTTTGAATACTTTTTCAGTTTTTAATTTTTCACTGCCATGAAGCTTGTATTTCTTTTTCAATTTAATCTGAAGCAGAAAAAAGCAGGCCATTTGCTGAATGTAATCATGTTTACCTAGACATTTATATTTGAGTGATAGAAATCTGCGTGTTAATATTATATCAAAAACTCCAAAAATTAATATCAAAAACTCCAAAAAGCCATTTTTTTGTACTCCAGGATTGGGAGAATCATTGATCAGATACAAATAATATCTTTTTAAAAAATCAATTAACACAGAACAACCCTCCCAAACAAACAAACCAAAAAAAACCCCTAAACCCCACCTCATGACATTGCATCCATGATGTGATATAATTGATAACCCAACTATTTTACAGTTTCACAGCATTTATGTAAACATGGGTATCATGGTAAAGACAAATTGAATTAATATGTTTGTGGGCTTTCAAATATGCATTTTTGTATGTGGGAGTCTGTGCAATGTTGATATAAAATTTAACCCGAAATATATATTTTATGTACACAGAGATGTCTTAAGCTGGATAGTAAATATGCTTACACATTTTTTGCTTTTTATTAGTTTTAAGGCAAAATGTATTTTCCTAATTGCTGTATAAGATATTTTTTTATTGCTGCAGCCTTGGTTTTACCCTTCTTGGGCAAAACAAAGTAGTGTCATTTATATGTGGCAGCCCACTGGGTAAAATATAGGGCCCTCATATGGCAAATAGTTATTAATTTTTCTCACTAGAGCTTGAAATCTATAAAAACATTAAGTAGTCATATATTATTGCATTTGACTCTTAACCATTCCATCAGATATACTGCATTTGTACAAAGTTAACAACTATATGGAAGACACAATGTAAAATCATACCAAATGCCTGAGGGAAAACTACAGTCCTGTGTTCTCAGAAGAGAGTCCATTTGCTGACACACTTTTCATTTACTGTGACATTTGCATATAAAATCTTAATAAAATTTAGCACTGAAGATAAAAGAGAGCTAAGAAAGAAGTAAAATTTATTCTCATTTGTTAGTACATTAGTATATGCATATATTGATATTTGTACCTAACTTTAGGCAAAATTATCTGTCCATATTTTCTGTTTTTCTGCAGTTCTCGGAGGCAAGTGGTCAGCTGTGAATTATTCTCTCTTTGTTTTCTTAGTTCCAGACAAAATGTACACTAACAGTGAACTGCTTTCCCAAGTATTGACTGTACTTTCTGAGCATGATTTCTATGAGGAAATTACTAGGAGATCCCAGGTCTAGCATCAGTGAGCTGAACTGCTGCTAGAGAGCTCTGAAACAGAGCAAAGGCCAAGTCTCTCTACTGCACAGTACCATTTAAACTAATTCTGGACTAAATTCCTTATTATCCAAGAGAATGTTATATTTTACTGGGAGAAAAACACTGATATAACGAACCATTACAGTATCAATGCTGCAAATTTTAGTTGGTTACTCTTTCTATCTACCGAGAGGTTAGAAATTTCCTTGTAAGGATTAATGCTTTAGGATGCGCACTGAAACAGGTTTCACCTCAGAAATGCAGTCCCTGCCCTTCGAGAAGCAGGGCAAGTGAGCCCAGAGATGTCCTCATGGTGTGTGGCTCAGCTGTTTCACATGTTGGAGCTGACTATTATTAAGGTATATACTGTTATACACTACTCCACTACCTTTTATTTGCCAGACATACACATTAGTGTGCTGCTAGTGTAGTAGTGTCTACGTGGGAGAAGCAGATGAAAGCATGATCTCTGAAATAGCTATGGTATTAGCGCTAGAGAAGTCAAACACAGAAGAAGCAATGTAGAAAATATTTCAATACCTGTAAGACTGACTTAGATTCCCATATCACACACTGGATGATTGCAAAGCTGTGAGTTTACTGCTTCAGCTAATAAGCATCCAAGAGAGGAGGCACACAAGAATCTTGTTTTATTTTTCAACCATTCTGACAAACAGGAAGTGACATTACCTCTGATTTTTTAATTTTTCTTTGCATTTAATATATTACTACATTTTACAGGAAACTTTTTTATCTTACAGGAATATCACAAAAAAATTAAGTTTTTTACAGTTTAACTAATGTCATGGTGAAGTGATATGGTGTTTTAGGAATTTAAATATATAATAGATGACACAGGAGATTGGATAAAGACTGCTGAGCTTTTCATTTTAGAGTGTCAGTTTATAGCCAAGTCAAGTGAATATAGATTGAAACTTCTTATCTGTCAGTTGTTGGCTGATGTTTTCAGGTGAGAAACAGAGGTATAGCTGGAAAGATTACTACTACTACTTGGTTTTGTCTGCAAGATGTTTTTTTTTTCCCTTATAACCATCATTAAGACAGGAGCTTATCATTAAGACAGGGGAACAAAACAGAAGGAATCCATAAGTCAATTCTTTACATACTTCTGTGAATGGTTACAGGTCTGTATGAGGATAAATCAGGACATATTAAATTATCACCTATTTTAAAGCCATTTTTATAAGAGACCAAGTGCCTCATAAACAATGCTTTGCCACAGGAAAAAAAAAAAAAGGGAAAAGAAAAAAGGGTATTGTCAAAGTCCTAAATCTGTGTAACCCCTGATAATACCAGACAGGAACTATGCCCTATTATTACTGTAAGCACACACACACACAAAAAAAAAAACAGATGCAAAGCTCATTGACAAGATACCTGTCTTCTTGTCTCGAAACCTGAGGGAATGAGCAAGATGCAAAGGCTAGAAATACCCTCTGAAAAAGCAACAAATTCTGTTAGAAAAAATTATTTGACCAAGACCTCAAATGCAGAAGTCTTGAGAAAGTGGCAGTGAAGAAAAAATCATACACCCAAAACTGATTCCCCTGGTAGAAGAGTGACTAGGAAATTAGTTGCTTTAATTGATGTCTTTTGTAGCTATTGCTGGCAATGACGGTGAGCTATTGCTTCCCTGCAGAAATTAGGATACTAACCCCACTTTTGATTAGATCCCAGGCATGAATATTCTTTTTTTGGCAACTGCTATCCAGGCTTCCAGAGGAGTATAAAGTTAACAGCTCCCTGTGAAAGATTCACTGAATCTGCTCTAAAAGTTGAACAGGTAATGCTGAATGAAATATAGTTTTTATTTCTTTTATGATCACTGATACTATTAAGTTAATGACCTAATTAATTAATACAGTTTTAAGTAGCACAATATTTGAATTTCTTTTCAATATTATTTGCAATAGAAATAACCAAAAAAGATGGAGTTAGGAATTTAAGATTACTGGGATTCTTTCTGTAAGACTGAAAGAATGCAATATTCCTTTCCTTTTGAAGATATTTATTTGGAGAGAGCGGTATTTATAACATGCTTGTTTATGTCAGCTATATTCATACTTTTCTTTTTTAAGGATTTAAATGTATGTGTATATATGTTGTGTATGTATATGAGTATGTGCATATACACCTATATTTGTCAGGTGTTAACTTTGTATTTGTATTTTCATATTTGTATTTAGTTTCTAGATCCATGACAGATCCTATTACACATCTGTTTGATGTGTGAAGGTGGGGAAGAAGATGTACAGGGCTTAAGTTGTTCCTCTTGACAGAAAAATTACAATTCATGTGCTTAGGAAATCATAAGTCAGTCCTTCGCTGCACACCATTTAATACAAAGAAAGAGAGGCTGACTGATGGAAAAGTGGTTTGGCAGTGTAAATAGGTAGGCATCATACACAGTGTGAGGGTGTTCATCACATCAGCCCCACATTAGCTTCATACCATTCCTGTTCTGAACCTACCACTTATAGGAAGGAAACTATCCTTATCCTTGGGGATGAAATTGTGAGTGCCTGTGATGTGAATGTGATTTTTTTTTCCAGTTACAGTACAATAGGATTTATATCACACAGGGAATAATAAACGGGCATATTGTTTAATTATTAAACAGAATCAGAGTAGACTGAAGGATGTCTTTGAGTACTGTTGAGTTTAACCAAGCTTATACTTATGCCCTTAAAAGAATCAACTGAGGTCAGAGGACTTTAAAGTTTATGTGCATGCTACTTTTCTTTCAGGTTGGTAGAAGTCTGAAGATCTGACAGGTTGTAGCAATAGTCATAAACGGGCCAATTTTCTAGAGACTAGAGTGCTATACTGATTGAAAAAGTAGCAAAATCTGTCAACCCCAAATCTTGTTTGCAGTGTTAACTGGATTTTGTACTCTACCTATTTCAAATGGTATTGTTATATTTTTAAAAAAGTACCAATTTCAAGCCTGAATCACTGATGGGAAAGACAACTCTATAGTCAATACAAGCATCTATCCAGATTCTGTAAAATGTATATGTAGGTACTCAAATACTGAAAGGCAAGGATGTTAAGTAGAGGTAAGCACAACCTTCAGTTTAAGCACATACTTTTGCAAATTTCCAAGTTTGTAAAATAGCTTGCTTCCTTCTCACTGAAAGGTAGTCTATAAAATATGCTATTAAGATTTTATATCAATATAGATACCTAAAAAATAATCAGGAAATAAAGAGTTCAGTTCACAGCATGTTGTACCTTCGGGTGACATCTCTGGAACAGTGGCCATGTAAGGTCCGTCTAAGAATTGTGGTTCATGATCATTGATATCTCGAACCTTGATAATAAATTCTGATTCAGTTTCAATAGGAAGCTGAGTGCTCCTGCTTATTGCTTGTGCTCTTAGAGTGTAGAAAGATTTCTGTTCTCGATCCAGCTTCTGTGTCACGTAAATTTTGCCATTATTTTCATCAATGATAAAAGTGCTTCCAGCTCCCTCTCCAGTCAAAATGTATTTGAAGTTGCCATCCTGGTTGTCTAAATCCGATTTCAGCTGCAAGTATAAAACAGAAAATAAGCCACATTTTGGTAGGAATAAAGTTTTGGAATATCCATTTTAAGCATTGTTTATTTTCATTTTACAGTGAACCCTGTTACTAGTGAACCTTCTTGGATACTAATATTTAAAAGACCGTACTGTCACATTTCAGTCAGTCACGGCTCAGTTTTAAAAAATTGATATAACAGACATAATGCATGGTAAACCTTAAAAAAAAAAAAATGCTTCAAAGCCACTTTGAAGTAAAGAAAATGAATCCAAGTACTTATTTTAGATCATTGCTTTATCAGCTCCCATAAACTTCTGCTGAAAACAATACTAAGGTCATTAAAATTTATCTATTTCTTTTTATTACCATAAATGAAAAGTGTACTTTGTAAGTTTTATATATTTTTATACTCAGCAATACTAAATTCAAATATGAGAGACAGTGGTGTTCCACTTCTGTTGAAATATTAAAGACATTAAAAGTTATTCTGTGGTATAAGCCTATATTATTTATTCTGAAAGAAATTGATAGATATTTTCCATTTCCTTCCAGGATGATCTGCATCCTTTGTTGTCTTGCTAAGATGAGCTCTGTGATGATGATTCCTCTGATGAAGCTGAGCCCTGGAGACCATTGCAGTCCAGATGCATTTGTTCATGCCAACAAAACAGTTCTGTTAATGTTAACAATATGTACCAGTGTTTCTTATAATAGCAATAACTCAATTCCTTAACATGCCAAGCACCCACAGTTTGATTTTATGGGAACAGCAATATCTATTGTATTGTTAACTGTCCAATTTTTTCTCTATTTATTTTGGGTTCAGAACAAAAGATGTCAAAATCTTTAAGAGCTTGGATAATCTTTGAAAAATCCAACGTAAAAAAAAAATAGTTTTATTCAATCTACTTTGCCTATAAAGCAGCAGGTTTTAAATGCAAATAATTTGTCTACCTGTTGACTTCAATAATCTCACTGTTTTGTTTCATGCTTATTGACCCTACATCTCGGTGTAGGATATGAGGCCACTTCCCTATTGGATCTTCTCAACGTATTTTGCAATAGCTTCTGAAGTTGCAAAAATCATTTTAGCTTTTCTTTGGAACAATGCCCATGCCTTTTGAAGATTTTCATAATGCGTATTTGTCAGCATGCATCAAATTTATTTGATAGTTTTTTTCAGAATGTGACTGGGACACTGCTCTGAGACGCAAGAAACAGTTTTGAGTTCCTGCTCTGAATTCTATTAGAATATTTAAACCCTAAATTATAAAGAGTTAACTCCCCTTGCCAGTACAAAAGAGAGAATTTTCAAGGCTAGAGAGCTTAGAGCCATTTAAAATATGAACGACTTAAAGTCAAATGTTTTCAGCATGAATAGTTGTGTGCAAACCATGGGGCAAGTTCATCCCGTTATGAGTGGTCTGATCAATCTCATTTTAACACCATCCAAATTTGGCATCTGACTAAGGGGCACCACAGATTCTTTCTCATCCATAAATCTTGGTTTCCTTGTCATGAACCCAAGGCTATGGGAAAAGTGATGAATATCTAGATCTTTAACCTAAGATGAGGTTCAGATGTGATCACAGAGTGCATCAAATCCTTAGAGACTGGAAGCATGCCTTGAACTGGCTTTTTGGACATAACCGGTGTCAAACCACTTCACTCAGAATCATTTATCCCTAAATGACTTTCATGAACTTGACCGTGTTAAATGAGAGATCACTTACAGGTGGCATTTGCTGAGAAAGCGAGCACACTGAAGGTTCAGCTTACCTGTTTTATTAAACTAGACACAAAAGAATAAACAGCCTTTCTCCTGTAAATGAGAACCATGACTGCCCATTTATGTACTTGCCTTTATATATCTGCCATTGCAGTGCTGATAGACACATTTCTTTTTCTTAAGCATGATAGTGGAAAAGGATTTATGAGCCTATGTTAAATAAAATCTGAAGACTGAGCTCTGAATATGACTGAGAAAAGAAGTTGATATGGAATAGTGACTTAAAGACTTTCTACCTTTGTATTTTTGTTGATGCAGTTTCATTCAGGGCCTTATTTACTAAAAATTTTTGTGTTGATCATAAACTGTGTCTTGGTTTATTGAAAATAGAGCATATTCTACTCAATAAAAAGACACAAGTAAGTATATCTGATTAACAATGGTTAGACTGCAATAAATTAACCACAATCTTCAAAAAAAATTCCCTTTAATTTACCAGTGAGAAATAGAAAGGCAAGATTATGAAATTCTTTTAAAGCAGTATGAAAATACATGCCATTTATGAAGTTGCTTTTATAGGACACTGTTTTCCAGCTATGGGAAAAGTAATAATAATTAAAAAATTAGTATGTCTACACTTATTCTTTCAGAAATGAGACATCATACTTCCATAGTAGTTACTTTGAAGGGGTTGTGAAAAAGTAATTAATGAATTTTGAGTACTTCACCCTTTGGGCCCAATTAAATTTTAGTGCTACTTAATTAGCAGTTAAACTTATTTTGGTTCATTCATCTAGGAAGTGCCTTAAAGAAAAGAAAACTAGATCTTAAGATTACAATTATTTCTAGCATACAAATATATATAGTAATAATAAATAATAATAACAAATAATAATAATAAATAATAATAATAATAAGGAGAGAGAGAGAATGGGGCAGATAAAGTCTCATTAAGACAATTATCTTAAACTACATTTTTAAAGGAGGGTGAAAAATAATTGCTCTTTGTGATAAACCTACGTTAATCTAATGAACCATGCTGATTCCTGCAGTTTCTCAGTGGTAAAAGGATTTAGTATTAATCTGGTTCATTAAAAATTAATGAGGGGTAAATCAGCTGCTACTTAGTGTAATAGAAAATCATGCTAAATACTGTTTGTAAACTACACTGCACTCAGTATGACTGCTTTGATGCAGTGCCAAAAATAGCACAAGCAAATTGCCAGATGTTGATAAATGAGTCCTTAACTTTCATTCAGAAGACAGAAAGGAACTTTTCAGCTTGATACCTTTGTCTGCTGTGTATGGAACTAGTTTTAGTAACAGAAAGAACATGAAGTTTCCTTGAGAGCAAACTTAGGTGTAGGAAGGTCCTTGGTATTGCCACAACCTCCAGCTCTTGGAGTTCTCTGACCCTAAGTCAGGTCACAGGAAAGGAGAGATGTTGTGCTGCCTTATTACAGCTCCCTGAGCTCCTCTTTCTACCTTTCATGATATTTCCAGCTCACTGGAGATGCTTGGTCTTCCAAGTTAAGGTAGTAAGCTGCAATCAGCACATGAAATCTAACCTTGTACTGTCTTTGAGTCATTACTTAACATACCTGTCCAACATACACAGGCACCATTGAAGTCTGTTCCTCAGTTACAAAAAGTGGTTCCCATACCCAACCGCGTTTTGCTCTTCGAACTGCTGTGAAAGCCTGATCTGTGTTTTGAGTAGTGCAGTTCTGCACGCTCAGAGAGCAAGGCCAAAGTTGAACCAGCATCAGCACGAGAGACAGCAATGCGGAGAAATTCATTCTGAACCCTTCTTTCAATCAGTTTTCATCTGTGAGAGAGGACAAAAAAAAGAAAAAAAACTTTGACAAAGCATCGCTTTTGTATTTCCACTTTTACATATTCATTCTGTGCAAATGTAAGAGCTGATTTGCAGTGTTAAAACCCCCTCTCCTCCCTAAAAGTAAAGAGCTGAAACAAAGTCTGTTTCTGATTAAAATGGAGATTCTCTTAGAGACTCTGGCATGAAAGTCAAGTGTTCAACTCTCCTTTATGAATATCCTACACAGGGACTCTCTATGCAAAAAAAAGGAAATCATCCTTCAATTAATTCATCTTCCAAATTAAGCTGGGTAATTGTATTGTGTAGCCAAGGAATAATTTGATTGGAATAATTGTATGTTTCTGCTTAGACAGAGCTCATTTTGAGCTGCAGTCACAGAACTGCCTGAAGGGTGAACATCTAGCCTTAGCACCCCTGATGACTGAGAGCTGAAACAGAAGAGTGCAGATATTTTTTTAACCTTTTCTTTCCCTCTTTCCCAACTCAGCAAAATGCCTAAAAAAATGCCGAAGGTGGTGGGGTACTGTGAAAAGGCAGCAAAAATGTGCAACTTTCTCCTTCCTGGTCAGTAGAAATTGTCTAACGGATTTTACCACCTCTGACATTCTTGTCTTCAATTAAACAAAGGACAAATGCACCTTGGAAGCTGTAGGTTTCTGCAGTTAGTTTAATTGGCATAAAGTGTTCATTCAGAAAATGGCTTTGCACAAACTATATGCTGTTATTGACTTTTCAGTGATTTTTGGCACAATAAATGAAACTCTGAATTTTAAATAAAGTGCAATGCTCAGTTAAAAATGGGCATCTTCTACGACGCAAAAGGGAAAATTTTGAAAATCATTACCACACACATTTCAAGTTTTAAAACCTTACTTGGTGATGGCGTTAGACATTTCTTTCAAGGTGGTAGCCTTGAAGAATAACATTTCCTATGCAGGGGCAGCCTGGTTTATGAATTTACCCCATACCAGTCAGTTTGTACAACACACTGGAAAAAAATATTTGGCTGCATTTATTTTAGGCCTGAAAAATACATGAGCCCTTTACTTGTCCAGGATAAAATACGAATATATGTATTTTAAGATCATGATTTAAATAATAATGTTATAAATACCCATCCTTATGCGAAGGGAAATGCCATAATTGCTTAAAATCACAGACAGGTCATATAGACAACAATTTCTTTCCTTCCAGCAATTTTACATGACGTTGAACATTTTTCTGTTAAATTGTAATCTGTATATGTATACTTACTGAGAAAAAGGTAACGGAGTTCTAATATTAAGCCATATAGAATTGTGCAATTTCCAATTCCTTAATATTTTCTGTTTTTTCAACTGTAAAGCTGTAACAGTGCAAGACGAGACTGGAATAGAAGGAGTGTGACCTGCGTACTCTCTCATTTAAGTTTTCTGTGGAAAACTGCTTATTTTCCTAAAGCTGCAAGAATAATATTTGTGACATAGAAGACAAGGCCAACAAAGCTCAGCTTTCCTCTCAAATAAAGCTTGAGTGAGGCTTAAAAGGCCTAAAAGCCTTGGAGAATCTCTCTGTACAACAAGTATATTTAACGCTAAAGAGTGATTTGCACAGAAACTTATCTTGAAATTAAGACAAGAAAGAAGAAAGACAACTCAAACAATGAAAAATGAATTGTCATAAGAACATAAATCATAAAGAAAATTATTTCAATCACTATTTAAAAAAGGAGACAGGTGTTCAGTCTGGGCCACAGCAAATGCTTCTTTCTGGCTACCAATTAGCTGGTGTTTTGGCTGCTTGTTCTGACACTGACCACCTTATTCAACAAAGTATTTCAGGCTTGTGGGGCAGTATTTCAAGCAGAGTGAATGCCAAACAGACACTCATTATCAAACTCATCTGACAGATGTGTATCACATCAACATAGTGAGGGTATGGAATATGGCTTTGCTGGTCTACTGTTGGCCCCATTTTAGCAAAGCACTTAGTAGTTAGCCATCAGCAACGAACAGCTTAAAGAACATAATTAATATTTTGGTCCATTTCAGTGTCTCTTCTTTATTAATTTATGTTAATAGTCTATGATACATGGATTCAAGCATCACACCTTGGACAAATTCGGGGGAAAAAACATTTTTAGATTTTGACATGTTGTTCACTGTTATGTGTATAAAAAGACTTTTAATTTGAAAATACAGATGGTAGGCAAATTATTGTAAAAAAATCTATAAAGATATGTAATGGAATTGAGAGTTATATGAATTTCTGGTTTTCTGTTCTCTGCTATATCAGACATACTCAATTTGCCTTTATTTTAAGGACCTTTCAAAGCATATTTGTTTCCAATGTCTTCCTACTCATTTGGCATTGAGACACTGCCTCCAGCCTCTGGCCAGCACATGTTGCCATTCTTTATAAATCCAATAGTTCCCTTGTGAAACAATCTCCTTCTTTCTGTTCCACAGACAGAAAGTAGTTCTTGTAAAATATCCAGAAACTAATTTCTATTCCCTCCTCTATTTCTTCTCCTTAAAAATTCTAAATTTCAGTGTTACACACTTGAGGGAAAAAAGGTATTCGCAGTGATTAAGGTAATTCTTTGCTGAGACTGCTGCCTATCACAATGACTAGTATTGTCTCATTATTCCCTTGTACTCCTCTGTCTTTTCCTATCCGTCAGTTGTCTCTTGTTTTACACTTAATTTGTAAGGTCTTTGTAAATGAAATGACCTTGTACTCTGTGCTATAATTATAAGATGTAGCAGAAAGTAGGATCAGTAAAAGCACAGATATTTTAGGTACTATAGTAATATGCACAAATAGATAAATTTTTAATAGAATAATCTCTTGTTGAAAAAAAAAAAGACGAATATATTTTCAGAGATGAGCAAATGAGCTATCACTAATAATTTCCCAAGGGAACAAGAGAAATGGGGACCATTGTTCTGCTCCTGTCCTATTCTTCAGAAAGTACATCTCCACTCTCACTCATGTTGGATTGCAATAATAAAGACTGATACTTAGAACAGAGTAATGAGAATATCAATTGCAGTTGTAATAAGCAGGCTACAGCTTTTAAAGTAGTATCTTCCTTTTATACCAAAAGAAAATCACAGATTTCCTGTAGACTAGGAACAGATTTACCATCTTGGCACAAAGTTGCAGAGTCCTTTGTTTTGGGCTTGTTCTAGAACAATCACCAAGTGACATCCTGTCACCGTTTGAAACTGGATATTAGTTTTAGGTGTGCTGGTAGTCTGACTTGGTTCTGAATTCCCTTTGTTTTAAATTTGTCATTACATTACAAAATAATACCTGTTACTGCCTAGCATTACAAGAATAACAACAAGAAGAATAAGAGGTTTAAGAAATACAGCCTCTGGGATATAATGAAGTTATGTTTGTTGGTGGAAAAAAAAAAAAGACTAAGGGCTGGCAAAACAGCAGCCTTCTAAAGCATTAAACCCCTCCCAAACAACAGATTACAGTGAAGGTGAGGATAAATTCTGTTCCAGTTCTGTTAGCGGAAAAAAAAAAGAAAGATCAACTTAATTTTATAACAAAATCCCCATAATTTGATATAGGTAAAGCCTTTTAATTAAGAGGCTACAAAACACTGGAACATGGTAGATACTCCTTAATTAGAGACCATTTAGACCATCTCATATATGTATTTGATATTACTTTACAGCAGGATTTTGAAACAATGACTCCTGAGAAAAAAAAAAATCTCTGTCCTTGAAAGTACTGAGGAGAACCAAAAATGCCAGATTGAAAGACACTCCTTTTGCAGAATATGATGGTGTCTTTGCTTGTCTTAATAACATCAAGCAAATAACAACAACAACAAAATGGAAAAATTCATGTAAGCCAATCTAATCATTAATATGCAGCTTCTGAAACACATTTCTTATCTCAGGCAGAGGCCTAATGTGATGTTGTTTCAGTTGCAAGTTCTCTTTTGTGCATCGGTGTTATTATGATTATAGTGAAATTTGTCTCCCTTGTATGTTGCTATCTATAATTTTCACTTAATAGGATAAAGAAGAAAGGGTATTAGTAATTTAACATCCACAGATTAGTGTGTTAGAAAAGGCCTGAACGGATAGAAACCTTCATAATTTCAACTATATTTTTGTTCATTTGTAGTATATCTACTGGCTATTTGTCCTAGCTGCATTTCATATGGCTGATTACTGATAATCCTAGTGCATTATAGCACAGCTGCTCTATCTTCTATAGGGACTCATTTTCATTGAGCAGTTCAGTTTTCACACAATATGGTAGACACCTAGGCTATATTTTTTCTAGAATTCCCAAAGAATTAATCAAATATATGTACCAACTAGTTTAATTAATGCATATGCTTCATGGTCTTTTTTTTTTTTTTTTTAAAGCTGTATAGAATAATGATAAAATCTTCCAGACTGTGCAAAGTGCTGGACTTAATCCTATCCCTGCTACTTCTTACCATTGCTAAATTTCCCAGAGGCAGATACTTTTTACAGGTTTGGTGTGTCAGAAATTCTTCATTACCACTTTCATTGATTTTTAGCTGTGATTTGGTCTTTTGCAATCAGCACCAAGATATTTTGTTATGTAATTTTTCCATTCTTCATGTAAGTTAAATATTTTATTTGGAAGAAAGGACTAATATTTGTGAGAATGTATTTTGTTATTTTTTACTGAATATCACAGTTGTCGTATGCCACATACATAGTATGTGACTGATTGGTTGATTGATTGATTTTTGTGAATGGCTAAATTTGATAACAGTCCTGCTACAGCTCAAGTCACCTTTTCTATATTACCTCTCAGCTTATGATTATCGCCTGATTTATTTTCTCTATGATTAATTTAGCATTTAATATTATTTTTAGTTTTAGCTATGATTTGTATTGAATCTAAATATTTAATTAACTTTTTTTGGCTTTCTGGTCTTTCACACTTTTTTTTTTGTTTATTATTTAATAAATTTGACTGCTACAACTAACAAGTATGCTGAATTTAATTATACTGTGGCTATCAGAACTAACATCTAAAATCTAATAATGTCTCCAGTCAATTAATTAGAGCTATATCAACAATAGTCTTTCTAGACCGTTGCACAACTAGCTATTTCAAAGGCTACCACTCAACCTTGAGAAATATCTTCTTTAACACGCATCTTGATGTGAGATTTGACCAAATTATATCAACTGGTAACACAGTACAGCTGCATGTGTCTCCACTAGTCACCCAGCATGGGTGCTTCACTTACATGGAGAGCGATCACTAAGATGTTATGAATGTGATATAAATTTCACTTGATTCTAATTGATGCATTATTTTCTTCATTTTGTAAATATGCTATTGTACCATTAGGGAAGGCCTTCAAAGTATTGTATAGAACTGACAGTAATTATCTGTCAGTTATACATGGACAAAATAGCTTTAGAGAAATAAATTTGTTAGTTGATTAGTGCCTTTAAGACTGTGGATTTTAATCAGTGTAGAGCTGATCGACTAGAAATCCTGTCATTCCTATTGTTTTATAATGGTTTACTGATTATCCTTCCAGGTAGTATATTAACACATGTTATCTGACCTCAATATTTTAGTAGAATATCTATGACACCGCAGAAAAAGCCCAGAAGCCATTTCAGATGACAAAACCCTGAGTCTTCAAAGTATGAAAAGCAGTGGCCAGAATTCTGTCCATACTCTTGCATGACAGAATGCATACAAAACATCTTTTACGGTATCATACTGTGATATTTATTTCTTCAAATGTTATGTCTCCCATTAAAAACCTATACAATTGTAGAGAGAAGTAGGACATTTGTTTTAAATGAGGGGAAAGGGTTGAAAGGTGAAGGATGAGATTTCCTGCAGTGACTGAACAAAACAAGTGGTAGAGCTGTTCCCTGTTCAGCCCACAAGCCAAAGGAGATAGTACATAGGACGGAGTGACATATTCTATGGTTTACAACCTCACAACACAGTATCTTTGGTAATTCTCACTCCCTCAGTGGAGTTATATTAGCCACCAAAAGACATGAGTAAACCAACATGGTTTGTTTTGGTTTTTTTAATTAAACCCAGTGACTATTGGTGCTAGTCTATTCCATTTAAACTTTATCATATAAAACTGGCTGCATTTTCCTAATTTACTAATGGAAGTCAACATACAAGATGAGATAACCAGTCAGTTCTCTTGTCTTTTTCAACCCTGTTCCAATAGTATTTTTGGAACTGATCTGCAGTTTGCTGGAGATATACGTAGCTAGGTCGTGATTGATATTTCTGGGTCTGGTTCAGCATTCCTCTGTTTTACTTCTCTTAGGTAACTGCTACCAATGCTGTGATGCTGTGGACAAAGATTGTAATGATTCTGGAAACTTGTTATCATTATTCCACTCACTGTTACCAATCTTACTACACAGAGCTGGAAGTGCAGCCTCAAACACTTCAGTTATGCCCGAAGCAGGAGACCCATGTCCTCTCCTTGCAATTCCTTTGAGCTTCTTTAGAAATCACCTGGTAAAGATGACCCACCCCACTAAGAGTCACCCACACAATTCCCATCAACAGAATACAGTATGTGTGGAAGGATAAACTTCTGGTGGGCAGGACTCTGCCAGACTGCTTTTGTTCTGCAGCAGAGACCTTTGGGAGTGCTGGTTAAGGTAAACACTGCGTATGGGTGGAGCCAAAGGCAATCCAATATTCCATTAAGGTTTCTGTGTGAGAGCTTGTGCTACTGTTTTTCCACTGGAACCAAGATAATATTAAAATTAAATCTGGAACATTAGAAAGTGATAAAGATAAATTACAGGTTTCTTTTGGAGTCTACTGAAATCCCCCAAAGAGACCAGCAGGTATCATGAAGAACGTCACACTGACAGACATACAGGGCTACAGCAGATTCCTCAGAGGTAATTAAACCTTTAGGATTTCTCCCAGGTTGGTGTGGCATCTTCTCTTCTTTTGAAAGCATAGCTTTTCCACATGTTATTATCTGAAGAATACAAGCTATTTGATGAATTGTTTCATACACAAGAGATACAGATATTCCTACTTCACTTTCTTGTAAGGAAGAAAAATAAAGGAATGTCTGTGTCTCTTGTCTGAACATGGATAAATTAATGATTATATTTATTTCTTTTTCATAGACTGTTCTGCTGTACAACTACATTCTACTTCAGTCCAGGTGCTTCCTAGATAAAGAAAAACTGAAATGCTTACATTAGGACTTAACTTTATGAAAAATTATGTTCATTTTATGCAGTCATTCAATAGCTTCAGCAATTTTATTCTGATGAAAAAGTAAATTTAGTAAACAGATGCCAAGATGCTAAAAGATTCAGTTATGCCAGTAGTTGTGGTACACTGCACTCTCTACACTAAAAATAAGAAAATATTTAGTTTTAATTTAAGCTTTAATTTAAGCTTTCCTTAACTATGACTATTATTTATTTTTAAGATAGCTTGCACTATAGAAAATTATGACTAAACCCATGTCTTTTAGTATAAATATTTTGCTGATTAAAAAGACTAACACATGTACACAGTAAAAACAAAAATTCTTGCCTCCTGGCATTTGCTTTTTATTGTAGAGAAGTAGCAAATCCAATTACAAGATGTTTGATTCACTGGGCAAATCCTACTGGAACATTTTCGGCTCTGCAGGATACCACTCAGTACTGAAGAACCACTTGTCAGCATTACGATGTAAAGGACCACATTCTGTGATTCACACTTGAATCTGTTTGCCAAATGATTTTCAGGAAGGCACTTCATGAAATGCTCCAAAACTCTCTTTAGTATTCAAGATCCCTTTTTTGCTTTCATTCATAATTATTCTTTGCATACATTAAAACTAATAGCGCAATGAATTCACCTTCCCCATGGTTTTTGAGGAGATTTAATTCCTCCGAACATGAAATGCCCAAGGAAAAAAGAAGCTTCAACCTTTCAGTTAAGTGTATGCTTTTTGCCATAATTCGACTTATTGTTAAACCAGTGGGTTTAGTTTTAGAGTCAATTTTCCACATAAAATGAAACACGCTTAAATGAAATCATCCAGTCTATGTCAATGGGAAACTGGATTGAAATAAAATTAAAATGCTTATATTTATGGAAAGTTACTAGGACTCATTTGTAAATAAATAAATAATCATAAAAACAGTCCTTCATAAGCAGTTAAAGAAACCATACCTTCACATAAAAAAAAGTAAGGAAAGAGAAAAAGAGACTTTTTTTTATTATTTTCATTAACTCACTTTGTTCTCTGTTTATTAGTAGAACACATTAAGGTAAATAAAACAGGAAACAATTACTTTTAACAGTATTAAGAGTTTTCATTACAAGCTAAACAATTTGCTCTGACACATAATATAGTTGAAAGATACAATTTAAATTCATGAACAGAAAATGTCTCATGCATGCATACATACATGCACTTTGCACTACCACAGTGGAAGTCAGGTGGAAAAAGACTGAAAGAATGCACCTCCCTTAGAAAGGTTGAAATAATATCAGACAGGAAAGGGTAGAATTTGCCTGCTTTTTGATAGAGACAACAAACTGAAGAGTATTTTTAGTTTTCAGAATAGTGAGAAGTAGAGATGAAAAGACTTAATTTACAAACTTGTTAAAAATATAATATTTTCTTGCCTTTTTATTCTCTTAATCTAGTTCTCAATTGATGAATCTTATGTTATCGCTTGTAGTGTAGTACCCTGAGTTTCAGTTCTTCTTAGCTCCCAATAAGCAGAGGTTTGTCCCTCTCTTATTCTTTTTTTTTTAATATTTCACTGTTCTGCTCTGCTACCAGGAGCACACCTTATCCTCTTTTTTCACTCATTTTATCAGTCACTTTTAAGGCTAATATCCTTTTTTTCATTTCTTTTCATCTGTCTCATATTCTAAAGGCATATTAATCCAATGTGGTTCTTATTTGATTCCATTAAACTTTGTAAGCACTTTCCGGGCACTGAGGTATTCAGAGCAGAATAGCATTAGATCATCCAGGCCAAATAAAGGGTGTACTATTATCAATTTAATGTCAAAGATTTAATAAAAGGATTTATTTTCTTTTCTGTTCTGTTTCTTCAGGTGTAGAATAAATTATTCTAGGTGTAGTCCAACAATCCCCATCAGATTCCCAAATTGTGCATTTCCCCATCAGATTTCCAAATTGTGCATATTTTAATTTTTTTTTTAAATGGAATCACATTTTATGTGAGTCTTTAAAAAAAATCCTAATAATAGAATGCCTTTTCTAGCTACTGGTAGTGCATTCTCCAAAAATTCTTTAAATCTCTTTTTAAAGGCTATGAGTTACTTTAGACTACTCTGATATTTCTATATTCTAACATAACATGAGATAATAGCTTCAGGTAAAAAAAAAATAAAAACATTTAAGTTGCATAGTATTCGGGACCTAGGTCTTGACACTCTTCATAATCAAGTTGGCTTTTCTTCCTATGATATCTCAGAGCATAAATTTTGTCCATTACTTTCATGCTTATCCATAAAATAAAATTCCATTTTCTCCTATCATCTATCTACTTCTTCCTGCAAAATAAGGGGGGAAAATACTGTTTATACTTCTATTATCATTCAACATAGTCCTTGCCTTGAATCAAATTAATATAACTTGGGACATTCTTATTAATTATAAATTCCCTTTTAACTAAAAATCCATTAATCAAAAAGTCAGGAACACTGCTAGAATTTGTGTTGAAACTTGCCTTTCTAAAAGGCATTGTTCTGGTCATACTGTGTTGTTGGGTGGTTTTTGTAATGTATTATATCTATTTAGGAAATAGCCTTTGAAAATTTCCTAGATATTATTTGGTACCTTGAACACCCACACATAATTCTGGTAAAATTCTGCCTTTTTAACACACTTTTATCTCAGGTCATTAAATTCTGTTCAGTCTTCGAGTGTATTACATTATTTTAGAAGAAAAAAAACAAAAAAAAATTAAAGAAGGCAGTAAGAGCAACAGAAAATTCGATTAAAAATTCAATATGGCTAAAGAATTGAAAGTAAACCCAGCTGATATTATTTCAGCTAATTGTTGATGTTAGTCGATAAGATTATTTATCTTCTGAACTCTTGATAGAAGGAAGCCAGACACCCAGTTCTCTTTGAAGCTGGCAAAAAAATATTGTTATTTCTCCATATTTTCTGTTCTTTTTTTTGTAACTTTACATTCATTTCTTTCATTTTCCAACCACTTTTTACCTTTCTACAATATGATTCTTAGCCTACATTGAATTCTCCTTTCTCCCTGGGAAGCTGAGGCAATGAGGGTTCCTCCCCACTTTTTTCCCATTCATCATTTAAAAACTGGTTCTTCATTTGCTCCTAAGATTGATGAATTACAAGCTCACCCATCAGTTCTGTCCCCATCACTGTAACACATTTGCAATAACAGTTTATTTCATCTTTTCCAAGTTTTTAGTTTTTTTCTTCAACCTTTGTGTGTCATTATCCTGTCTTTGCTTGTGTGAGCCTCTGTTGCTTCTCTGTTCAATGTTATCTCTCAATCAGACCTCTCTGTACAGATTTCTTTTGATATTTTACTTCATAAAAACCTATTGTAAAAAATAAATTGTGCTGTATTATATTGTTGAGCCAGAGTCCCTGTGAGACATTCAGAGGATAATTTTGCTTATTTCAAGAGCACTTATGTACTTTGTAGCCTTAGCTTTTGCATCTCCAACTGAGCAGGCATCCTCAGTGCTTCAGGGATTACTGGAGTGTTAAAATGCACAATCAAACTTAACATTTTTAAACTTCATCACATACATTTTTTTCACTCAAAGAAGCTTCTTAAGCCAAGAAAAGAAGTGGAGGAGAGAGGCAGAAATAGGAGGAGGTCACACTAAAAGCAAATTCTGGCTAAAATGACTTCAACAGGACAAGAATCATGGCGAGTGGTAAGCGACAAGAAGTGAGAGACCAGAAGAGCCTGGTCTTTAAAATGAAAGACTTGGTTTTCACACAGTCATTAGGAAGGAAAGAAGCTAGACATAGAGTCAGACCTGCATTGGAAAGGAGCACAAAGTATGCTGGGCCAGGGGCCTTTCAGTCCATGGGAGACATGCGCAGGATGAATTGCCTCCTGTTCTGTGCACATTGCGGTAGAGCAGGGCTGTGGAAAGCAGTAGGCAGGTCATTTGCATGTTTTAATCTTCTCCTCAGCTTTAAAAGTCAGGCTTAGCTAAAATCTGCAGATATATCCAGTTTAGCTCAATTGAAATTATTCAGAAATATTACTTCCGGTATGATTTTGTATCGTTTCTATTAAAATGTGTAGGAGTTGCAGAAATTCAAGCAACTCCTTTCTACCATGTCTGATAGCCAGTAGTGGAGTGCTCTGTCGAGTATTAAGTACTCTCCCATTTGTTTCAAAAGAATATGAAAAACACCAAAGGCTGCTGTTGGTGCTGTGATATTAGTGTGGTGCATTGCTTGGTAGTTTCTCCAGAACAAAGGAGAAAAGAGAACAGATTCAGGAAATTATAGAAATTAGTGCTCTCAGACCTTGATGATGAAGTGGCACAACACATGCTACCAAAAGAAGTTTTGTAGTCAAGAAAGGAAGATTTTATAGAAGACAGAAGTATTCTGAGAAGTATTCAAAGATCCATGAAGAACTGTTTTGAAAAGCAGGGAAAAGAAATCTTCGGATTTGAACTAGGGAAGAAACATGAGGCCTTTGCAAATAGCAAGCTTATCCACAGATGATGAATGCTTGAAGAGCTACCAGTTCCAGTATTTCTGTGTTCCTTTTAAATAAAAATGTGTAATATGTAGAATATGTGAGATATTAATTTACTGAGTAAATTTTATTTATTTTTTATTTATCAAATTTTATTTATTTATTCAGAAACAAAGTAACAAGGTAAAGTTTAAAATAAACAAACAAAAAATCCAAACCTAAACCCAACCAACACCAAACTAAATAAAACTTGAAAGTATATTATAAGTAAAATTGGCTTTCTACAGCTAATTTCATACCGTTTTCCATATTAATTTTCTTAAATAGAAGCAACTGTATAATAATCAGTGTTTGACCTTGTGTGCTGGTTTTGGCTGGGATAGAGTTAATTTTCTTCATAATAGCCTGTATGGGGCTGTGTTTTGGATTTGTTCTGGAAATACAGGGATGTTTTAGCTATTGCCAAACAGTGCTTACACAGAGTCAAGGCCTTTTCTGCTTCTCACACCATCCCAGCAGTGAGTAGGGTGGTGGTGCACAAAAAGTTGGGAGGAGACACAGCAAGGACAGCTGACCCCAACTGACCAAAGGGATATTCCACACCATATGACATCATGCTCAGTGTATAAAACTGGAGGAAGAAGAAGGAAGGGGCAGGACATTCAGAGTAATGGCATTCGTCTTCCCAAGTAACTGTTACACAAGGTGAAGCCCTGCTTCCCTGGAGATGGCTGAAAACCTGCCTGCCAATGGGAAGTAGTGAGTGAATTCCTTGTTTAACTTTGCTTGTGTGCACAGCTTTTGCTTTATCTATTAAACTGTCTTTATCTCAACCCACAAGTTTTCTCACTTTTACCCTCCTGATCCTCTCCCCCGTTCCACTGGGGGAGAGGAGTGAGCAAGTGGCTGTGTTGTGCTTAGTTGCCGTCTGGGGTGAAACTATGACACCTTGTAAATTAACCTATAAAAATTAGAGACCTACAGTGTTTATTTGGCAAAATATGACCAGGACTATTTCTGTCATGATAATTTCATTAAATTTTATTACTATTTATATTGGTAATTTTTATGTGTCCCTGTAAATTCTGTTAGCAACTCATGGAGAAGAGCAGGAAAAACAAGTATGGATTGTATTTCCCATCTCCCACTGCGTTAATTACTATGTTTGTGAGAAGAGTGGGGGAGTTTCCTCTAGGAAGTAATATTTTAATAAAATCCCAGGATAGGAGATAGCAGACCTCTTCACAAAGATAGGCATATTTTTTGTGACATTGACGCGTAAGACTGGGTACTTCTTTCAAACTTCATCCCTTGACAGTGACTAATGAAAATTTCTGGTGAAGAAATAGCACTTTAACGTCCATTGAAAAGAGTGGATACTTTTCAATCCACTTCTTGGTCTTGGACCTGGCCCTGAGTAAGCCTGCTTTGTAGACATTTCCTTTCCTTCATCAGGCATGAGAGCATTCTCTGATTCCTATGCAGCTGAGTGGATAACTTCAATGCATATAAACATATGAATATGCATGACCTCTCAAAGATGCCATAATTCACTAAGTCAGATTGTTTAAATTTGCCGCCAAAATAAGTTCTTACAAAAGAAATTGCTAAAATTGGTTTCTATGGATATTTCACTTCCTTAAAGCTGGTTTCATCCACATAATTCCCCTTCTTTCAGGAGTCTGTCAGAGTTTCTGACTGTTTAATTCATGGCAAGCCAACTGAAACTGGGGAGTCCATAAAGTTGCCATAGTAACTGAATGGACAAAGACTTAATTCACTAGTTTATATAAGCCAGAACTCATATCCTGCAGATAGTAATGGTCTTAAATTATTTAGGTCTATAAAGTTCACTGTTAATGGATTATATATATATTTCATAAATAAGTGTCAGTTCCTTAGTAAGTGAAAAATGGGCTTTGATTGCCCCATGATATCTCAAAAGTAGCTGCATGTTGGATAGTAAGACAATCAAAAAGTCAAGGGGAATGAAAAGGAACAAGAAACCAGGGTGTGGTAGGGCTTTCCATGTTAGGAGAGATATAAGTTCTGTTACCTATTTATTAAGAGTTTGTTTTGAAAAATTTCCCCAAACCGAGTTGTTAAGCTCCATAAAAGCTGGGTGGACTTAAAAGTAACAGAGAACAGCACACTTTGAATTTTGCAATCTAGTAAAACAAATGGGACTGCAGTCAATTCTTATTGTTCCCAGTCCACAGATACAATTTGCAGTGATGTTGTTCAGCACACAAGATGTGGAAGAGCAAGGCTGAAGGAGAGGCCTCTTGAAGAATGTGTTATGAATCACGTTGTTTTCTCATGGGCAGCATGATTTATTTAGGGGCACTGCTTTCTGTTGGCTTAAAATAAGAGTGTGATATCGTCAACTCTTATGCTGGTGGTGTCAGGATAGATGTGACAAAATTAAGTAATAAAAAATATTTATATATTTGCTTGGTTCAGACAATTCCCTGCTTCCCATCTTCGTGATCAAGAACTGAAAATCTTTTGCTTTGAATTGATTTGAGATCAACTACAAACTCCGAGAACAATAAGTTTTCTTTTTCTGTCTGCTTAATTTTTCCTTCCTTCCCTGTACCTTCTGCTTTGTGCAACATTTAGCAATTGGGTAAATTAAAATCATAAACCAGGCCTGCTGCACTACAACTTTCCTAAATAGCATTGGTAAATATTATAAATATCGTAAACATTCTTTGGGAACTTTACACTAGTAAACGGATAAGGACATTTTAATCACTGAATATACCTATAACTTGGGACATTTTAATCATCAAACCTACCTATAACTTAAATGTCTTAGAGAACCAATTCTATATAATTTAATTCCCTAGATTAATGAATTCCATAGCTCTTTTTCATCAGATTCCCAAGTACATCACTTATTCATTTTAATCCTGCAAGTTTGAAAAAAACCAGCCCAGATGGGAATTGTCACTGGAGTTTTATTGTATTTTATGTTGCTTTATTTCATTATTTTCTTGCATTTTAATTTTGATGCCAGCTTTCAGCAGGGTGTTGAACCTGAAAGCTTCTCCTGCACATTTAATTCAAAAAGCAGACTGACACCTATATTTGTCCCTGGGTGAAATTCCACTGCTCTTCATGCTATCAGACTTTATCACTAGATTTAAGTTTTGTGTCATGCCACCTATCTCCTATCATTCCAGGTGGTTTGGGCTCTTTTATAGATTTTGCCCAGGGCTTGTAAATAGTGGAAAAATGTCATGAGAGGTAATAGAACATGAAAAACTATTCATAGAAAAAAACAGAAAATTGTTAGCAAAAGTGAAAGAAAAGACGAAACCGATATGCCACTATCGTTAATTTCTTTCATTGTCCCATACAATAATAAAAAGGTTGGGTTTTTTTTTGTGGTTTTAGGTAAGTTTTTCTTCATCCAGGAAGCTCTCATGAGCTGTGAGATAACATAGGGAGCTACCTTACTCATAGGTTTCCTCTCATCTCCCTTCTCCAACCTCCACTACTGTTCAGCACCTTTTGAATTTTTAGAGGTCTCTTACTGAAAATGTTTTTTATTAGAAGATGTCCTATAATTCAGGACTTCTGATATAAAACTAGTTTTTATGGGGTTTTTTTGATTACTTTTTTTTTCCCTCAAAGGCTGTTACAGAACCTACAAACTTTGTATTATGAGTGCTACAGCCTATGTAGCCTTGAGCAGTAAGCATTAATTGTAAAGAAAATATCTGTCCTCTGGACACTCAGAATTAAAACATGACTCTGAAAATAAGAATCAGTGCCCAAAACCCAGAAATATATTTAACTGCCTAAATATATGATATAAATGTACGATGACAAAAGCCATCTTATGCCAGTATAATGAATGGAAGGGTATTTTCTTATGCAGGGTATTTGCAAAATACAGAGATGTTCTCAATTGTCTCAGGTTGAAACTTTGTTCAGTAATGCATCATAATTTCGCTAGTCGTTTGTTTAAAAATACCTAAGATTAAAGTATTTACACAACTGGCTGAAAATTCATGTAGAAATAAACTGGGATTACTCCCTGGTCTCACGGTTTTTCTATAGAGAAGGATGAACAAAAGAGCACTAAAAATATTTTAGTCCTGAGTTCTTGCTGTTATTACCAACAACTGTCAGCTAGGAAAGTAAATTCTATACATTTTCCCTCTCATTTTCCCTCAAATTATTTTTGTGACCTCCTTACTCTTAACTGGAATGTGACTCAAAATGTAAGTTGTTAATGCTGATTATGTTATTGTACTATTTCACCCTCGCAGCTGTGCAGTAACAAAGGAGTAGAAACAGGGACAGGGTATTGGCATGGTGCTATGGAATCTTAAGCACGGCACAGAAATCCCCCTCTCTGGGAAGCAGCCAGTGCTGTTGTCTGTGCTAAGAACGCTAGCATAGCAATGCGAAAACAGAAAGAAAAATCCCCACTGGATGAAAAGTATAATTTTCTTAACAAATAAATACAAATATCAAGCTTTCTTTGTAGAACATGAAAATAAGTTCTACTCTGTGGAGTAACCAATAGATGTAATGTAGTGACTCTACTCATTGCTGTAATAGTGTCAAAAAGGAAAAACTAAAAGAAAAAAATTATGAAACATTCACACACAACCTCCAAAATTAAAAAAATATCATGTCAGTTAGAACAGGGAATATTTAAGGGATTTTAGGTGTTCTGAATTCGCCTTTCGAGATATCTTGCCATTTTCTTTACTTGATATCAGGTGAGTTTTACAGAATGCACAGAACAATATTTAAAATAAATAAATAGAACAGTATTACTGCTAAAAATTGTAATTTGCTTGAAAAAAATATTTTACCTTGAGGAAATGGTTGAACTCTGAGCTGTTTCAAAGTTGAAAAATTCCAAGCTGATCAAATTCTCTGAAATGCTTCAAAGGAATATCTTTCTCTGTTAAACAGAATTATAAAATAAAATAAAATAATGTTATCTCATATAAAGAGATGTTCATATAATCAGGAAAAGAGGACATGTTTGTCTGTGGATCACACAACTAGATTTATTCTTTTTTTTCAAATATTGATAGAAAATCTGAAGTGTTTGCAGCTAGGATCAAATAGAGACTAAGCAGGCTTTGTGAAAAGACAATCTGAAAGCAAAATATGATCTATTACCAGGATTCTTGCAATTCAGTCTATATGGATTTACAACACCATCTTTGTGGAAATAACAGCTGGTTCAGTATACAGGCTACATAATATATCTGCAATGAAAGCACTTCACCTTGAAGAGCACTTCCTCCACCAGCTCTCAGCAGAACATTATTCTGTATTAAAAATTCAGTTCTTTTTGTGCTAAATGGTAAATAAGTTGTAAGAAGTCCCCTTTTTTATGCCCTCAGAGGACTACCATGTTCTTCTGCAATCCTCTTAAATAAGAGTTTATAGTCCACAGCTTATAGTTTAACAAAAGTTTCTTCAGTAACACCATGACTTTAAACCGCCTTTTTCCTCTCTTCTAACACCAGCCACTTTTGGTTTTTGTTGTTTGAACAAAGAAATCATGTGCTATGAATTGAACAATCTAAAACCAAACCAACCAAACCAAACCAAAAAAAACCCAAAACAAGCAAAAAAAAGAAAAATCCCCCAAACAGTGGGTTGTTTTTCTTTGTAGGAACCAGAGGGATGAAAATAACTGAAAGAATACTAATATTTTAAGATAATGCCTTGTGATAAGATTTTAGCACAATTTCCTAACTGATAAATAAAGAATCAATACAAGAACAAGCGGAAAATAGAAAGTACTTGGAGCTTAATCACTTTACGCATCTGATAACCAAGATTCTTCCTGGCTTTCTCATTCTTTATAGAAAGAGGTCTTTGACTGAGTTGAGTTCAGTGAAGTAAATTGAACTCTATGGGTTTTGCTTAAGATTATCAGCAAATGGCAAATTAATCTTAAAATGTGATAAAAGACTTCCCTACTATAATTGTAACCTGCAAGAATGTTACAAGAGAAAGACATTATAAGTCATTGTGACTTCAGTGCAAGATATTTGAATGAAACTTTTTTTAAAGACAAAAATTTGTTTCCATGGTATTTTGTGACCGTTGTTTACAAATACATTGATGTTTAATAATTAAACCCATGCATTTTGCATGTGAAAACCAATTTTTTACCTAACCGTTAGCTTCATGAAGCAATATAGGGCAAGACCGAGCAGGCTGTGACTAATAAACCTCTTGTGATATGTTAGCAGTAGTCTGAATGCCCGAGCTTGGTGGTGTGACCAGCAGCAGGGCTGTGCTGGCTCATCATCCCTCGGTTATCTCCTTCCCCCAGCTGCAGGAGGCAGCAAGCCATCAGCTGCTGCTCAGGCTGTCACCTATGGTTCTCCCTTGCATCAAGCAATCAATGTGTCTGATGGGCAAATACCTTACATTGTCTTTTACACAGATGAACTTGCCACCACTTGACAGAGTTCCAACCTTTTACACCTATTAAGGAAGGAAACAATAATGCTGTTCTCTTCTCTCTAGGGTTTTCTATATGCTACCTCTGACTGTGTCCTCAATGAATCAAGAAATCAATTTGCAGCCTCTCTGCCTCAGTTAAATCAAACTTGTTCACAGTTTCTGCTGAGTGAAAAACATCCAGTTTTTCTCCACAGGTATCCACTGTCACTTTGACAAGATATATCAGATCCTTGGCCAAGTTACACTGTCCAAAATGTTTAATTTTCCTTTTATTTTTTCTTCTTTTTTAGTTCTTTTTAAACAACTTTATTTGTTACTTTTTTACTATTTTATTATCTTACCTTATTAGTACTATTTCTGTGAATTAATTCTATGCCTAGAATCATTGCCTGCTAAATACAACTGGTAAATGAAGTAGAAAAATTAATTTTATTACCAGAAGAACAGAACATAATATGGAATAAAGTTTCTTTCTATTGAAAAATTGTGTTTACAAGATGAACTACTACAGTGGTTTTTGTGGACTCTTACATATTGTAGACCTGCTAATAACCCAAGAGTTTATCTAATTTTTTTCCATGCCTGTGAATGATTATTCTTTATGGTATAGATAGCAATTTTTTTTCAATAATATAAAGCCTGAAGCTCCTATGTTTTCTTTAGACTGCATTTATTAATTTAAGCACCTGAAATTTAAAGACCAAGTGGAACGTGCCAATGTAGGCTCCCTCAATATTCAATGGAAAAAGAAAAGCAGCTGTATTTTACTGCATTGTAAGAAAGGTAGCTAACATATGAAGTCTAAATCACCCTTTTTTCTGTCTAGAGAGAATCTTGACAGTTAACCTAAGCTAATAAATTACCTAAAAGACATCTACAAACAGATCAGTTGAACCGAGTTCTTAATTTTATTGCCATCCCTACAGAAATAGTCTATTTTTGAGCAAGTTCTTTCACTTCTGAGTTCATATTAATATTAGTGAAGATCAAGGTATGTCTTGTTAAATAAGTTAGTACTAATTTACATTCAGGAGTACTATTGACATTTAGCTCACAATTCCTCTGTTAGATATGTTTTGCGTTTTAGGTAGAGATAGATGATTCCACTAAAGGAAACTAGACCGGAACAAAGATGTTTTGTTGATTAACTATCTTAAAATAATGTTTGAAATTCTTATAAAACACACTATTTATCTTCTTGGTACAAGTTATCTTGAATTTAAATATAAGCAGTTTTTAGAAACTATTTTTCTGTATGTTGGACAAGAATGATAATGCTCTTTTCTCACACATTTTGAATCCCTACTTAACACAGCTGATTATGAGAAAGCTACTCCTCCATATGATTACTATGATTTATGATGAATATGATTACTATCATAATATCATACTACTACAGCATCATACCATCATATGTAAATCATAAATACTACGTCATAGTGTAGAAAGAAAATAAACATGTTTCTTTTGGATGTGAAGAAACATCAAAATAAAACTAAGTTTTCTTATTTCCTCCCTTCATAATTTTCTGTGATTTTGTCACATATACATTACAACTCTCACAGTTTTCATGCATTACAGGTGAACATGATTTCAGTCTTTTGCTGACATCAGTTCCTTCTTCAACAGGTTTTGGTACATGAGCACGTAGGCTCATCTCAATTCCCTGGTTTAGGTATAGCAAGCATTGCTCCATGATATCCAGACTGAAAAAGAAAGTCTACACACCACAATTACAAACTGAAATGTAGAGTTGTTGTCTGTAAAAGGCCATTGGATTTGTTCCAACAGAGTTTGTCGTCAGAGATCCTGCTGAAATAGTATACTTTTTACTCTCTCTGACATTTATGATTAGTAATACTCAGGAACACAGTCTATCATTTTTATGATACAACACTTTTCGTTGTACTGCCTTTTTTTCATTTAAAACAAAATGGACTGAATCAGATTATAGTAGCTCAGACTCAAACAGTATTTCTCTACTTGGAAATCAGCTATTATTCTGGAGAGGCTATCTATCAGAAAAAAAGATTTAAAAAAAAAAAAAGAAAAAAAGGCAAACCATGCAGCAGAAGACCCAATGGACAGAAAAGCAAAAATACATTATTTACGACAAGTTACAAGTTATTCACATATTTGAATTCTTTATGTTTCCAGTTTATATAATATATCTGGAAAATATGATTATAAATTTATATTTCAGAGTTTCTTTCAATGCAACATGCAACAAACTCATGCTTGTAGACACTATATTTGGGGGTAAGCTCTTCGTTTAAATTTATTTTTCTTCTGAGAGAATAGTTTAATTTGTGGGAAAGAAACAGTATTATCTACAGAAACAAATATTTTTTTAATGTAACTTAAGTTTGGTTTTAATAGGAACTTTTTGTTTTGTTTTGTTTTGTTAATTCTGGGTTACTAAGGGCATGCAGTTCCTTGTCTGGGTCATTCAGATGGTAGTGGTGGAACTCACCAGCTCTGCCCATCAAGAGAGGATGCTTCAGAACCTGGCTTTAGGTTAGAACCTGTGGGATCTCAGGCTCCAATTGCACGCAGTTTGCAGTGCTGCTCTGTGTTACCTGCTCCTACTGATCTATCTCTTGAGAAATTTGGTACTTGTCTGTAGAAAGTATGACTGGGTCTGACAGGGCTAGGATGTGAAGCCCAATGTGCAGGGGAGCAGAACTGTCACAAGACCAGTAAAGCACCTTGGGTTTCAATCAGCCTCTCCATGGTTGTGGGAGCAGCCAGCAGGGAAGAAAAGCCCAGAGGGGCCCAGTCATGATCATGTCCATGGGCTGGTGACGGGTGCTGAGGGAATTTGAACGGGGAACCCCAGTCAGATATTGCCTGTGCAACCAGTAACTGATGGGGTTGTGGTCACCCAGGGAGAGACCCCAGAGGTACATGGGGGAGGGACCCCAGCAGTATGTGAGGGGAGAAATTATTTGGGTACATGTGGGAGGACTCTAAGAGGGAACCAGAGAGACTCCAGGGGTCTGCACAGCCCCATCCCAGACTTTGCCCTACACAGTGGGGACTGCTGTGCTGACCTGCCTAACCTTCCTCCTGGAGGGCATCATCTCACCTCCTGCAGGTCAGCAGAGTTGTGTCACTTGTAAAAATTACATATAGTTGTGATTAAAATGGTCAGGTAACTGAGATCATTTAGTCTCCACACTATCAAATTGGTTTTAAACTGTGACAGTCTTTGAGTTTAGGCTCTGTTTTCCTGTAATCTTTAAGTGGGAAAAAATCTTTTCATAAGAAGATCACTTAAAAAAATAGCTGAGATAAAGAATTGAGTAGAATAATATTATATGTAAGGCATCAGAAAATGGGTCTAATTTGCACAGTCCTGAAAGACCGCATACGAAAGGCTGAGCAATCAGCACAGTTTATCTCTATGTGACATTTCCAAATGCTATTTATACATTTCATGGGTCAGTCTTCTATGAAAATAGCTGTGTATGCCAGCTATCTAATGATCTGGCATTTGAAACCAATTCAATTTATATGTTAAATTTGATGTTAGGGGAAAACCAATACACTTACCACATTTTCTTTCTGTAAGTCTGGTTGTCATCTTAATTTGTCTGGAAACGTCTTTTTATTTTCCAGGGGTACCTCATGGGATATAAAGTAGCATAAATCATTCTAGCTCATCTACCATTGGGAATTACTGTTAAGGGTAAATTTTGGCCCAGCCAATAAATATCACAGTGATACATACAAAAAGCAGCAATGCCCTTAATCTTTTTCGACGGCTGTCTGCATCTCATGGAGAAATACAGAGTAAAAGATCAGCTGTTTGAAGATGAACAGGGCAGTAACTGAAACTAGCACTGTCTTCCAATTTGTTAACAAAGATGGGGGTTTTATAGTTTGCATAGTATTGGCACACATCCTCCTCTCCCTTCATTCTTTCCCTCAAGTTTTTTGCAGGCTCCATGGGAAGCCGAGGCGCCTGGGAAGGGCATCATGAGCGTGACCCATTGTTGTGGCTCATGGACCCTTGAACAATGGTATCTTTTTGTGTTCTTCTTCTGAGGGATGGAAGAGAGAAGGAATTTGCAGCATTTAGAAAAAAAAATCCTGTTTCATATCACCTCAAATGTCATGGATAACTCAAAAGTTAGGACTACTCCTAGTCTGTGTCCATCTTCTAAAAAATTCATGCAAATGCCTCAGGGCACTAGGGAGCTTCTGTAGCAGTTTGCATATTCATACTCCTCATGCTAACATGTAACAATAAGCATGGTTTTGTGTATGAGCATGTGTGCTTATATGACTGCTTTCAGTAAATTTCAAAAAATATGCAGAGAACATTTAGAGTATGTAGGATTATATAAATTCTTACATGGTGCTGTGTTTTGACTTTCTCAGCTTCATTTATGAAGTTTGTTGGCAGTTTGCTTGAAATTTTCAGATTGCTTCTAATCATCCAGAAATCACAGGTTAATAATCTAACAAAGTTTCACATCTTTTTGGTTTTTGGCTCCTATGTTTAGTCACCATGGGTAAAATTCCTAGGAAGCGAGCTCAGTTTACTTGTGACCACATCCAGCTAACCACAATCTGTTTACAAAGCAATGTAAGACATAGCTCCTTGTTCCACCTCCTGATAAATTCTGTTTTGGATATCTAGATCTCATTTTAAAATTTCAAATTGTTAAAAAGACTCTAAATAAACACAGTTTTCTTTGCAAAGTCTTTTACTAAGGTTTTACCTTTTTTTTTCTTTTTTTCCCAATTGAATATCCTTTATGTTATTGTTTATTTGAATGTTTCTAATTTTGTTGTCTCAAAAGGGTTTGATTTAACAGTTAGGCCAGTGGCCTGAGAATGAATGATTCAAACCTGGAGCTTGTTAACAGCAGTAATTGCAATTCCTTTTATGCTACAGGCAATGCAGCGGTAGAAACAAGACCTGGATCTGTGTATCCAAAGCCCAATTACGTTCCCAGGTCTGTCCCTTGTGGTCCTGTTGACTCTGCTTCATCCTCATCAACTCTGTAATGGGTATGTACCTTGTCTACTTAGCAGGTTCGGGAATGAAAGCTCTCACAATACTCAGGATAACCAGGATAGCTATACATATGCTCTGGCCTCTCATGTCATTCATCTTCAGAAACAAGTGTTTTGCTGGGTTAAGAAGATTGAAAAGATGGATAAGGAAAACATTCCATTACACCTTTGTTCCTTTAGCATCATGTAGTCTCAAAAGATCTTGATGACATAGTTGAAATAGAGAAGAAAATAAAGGACTGGGGTGGAACCTATTTCTACTACCTGTGGTAGAAATCAAGACTTTCTGTGACTTGCAAAGTAAAATGTGAATGATGGTTTTTACCTACTAATACTTTAATTAAGCATTACTTATTGTATTGTTAGATCTGTTGGCAAAATTACCCGTTTTAAATTAAATTGATCTAATTAATAGCCAAGTCTTTCTGATAAAGCTAAACAAGAAGTTTCTAAGCATATATGTAGTGAACGTGATGCAAAGACTACAATGGAAATTTCACCCCAAAGAGATATAAAGTATCAAAGCAAATAAAACAAAGGGCAATGATGAAAAGCAACAAGTAGCTTAAACTATGGGCATCCTTAAAATCCTCCTGTATATCATATCACATATTGCTTTCTTATTGCAATATCAAAATGTGCTGATATTGTTTCATATTTACTTCAGGTTAGTAAGTGAAATGGAGGCAACATACTGAATTCATGTTTAATATTCTATACACTTTAGCTGTTCTGAATGTAAAATATGCATTATCATTTCAATTACCTAACACTAGGTTAAAATAGTTACATTTTGGTTCTAAAAAAGCATGACTTTCCACAACAGATTTGTAATTTTGTTCTTCAATTTTAAGCTACTTTTCATAGAGTATTTTGTGGGCAAGTCCCTCTTTTTTCCTCTTTCCTTTACCTAAAAATAATTCCAAGAAGAGATTTTCATCATCTGCTAGCTCTTACACTATGCTAGCATTTTTTAGTCTGTAAAAATGAAGAAAGTCTCAACTCCAGGCACTGCCCTATATTCATTTTATGTTAGTGCTTGGTTCAACAACTTCCAACACAAAAATGATGAACATTGAAATGTAATAATATTACTCCTAAAATTGAGTCCAAAGATCAACTTTTGCACCTTACTGCAAGTTTATCCTGATATAAATTAAAAGTAGTTTATCTGGAGTGCTGTTGCAGCCACAACCGATTGTAAATTACAGTCTATTAAAAAATAATGATATAATTCAAAAGCCATGTAATCCCTAGCAGTTTCATACCAAAATAATTTGTAGAAATGAACAAGCTGACAGAGATTCTGCATTTTAATAACCAATCGACAGCTATTAAATAACTCTGAGCTATATTCTACTGGCTGTTTCTTGACTAGAGTCTAATCAGAAAGTTTGAACATGGAAAACAAATTGTAGCTATACCTCCTAATAGAAGGCTTATGAAAGAAACATGCAATACAAATATTTTTGGTAGTATATATACTGCACTGCTCTTTGAACATTTTATTTATTAGTAAATTGCCATTCTACACTTGAGATCCAACAAAAGTAGGAGCATCCCTTTTTTTGTGGTCTGAAAAACTTTGCAGTTGCTAGGTGTGGAATTATAAAGAGCAATGGGAAGAGAAATGTGGATGTAAAACTGAGACAAAATTTTAAAAAAGAGATTATTACTGCTACAACAGAATGGAGAGTAGCAAGCCAGGGAGTATTTCTAAGTCTTTCTGTAAAACAAGAGACTTTTCACTCTTTTTGATGTCACTTTCAGAAATTGTAAGCACATTTTAGTGACAATCACTTGCACGAGTGTAGATGAAGCAATTGCAAGCAGTCTGTTAGAGGTGGGGGTCTTGCAAAAACAGGTTGATAATCAGCATGAAATTTTTAATGTGCAAGTTGAACACAAAACAGATGTAGTAAGTATTTCCTCTGTTAAATCCAACTTAGAAAGTTGAGTTTCAGCAGCTACAGAAGTTAGTGAACTCTGAGGAAAAAAAAACAAAACAGATTACTCCTAGAGGTTTTGAGTGGCTTCTGGGTTTTTGCCTGTTGCAACTTTTGCACTGGAGACACACAGCTAAAGGTTTTAAATTTGATATTTGAAGATAATAAAGCAAAAAAGATAGAGGTCTTACCTGTGTAACCTCAGGGCCTTCTAGGTTTAAAGAAATGAGTATTGCGAAAGTTGAGTTAAACATCTGATGCAGAGAAGTAAGCAGTTCTCTTTTACTTCACAGATCCTCGGAAAGCTTTAGGAGTTACAGCTTCCTGCCAGTACAAGTCACTTCTGCGTTTAGTTTTGAAAACTCACAGTATGACACTGCTTACTGCATGCTATTTTGGGTGCCCTGAGTAAAACTATGAACACAGGCACTTTTGTGCAAAACATCATAAGGCCTCTCTGATGTTCATCCAGAGTTCAGAATTAAAATGCAGAAGGCTCTAGCAAGCAAAATACAAGCTGATTTTCTTTTTCCTAGTGGAAAAATAAAGTACTCTCTGGCAAGTAACCAAGGTGGTGGGAAGGTAATTCATTTTGTGTGAGAGTATTTTGCAAGTGAATGGGATATGTCCTCTGTTTAGTGATTAGTCAGGGAAACAAGTGATCAATTTAGAGTAGTCACAAAAGTTAGTCAAAGAAGAGAGTTTTTACAGTCTGGGGTTTGCCCTCCAGCCTTTTTTTCCCCCAAATAAATTAGTTTCAAGAATCATAAAATCTTCACAGTGAGAAGAAAACACATTCCCAAAGTATTGGTTAAATTGGTTATCCTTAAATATTTTGAGACATATATGAAATACATTCTTTTACTTTTCTTGCAACTATGTACAAAAGTTAATTTTTGTCTACTAGCTAGTGTTGGGTTCTTATAGTCAGCTGAAAAAATACAGTAAATATAATATAAATTTAAAAAATTATTAAAAAAATAAAATGAAAAGTCCACAAAATCTTGTGGAATAATTATGCAACAGGTTATAATTTTTTCATAGAAATTAAGTTTTATCTTAAGTCAATTTAGGAAATTATGAACAATAATTTAAATATTCATTGTGCTCTCAAAAAGACATAAGGATATTTGGGGAATAACCAAGAACTGTGGATTACAGTAACACTTCTGTAATGATTATGGAAGACATATTTATGATGAGATAATTTAGAGCTTAGTGCTACATCATTATTAGCTCCAGGCCAAGAAGATTTCTGGGAAGTCCTAAATGGTAAAACAACAAACATGACATTTTTTCAGACTTAATATGACCTATTAATGATAAAACTT
>JAOXNO010000013.1:102247178-102266787 GCA_028565335.1 Limnodromus scolopaceus | reverse complement strand
CCAAAACCAAAAATCAGCAGATTTTCCACTATGAAATTAGTAGCTTAAGGAATAAATATACCTTCAGTTCACAGATTTTTTTTTTTTCTCCTGAAATTGCCTCCTTTAAACAGAAAATTTTGACATCTCAGGAAACATTACCTCTTTTTCTTCTTTTTATCCAGTCCAAGAAAATTTAGCAACTGTTCCTATGTGGATATTGAAAAACTCTTGTCTGTACTTTTATCGTGTATTTTTAACATATTTTTTTCTGGAAAGGAAAGAAAGTAAATTCTTGCAGATCTTACACAGACATTCAGGAATCTCATGGACAGAAAAGATGGTGAATGAGGAAATGTGATCAGCATACATAATACTATAAGAAAAGATGACTAGATAGTGTTCCAGATCAGAGAACAGCAGAGCAGAACACGGTCTGCAAAGGAAACAGTTCTGGTTGATGTGTATGTGAGCTCTGATACCTTGGCTAACACTGAATCACTGCTTATTGTATTTATGTCTAGATGTCAGGGGAAAATCAGCTGGTTCCAAAAAATTAAAAACCTCCCTAATATCACAGACCTCAAAACTTGAAATGAATGGGCTTGAAATAACCCGGGAAAACTGTCCATCCATTATGCTAATCTTGACACAGTCAGAAAGCCTTATACTCTACACTATTTGAGCAGCTGAATTACTTCTCAGCCTTTTGAGGATGATCTCCTGATAACTTCTTGAGGATTATCTCCTCCTAACTGCTTCAATATAAGTAATATAGTTTCTGTGTGAGAGTGGAAGTGAACACACAACTTTAAGAAGAAGATAGATTGGCTAATTTTTTTTTTCTCAAATCAGAGAAAACATGATAATACTATGCAGCCTAAGATTCTTTGATAACACTGTGTTCTTAGTAATGGTTATTTAATTATTTATGAAATTAGGTATCAAAAACTAACTGACAAAGATTTCTTTCTGGTGCTCTTAACTCAAGCATTTTTTTCTGTGCTAGGCAAAACTTGGTTCCTTTGTCTAAAACTTGATGTTGGATCTGAGTGAGGGAATCAATGTAAACTAAGATCACATTTTCATGTCTTCTGCACCTTTTATCATGCTTGTTTATTTGTTTTAAGAAACAGGAATATTTGGGGAGAGCTGCTATTCAGTAAGAGTAGTTGCGTCGTATTTTTGGTTCATGGTCTGACATCAGCTCTGCACAGGGTGACGTATAGTGGATGCAAAACAGAAAAATGGGAAGAGGAGAAGGACGCTTTCCTGAGATATGTGGAAACTGGAATTCAGCGCTATGTTACTACTTATCACCTGGGAAAACAGCTTTTTTAACGACACTGCTTCTCACTGGCTTTCTAGCAGTACAGAAAAGGTGATGTTTCATTCACCAAGTCAGAATTAACTAGACAGAGTTGTAAGTAAAGGGTGAAACAATTATTGCCAGCTGGCAAAAAAGATATGCTCATTTACTGAGAAAGATGAATGTTGTCAGAATGTAGTATAAGTAAGATATGTCATTTGAAGGGAACAGGAATGAGCAGTAGGAAGTAAATCAAAATGGAAATTTCTTGGAAATGTTAGTTGAAGAACTGATAAGTTAAACTGGCCAGAATATAGCGGACTTCTGACAAGGTGCAGGTAGTATGCAGCAATAAGGAAAAAAATAAAAATAGTTGGGTAGCCTGCACCTCAAAAAAAGAAGTCAAATAAGAAGGCTAATTCACAAAACTATGAGAAAACATTTCTCAACTGAGAAGAAAACACGTATTTATTCCCAGTACAGTGTGCTCATGTGATAAATCATTGCTGCTCTTCTTTGTCTAGGCACCTGTTAATGACAGGCAAGCTTTTTGATATTAACATCGAAAAGAAATAATATGAACTTTCACACATTAAAGAAAATAGTTACCCTGTTAGTTCTTTCCTGATCTCACAGACCATGCTAATTCCTGCAGAGAAGGATCTCGGCAATACGCTAGTTTCAGCATCCACTGTCAACTTGACTGTTGTCACAGCTTCCTTCCAAGGTGTGTTAAAATCTTAACATCATCTTGCTCCACAGGGGAGACCTGTTGCTTGCTGACAGCAGAATTAGCAGCACAGTCAACAAGAATGGTCAACTTAGTTCTGAGGGAACACGGGAGGAGCTCTACTCATCACCAGAACAAAACATTACTGGAGGTTTGAAAGAGTTGAGTAAACTTTATTTTACCTAAATAAAGAAATGAGTTGTCATAAAGACAACTTGTCAAAGAATTGAGAGAGAAGGTTCAGAATTCCAGTTAATCTGTTTGGAGTCTTTTCCTTTTTCATTATATTTATTGTGATTAAAAATAGGAATTTTATCCATCCAAAATCTATAGCTTTGGATGGTGTTTGCTTGGGCCACGAATATCATAATAAAATTGGAATTAAAATACCTGTACAATTTAAAACTTGGTTACTGATCAGTCAATTGTTTTATGATGTGTCACCAGATATATTTATGATATATATTTATATGTTTTATTATGTTAAATTTATTTGTTATTCTTTAATTATTCTTCTACTGTGTTTGTATATATATTTACCCAAGCCAGGAGTTTAAAGCCAGGAGTTTAAAGGAATTTCAGTGATGGGATTTCAGTTCTATCCACCTAAGGGGAGATTTCTCTCACAAAACACAGGGAAGGAAAAATAGACTTTATACCCAAAGCAAAACTAGATTTTTTTTCTTTGAAGATACTTGTCTCTAGAAGGTGAAAAACAGATTAATTGCATGTATATTAGTTTGCAGAGAATAGGAAGCTATGGGTTTATCTACAAATAAAGTTGATTATTTTAAAAAGTTAATTGAAGTTAGTAAAACTTTTACCAAGTTTTATGGTAGGCTGCTATATAAAAAACACGTATGTAAAGACTTATCTACTAAGTTCTGTCCTTGGTTTTTCCTAGGAATACATTGCTCCTGTGAACTAAAACTGGGGGAAAGGGAAGGTATTAATCTCTGTATTTAGTGTCTGAATATCATGCATGTTATGATGTTTTTACACTTTTATAGATCATTGTCATGAAATACAGGAAGAGTGAAGTTTTATTCTTTGGTTATTTTGGGGTTTTATATGATATTTCCAACTTCCAAGTAACAGTTTGTGACCTTTGCAAATATATTATGGTAGGTTATTCAAATATTAATCTGATATTAGAGTAAGTTTAATTTACTTAGTGAGGGACAGGGAGGGAGAGGGACAGAACTCAAGGTCTCAAGGGATATAATTCTCCCAAGCTACCTACACCCAAATCATGGCTCTTGTGTTTGGAATAGGCATTTGGAATGTGCATCAAGCTAAGCAGAATTATTCCAGGCTAGGTAAGCAGCCAGCACAACTATGCTAAAAGGTGGAAAAGATGCTGTGAAAACAGCAGCAATGAAATATTAACAAGACCAGTGAGAGCGCTTACGATGTCTTCATCTCTGGGGATTCAATACTGAATTTTTGGGGATTTGTGTTGGGGTTTTTTTATATATTGTTGGAAATGTCTAGAAATGACATGCTTTTTATATACTACGCTAAATGAAACCATTTTGTTGAATAAATTTGGTGGGATTTTTTTCTTCCACTTCTTTAATAATTCTACTGCAACTAAAATTCAGTTCCCACTAAAATACCTTATAAAGCACATCTTCTGGAACAGAAGTTAGAAGCTACACGAGGCAGTGTAAATGCAAAAATGCGTGGATTAATCTACAATATCAGTGAGACTCTTTTTCATGGAACTGAAACCAGTTCCAAAATCTCTTTGCATCTTATTTCTTTCAATATTTAATGATCAATTTGTGTGTTTTTGCATTTTTCCCATACGATTCTGTGCTTTTTGTTTTGAAATCCTCTATTTTTTCTTTTTTTTTTCTTCTCCCTCCCCTCCACCCTGAGGGGAAAGAAGTTTAATGAATTGCAACAAAGTATAATTACTTAAGATAAGTGTGTACTTAGTAGTATGTGTGCAAAGTCTGTGGAAATGGTGCATAACCTTCTTAATTAAAAGAATCTGAATACCACACTGTAATCAGACCTTTCAAAAAATGATTTCTTTCTCCTTTCCTTTCCCCTTTCCTTTTCTTTTCTCAGTGAATATTGTTATGATAGAATACATTGTGTTTGGAAAACAATATGCAGACAACTTATTTTCTCCTGTGAAAATTTCCATCACAAGATACAATCAATAGGAGAAAATTCAGACCAGGAAAATCTTCAAGATGATCCCCTGAAGGAATGGAGCTCCCTTTTTCTTTTTCTGTTACATACTTTTTACATATAGGTTGAGTGAAATTGGGGATGTCGTTTCATCTTTGTCTTTAGCCCAAGGTCTCATGCTGATGAACACACCATAAGAAAGGCCTGAATTCAGCTCACTTCTGTAAGTAACTAGTTCATATTCTCCAACATGTGTCCTGCAGAGAGGATAGCAGCTGCCATCAGATACAGCTCATATGCAGTGCGAGTCACAATTCAGTCATGAATTGTTATAAAATATGTTGAAGAATAACAAGAAAAATATTTCTTTATATTTGGTTAGATATGTAGCCTTCATACACTTTTTCACATACATGATCAGGCTGCTACAAATGTTAGAAGGCTATTCTACCTCTATGGTAGATAGCAAAGTAAGTATTAGAGCACACATTTACGTGTCGAAAACAATGAAGCATTAAGTTACAAGAAATATTAAATGCAATTTCATGAAGACCAAATCTATAGCTGTGATTGGACTGCTGTATTATAACCTCCCAGTACAAAAACTGATGTAGAGATTAGTAAGAGAACTGGTACAGAGATTACATGGTCAGGTCAGCCTAATTTGGAAAGGACCTTTACGCGCAAATTTCAGTGGCAGAAAAATAACCTTGTTGGATTAATTCAGCAAAACTAAATGAAATATTCCAATTGCAGAAATGTCAACATGTTTTTCATTTTTTTCTTTTAATTAATCCCCATGACATTTCCATTACAAAAATGAATGAAATTAAATAAAACAAAATAAAACAAAATGAACGAGTTCGGTCTGAAGAATTTTTTCATGTCAACATTTCATTCCATGTCCCACCAGCAAAATGAAAAGCCTTTGACATGAGCTGCTGGTTAAGGGGAAGTTCCACATCTCATCCCTCCTGCCAAGAGGCAGAGAAAAGCAGAAGGTCATTTTTTTTCCTTTTTGTTAATGGGTGATAAAAAGATCATAGAATCATAGAATCATTTAGGTTGGAAAAGACCCTTGGGATCATTGAGTCCAACCATCTACCCTACTCTACAAAGTTCTCCCCTACACCATATCCCCCAACACCACATCTAAATGACTCTTAAACCATCTACAGATGGTGACGCAACCACCTCCCTGGGCAGCCCAATGCCCGACCACTCTTTCTGTGAAAAATTCTTTCCTAATACTCAGTCTAAACCTACCTTGACATAAGCCAAGGTGTCCTTGCTCTGTGTTCCATGGCTGCTCCTTCATCTATACATTTTTTTGATTTCTAGGTACAGGACAGGGGAAAGGAGTAAGGCAAATTTTTTTGAGCTTTCTGATTTTATAGAATGAAAAAATTGGCCTTTTCAGTTACCCCCTGAAAAAAGGTCTTTCAGTCAGCAAAAATGAAATCAGAAGAACCTTGCTTTGTTTGACACCAATTCCTCTCCCTCCCCCACATTTTTTTAAGAAAGTTCTCCCTCTTTTTAATTCACAGGAAAAAAAAGGTTGTTTGTTTGTTGTTTTTTTTTTTGCAAATTTGGTTTTGCTTGAAGGTTCAGAGGTAGACTTTTGACGCAAGAGAATTAAATATGAAGTTTACAGTTGCATTCTAGACAAAACAATTTAACCTCAACTGTCATAATAATGACACTAATTCTAACTTTTTTCCTTTTTCTTTTACCTTAAGGATATGTGATTGCTTGCACCATAATTACACATATTGCCAACTGAAAGGATTTCTGGTTTAGTTAAATAAAATAATTATTTTTAAAAAGAAAAAAAATCTGAGTTCAAAGCATTTTACCCTTCCAAAAAGAGGGTAAAATCCCGACTTGTTCATAAACAATATAAAATTTTACATTTGTATATTTGGGTTTGTGGGTTTTTAGGGTTTTTTTTATTGTTACCATAGTTGTTATTCAAGAGTTAATGTAGCATAGCTAACACAGATTTATAGGTGGTATAACATAAGTCCATCCTATACTTAAATGTCAAAGACAGGTCAGATAGCACTGACTAACCACTGCTTGTAAAATGCTCCTATTTGATATGTGAGCAGGATGGGCAGATGTAAACTTATCTAGCTTCATTGACTGCTGTGTAGTCTGCGCCAATTAGACCAGCTGAAGACCCTGACATAAATGCTACATGAGTAACAGCATGGAAATGCATTGACCTCTAAGAGTCAGAGGCACAGTCAACCAACAAACAAGACCTTGTGTGATAAAATCTGAGGAAAAGAAACAGCCTAGCTACACTGAAGCATTTTATAGTAAACTAAAAATATTCACAGAGGGTCTTCCTTTTAAAACTATCTGTTTATGCATTTTACCATTTGGTACCAAGGATATAAGATGTTTATATGGAATTAATTTTTATGAATGTGTGTTGTGAAAGGGCTTTACCCACTGGAGAGTGAGGAAGGGATATATGTCTGTAGTTGATAATGGTGTATCAAAAGGACAATGAAAATACAGTAAAAATATAAACTGAAGATTTTAAGCTGTTCTATTTTTAGGGGAAAGAGGGGAATGGTTTTACAAAACAGAGACAATAAACAGGAAATCTGTGTAAAGATGGAGAAGTGATCTTGTCAGTGACAATTCCACAGTATTTAGGAAACTTTCTGCCAGGTACTGGAGAATAGAAAAGAAACAAAAGACAAAAAAACCCAAACCAAACCAAACCAAAAAAACCCCAAAACCAAAACCCCAAAACTTTGAGAGAGAGAGGGGAGAGGGAAACAGCCAGATCTTCTCTCCACAATTGTGCAAAAACCTAGCCAAAATTAAATATCTTGTAGATGCAGTAAGTAGGCTGGGAGGGTAGGGAGAGACTGACTATTCTAAATTAAGAACATCCAGTTCATCTTTCCAAGAATAAACCAGATGGAGAAACTGTGACTGGATTGTCTTGGACACTAGCCAGATAGAGGACCAGTTTTTCTGGCTGTCAGTAGAAAGGGGAGAGCAACCTGTGAGAAGCGCAGCAAGGTCCCAGACAGATGAAGATGTGGGTAGCCCAGGAGCAAGGTCAGCCTCGCCTTGGGTGCTAGCCAGCTCACCCGCAGCCAGATGGACAACAGCTCGTGCAGCAGTCAGGCCACTGCCTTCAGGAGCCATCCCACTTCCTGTGCAAACAGCAAGGCTGTGGGGTTTCACACAGGGAAGGAGGCTGATAGGAAAAGGAATTATAATTGCCACTGGATGACTACACCTTAGAAAGGGTTTAGGGATTCAGAAAGTAAAATCTACGAAGGGTGCAAAAGAGGCACTTGAATTCTGTTTGATACAAAACACTGAAGCTCTATTTTCTCTTTTTGACCTTGGCCAAGTACCTTGCCTCCTAAACTGCAAAAGAAATACAGTATTATTTACTCAAATTGCCAGTAACATTTATTATAGGTCCAGTCTCAAATTTTACTGTTCCTTACAGAGCTTAAAAGTAGCATTCATATTATTATTGCTATTAAACTAATTGAAATATTTGATTTTTATTTCACAGGGAAAAAAATGACACATTTTTCAGTGTTCAATTAAGATAAAAAAATCTGGCAGAATTCTCATTAGTATAGTACTGTAATTCATTAATGTTTCTGTTGTTTTAATTCCAATATGACAAATTGAAATAATGTTCAAATTGCAGCCTCAAAATAGTATAACTGACCGTTAGGCATAATTTATTTCTGGGCCTTGTTTTTTTAATGACTATTTTATAAGCAGTAAAGGTTAAATCTTCCTTTCTCTTCACCAGAAATGCCATGCCTGTATCCAAATGCAGATTTCAAATCTGAACATAACACTTTACACCATAAAATTGCAAAGATCCATGAGATAGTGGAAACCTGAGTTAATAAGTCTAGAAACTAAGACTCAGAGGTGATATATAGGTTGCTTCTTTCACAAGTACCAATGTACCAAAGGTACCAACAGGCAGAGTTTATCTGCCTGGTTACACTTCTGAGCTTATGTGATTGTATGTACCCTCATAGAATTGATCTGCTTTGCAATAAGATAAGATAACAGACTTTGGAGTAGTGATAAGTATAGCTCTTTATTTTATCCTTCATCTTAATCTCAGTGACAAGTGCTGTGTGTGCTACAAAGCTAAACATGTCCAGGTATTCAGGGCCCCTGTATGCTGTGGAGGATTTTCTAGTGATGGAGGTTATTTGGTTGGAGTACAGAAGATCACTGAAACTGGTATGAAGAGGAATATCAAAGCTAAACTAAATAAACAGTGTACCCATAGCTGTATAGTTCTACACTACATTTTATGGGCTTGCCAGCTTGGTTTCTTCCAGCATCGGTATCTCCATTTTAACATCTCTATAGAATCACAGTTTCCCAGTGAAATAAATTCTTAAATCCAAATATAGTTTCAGATCTCTGCTACCATCACTCTGGACTGTATTTGTTATGAAGAAAGCAGCAATTACAACACTTACAGCTCATTAGTTTAAAGTATGTTACAGGAAAAAAAAAAAAGTCAAATGGCATGTGTCATTGCAAATTCTTTTACAAATATGCTCCAGGCCTTACCTGGAGAGAACAATTTCTGCATAATCCCCCACAGGGCTCCATATTCATTGAAAAAGTGTCTACTATACTGGAGTTCACCAAGACAATCAGTTAATCAGAGTCCTGTTGTTAATGTGCTATTGGCTGACTTTGGAAAAATTAATCAGTCAGTTTGTGACCCTATAAATCAACTTCAAGCATCTTCTTATGACCATCTCATTCAAGAAAACAAACACAGCCCTCTAACTCAGCAGAATGACATCATTGCTTGTAACAGGCTACAGGCTGTGTTGAGAAAACAAGACATGCTCTAGGACTTACCAGGCTTCATCTGGACTCATCTCTGAAGACCTTTTCTAACTTGTTTGACCGTGAAAGCACTTATTCAATGATCAGATTAATAATTATCTGTTCTTATTTTATCTTTGTTTAGCTTTGTAAAATTGTATAACTATGTATACACATGCATATATTTTTGTGCATAGCTATATACATTTTGCTAGTTGCTAGATATTCATATTCAGCAGCTTTTTGGTGTAGAATGAACTATCTACAACCACGGAGTGAAATACTGCATACAGAAAGGGATGCACAGGATAAAAGCAAAGGCCTTAAAATTACGGGCATAGGATGGTACCAGAGATGAGACACCACTGCTTATGAAAAGAATGCGACCTGATAACCCAGCTGAACATGTAAAACATACCATAGATAGTGCATTTGGATGTGACGGGTCTTTGCTCACTGAAGAGACCAGCTCCAGGGTAGGTAAGTCAGCACTGGGGAAGGGATTTACAGCAAAAAGGGCCAGCAAAGGGCTCTTTTTGAGGGCTTTTTGAAGCCAGACAGATTGGCCAGCTTGTGCCAGAAGCCAGCAGCTTGTGGGAGGGCTACTGAGGAGGCACGGGCGGAGCTGACTAAGCAAGCAGTGAATGGGCGTCACCTGGGAGCACCACCACAACAGTGGGCTCTCTGGATGGGCAAACTGGGTGTTGGGTGGCCCAACAGTCAGGGCACAGCAGTTTGCACGGCAGTCTGCACTGAAAGACTGCCAACTTGCCAAGGAAACAATGGCCTCCACTCAGAAGAAGACCATGGTATCCGTGAGCTCAGCACTTACCAGTTTGGATGCAGCTTCCCAGACGGAGCTCTCCTGGAAACACACTGCCACCCACACTTCAGGCTGCAGGGTGTGCCCCGCTCTTACGTTGGTGTGGGATGGTAGTGGTAAGCATGCCTGTGGGAGGTGTGCCCAGGCAGAGGAGCTCCTCTGCTCAGTGATGGAGCTCAGGGAGGAGGTAAGCAGGTTGAGGACCACCAGGGAATGTGAAAGACAGACAGGTGCTTGGAGTCGCACACGGCCTCCTGTGATAGAAACCCAGCAGGCAGACAGAGGCCCTGCTACAGGGATCTCCCTGTCCTCTCTCCCCCCGACTGAATATGGTGACTTGGAGGACAGGGGGTAATGTCAAGAAGTTCCTGCCCGATGCAACAAGTGCTGCAGTCGCGCCTGCTCAGTGTATACCCCACCTTTCCAGGTGCTTCTGCATAACAGGTACAGTGTTCTACAAGGGGAGCAGTGTTTTACAAGGGGAACTGGACAACAATGAGGAAGACAGTTTTTCCAGCTTGGAGGTGTCATCAAGATCTAGTTGGACCACCCCCGCGTTAAAACATCTGCAGTGGAGAATAAAAGACAGGTCATTGTCATAGACGACTCAGTACTGAAGGGAGCAGAAGGCCTGATATACAGACCAGACCCACTTAATAGGGAGGTCTGCTGCCTCCCCAGGGGCCCTGGTTAGTGATGTAAAGAAGAAGTTTCCCTCCCTAGTATGGCCCTCAGATTATTATCTCCTTTTGATTTTCCAGGCAGGCAGTGATAAGTAGTGAGAAGAAGTCCAAGGGCAATGAAGAGAGATTTCATGACGTTGGGATGACTGGTCAAGGGATCTGGAGAACAAGTTGTGTTCTCCTCTATCCCTCCAGTTGCAGGGAATGATGAGGGGGGAAATGGGAAGATCCAGCAGATCAATGCCTGGCTCCAAGCCTGGTGTCACTGACAGGACTTTGGGTTCTTTGATCATGGCTTGATTTATAGGATACCAGGCCTGCTGGTAACAGATAGGAATAGCTTATCACAGGGGGAAGAGCATTCCTGGACAAGAGTTATCAGGCTCATTAAGAGAGCTTTAAACTAGATTTGAAGGGGGGTGGGGATGTAACTGGACTTGCTAGAGAGGTGCCCGAGTGTAATAGCTCAGCACCTGTGAGTCAACGGGCTAGTATTTTTGAGAGCCAGAAGGCCTACTGGCCAGAAGGTAGCCAGGAAGGTGAAATGGTGGAGTTGTTCTTTATATGAGAGAACAACTAGAATGGATCAGATGTGCAGATGAAGAGAATGTTGAGAGCTTGTAGGTGAGGATTAAGAGGCAGAACAATGTGAGAGACACTGTTTTGGGTGTTTATTACAGGCCACCTGATCAGGATGGGGAAGTTGATGAGGCCTTCTACAGACAGCTGAAAGTAGCCTCGCAATCACAGGCCTTGGTTCTCATGGGAGGGCTTCAGTCACAGAATGATGTTACTTTTATGGCTTTCTGAACAAAGCAAAAAATTATTTAGCATACACAGAGACACACAATATAGATAATAAATGAAAAAAGAGAATGTTGTCTTCTTATTTCAGTTAAGAAATTCAAGAGGAAAAATAAGATACTAATAGCTTTGCAGTGTTTTTCTAGGTCATGTACAAGTTTAATTATTATAAGAAAAAAAGCAAGCTTCATTAATTTAGCAAACTTGAATTTGATTATTATAAGCAATAAAGCAAGTTCTCTAAAAATAGGATGCAAACAATGTATCACATCAATTGATTGAAGTAAAAATTGTTATTTACTACTATTTCATAAAAATTTCTGGAACCTACGTGGTAGGAATGTTAAAATTCAAATATTTCTTCTTTAACACAGGAAATAAATTCAGCTCATTCTCTAGTAATGATATTTCAAGTGAAAGTTAGATGATTTTCTCTATAAGTGCCCAAAGAATCTGTTACAAACATCACAAATTAATTTTTCTCAATTAGTTTATCTGACTAACCAGCTACAGGGGGCATGTAAAGTATTATATGCCAGTAGGACTATTTAAAAAAGGCCATCTTCAACAAAAGAAGAAAAAAAGTAGGCAGAATAATATTCTAAGATTCATCAAACAAGGCAGTAAGGTTTCCTCATTTTCTGTTTGTAATGTCACATATCACAAAATGTACATATTATAGATTAGTACTTTTTTCAACCTAAAATTTTACAATCATTATTAAAATAAGCAATATAGAAAGGGAATGTAGAACTGTTCAAAACATAATTTGTAAGTATTAAAATTAACATTTCCTATTACAAGGAATAACATTCATTCTCTAGAGGTCAATGATATGACATTTCATTTTTAGTTATATTTGACTTTCTGCCCTTTTTACTTGTAAGGCCAATTCATTGTCACAAAACTCACTCTTTCATGTTACATCTTTATTGCTTGATTTTATTTCATAAATCCTTCAAACTACTAGAAATGCAATTCTGTAAAAATTAAGGGCACAGCTCAAGAAAGAAATTTGTTTTGAAGTGCTACTTCACTAGTTTAATAATACTGTTAGTTTTTCATATTATATGCGGTTAAGTCTAGGAGACTAAGAAAGAGCATTTTTGTTGTGTTAGGTACTGTACATACAGAGAAAAGAGTAAGTTTTTTCATCCAAAAAATATGTAATCTAAATATTTAAATGAAAAATGAGAGGTTCTGCTGCTCTTTTTAAAGGTTAAGTCTGAAATTCATAAATTAAAAAAAAAAATCATAATCTGTATATGATCTGTTTATTTTAAGCATAACCAGGAAAATTGATTTTTCTATCAACAGTAAAAATAAAGCTTGCAAAAGTTTATATGTTCAGACCAGAGCTCTCTCAGTGCAATGAACTTGTCATCTTTGAATTGTCCAATATCTGTGAGCCTGAAAAGCTGCAGAGTTTCCAAGAGCATATGTTTCTATAAGAATATTTTTTAATAGTTTTGAATATTCTGATCAGCGACTCTAGCAGATCAGAAACAGGAAAAAGAGTTCTGAGTTCCTAGATTCTGTGTCTTGCCATTCAGGAAGTGTAGCTGTAAGAACAAATGAAAACCAGAAGTTTAGCTTTTCATGGACATTTTTAACAATCAAAAACTGTGTATCTATGCCTATCTTATATTCAATTATTGATTAATTCAAATTACTTTCTGTGTCTATAAGGAAAAAAACGTTAAAAAATATGCGTAACACCTGTAAAATGTATTTTGACTGTATTTGATTGTATTTCTACTGTATTGGTCACTTATACAGGCCTACAAGCTATGTTAATAACTTAATGTAATTTCCAGCCTCCTTTATCTAAACTGTAATAAACTTAACAAGGATAAACACTTACAACCATCTCCAAAAATATTTGTGCATGACCATGGCTTCCTCTGACAATGTTTATGTCCATGATTTTCAAGGTTATTTGTTATGTTCAGCAGAAAATTGGAATAGATCCAGCATCAGTATGGAAGTAATTGCAGAAACATTCAAATAGCCACACTGGATAAGGCCAAGGTCTAGCTAGAATAGGAGCCAGTCTTCAACAGTGGGTAGTGTTAACCCATTCCAGGTAGCTATACAAATGATGTAATAAGTGACTGTGGGACAACGTGATTCCCACTTCTTTTTCTGAACTATCCATATCAAGAACTTGATCAAATCCTTAGGTTGTGTCAGGTTTCTCTAACCTTATCTTGAAGACAGAGAAAGGCAAAAAATGTTTCTTATGGAGTAGGGTAGATCTGGAATAAAGTTCATTTTCTCCAAAAGGCAGCAATGCTGCACATTGACCTGAATAACTGAAACCTTTCCACAGAATAAGTAAGTTGAAAATATGTGTCATGATACCCACTGTGGGGGGTGAGGGACTCTGCTTGGGCACAAGGACTGGTAGGCTGCACTTCTTGAAGAAATGAAGAGTAAGTTAAGATCTGAACAAACAACTACAGCGAAGTTCTAGTATGTTAAAAAAAAAAACAAACTAAACTCAGAATTTACTATCTGGACCATAACATTCAAGATTTGGGTTCAGAATTGTTGTATTTCTTGTATTTGGAGCAGGTCCATTAGCAGTACAGGGGTTGGAGGGATTTCCAAGCCCAATGTAAAGAAAGTATCATAAAGGTGCCTTGCCTTATATTAAGAATATCTTTACAGTAAAAAGCTAAACCACATACTTTTCCAAAGTACAGCTACGCCCCCTCCCCCCCCCAAAAAAAAAAGGAATACTCCGCTCTGTGTGGAAAAGTAAACACCATTAAATATGCAGTACAGATATCCCCAAGTATCCAGTACATCCAAGTTCATACTCAGGATACCACAGTAATATGTCATGATTGGGTTTTTTTTGCCAGACTTAAAAGAAAGTTGTCAATGGAAGCAGATAATAAAGAGTACTTTTCACTCCATCAGATATATCCAAGGTGAGAGAAATAGTAATCTGTTATAAACTGAGAATCAAATATACAATAAAAGAAACAAAATCATCTTTCTAGTAAAATATGATATGAAATATAACTTGATATTATATTGGAAGACTGAAAGAGGGCACTTATTTTTAAATATTGCACCAAATTAAGGAACAGTTGGTATTTGCAAAGAACAGATGTCAAAGATCATTATTATAACCAGTGGCAATATTCTATCTTATATTAAGCAATATATTAGCACAAAATAGTGTGTTAGCAAAAGGAAACCTATGTTGAAAACACTCACAGTTTCAAGGGCAAAAACTGTCTTGATTAATGTAAATTGAGATCTACAAAATATTGCATATACCTTAAATAATCTAACAAAGTCATGTTTTGCTCATAAAAAGATAAAGTAGAAATAAAGTTCACGAAACTCTCTGAATCAAGAAAAAAGTGTTAAGAACCGTGGGAGTGACACCTTAATATGTAGTGCTAAGTGGGAAAGAGCTTCTCTCAGCTGCGATAGAGCAGATGGCAAACATTGTTATTGTGAACATCAATATCAGCATCTAAGTTACACGCACATTTTAACAGTGCAACGGTACTACTCCCAATGGGAGATGTCACTGCCTGCTGCTAGTCAACCAAGGAAAAGAACAACATTTCCTGTACCGTGTTGTAAATACACTGTTTTGGAATCAATGGGCCATTCAATAGAGACATTAAAGGAACGATATAAAAATTTAAACCAGTAAAGCATCTAGCTCACAGCATAGGTAGCTAATATATGAAACAGGAAGGAATTACTTGCTAGAAAACAAATAAACAAACAAAACCTCAAGAAGAGTTTCCAGAACAAAAAAAAAAGAAAAAGAAAAAAACAATCTAAACTGTTTAAAGAGTGTCATAGCCTCAGTAACTCTGGGTTGTGGAAATGTTGTTTTGTTTTGGTCTTACTTTTTAACTTTTTTTTTTAAGGACTGCCAGAAGCTGGAAGACAAGATGAGAAATTTGAGAAAGAAGTTTTGACAATGGTCTTCCTTGATCCTCCCTTCTTCTACCTTTTTTTTCTTTTTTCCTCCTACCACTGCTTTACAAAGAAGACATTATCTGGAGAATGTATGCACCTTCTTTTCATTGATGCTAGCAGCAGTCACTTCAGTACAAAGATTAGAAAAGCAGATAAATAAAAAGTCTGGGATCACAAATTTCAGGCCTATAAGCTACTGTTTGGAAAAAAAAAGCCCACCTATCCATGTAAATTAGAATAAAGGCATTGGAGTTTTCCCAGTTTACATGGGAGAAGCTCACTTACTTGCAGCTTTGTAAAAGGTTTCGGGGCATTTTTTTTGGGCATTTGTATCTTCTACAGCTTGAACTTGACTTGGTAGTCCCAAGTTTTTGTTTTAATATTGCTGCTTATTATACTTATATTTTATTTTTTCCCTTCCTCTCTTCCATTAAAGAAATTGAAGCTGCAAGAATAAAAAAGACAGGAGAGGAAAAACTTACATAATGTAATTCATACAAAAGTGCTGTAAGTGGCTCATTTAGATATAGTTTTGACATATGGGCTAAATTAAGACTTTAAATAGTGCAATACATCTTTTAATGCAAAAGAAAGAGTATAAATGGAACTCAATTAATGAGCGGAAAATGTAAAAGACGTTCTGGAAAAGCTATAAATTGCTTACTAAAATAAACCAGCAAAATTAATAGATAATGACTCTTGCAGCTCACTGTCATGTCCTCTTAACCACAACATCCATCAGAAAAAAACATGCTTACACCCAGTTATTTTACTTATTGAAACTGCATGGGTGAACACTGATAAGGATAATCGAAAGTCTCTTAAATTGCCAACACATAAGCAGGACTTTGGATAGAAAAAGTTAATCCTTCCAGCCCTATGTGTTCATGCATGACTCCCTGCTTCTGAAGTAACAGAGGCATCTGTCAGCAAGCTCTTGAATTCTCAAGGTGAGGAGATGTCTTCTGGTCCCTCTTCCTGTTTCAGGGATAGTCTGCTGGCTCCCATGTTGTTCCTCCTGCAAGAGGAGATGGCCTGCAGATGGATGGTGGAGCAACATCACAGCAGGCAGCCCTGGGGAAAGGGGAAAAGCACAGAGAGAGGCAGGGAAGGGGCAGGTCTCTGCCACAATTCACTGGCACTGGTGTAACAGCTTTTCTTCCCCAGGACTAGGGGGGAGGGGCACAAGGCAGCAGGACACATTGCTGTGTGTTTAGCCACAAAAATGATTTAGAAAACAGAAGGTTTTATTTCCTTTCCTATAAATGTTGATGCTACCACAATTAACATCTTCTGAGATAAATAATTCACTTCAGGCTTCAGCAATTTTATTTCATCCTTACAGAGGAAAAACCAATGAGGTGTTGTGGTTATTTGTATTACTGCAGTGAATGGTGACTTTAGCACTAACATCCCAAACCCATGTAGAGTTCTGTTTTACATAGTACAAAAGCTACATGTGATAGTTACTATCTCATTTTTTATTAGTGAACTACCATTTAGCTCTCCAAAAAACATCAGATTTACATCAGATGGTTTTTTTTTTTTCATTTTAGACAGTCACAGAATGGTTGGGGTTGGAAGGAACCTTTGGTGCTCATCTAGTCCAACCCCCCTGCCAAAGCAGGTTCACCTAGAGCAGGTTGGACATGAACTCATCCAGGCAGGTTTTGCATATCTCCAAAGAAGGAGACTCCACAGTCTCTCTGGACAGCTTGTTTCAGTACTTTGGCACCATTGAAGTGAAGAAGTTATTCCACATGTTCAGATGGTATTTCCTGCATTCCAGTTTGTGTCGATTACCCCTTGTCCTGTCACTGGGCACCATTGAAAAGAGTCTGACCCCATCCTCTTGACACACACCTTTTAGATATTTATAAGCATTGATGAGATATCCTCTTACTCATCTGTTCTCCACACTAAATAGGCCCAGGTGTTTCAGCCTTTCATCATTAAGAGAGGTGCTCCATTCCCTCGATCATCTTTGTAGCCCTCTGCTGGACTCTCTCCAATAGTTTGCTGTCCTTCTTACCCTGAACCTGGAAAAGGAGCGGGGGGGGTGTGGGGTGGAGACCTGCTTTCCTGCAGGTCAGCCCCTAACCTGTAACTGTGCATGGAGTTATTCCTCCCTACGTGCAGGACCCTACACTTGCCCTTGTTGAACTTAATTGGCTTCAGAATGTGTTTTTCCCTATTCCTGTTCTCGTGCCTTTGTAAGTTCTCATCAACAGCAGATAGCCTGGCATCAAAATTAGTACAGACAGTGATTTTGATTTGCACTAGTCACTAGAGCAGCTGGATCTCATTTGAAACTCCCGCCCCATTCTGACTTGATTATAAGATCTGTAATAACATAATGCTTTCTGTCCTTTCTAGATCATGAAGACAGTCTAGCAAGGGCTGACCTCAACTTTCACGTTCACATCCAATCTTTGTTCTTGAAAATCAGTGAAATAGAACAATCAATAGTTTTTCTTTCTTCAGAGAAGTTATTTCACTTTTGGATTAGTATTAATTTAAAAGCATTTCTGAGGCTTCATACCCTGGTCAGATAGAAATTATGGTTCTAGGAACTTGTCAATGAATGTGCCATTCGCTCCTCTACAGAATTAAATAACTATGTGAAGTCAACCAAACAAAAGAACAAGCTGGGAAGTTTGTTTCACATATTCACATAAATACACGCACTTTTACACTATTTGAGAGTGGAGTACTGATGCTGAAGCATAAGGATTATTTTTAATATGCAGGTTTATCCATTTTTCAATAAAAGACCTTGCACAACTCTCAAATGCTTTTTTTTTTTTTTTTTGCTCGAAGATAAATAGCCTAGTGACACTTATGGAAAGTGCTTTACATCAACAAAAGTTACTAACATAGGTATTTGAGTGAATTTTTATTTCACATTGGATTATTATTTATGTCATCCCTGCAGATATATGGGGATGTTGTACATATTTTCGTCAAGATTTAATAGGTTACATTAAACATATTTTCGTTAAGATTTAATAGGTTATTTCTAATGTGTTGGCTTCTTTCTTTCTTTGCAGTTTTTTCCCATAGTTGCACCAGTTACTAGAAAAAAATCATATTTTTAAAATAGTGTACCTCAGTGACATTTTGTAGTGGAGAGTGTGTTTCTGAACTGTTAGGAGAGCAATACTTAGGAGAAATTATCTTATAAAGGCTAGAGTACTCTTTATTTTTCATGGAGTAGTATAATAAGAAACAAAATGACAGGCTGGGAGGAAGAACCTTGAAGTGGTAGCTACCTGCATAGAAATGAAAAATGGAAGGAAAGTTGTGTGACCTTGCTCTGTCATATGTGTGTCATACTCCCAGATCATGATCAATCCTAGGAGGACACAGGCACTTGTCTTAGTGACCTCAACTTGTTGTGGGTGTCAGTTACTGCTATAAAGAATAAAGAAAAAAGGTGGACTGATGATAAATAGAAGATAATAGAGGGAAGAAAAAAGGAAGACAGTTGGACAGAAATCTCCAGGCAAAAAGAATCCTTGGAGAAGGACTGTTGGTCCAATGAGTGTCATATTTACTGAGTTTTCTTTTTTTTTTTTTGGCTTATACACATGTGCAATTTCATGAAACTTCATTCTCATGCCAAAAAGTATATTTCACATTTATGTACAACCTACCATACTTTCTGAATTATAAAAATAAGAATGATTCTGATGAAAGAATAATTGAATACAGCACTTAAATGTCTCTAACACAGAAGTCAAACAAAGGAATAGCTTAGCAATGCACAGCAACGCTCTACAAAGAAAAAGGAAACTTGCTTTTCTAATTGACTAAAGATCACATCAGAAAAAAGGGTTTATTCTGGGTTTCAGTAGACTGTGGGTTTTTTTGAACTCCAGTATTGTCAGAGAGATAAGTGAATAACTAGCAATGTCCCAAGTTTCTTCATTGTCTAATCTATCCGTTGTGGTTTTGATCCAAAGCAGAAACTCCATAATTGACATATTTTTACCTGCGTTCCATTTTAAAACCAGAACAGCAACCAAAGAGCAACTCAAGATGTGAATATTTTATTGCTTCTTCTGTGTAAATTGAAAGCAACCCCAAAATGAGTAATCTAGCTTAATGAAGTATACAGTGATGATAAAATTTGTTAAAAAAGGTGCAATGATACAGACATAAGGATTAAACAGATGAAGATAGATATAAAGATATAAAGGTCTAAAAATATAAAAATAAAAAAATATAAAGATATAAAGATCTCTATCATCTTTGAAAGGTCCTGGAGAACAGGAGAGGTGCCTGAAGACTGGAGGAAGGCCAACATCACTCCAGTC
>JAOXNO010000013.1:102226032-102247078 GCA_028565335.1 Limnodromus scolopaceus | reverse complement strand
TTGGAGATTTTCAAGACCCACCTGGATGCAGTCCTGAGTAACATGCTCTAGCTCTGGGCAATCCTGCTTCGGCAGGGTAGTTGGACTAGATGATCTCTATGGTCCCTTCCAACTCTAAAAATTCAGTGAAATTCAGTGAAAAATAACCCCCACATTTCTTATATAGCAGAGAATTTTCACCTCTGATGTTTACCTACAGAAAATCTCATGGGGCAGTTCAGAAGAACTCAACAGTCATCGTTAAACTGTATTTAATGTCTAAGACGGGTGCTAATGTTAAGATTCTAAAATCCTTTATATTTTCAGCATGCTTTAACTTTAGTCTCCTATGTCTCCTATTTCTCTCTCTTGAACATGACACACAAAAGGATTATTTTATTTCAGTGTGAAGAAAAGCTTCCCACGTGAACACTTTATATGGAACAAAATACCTATCTGTGTAATTCTGATTGCTGAATATATTCATAAAGCACTGTACATGCTTGTTGGGTTTCTCTAATTGAGCAAATAAGAATTGAGCATGAGCAAGGGTTATAGACTGATTCTAAAATGTTCTTATGATGATTTGCACATTATATCTTTCACTGTCCCTTGATCATCTCTCTAGTGGTTATTCCTTCTATTTCTGCACTCACTGGATACAGGCAGCCTCATGTAGCACTGGGAGATTTTGCCCTCTGCCAAGTAGCATGTCTCTGCCCTGGAAGATGCTGAATAGTTACATCTGAACCAGTCAGGAGGACAGATCAAAATCTATGCTCTTGCTGGGCTGCCAAGGGTACTCACACCCTCACCAAGTAGACAAAGATTTTGAATCTTTTCTCTTATTTTTCTTTTAATGACCCTTTCTCTGCTTGTGAGAGCTACAACTATATTGTTTTCTGTATTCAGTTCTGTGGATATGCATTGTTAGGCTTATATAAATGCATTATGGAAAAAAAGTAAGTGCCAAGACCTTGGAAATGTACATGCACACACAAATACACACCCATGTACGTACACTTATGCATACTTATTTGTTTCCATAATCAATACTGCCAAGCTCTGTTACTTCTCCCTGCAAACAGGTAAACAGAATTTCACACAGATTATCTTGAACATTACAAAGATCAGTTCACCAAAAATATGGTTTATAGGCCAAGACACATGAATCATGTGGAAATTGACTGCCTTTATCATGAAAGCGGGTTGTTATCAATGCAAGCAGGCAGCTAGCTGTATTCTCTTTGATTTACTCTGCTGGGCTTTTTTACAGATGTAAAACCATTTTACCAAGTTAAATGCAGTGGTATATGTAATAAACTGAATGCACATTGTATGACAAAAGAAATGGTGTCAGGATCTTGCTGAAGAAGTAAAAGCGCCATAAGATATAGATTTCATCTCTCCTAAAAGACAAAAGGGAAAAAAAAAAAAGCCTTTCTGATTAAAAAGAAACAGTGACAAAGGTGCAGGAATGGGGGGAGAGGGCCAGCCCTGCTGGAGTGAAGGTTCATTTTACCCCCCACAAAAAGCAGCTCAGCAAATGGTGGCAGATGTCACCCTGACAGGGAAAGTGGCAAGCGGCCATCTCAGCTCTGCTTGTAACTTCTTTCAGAAGAGTCAAGCTGCTTTTTCCACTCCATTCAGCATGTTTGTGAGTGCGGGGTTTATTCAGAAGACAAAAAAGGGCAAGAGCTCTAGAATTCAATAGAAGGTCAGATTGGCAATCTTTTTTGCTGGGTCAAGCTTCCTTTTACACTGTGACATCTGGTGCCATTACCAGAACAAATTAGAGCAATTCAAACCACCAGCAGGGGAAAGTGGGTTTTCTGGTTTTCGTACAGCAGAGCTACAAATTTGAGAACAGGAACTGGGGCTTCTGACAACTCAGCGTAGCAATAGATTTGCTACAGTTGTTTTACAGATTCATATGGCAACAAACATAATCAGTGATCAGTTAAAGATGTCCATCCTTCAGCACAGCCTCCACAAAAGGAAGAGAAGAAATAATTACATTGATGAGTTTGCACTTTGTTTTCAGCCTGCTACAGCATGAAGCACTAACAGTTCCAAGGAGGCATGATGCAGAATACATAGCAGGCCTTTCGCTCCCCAGTCTGGCATTTTTGTATCTGTGGCTAATATAATTGCCTTTTATTCTTTATTCCAGTAAAGATCAATAAATATTTTACTTATAGATAATTTGGAAAATTATGTCAGTTACTGATATTAAACATTTTTTAATATTTGGCCATTCTTAAGCTTTAGTGCTCATATTCTTCTCAATTCCCTCCTATACTTAAAAAGAACCAAATTATTTCTACTGCCTGCAAATGGGAGAGCTGCACAGTTAATACATCTTCTAGGTACATTAGCTGCAGGCAAAACCAGGTCTTACACATGTAATCTATACCTGTTAGTGGGACTCCGTTCAATGGTAAAACAATTTATTGTGTAAAATTGGACTGAATCTCACTTTCAGGGGACTTTTACAGCTTTTATTGTTAAACTCTTTCCTCTAAGACTTCAATTTTCATTCTGATTGTGTAAGCTTTCTTTACAAAAACAGAAAAAAATATGTCTTGATGAGGTTGAGCAGAATTGTATGTGCAATACCAAGGTCCCTGCTCCATTAATAGGAAATATCATCTTTTTTATATCAGAGATATTATGCTTCCCTCTGTTCAATCAACATTTGTAAAAAACATCCCCTTGAGGCATAAATCTCACCTTCAGCCTGCAAACCTATTCTGACAAGTCTCTGACACCCTGCTACTGGGCTGATGGCCAGCAGATGATGCCCTTCACTTGTAGTGCTGAGTTACGTGGACTTCAAATCCATTGTTTGACTGACTGCTATACACTTACAGAAGGCTCCTGAATAGATTTAAAATATAAATAATAAGCTCTTGAAAATCGATCTTTAAGAATACCACAGGTCCAAATGGCATGAGCCATTTGTTCATGTTTTGATATGGAAGAACTGACTTGGTGTATATTTAGTAGGATTGAAGGACCTAAAAGTTGAGTTCCAGTGACAATGTAAAATTAAGCCATCACTTATCATGGAATAACTGTCCAAACTCTACTGATAAGAGCAACTTTTTTTTTTTTCGTTTTCTTTTATATGATCAATTGTAATTTTTAATTTTCCAGAAGTGTGATCTCATAAAAATAACATATATTACTGACTCAGTTCACAGGGGCATGGTGCAAAGTTTTCACCCTGCTGTGTATTAGCTCTTATCTGCCAATGTTTTTTCATTACATCATCTGCAAGCAGACATGATGCTGTTTTCTCAACACAACCCTTGATACTGAAGGATATCAGTCATCAAATACATCAGCAGCATTTTAAAAAGCTGTTGGGAGACGAGTAAATGCTTCCTCATCATATAGACTGTTAGAAAAAAGAAAAACAAAAACCAACACACCCCATATTTCATTACTGGTTATCCAGAAGAGTTCAAACATCCATTTAAGATAAAAACCTAATTATGGAGAGATTATTGCTTGATGAATTCAACCTGCAAGTTGGATCACTGTAACAAGTTTTTTCGTTCGTTTATTTTTTTGTGGAGCTGGGTACAATCTCTAGAAAGATGAATGCAAGCCTGTTCTGGTGGATTTTTACTGTAAATCCACTCACTTTATGTCACTATTTTAGGTGCTAATGCAGAAAACTGCCAGAGCATGAGATGTAGTTAACAGAGATTGCATCACTCCTTTTCACACAAAAATAATAGCACTAAAGATATAGCAAGACTTCCACCATTAAGCATAATCCCATATTTGCTTACCAGAATAAGTCAGGCTGAGCATACACTTGCAGAAACAGAGATCAAACATGAATTCATCCAGATATGATCTGTTTATTCATTCTTCTGATGCAAAGGGTCATGCTACCAAGAGCAGTTTACAAGCCAATATATGGCTGCATTTGGCCCTTGCTAACACATGGGATTAGTATGATGAAACACCTCAATTATCAACAGAAGTCTGTGAATACTGTTTATTCAGAATTTGGCAAGCATTGAAGGATTAATGGATTTTAAAAGGACACTATGACTTCAGCTAGGTAAAACAGTTACTAAGTTGAGGGGTTGTACCATAACCTGTTTATAATAACCAAAAGTCCTAATTACAAATGAAATCTAAAAGAAAATTCTATGTCCTCTAATATTCAGCTCAATCTAAGAAAAAACATCTTAACGTAGTGGATATGCTATATTCATTTATTAACATGTATCTTACTTCTTTGGATGTAGTCATGTAACCTCAGTTTAGGATCAGTGTCAACACAAGCATATATAGTGCTTTAAGAGATTTACATTTCACAGAGCATATTTTTACCTAGAGGCATATACTTAATGGAACTATTTATTTCAGAGTCAATATTCTTCATCTCTATTGTTCCATTGGAATATACAGATTCCTGCAAATAATTAATACCAGTGAGCCCTGAGGAGAGGAGTAAAACTATCTAGGGTCTCCTTTTTGATAAACCATTTTATGACTTTTGACAGTGACAACTTCCTTAGAGAAATGATGTTTCAGGATACTTGTTTTGCGTATTTATTTCACATTCAAAATGACATTCATTTTACTTTTACTGCAAAGAAACCTACCACTTCCTGAACAGGATGACAGAATGTGAATCATATTCAAGGTTGATAACACACTTTACTGTTCAAAATTCATGTCAACCAATAGAGCACTTTATTAAGTTCTTTCATCTAGCCTTCCTCCCAGCTATTCCACTTTAAACAGATGCCTTTTAAATGTTCTGTAATTATTATTAAACTGGTCTGGTTAGAGCAAAGGAAGAGATCCTGACATAAATGATATCACAACACTCTCTTCTCCAAAGCTGAATCAATTGACCTGTGAAAAGTACTTTCTACTCTTGATTTTTATAGCCTTGCACCTTCAGATCTAAATACAGTGAGCAGTAAATGTAACCTGGACCTAAACCAAAATGGCCTGTCCATCAATAACCAAAACTAAGATTATCCAGCTGAATAGTTATTATAACCAGTAAGACAGAAATACAGTTCAGTAGATCACACTCAGATGCTAATGGTAAAATGCAGGAACCGAAAGAAACACATTTAATTTATTAAAATAAATTTATTTTGAATGATCTTTTACATTAATCTCTTCCTTATTCTTATTAGAACAGTGCACTGCAGAGCTTATTGAGACATGGGATGATAAGATGTTTTCAGATGTATAATTATTGTTTATTGTTTATTCCTAGATATATTTCTAAAAATGTCTTCCTTTTTTTTTTTTTTTTTTTCTTCCCATTGTATACTCAGCGTGCATTGGTTCTCTCAGGGAAAAAATGGGATGTGCCTTCATGTGTAGAAATATTTGTCTTATTCTCTAAGGTGGATAGCTAGGATTATTCTAAAGGCAAAGGTAAATGCTTGTAGAAAGCCAAGGCAGAAAATCTTAGCTCAGATGTCCAGGGGTAGGTCACTTTTCCAAGGGTAGAAATAACTCTCATCTCACCCTCAGGACACAGACGGTCAAGGTTTCTCTTTTCTATTGCAAGAGAAACATATCTTCCTGAACACAAGGTTTTTCTACTGATTTGTTGTAGAAAATTACAATAACGGTTATTAAGCTGACTTTCACAGAGAAGGAAAAAAAAATCTGTAATTCTTTGTTCTGTATGTGCAGTCATACATTGTCCTCATAGCAGTAGTTTAGCACAAAAACAGCCTAGTTTTGCTGTGGGCTTACAGCCAAACATTTTGTGCAGGCTAACAATAGAAAATGATTTCATAGGCACAGGGTCTGCCCTGAGCTCACGCAGAGGCTTGAAGTCATTCACGCAAGCTCTCTGTTCCACTCCGTCCTTTCCCCCTTGTGCCCTTCATTGACATCCAAAACACAAACCTTCTTGACTAAATTCAATATTTACATGAAGCTGTCTCTTGCCTGCAACTGTGAGATTTCCCATGACTTTAGGTACTTAGCTAAAACCTTAGTATGAAAAATTGGAATTCTGAGACTTGACATAATCAACATACCATACATTTACCAAATGGCACCAAACTTCTTCAAAATGGAAAAATTATTTTTCTATGTTCAAGGACATACTACTTGCAAATGAGTTTTTGCCTTCAGATTTCAGGTGAATGTATCAAAAGTCATGGTTGCCATGAAGAACCCCCCTAAAATTCTAGTTGTCACCTGACAACACACAAACATGGATGTCTTGGTAAGCATTTTTCAGACCTGACTGGGGGGGTTACTGAAAGAGATTTACTTTCCTCACTCCAAGAAAAGTAACATGAAAAGTGGGATTTCCCAGCTGTTAAAGCACTAGCCAAGGATTCAGGCACTTGGTAGTAAAACGTGATACGTGATAGAAACTTAGTGTGTTGCGTAGCCCTTCTTTCACCAATCCCTAAGTCTCCAAGAGCTGTGCTCTGCCCAGCTGGAGTCATGACTGAGCAAAACTTCTCATGGATATCTTTGGGATCCAGCCAGCTACATGGTATGTGTAGTGGGTTCAGACCTCTAAGGGAAAAGGCAAATCGTGTTCCATCATGGTCCTTCGCAAATTTGTTTACCTGTTTGAATTTTGTCAGAAGTGAAGAAGCGTACGAGGTATGTTTTACACAGCAAATTGTAAAGTGAAAATTTTAAATGCTTAAAAAGAAAGCAATGCAAACTTTTTCAAGATTGGCTATCAGATACAAGGGAAAACTACTAAAGCTTTTCTTCAAAGCTTTGTGTTTTGGGGAGGTTGTTTGCAGCTTTTGGTGGTTTTACTTTGGTTTTATTTTAAATCTCCCTGTCCTGATGAGCCTGGAAAAACCTGAAATATGACAGCTTCCCTTTAAGGAACAACTTCAGCCTCCAAAAATAGTTCTGTTTTTAGCAGCTAAGGGCATCATTTTTATAATAATATTTCATAGATATTATTTTCTTCCCAATGCAATTTCTTTGCCTAAATCTATAAAAGCAAGGAACAGTTAGCAATGAACTGTGTCCCAGCGTGTCACAGCTAAATTGTTTCCTACCTCGTTTGGTGACAAAGAAAGGCTGAAACCATGACTAGATATCTTAAATGTATTCCTAACACAGATTTGAATTTAGTCTTAGTAAGTGGGTATGTTTTTTCTCCCTAGTTTTTTACAGGTAACTTGTATGGCTTAGTTGGATAATTTTGCGTGATCTCCCTTTTTTCCTTATCTTTCAGTTAGAGGAAGGAAAAAGTAAACTTCCATAGCACATTAGCTTTTCCTTTGTATGTTTTCCTTTTAGCATGATGCTTATTTTTCTCTCATCTCTATTTCTAGTATTTATTTATCTTCATCTCAATGAGATCTTAACTTCAAAGGGCAGAAATGGATGGATGGACTGGTGATTTTTTTGCAACCCACAAGTTTTCCTCTGTTTTAAATTACCCAGCATGGTTTTTGCATATTCATATCGCCTTTTACACAGCACTGGTACAGTAATTCAAACACATTAGTAACATACTGCACAGCATTTTCAGTAACCACTGCTATTTATACCGACAGTTCATGCTAAACTTCTGAAATTAGTGTGAAACAAAAAGGTTGTGTTTTTTTCAAATGTTACTTGGAATGATGGCTATTTTACACTGAAAATAGAACATCTAAATGTGTTTTCAGATTTGATGTCCCAGTTTCCTCATTCATATTGAACACTATCAGAAGACATCAGTGATGAACTTACAGAGTAGAAGGTGAAAACCATGCTAATTTGCTTTATGGACTGAAAAACGCTTCTTAAAATTGTAGAAACATGCCTGTGGTATATCTCAAAGGGAAAAAGATTAGAAAATGATAAAAAGAAAAATGAGAGATACATGTAAGTGTTCCTTTTTACACCCATATGATACAGATGGTTAAAAAATAAAAAATGCATATGTTTTAATTATAATTGCAAGCAGAACATAAATTTGATTTGAATGCATTTTATCTGAAAGTTTTGTTCAAATTAACCTAAATACTCTGCTGTGAATGTCATAAACTTGGCACAGGAAGGAAAACAAAATATGTTATAGATTTAATTGAACAGCCTTGCTTGAACACTGAAGGACTGCTGTGAGAGCTTTCAGAGTCTTTATTCCATAAGTCATGAGTTTTCTGGTGCTGTATATGGATATTCTCTGTCCCTGCCTGAGGTACGTAAGGTCTGAGCTTCCACCTGTGACTGTGATAATCCTTTGGCACCAAAGTGCCCGGACGCACTAGGTCTTAGAAATAAGGTTTGCCTTCTCCAGGCCTCTCCAGCAGCATTGACTGAAGATGAAATTCTTTTAGCTTTACATTTAATGATTTTGAGAATTTGTGGCAGGTATGAGTATTACACATACAGGCACTTTGCTCATACTTCAAAGTTCATACTTGATAGCAATTGCTGTCAGACTACATGAGAAGTATTGGACGAAACCAATAAACAACAAAATACCCTTCCCTGCCTCAGTGGTCTCATTTCTCTGAAGTGTTCTGAGGTACTTCTGGGAGCATATTCTTATGTATCCTCTGCATTTCAAGGGTTCTGTAAAATTAAATATCTTCTATACTTTTACCCTTTCTCTTTTCATGCCTAGTCCTATAATTAAGCCAGAGTAGCATTGTAACTCCTCTCTACCTCAAGATCATAATTTCCCAAATTCATAAAATCATTCCCCTTTCCTTTACAAAGCTTTCTATGTGTGTTTGTAGATTTTGTCTTATTTCCCAAGTAATGTGTTTTTGTCATTGTGTCCCACAAATTTTCACTTCTCAAGTTCTAACTGCACAAAAGTTATATTCCCACTGAGACAGATATCATAAAATTCCCCTTTAGAGCATATTGATTCCCAAGGACATCACCATTGCCTGATTAGAACATAGACATGAGCGTCTTTGCTCCTGAGCCAAGAAAGCTTTGTTTCAGCTTGTTTTTGCCAACAGGAGCTTCCACATTGGGTGAAATGTTCAATGATGCAACAGGTAAAAAGAAAATGAATGGAACTTCAGAGCCTGTATCTGACTTCATAAACTGTGCTGGTATATTGATTTTGCTTGGTTTGCTTGGGGATTGGGGAGTGAGCTGAAATTTTTCTCTGGGTGCTTCCTCCTCTTAGATGCTTGGGTTGCATGGAATTCAATGTTTCAAAGTATGCCCTCCTGGCACATCTCATTCATGGCCATTCAAAGAACAAAGTATGCAACTCGATTTGTTTAGTTTAAGGGAGTTTCAATATTTTCCTGCTTATCAAAAAATCCACTTGCCAGGAGAAGAAACTTTATGGTAGAAATCACTAGCATACACTGACAACAATTAAAACCTGAAATCCTATAGTCAATATGCTATTCAACTCTATCTCTGCAAACCTTTAAGTAAAGACTAAGAACATTTCTAAAAGAAGTATAACTCCACCATATGTTATCTATGCTCACATACTACAATACTAAGTAAAAATGTGAAGCCTTAGGATAGATATAAGAATTATGGGAGAAAATCTGTCACCTTTGCAATTCAAAGTGACCAAAAAGTCTAATCCAGTGGCTCAAAATTTATTGCACAATAAAGATATCTTGCCATCTCTTTTTAACCTGGTCAGTCTTACCTTTGAAAAGAGCTGTAAAAGGGACTGCACACCATAAAAATAAGCCTTTATTTGGAGAGAATTTGAGCCGTTACTGAGATTGATCTTAATGCAGCTTTTCAGCAAGAGCAAATAACTCCAATGCGGAGATATCATTACTGAAAATATGATGTAAGTAAGAAGGAACATTTTAAATTCATCCATCTTTCTTCTTCTCAGTATTGATTTTTAGCTAGTTAGTTTTTTTAGTTGTATAAATTTATTGAAGTCCTGCATGACTTCCATAAGTACCAGTTTTTAAGTTCCTGAATAGTTATTTCTTCCTTCAGGAAAGCATCACAGTCTTCTTTGTGTGTCCATGTTTTTGCATAACAGAAGTCTCATGCAAGAATAGTTAACTAAGAAATTCCTTTCTAAAGTCAAAATTGTATTCAAGAGACAATACATTTACTATGGAAGATCAAAATTGTACTCAGCTCTCCTATCAATTCTTTTGCTGGTCATTTTGGCAATGAGGGAACCTTGGCTTCTCTCTATGTGAAAGTTTTAGAACCCCAGAATCCCCAGAAGGATTCCAAGCAATCATTTAACAGCAGCTGACATCTTAGGAACCCAGGCATCTCAAAACTTGAGGAAACTAATTGTTGAGGCAAATACTGCCCTTCAGGAGAGTCAAAGAGAAATGATTGGATGTACATGATCCATATGTTACAAATGGTTAGGCTTTAGGAACAACTTGATATCTGGCAATTCTGTATCACAATGTTTGAGAAATGTTGTTTTTAGAGTGGAATGTAGTTTGTTTGAAATCCAATTCCTGATTCTGAAATTCTTGCCTATCATTTGACTGCTGCTGCTTCAACACAAAATCCAAACACTGCAGCTCAAATGATGACACAAAGTGTATTAGGACAATACTCTACACTCATGTACTTTAAATAACGTAAGATGTCCCTATGCTCAGTTAGTATTATTATTAAGATTGAACAAGTCAAAGGGAAAAATGAGGTAGCAGCAAATACAGTTGTAGCATTATCAAAGGAGAATGCAAAACTACTTCTTGTATTACTAATTTATTTTGTATCCAGGATTTAGAATTTACTGATGAATCTTTTTGTCACATCATCCATCACAGTGTGGCACTGGAGAGAAGGAAGTTAAAAAAATTAAAAACCTGCTTGTTACTGTAAACTAAAGAGCATGAGCAACATCCATCAGAGACAGACAGATGGAAGATAAAAAAGATAAAAAAGATGAAAAAAGCCAGAGCCAAGTGATCTATGCTGATTTTCTTTTAAACATTTATTAAAATACTCTAAAAGCAGATTCCATTTATTTTGCAATATTTATTTTTATTTCTTTTGGTATGAATTGGAAACTGTAAACAGTGATAATTTAATTATAAAGCTTTGTAATTTTACTTTTGTCTTTATAAATACAATTACATCTTCTGCTGAAGTGCTGTTTTTAAACTCTGAATTAGCAGAGGTGCATCCTATATCGCCTATTAAGAGAGGCGTTCTTTCCTTTTCTTTGCTGAGAGAGTCACAGGACAACCATCTGTCATTAGTGGAGGACAGATACCGCACAAGAGACCTGAAACAAAGCTAGCTGCTGCCAGTGAAAGTCTTTTCATTGATTCACTAAGCTTTAGATCAAGCTAGAGATCAACTCCTCTGTACTCTCAAACCATAAATATCTGAGCTTTTACCTACAAAGAAATACAGCTATTTACTTTTTAAGAGGTAGTCTGAACAACAGTCTATTTCCAAATTGGAGCTAATGCAACCATACCCTCAGATTATGCAGGATGAAAATTTGTACCAGAATTACTTGTCTTTGTAGAAAAAATTGCAAGATGTAACATTTATGACAAAGTGCTACTGAGCCTTAGACAGTAACTGCAAGGAAGGGGTAGGAGTGTAAAGACTGTGCTCTGACATATAATGCACAGTGGGAAACCTATAATAAGGGAAACCCAAGTGTGCACAAAACAAAATTCAAAGGGCCTTGCTGGGAGGCAACTCAAGTAGCTCTACACAGCAATTGCACCAACAAAGCTGAACGGAATGGAGAGGACCTCCTTTTGGCTACAACGGAAAGAAGAAAGGAGTTTTTTTGAGGAATTTCACATCTAAAGCAGAGAAGAAAAAAAGTTAGGAGGTTTGAGGAGGGTGAGTTGAAGTCAAAGAAAGTGTTACACCCTTGACACATATGCATGTTAATGAAAAAGAAAATGAAGAGACACGCCAGGAAATCATATTCATTGTAGTCTAGAGCAATGTGATACATATCCCAGGAGGAGAACAATTCCATATAAAGTAATAGATTTAGAATTAGTTTTAACTTAATCAGGAAAAAGATCTATGTATCAACACAGGCAGCATGTTGAACTTGGCATCTCAATGCAAAGAAGTGGTCAGTAAAGCTAATAATTTTTCCATTACAAGAGGGTAGAGAATAATATCAGAAAGCGCATTAGTATAAGTTGATCCTCATTTTTAGTACAGGACTGATTTGTACTACATTATTCCAGTTTCGTGTCAGCAAAGCTCCCTTAAAATCCTATACTATCACAAAGTACAGATAGGCAGCCGGCTGCATTACAATTTGTTTGCAAGAAAAGAGTTCATCTCAGCAAAAGTAAATTGGTTGCTGGTGTAGCATTCTCAGTAGGAGATTCCTACATTTGCCGTTGTCTGTTCTGCAAGGTAAGAAATAATCCCTTCAGCTTCTTCATAGACTGTAAAACATGAGGCCTGTGAGAAACTTCAAGACCCCTGTTTGTACAGCAGGCCCTCATAGGCCTCAGGGCTATGCGAAAATGAATATTCATGTATTAACCCTATTTAACTTTGGGCACTGGATTTAGAAGACATATTTAGAGGCAAAGTTCCATTTTTGGGGACTTAGATGTATAAAGTTAGACCTGAAGTTATGTCTGTATATGGTACTGCCACATCAAATTTCTCCATTTTATTTTCCAGATGTACATATCCTAGTGTTGCAGTTCTGCAAGAAACTGAGATGACTTAATAGCTTGCTACCTCTGAAAAGGAGATAGTGATATCCTACTGCCCTACCTCTGCTGCTTCCACAATTCTCCCCGTACAACCCTTCCTGATCTTGAGTCATCTCAAGCACTGTCTGTGCGGTAAATCAATTCAATAAACTAAATCTGGCAGAAGAAAAGAAAATATAAAAGAGATGCGAGTAATCTTGTGGTGTTATGACAAGTTGAATGGGTTTATTGACCCCTTTCTTTCCCAGGCTCGGATGTGCATTTGCCTTCAAGAGCTGATGTGCCAGAGCAGTCACAAGAGAAATGGGATTGCTGCACAGAGACAAGAGCAGGTATGAAGTGGGAAGGGAGGAGTTGGAGAGGAGAGAAGGAAGATTAGGGGAGAAAGAAGAGGCAGATATGCCAAGTCCTTGCAGAAGCAAAGAGCAGTTAGATTGTATCTGTTGTCTCATGAGCTGCATTCGAAGAAGAAACTAACTCTTTTTATGTCATAGCCAACGACTGTATTTTATTTCACTTTTAGTTTATAATATAAGGTAATTTTGGCTAAATGACCACAAAGGTAACACATCTTATTTAGTATGTAAGTTCCCACTTCTGAATTTTAAAAACACTTCTCTACCAACACAGAGAAGTCCAAAATTGTGCTTATGTTTAGTCACTAATTCCAAACCACTGCCTCCCAAAATGAATGACACTTGCTAATTTTCTTAAGAACTGATATTTATTTTTGTTGTGTTACTGTGTTAGAGGAACCATACTGCAGTAACAGAGACTGACCCAAGACTGACACAGAGACAAGCCTGTTGCAAACATATTCCTATACCAATAAAATAGATGAAATTTGCTGCTTTTCTCTGTCTAAATAAGCTTCCTTTCTTTGTGTGAGATTTGTTTTGTTCATTTCCCTTGTGAATGTAAAAGATAAAGAGAAAAAAAAATCTGAATGCGTATTTTTCTACTGAAGAATGAACTCAGGCTTTAACTTTCATTTTGATCTTACCTTCATGCATATTCACAGCTGGAGACTTCTTACTAGAGTTAATGAGCACCTTCAGGTTGAGCTAGCTGGCTCATGTGATGTTTTGGGTTCTAAATCAAGAAGCTGGTTGTTGTGTGCTGTTACTGCAATTGCTCTATGCAGTGACTTTGCAAAGGAATTCACCTAAGTGTTGAAAGCTTTAGTTAACACCACTTGAAAATAAACCAAGATCTTGGATGAAATTGCCCTAAACTGTACCAGCTGCTGTGGGCCTCAGCAGGGCATTGCAATAGCCAAAATTCAGTAGAGATTTTCACCGAAACACCTTAATCCAGATCTAAGTCTAACCCCAGAAGAAAATTGTGTTTCTGAATCCATTTAATTCTCAGTCTCTTTGTTGAAGTTCCCAAGCAATGCTAGTTCTGATGATGGATTTCCTGGTGGAAACTTGCCTCCCAGGAAAAGATCTGTTACAGTTACTGCGTTCATTTCACACATGTTATGGAAGAGATACTGGATACACTGAAAAAATGTAAGTATCTCTTGATCTGAGTTAGACAGGGATCAGTGAACTACAGATTAAGATCTTTCCGCATACTGAAAGCGTGTAGAATTTTCAGTCAAAAAAAAAAAGGTTTTTTGTTTTGTTTTGTCTCGTTTTGTTTTGTTTTGTTTTAAATTGATAGAATATTTAGAGCATGGTTTATTCTGCAAATGCATTTCAAAAGACTAGATAATGAGTTCCTATACTGCATACAACTAGTAACCTTTTTCTATTTGCTTCATAAGTTGAAGGATAAAATCTATGTACTATGGGAATCTGATACCAGGCAGTTCAGTTTATAGTTTTAACTGACTTTATTATGCAGTTAGAAAGGTAGATCTATGGGAATATAGTTGAGAAAACATAGTCCTACTTTAAAATAGAGTTATGAATATTTGATGAAAACATAAAATATACCTGCACGACTACAAACCATTCTTCAAATTTCAAGAAGTGAATCAAAATCGAGCCTTCCAGTTTATGAAAGGAACTGATACTTAGAATCTGAAGAACATTTTATAGCATTAAGTATCTAGGAGTAAATAGAAAATTGGAGCATGGCTCTTATAAAAGATAATAAAGCCATAGAACAAGGTTCAAGGAAATGAGAATAAAGGAAAGAGTATAAACGAGTTCAAGAGATTCCTAGGTTACAATTGTTTCTCAACAAGGAAGAGATTGATGGATATGATGAAAAGGTGAGAAGTTGAACTGTGGGAATAAGATAAACCTGGGGGGGAGGGAGGGGAAGTACACATGCTGAGCTGCTTGGCCACTTTGTATTTCAGAAGTGTCTCATGTTCACTAACCTCTGATAGAATTCTTTATCAATTTGATTTGATCATACTGCAGGGTGCACTGTGACAGGCTTCTGCCAGAGCTGCCCATTGCTTCAATAAGAGCTGTTAGCTACAAAGTGCGATGCTGTCTTTAATTATTTCCCTTGAAATATGGAGCCCTATTGTGTGTGTTGCGTATTATTTTTAAATAAGATTCAAGCTTCCGAGCAAGCCACATGTGGTCAGGTTTTGCTGAGGCAGTCCCAGTTTTTTGTGTGCTATTTTAGGGGACATTATCTCTTTTTCTTTTTACATGAAGCTTAATGTGGCCTGATTTTCGTTTTGGTAGTCAAGATGTCCAGGATGAAGCAACTATAACATGTTTGTTCAAGTCATATCTTCACCCTGGCAAAACAGTGTTGCACAGCCCGTTTTCACCATCTGTGTATAGTTGTTGTGACAGCTACTGTTCTGTTTGAAGACAAGCTTGCTTGATATTAGCCCAATGAGCTGGCAACCTGCCATAAAAATGATAAATAAGTGAAAAAAAATTAGTGCAAAACATTTCTTGCTGACCATCAGCAAGATTGTGAGTGGTGGAAGTGTACACATGATTTGCTCCTTCTCTCTTCTTTCACTTTTTGAAGTACAAATATGGTTCCTTTGTCTTCCTTCAGCAAGCTCCAGTGCTCTAACCAGGTCCTGTCTACACTGGCGGAAGCCAAGGAAAATTCAAAACTTACGTACCAAACAACAACATTAGTAATCATAATTTATAATGCTGAAAAGCACAGCCTTGCTTTTGCTTTTTTAAATGCCCTTTTTTATTCTCAAGGTCACTTTGCTGTTGCTTTCAGCTGGAACAGCAGCAGGCCCATAAGAATATCACTTATGTCTAATTACATAGACTGTATTGTTGACACAGGTTCTGTGAGGGTATTCCTACACTTTGAAATAGAGACTTCTTGTTCTTTTCAATTACAAAGTAACACAGTCCACAGCTAAAATCAAGAGAGAAATTTGGCAAAGGAAAATAGGGAATGCTCTTTGCCTGTGTTTCTTTTACTTGGTTTCTTCTGCTTTATCTATATCCCTGTCCTTTTTTTTTTAAATGAATAAATGAATATCTGAACTTGGGAAAGTCAAAGAGTATTGTCTGTTTGGTTTTCGTTTGTTTGTACACAAGTATACCAAGGTTTATAATCATCCCACCCTTCTGAACTATACAATCTGGCTGTCTTGTGAGTTCTTTTTCCTGAAAGGAACTTTCTATGTATTGTGTGAGGTCTGGAAACATAGAGAGGGAAATGCTCCTCTCAGGTTGGATTTGCATTGACCCAGCACTGAGCACTGTGGCTGTGATCCAGCAATTATCTTTAAACATAATCCCATTGAAGTTAGTGGCGTGATCCATGTACTTAAATTTAAACTCACAGTTGAGTGCTTTGCTGGATCGCAGCCAGAGTACTCATCACCTTCCAGGACTGAACTTTCTCTCTTCTTTGACACTGGCCTAAGGCAAGATATACAGAGATGTGTGAATATATATTCTTTATAGTATAGAGGTTAAATACAATATTATTCTCAGGATTAATTCATATTCCATTCAGTAAAAGACTTTCTCCGGTTTCTTAAAACTCTTGCCAGTTTTTCTGAAAGTGAGGACATTACAATTCCGAAAGAGCCTAACCTAGCCTGTCACTCTTCTTTCTTTTTTGATCATGTTGAATTTTATAACTCAGGAGATTCAGGTCAAGTTGGTATTCTGAATGAAGGTAATTTGTTAACACACATTTAAATCCCTGCAATGTTCTGCTGACAAAGGCTAACTTAGTAGGCAATAGATTCAACACATCTCCAGCACTGGTATGCATTTTAAAATATAGTGCATTTTACAGTTTGGTCTAACTTGAGCCATTTGGGTTTGATTGAATGTCGAGTGCTTCAGCCAAAGTTAAATATTTCTGTATTTGCACAAGTTTTTTAAAGCTGGTTTGGATAGTAAGCCCTGCTGTTCCTCTTGAAATATGGACATGTTGAACATTTCTACATCAGAAAAAACAGATTCCACTATAGAAACAATAGTTGACATCTGCTGAGGTGTATTATTGACTTGGTGAAATACTTATGGAACATTCATTAAATTAATTAAACTTGATAAAGAGAAAAATTCCCAGAGTTTGTGCAAAATCTTGAGGGCATGATTTTTTGTCGTTTTGGTTTTTTGGGGGATTTTTGTGTTTGTGTTTGTGTGTTTTTTTTAAATTTCAAACATATGTCAAAGGTACCCAGATCACTATCTCCACAAGATTAAATCAACTATAGTGTCTGTAAATGAAATTAGTTTATTACTGAAAATAAATTTTTTATTGACTGTATCACAGCAAGGTGATTTCAAAATAGTCTAACTTTTACTATAAACATGAAATTACTTGAGAGATGTTTTTATCCTCCTTCTCCTTTGTTTTAATTTTTTTATCTCCCCCCTCCCCTTAAGTACTCTTTTCAAATTAAAAGTTCATATTCCTTATCTAAATATCAGCCAATCAGACTTTTTATACGCACAGGCTAATCATACATTCCAAGTACTATTTACTTGATTATAAAGCCTGGTTTGATGGGATACAATCACTTTTCTGTTCTCGATGACCCACTGAATGATGACATTACTCAGAATTCCATTTAGATGATGCAAATGACCTAATCTGCTTGTCTTCTTCCATGGCAATAACTGAACTCAAATGTCAAAGCAAACTTAGTAAACAAAATCTCCCTTTCATGTAACTGAAATTTTGCTATGGGAAACTTAGGAATATTAGCTATGGAAACTGTTTTGTTTCTTTCACTTACACTTTACACTTACACTTTAGGAACTTTACCCAATGTTCAAAGTATCTAGTGAAAAATAGACAAATAATATTTATTTATCCCACTCTCATTTCTTGGTTACAACACAGGCTTACACAGAATTATCACCTAAAAAGATGGGCATAGTCTTCTAGATTGTCTCAGATACACAGAGGTGCTTTTCCAGAGCAACTAGTTGAAACTCTAACCCAGTCCTTGCTTGCACACCGATTTGGTAGCCGTATGGCAAGAAGTCTTGATAAGTCATGGTGAAATGTTGCTAACTAGACTTTCCAACTATTTTACTTTTTTCTCAGTATCATTCTTAGTTAACTGTAAATGAAATTTGATTGTTTTGAGGAAGTCCTTATGCTGAGGTAATACTAATTACCTTATTTCTGCAAGTCTGAGAAGTGAAAGTAGCTATCAGTGTTAATAATGGTTCGTCACAAGTGATCCTACTTTCCAGGTAGTGTGTACTTATGATTTCAGAGAGATTCACATATGCTTGAGGACATAATGCTCTTTTCATAATAAGATTATGTTCCTGACATAGTACATATCTTCTTTTAACCTGAAGATCAACACTGAAGTTTGGTGACCTGTAACAGAAATCATACTTGAGATTGCTTGAGGGAAATCAAGAATACTTTCTCCATTAGTGTAATAGATATTTTTCTTCCTTTTTTTTGATACTAAAACGACAGATATCATTGTCTGTAAGAAATGTTATAGATTCTTGTTGAAAACATTCACTTTTGGAGAGTCTGTGGCTCAGTGTTGCAGTGCTCTCTTCCTTCATGTCAGTGAATTTGAAGTTATTTTTCTGTAAGCAATGCCTGCCAACAGGAAGATTCTTATAGACATCATATTATCTACTATACACAAGCATATGAATCTAAAGTGGAGATACAAGTTTCAAAGTGTAATTCATATTCTTTCTTCAGTTAGTCCAATGAACTGGTTAGGGACAGGTGTGAGAGTCTGATTTCCAAATTCACTAAAGTTTGGGATTTTCTTCGAGAATGAACAGCAATTAAAGAGGAATATATAGAGAATATAGGAAGCCCAAATAAAATTAGAACTATGCTGTGTTTGGCTTTGTTTGTATAATTTTCAAAGCCCTAAGCACAGAAAGAACAAATCAGCTAGCTTTTGTCTGTTCATAGGATATTGTAGCTGTATTTTCAACATCTTTAATGACAACATCAAGAATGTTTGGTTTCTGTCTGTCAGCTCTTCTGGTTATTCATTTCATATTTGAGACTTAAAAGGAGAGGACACTGAGAATATAAAGAACCTCTTTTCATTACTGAAACAGTTATATATAAGTATATATATAAGTATCCTCGGGACTATTCTATTCCCTGGTTTTGGTAAGTAAGTAACATGTGACAATCTAAATCATGATGACACAATTTGACCATCCAATGTAACAGAGACCACCCAATCAAAGACCACCTTTGAAACCCAGATTCTAAGAAGTGTTCTGGTCAGCAGTCTGGTAAATCTGAATAAAGTCAAAAGGAATAGCTCTCACTGCAAATTTCTTCTTTGTTATCATCTTGTCTATACCTGTGCTGTACAGTCAAAAGCTCAACATTTCACGTTTTAGTTTAACTTAGTGATTTTGCTTTTGTGTTTTCTGACAGAAACTTCATTAATATTACAAAAAAACAAATCCTGTGCTGATTATATTAATTTTACTTGTATCTTAATAAGGCAGATGCTTAAACAAAATTGGTGGCTCAAAAATGAGAACTTTAAAGAAGCAAACAAGTTGGGAGAGGTGCCACAGTCCTTCCCTTTCCCCTGCAACATCATGAGTCCAAATAGTACTGCTCTGTGTGAGTATGAGTTAAATACTGATAAAATTAGGCAACATACACACACTCACACTCATATATACTTCCACTCATTATTTAGAAAAATAAACCAAAACCAATATTCTCTCAACATAACTTCATATAACACAATGAAAGTACTGATAATTGCCTAAGCAATATGTAATCCAAGACAATAAATGAAATCTTTTAAGCAATTTGATACTTTGCTAGGCCTGCTGGTTTCCTTGAAAAAGGTACTTAGTTCTATTACATTAAAATCATTTGTGTCATCTGTGCTTTTTGTTAGCTCTGCCACATTATTTCCACAGTCTATGTGAATTAAGAATGAATCAGCAAGGAGGTCTGAATAAGATACATATCAGGAAGGGGAATATGCAAACTTTCTCCTCACAAAGAAAGGCACATATAGAAATGGGATTTTACAGTAAACTTAAATTGACTGTTAGAAGTTAACAGTCAAAAATAGCAAACTGTATCAGTCAAAATTTCGAAGCTCAAAAGCTATAAAGAGAGACCTCAGGGAGTTGGGAGGCTTAGTAAAGGATTCTGGGATGCAGGTGGTTTTTTTGCCACTCCCTCCAGTGGCAGGCAATGATGCCGAGAGGAGCAGACGGATCAAATCAATCAATACATGGCTCCACAGCTGGTGTCACCACCATAACTTTGGATACTTTGATAGTGGGTTGGTCCATACGGCACCAGGCTTGTTAACAGGAAATGGAAGATGCCTCTCTCAAAAGGGGAAGACTGTTCTGGCCCGAGAGATGGCGGGGTTGATTGACAGGTCTTTAAACTAGATATGAAGGGGGAGGGGAGTAATTGCCTCAGGAGCCTCAAGGACAGGTCTGATGTTAAGGGAATACGGGAATCACAGACGAAACACCACAAAGGAAATGGAAACACCACAGAGGAAATGGAGCCATTTCAGCCAGTAAGTCAGCCCCATTAGGTGCCCAGCTGAAGTGCCTTTAGACAAATGCACGAAGCATGGGGAACAAGCAAGAGGAGTTGGAGAAGTGCACATGCCTCCAGGGCTATGATCTTATTGGCATTACCGAGACGTGGTGGGATGGCTCTTACAACTGGAGTGTTGGAATGGAGGGTTACAGACTCTTCAGGAAAGACAGGATGGGAAGATGGGGAGGGGGCGTTGCCCTATATATCAATGACCAGCCGGAATGTGTAGAGCTCCACCCAGGGATCGATGAAGACATGACAGAGAGCTTGTGGGTCAGGGTTAAAGGAACCACAGGGGCAAGTGATGTTACAGTTGGGGTCTGCTACAGACCACCAGATCAGAGTGACAGGGAGGATGAAGCCCTCTATAGACAGATAGGAGGAGCATCACGCTCGCACTCCTTGGTCCTCATGGGGGACTTCAACTACCCCGATACCTGTTGGAAGGACAACACAGCAGGGCACAAGAAATCCAGAAAGTTCTTGGAATGCGTTGATGA
>JAOXNO010000013.1:102191627-102224952 GCA_028565335.1 Limnodromus scolopaceus | reverse complement strand
CTTATCGCTCTCTACAACTACCTGAAAGGAGGCTGTAGAGAGGCGGGGGTCGGTCTCTTCTCCCAAGTCACAGGCAAGAGGAAATAGCCTCAAGTTGTGCCAGGGGAGGTTCGTATTGGCTATTAGGAAAAATTTTCACACTGAAAGGATTATTAAGTATTGGAATGGGCTGCCTGGGGAAGTGGTTGAGGCACCATCCCTGGAGGTATTCAAAAGATGGGTTGATGCAGTGCTTAGTGACATGGTTAGACATGTGTTTTTTTTATTTTTGTCAGAGTTAGGTTAATGGTTGGACTAGATGATCATAAAGATCCCTTCCAATACAAAAAATTCTATGATTCTATGATTTTAAATCAAACATAATGATAATGATCATGGGAGGCTTAACGTGAGTTGTAACATCTTACAGTTTTATATTATAAAGTTCAGCTGAAAAATATAGGAAATCTATGAAAATAAATGAGAAAAATCTTAATTTATTCTCTTTTATATTTTTAGCTGTAAATCTTTTCTATATACCTATATATATATACATATATGTATATACATTGTTCCCCTGGCCCAGAAGAATCCTGAATTCTATGAAATAAAAATTAAACATAAAAAGAATTCATCAGTCGGTGATCTCTAACATTTTTTATCTGATCAATTAATAATTAATTTTAAAATGTGTATCTTTTTTTTTTTCCTAAGATGAAATAAATTCCCAAATGGAACATCATTTCAATCACATATCTAAAACTTGAACAAGTAAATAAACTTGAAAATGTTAAAGCATAACACTTTAATAATATATGTCTTTCTTTTCTTTCCTGTTTAAGACAAAGGAATTTGTGAATACTTACTTTTCTCCATCTATTCATATTGCTTTCAATAAAACATTTTTCTAAAGAAATAGAAGTTCATTAGAAAAATCACAGATAGTTGGAAGCAATTGCATAAATATAAACATTTTTGAAGGAAAAACTTTCACACCAACAGTAAGAATGTTAAAACAAGGAATTTTAGAAGGCTTTGGAATCTATATTCTCATGGCTGCTGAAGGCTACTACTACTGATAAAGTGGATCAACTACAAACTATATTGAAGTGAGTTTAAAATGTCCTCAGTAACTTCTGGATCAATGTCAGTGAGTGACGCTTTAATACTTAACTGTTTTGTTCAGAACCTGAGAATAGGGTTGATAACAGTCTGATTTCCTTTAGAAGCTCTCCTATTTTTGCAGGGCTAGTTCAGAGCCTGATACAAAATGTTGCAAACTTTTTGATTCCTGCTTTCACACTCTGGTGATTCCGAGATGATTATGCCTATTCTAATTAAATATTTGCCATGCTGTATTCAGTATAGACTATAATATTTATGTGACATAATTCAGAGCCAAAATTCAAAGTGTTCTTCATCTTCCAGATCCTATACAAGCTACTGAGCTTCTCAGCCAGGGTTTGAAGGTAGTTTCAAAACCAGGTATTGAAGAATAGAAGGAGTCAAGATTCATAATTGAAAGATAATGCCCGAGGCATTCATCTGTAAAGTGTATGCATGTTTTCAATTAGTTGCAAATGTTCTTTACAAAGTTCAATTTATGAGACAGGTTAGTGGGGAAAACCCACACAACCTTTTAATAAACAGAGACGCTCTTTAGGACAAGTCAGACAATTTGAAACTGAGGAAAATACATGAACAGGTAGAAGTGAAAGGAGGAAAATTAGGAATACGCCAACTACTACAATGGACTAACAGTAAGGCATAGTGAACCACAGATCACTTCTGATCATCAAACCTCTCAAAATGCATAGCGCTTTCTCAAAAGTGCAGGATACCTCTACAAAAACAAGTTTATATGCTTTTGATCACCATCTATACCCATATAACCCCATCCTAGACATGAGGAAATTAGGGTTTTGCTGCTGTCATGACCAAAACTCTGTCTTGAAACAGAACACCCTGAGGGAGTCAAAAACAAGTCCCAAAGTTTAGAGAGTAGAAAGACAGATGTGGAAGGGAAAAATAAGTGGCATACCTGCTTTCTTCATAAAATCAGCTGTCTCTGGCTGTCAAGGAATTCCTCTTAGATTCTCTTTTCTATGTGTGGCTGCATCTCAGCATTCACTCGTTTTGTACATCATTTATCACTACCAGCACTGGGAGCTACACCAGCATCTGCAGGATATGTAGTATGTTTTGCATGAAAGCTCTCCCTGTTACCTTCAACAATGCCAATTGTTCTACATCCCCAGAGTTCTGCACTTGTCTTTGGTGGTCAGAAACAGCATTCCCAGCTGCAGTGGGAAAGGATTTTGAATAAATATTAGATGGATAGCAAACATACTATATATAAGCTTTACATGAATTTGTATTTTAAGTTATAAGTAATGTAGTAAGTTTTAACATTCTTTATGAGTGTCTAAATTAGGAGCCTTCGTTATTAATTGTCAGAAGGTATCAAAGGAAAGACGATTACTGTCCTAAACTTTCCAGTCAATAGAAAATCAGGCATTTCTGATTCAAGATATTGCTGCATTAAGTGGTCACGTTGATTTCAGGCTTCAGATCTCAGACCCAGGAGGCTTTGACACTGTAGATATGTTGCTGACAGCAATTCCATCCATGCTGCACTTTGGTAAAAACAATTTTTTCCTTCAAAAGCTATCTACATAGCTTTGTGTTGCAATATGATAACTCCTCTGGTACAAACTACCCTATAATCTGCACCATTCAGTCTTCAGAACTCTTGGGCATGAGGAAATTTCCTGATGCATAGAGAGCTCTGACTCATCTCTCACCATGCCATCCAAGCAAGCTGTCTGCAGCTGCTGTGACAGCACGAAAAACAGCTGAGATGTGTAAGAAGGATACTGCCTCAGGATCTCTGTGTTCCCTGTTTGGGAGTCACATGCATCCAAAGCTATGAAGGTAAAGTAGTTCCTAAATTTCTGTTCTGTCCTTGACATTGGGAATTTCTGGAGGCATCCTAGATAGGAAACTACAAATATGTGTTTTGACAGACAAGGTCACAGCGGTGTCGTGTTCCCCTTTACCTTTTCAATGACAGTTGCGGAGGACAAAGTACTTGGTGATGGCATCCTGTGATCCCATGGGAAACATATATATGTTTGCTTGAATGATTTTGATAATAAAACTAAGCATAGAATGAAAATAAAGCTAGGATGGTATCAGAAAAATTGTGTTGAAGCACCTAATTTAAGGGCTTATGCTCTGACTTGTTCTTTTGAGCAACTTGCCTTTTCTCATTGACACTGTGGAGCTTATTATCTTCATAAAAGAAATGACTAGAACCTCACATAATGGTTAGGTTTACAGTTGCTCAAAGACACTTCCGCCTCAGAAGAATCCGTCAAAAAATGGCAATTGACTTTTCTGTTAATTTTAAAGTCTGAAAGTTGACAAGAAGGCACTTAACAGCAACTGTTGCGGGTCCAAGAGAGCTAGTCCTTTTTCTTTTGTTTATTTCCAGTTTCATTAAGTCAAAAAAATACTTGCTACAACTTTGTTCTTATGACATGATTTTGTTGCCTTGGATTTCAATAGCTGTTCTGCAGTCGCCAAAACAGAGGTTGCCAAAGAGAACTGATCTTCCGCTTAATTACAGGCTGTTTCTCATCCTTGTATTGTACCTCGGCATATTTTCTGAGACATAGGTCCATCACTCATCTATCATGTGCCAGTTTGATGCTATATCTGAATTGCTCCCCTTTATTTTGTTTCCAGAGCATGTAGATGGAAGGCTATGGCAGTAGATGTTTTAGTCTTGCCCTGAGGTGTTGCCAGGGCACAACTGAGAAGTGATACCGAGTTCTGCAATCCAGTGCAGTTTCCATGTCCCCCACCTTTGAGATACATGTTTTGTCCAAAGTCTTGGCAGGTTATTTAATGATTCAGGTCTATTTATCATCTGATTTATTTCAGACGCTGTCAAGTGGATTTATTAATGCTAAGTGCAGTGAGAAGCCTTGTGATTATAATTTATATGATAAAATGAGATAGATAATAAGATAGACAAATAGATAGGGATTTATGCATGGATAGGAGGAACTATTCCTGAACTAAAATGTTTACAATCACAACGTCATCATAGGCTGCAGTATTTTAAATTTGAGTTGGAAATAACATTCTTAAGCCATAAGGTGTTACCATCTCTGAAAGTAATTTTGACTGGAGTCCTTGAGCCCAGAGTGAAAAACTGGCTTTTATTGCTAATGTCCAGTTGACTCATGAGCAAAACAAAATGCTTGAGAGATACTTCTATGAGCAGAGAGAACCCACGTAAGCTTTCTGCGGATATAAGACCATCAATACACAGGTCCTATAATTCCTCATTCTTAGACTGAAAGGGGACACAGCAGAGCAAGAAATATGTTTGAACATTGTCTGCTTGCCTGACCTTACCGGCATTGGTGCTTAAGTCCTGAATCAGTTCAGAAGAGCATCATGACGATATATAAATGTGTCCAAGCTATGTGGGCTCCGCTAGGCAGTCTAATCAGACCAACAATTTTGCTATTCCTCAAATTCTAAAGCATGAGAGTGGTGCAGCTTTGCTTGCTCGCTTTGACCTTCAGTCTCTGAGACTCCTGTAGTGTAAAAGGTAGAGAGACTACACTGACAGCAACAAATGAATGCTTACTTGCACATAAATTTATATTTGCTTCCCTTCTTATGACTCACTCTCAGCACTGTTTTAATTTATAAAATTGCAAAGAGGTTTACTTTCTGTTAGGAGTCTTTTTTTTATTTCTTTGTTTTCTTTTCAGACTCATTTAACGAATTCATTTCATATTCAGAATCTGCTAGAAGTCCATTGCTTTAGAGGAGTTTAAGTGGTAAACGGCAAATGTTAAAAGGTTTTCACTGGAGAGCTTTCCTTGGTGTTTCTGCAGGTGGATGTCAGTTTCAATGATTCTGAGTGGCTGTTGCAAAACTGAAGCACTGGTAAAAAGAGGGTGAAAGCATCTAAGCTGCACCACTGATGATTTCCTTGTGTATTTACTGGTAGTTTTAAAAAAAATTTGACACTCAGAATCTTCCCAGATGTTCATTATGGAAGATGCTCCAGCTGTCTGTGTGGCAACCAATACAAGAAGATAGCTTGTTGGTTGTCTTTACTGGAAAAACAATCCCCACAAACCATCTTTATCCTCTGCAATGCCTCAAAGAGGCTATCAGGTAGTTGCGTGGAAAGGTTCTGATCAGTGAAGCTATAGCCTGTTGGGAGTCTGGGTGTTGACATGAATACTTTACTGTTCTCTTTATGATCTTCAAAGCTAAAAGATTATTTATTTGGCTGCTTGTGACTTTAAATTTCCACTGCGAGATGAAGGGGTTATTTTTTTTCTCCTTTTTCTTTGGTTCAAACCCAAAATTTTACTGTGAAGTATTTAGAAAGAGAACAGCAAGCACAGCCTTAGCAAAACTAAGATGTGATTTCCCTCACTTATTTCTTTAATAGAGACATCAATCTCTTTGTCATGGTTTTGTTGCTATACTTATAGGGCAAACTAATTTTTTTTTTCAGGCCAATTTACTTTTATACTAGATTGAGGGAAACAAACAAACAAACACCAGCAAAAGAGGAACTGTAACTTGCTGCTTCCCAACTGAAACACTAAATGGGAGCTGTTTCAGCAGGGAGTATGCTGTATTTAAAGGCGCAGTGAACACTGAATACTCATTTTCTTGTCCTATTTATAAACTTCTTACTCCTTGTTTTTTTTTCAATCCCATTAACTTTACTAGACTGCATATGAAAAGCTGTTGCAGTCTTCCATTTAATATAGCATAATTGTATGTGAGACCTACTCCTACAACCAGTTTAAAAATGGTGATAAACTGGGGAGCAGACAACAGCTCATAGTCACTGTAGCTAATGCTACCTTGAACATAGATACATCTTGAGAGAAATTATTATTTTACTTTGAGTAGTTTGTCTCTAAGCTTTATGTCTTTTCGCTGGATTTAATGGCTTACAGGTCTTTGTTCTCCTTTATTGGATCTCTTCTTTGGAGATCCCAGGGTACGCAGGTTCTGCTGACACACTATGTTAATTCTAAATGAGGACTTCTTGGAAACTCTTACCTCATTTTTCTGATGGCCCATGGATTCTGGCTTGCTCTTTTCCAGATTTGTTACCAAGTGACCACTCTGATGACCCTTAAAATTCATAGAAATCTACAGAAATCTTGTTACCTCCTAACAAGGTTCTTATTTATTATTTTTTTAATCACAAATAATTTTAGAAATTACCTGTAATTATGTATGAATAAGTAGCAAATAAGTAGCAAATAAGTTAAAATAGTTAGGCCTCTGCAGTATCTGCATCTATCTATCCGAAACTTGCATATGTACAGACCATTTTAAAGGTGTTTGTTTTGCTCTTTTTATAGTGATTAATGTGATATGCTGTTTGACCATTTTAGATAAGTTTACTCATATGCTTAAAATTCAATGCTGTGATTACTGCAGTGTTTCTTACACAGTAAGTAGTTTCATCAGATTCTTCATATTTTTCTTCCTTCCTAGCTTATCCCAAGTATAAAAACCCATTTAAAACTTTAAATATACTACAGCCAACACTGCAGAAAAAAAAAAAAAGACGAACATTGTGCAATTTTATGTTAGTCTGATTTAATAAATGTGTAATCTTTGAATTTCTGAGTATCCATTTACTACATAGAGTTATTTTATATAGAAGCATCTTTGGGCTAAAATTGAAAATGTTCCTTCAGAAAAAAATAATAGAAATTTCAATGTGATGATCCAAAATTCTGTTTGGTGCATTAGAGAAGACAAACATTAGAGAAGACAAACAATATTGACTTTTGAAGACAGAAAATTTTACTTCCATTTTTAGTAATGGTAATAGAATTAATGGTCTGGAAACAGTGACAGTGAAGACTGTGGCGTTTTTTCTGGATGTCTCTGAAAGTTCATTACTCCAGAATTTTCAGATGTAATTCTTCCATGCTAAATAACTGATACTACTTCAATACTCAGTTAAATTTCTACATATATTAAGCAACAGACACACACACATATATCTATGTACATATAAATCACATGAATCTCTAACCTGTTTATCATTTATGAAAGGGAAAACGTACTGCTCTTCTCAGCCAACATCTCAGGATACATCAAGGTGAATCTGTCATAGACAGATGGAAGGATCCTAATCAGAAAGTACTTCAAGACTTGTCTTCTAAAACAATTAAATATCTGAGCTTTGAGAATGGGTCATGTACCATTTAGTTGCCCTACAATCTACAGGTGAAGTAAAATACTACATAAGGAAACTGTTAGATTTCTAACAGATTGAGAAAACCTTCTTGCTTTCATTTTATAAAATCCCATGCTTCTACTGAATAGTTACACTTTTTTTTTTTTTAAAAAAAAGTCCTTTACTTGCTTTTTACATGCTTTAAATGAACTTCTGCTTCTTTTTTCTGTTTTGCTACTTTTTGTTTTAACTTACCTTCAGCATACAGATCACTGTTTGTTCAATGCCTAAAGTTCTCAGAAGACATCTGTTTTTCGTAGTATCTCCAGAAGACTCTGCATAGTTAGTGTTTCAGACTCTGCCCAAATAAGTTGCAAAACTCTCTGCACTGAGATCTAGAGAGCATCATCTTCCCCTGCTGCTGTCATCATGGCAATCTCAGACCATTACCAAACATCCAGGAGAGATAGGAACAGAACTGAATAAATGCCAACTTGCTTGCTGTGATATTTAATATCATATTCAAAGGGCAGCAGATTTCTTGTCTGCATGTGAACTATGATAAAACTGCTAGAAAAAGCAGATATTAAGATTCAAACTTCATACTTGTCACTCACCCTGCAATTCTGAGGTTTTACTATGATTTTGCTAGGTCTGCTAATCTTAATCCTTGAAACCAATAAAAAATTTTAAAAAATCTCTGACCCTTCCTATTCCACTCAACTACATGTATTAATGTGTTCTTCATAAAATAACAATATGTTACTAATTTTACAAGTTTCTGCAAAAGTTAAAGATACGTTCACTGTAAAGTATGTATTCCTACCGGAAGTTTTCCTAACAGTTATTTTTGTCTTTATTTGTGGTTTAGGAGTTTTTATCTAATGAAAGATTATTTTGGTTTGGATTACCTTGTTCCTTGTAAATTAAAATGGAGGAAAGCAGTGACAAACATTGACAACTCTAAATAGTATTTTTGATACTGCTTTGGAGTTCCACCGCTGTTTATGTTTAGGCTTCCTTATTTTGCAACACAAATTTGACCACATCTTTTCAAGATGTGATTTTAAAATGCTGTGATGAAAATCTCAGAAGAACCTTTCCTGAAAAAAAATTTTAAATTATCCCCAATGTACACTAAACATTTTCATCATCCCCTAAAGAAAAAAATAGAAAAGAACAGAATACAGTACTATACAGTACAGTACAATACAATACAATAGAATTTTAGTTGAAAGGGACCTAGAATGAGGATATTGTCCAACTGCTTGATCAATTCAGGCCTGACCAAAAGTTAAAGAATGTTATTAAGGGTCTTGTCCAATTGCCTTGACCATCTCTCGGTAAAGACATGCCTCTTAACGTCCAGTCTGAACCTTCCTTGGTGCAGCTTTGAGCCATTCCAGTCCTGCCACTGTATACCACAGAGAAAAGCTCAGCACCTCTCTCTCTACTTCCCCTCCTCAGGAAGTTGTAGAGAGCAATGAGGTTGCTCCACAGCCTCCTTTGCTCCAAACTAGACAAACCCAAAGTCCTCAGCCACTCCTTATAGGACATTTCTTCCAGCCCTTTCTCCACCATTTTTACCTTCCTCTGGATGTATTCAAGGACCTTCACATCCTTCTTAAATCGTGGGGCCCACAACTGCAGACAATATTCAAGGTGAGGCCATGCCAACACTGAATACAGCCAGATGTAGCCCTATTTGCTCGAACCATTTGAGCTCTGTCCTTTTAGACAGTTCTTCACCCAGCACACTGTGAATTGAAAGCAGCACAGTTCTGAGGTTATAAATCCTTTGCATGGAAAATGCAATTTCAAGAGATTTCAAAGAAAATAGCCATAACATAGTGTGCTATGCTCTGGTTTTCCAATGTACAGAAAGAAGTTTAGTTTGTTTTCTTGTATACCTTTCCCCTTCCCTTTCTCTTTTCCCTTGATTAATGTTAATGTATTCGCATGACTAACTCTGGTTAATACTCACGGCTCAAGAGTAGTAGAAGGTATAGACTTATAAAGCAAGATATCATGGTCCCCAGTTGTTGCTATTGTTGATAGATAATGTTGTCAGATTGTCTAGACACTCTAGTCGTGTATGTGGGTTCCACAGGATTGAACAGTGTCTAAATGCCCTCAAAAAGACGGTCACAAAACAAAAGCATAGTATAACACATTGTGGTAATTTTATACAGTTAATGTAAAATTCTTCAGGTCTACCTGCAGGAGTATAGTGTGTCTCTAAACTGTCTACCCGTGATGTTGTCTAGTCGTCTCATAATCTATCTCCCTGTCGAAGAATATTTATCAGTATTATAAATATCAATCCCTCAGTTTAGAGATGTAGAAGAATTGAATGACTTCCCTAAATGGCAAAAGGCTGAGAAAGAACAAGAAATAGAACGTCCCCCTTATATTATTATTTAAATAATAAGGCTATTAGCACTGCATTTGTAGCTAAAATGTAGTTAACTGAGAGGGGAAAAAAAAATAAAAAAATTTGCAAGTTCAGCAGTATACCTAAATGAAGATAAATTTTCTTCACTGTTTTTTTTTTTTCTGATTCTATCACACATTGTAGAAAATGAGGCTGCATGCATAGCAAGGATATGTGCAGTGCTTGTAAAATAATCAGGTTTTTTGACCTTAATTCTCAGACTCTTAGAGTGTAGGTTATCTTGCAAAAATAGTGTTCTATTTGGTCTAATTTTACTTTCTTGTTGTTTAAAAGTGCTATCACTTCATGTATCCACACCCCCACACACAAGTTCCATGATTTAGAAGCCACTAAGGAGTGTAATTGTCTCAGTAAATTTACTATCTTGTACTATTAATATTTTCCCATATTTCCAGAAAGATTTCCACACTTCTTTTTTTTTCTATCTGCTTTAGGAGCACACAAAGTCATCTATGGCTGTTGTTCAACTGCTGTGCCACATATTCCAAAGTTCGTTCCTTTCCCTCAATTTCTTAAACTTTGGGTCTTTGTTAAATAACAAATGCCTCATTTTTCTAGTGTAGCTCGCACATTTGTTCAGCACCTAAGAGTCAACAGTGAAGTTGGGAAGAAAACAAACTTGTTTTCAGTTCTGGATGACCTTATTTTCTGATTATTCTGTTTCATGACAGCAAGTAAGGCTGACATCACTTCCACTAAAAAGACTGATAACTCTGATTTTCTGTACAAGTAATTGTGGTTGCATAGACAGATAGTGTATGGTTCTGGAAATTAAAAGCTTGAAAGAAAGCACTGTTTTTTGCTTTTTATGAGTCATTTCCCTAAATAGTCATTTTACATCTGCACTATAATTTTAAAAAAATATACTGAAACATTTTTAATATTAAAAATATTTTAAAATATCAAAATATTTTTTAATAGTCCCTGCTAATTCTATTTCTGACTAAGAACGGGTTGATTACTTCTTCAATTGTAGTTGATTTCTCTGTCTAGGAGGAAGAAGTGGAGTATATATGTGTTTTCTGTGCTGCAAAGTAAGTTTTCTGGCCTCCTGTGGGTTTCTCCGTTTAGGAAAATAGGTTATGTTTGGTTTTGGCTTTTATTATTGTTATTCCTGAGTCCATTCTTATTTTCTAGTGTTGATATTTTTCATCTGCAATTCTGAAGCAGTGGCAGATTGTTTTTCTGGGTTAGATAATATAATCAAATAGATCAGTGTCTTAAGGAATACTATCATCTCAAAAATTACTTCTGTTTGAAAACATTGAGCTTGCTCTCATTATAACGTACAAGAAGCAGACCATATTTCTATAAAGAAAGGAGACTGGAGCATAATCTAATTTCTTTCGGTATGTTTACTCTATGCATTTCGTAGCACTTTATCTACAGTCAGTTTCAGTTTCTTGTGTAATGTGTGCTAGACAGACTCCCCTGTTTTTCTGTTTCTCTTATAGAAAGGAGAATCATTTTAGTAGGAAATCATTGCTCTAAAAACACAAAAGGTGAAGGGGAGGTTAACTAGAATATACAATAACCAAAATTAATTTTAATATACATTTTTTACATTGGCTATATTTCTGTTTGGCAGTGTCTTGTTAAGTAAGATAATATTTTCAGAAATTTCAGTGTGCATAAGCTGTTTTTATTTCCTCTGTACATTAAAAAATCATGCATTTTTCAGGATTTAATTATTTAAATTATTTAATACTTTTTTTTTTTTCATCTGAAACATCAGCTTCACAGAAGAGAGCGCTTCCTGCATACAGAAAACGTGTGTGTATGTGTACTTGAATGTATATTATCTAGATATGTATAATTGCACATAAACTTCCTTAATGGAAATCTTGATATTGAATTCCTATAGGCAGATGAATTTTAACACTTAATGTACAGGTTTGTACTGTATGTTCAGTTAAGAAAAATCAAGGGACACTTACATGCATAAAATTCTGTCATTAAAACCTCTGTATTACCTCTTGACAGTGCATCTAATTCCAAATAATTTTAATAAATAAAAATCTTTAAATGGTTGTGTCATAATGACCAAAGAAAATACTTCCTTCCCTCTTTCTTTTTGATTGAGTGCTTCCAGTTCTTAATTTTTCTAATTACTTACTGTTAGAATCCAAATCTTTTTTTTTTTTTTTTTTATATAGGGACGAAGTGGTCTTTTGTATAAGTTATAACATATCAAATCCATCTTTAACTTCATAGCCTTCTAGTGATCTTCCAATGTAACAAATTTTCAGTGTATTAGGGAGAGCCCTTCTTCTGTAAGTTAGAAAGACCAATCAAAGTATGGTCACGTGAAATAGAGGGAAAGCACTTCAGAAAATAGGCAAGGGGCCCCACAAAAGCCTTTAAATGATAGACAGAAAACAGTATATCACAAACTGAAAGAAAGAAATCAAGAGCTTATTTGACTGGAAAAGAGAAGGAATGTGGGTTAAGACCTACTGGGAGTTGGAGCACAGTAGCTCCGCAGAAAGGCAGGGGACATAAGCTGGGAAGGATTTATCCTGAATTAGACCAAATCTAGTTCATTTGAGCCAACTGATGAATTCTGAACATGACTGGCCTATGATTATTTATGAGTTGCTTTTAAATTAATTTCTGATTTTATGTAAGAATTGAAGACAGCATGGTTAAGACATAATACAAAACATCTGAAATCCATGCACTTCAGCTGGAAAGATACTTCACAATGAAACTGTGCTGAAAAGTATACACCGAAAATTAAGTGAAATGAAATGAAAACATCTGTGGGTGTTTCTATCAGGTTGTATGGGTTTTTTGCTTGCATGACTATCATGCAACAACCAAACAAGGAAATACAAACATATGTCCTGAACCCCACAGTTCTCCGGAGTGCAAATGCCACATTGAAAGACTAGGTTTCTTCTTTTTTTTTTTTCTTTTTAAGTTCTCCACACATTCACACTTTCTTTTTTTTTTCTTTTCAAATTGCGGTAGCAGAATATATAATATAAATTATCTTAATGTTTTAAAATAATTGTTGAGATGGTGAGCAGCATTAGTTCTGTTTGTTATTTAGCGTAAAGAAAAAAAAATTCCATGATTTATGGATGCCTTAACTGCTGTAGTGCTATTTGTTCAGGTTTGAAGGGAAAGATATCCATTACTAAACTAATTGAAACTAAAGGGGAAAAAAGTCAAACAAGTGTGCAGGCTGTTAGCTCTCTTTTTCAGATAGCAGGAATACAGAACTCAGTGTCCTGGTATCTGCCCAACATTTGCACCAAAGCCATACATGGGTCATCTTATCATGGAACCAGAAACCAAGGACCCACCATTGCCAGGGATCTACTTTACTAAAACCTACAGCCTCTCAGTGTAATGGAGACACTGCACTGCACTGTTTTTATGAGGAAATTATTTTTATACCTTCATCATGTGGGTTTATTTGTCACTTGGTCTTACAGTGTATCCTTTCTGGAACAAAATTACTGTTTCATAAACCAGTGCAGTGATATTCTAACTACATAATTAGAATTCAATGTGAAATACTGTAGACTGTTATCAAGAAGTGATTGTTGTGTTTAATTGCTGATTATAAAATAATAATAAACATCCATTGATAAAACTTTTATAGGCTAAACATTGTAAAGATATGTGCAAATAATATACATTGTATAATTATTAAGCATACGTTCAGGCTTCTTTAATTTCATAAATTTTGCTAAATCTTTGGTATTTTTTTCTGACTATATCAAAGACTATTTCAGCTCTATTAATATAACTTGTTTCTGCAAATGCTTGAGGTAATCTCACTCTCTGCATCCTCCTCGAAAAATACTATGCTGCAACTTTTATACTAGACTATCCTCTTGCATAATATAAGACTTCTTTGATTAAGGCTGGATGAATCTCACAATACCAAGACTGAAGTTGATTGAGAATGAATAATGTCTCAAAATGTTAATGGTTACCTGCTTTTAACTGAGAATATTCCAACAGTGAACGTAGTGACTTAGTGAATTTAGGATTTAGTGAATTTACTCCTAGTTAGAGACTAGATTATAATTATCTCTTTCTTTGTTAATCTAGGAAATATAGACATTGTGAGAAGATTGAAGTAAAAATTATCCCAGAAGTTTGACTTGAGTTTTCACAGAGATTGGGTCTGTATCTTAATCACTCTGTATTGCTCTCCTCCCATTTGATAAATGCTATATTTTAAAATTAAATATAACATACCCCCCTTCCACATGCAAATTAAAAATTTTAGGATACCTAAACTAACAGTTAATCAGAAAGTTTGCTAATACCCGACTGCCTTTTCAGTAAACTGTGAGTTTCTATTAGATTAAATTTGGTTCTACAGGGTTGTATCAGTAATCTCACTGAATTTTAGACTCTGTCCCAAATTCATGCAGCGTATTATTTAATACAGATATGGCAGCTGATCTCTTGGCTGACATAACAGGAATTTAACCAATGCCAGATCTAAAAGCATAAACTATTACAGTTCTAGCAAAATGGTCAACGTGCTGTCAGCAGGAGCCATAAGAAGTTATATCCTCTCTGTAATGGCTCTAGAGGCTACTTACAGTGTAGTCTCACCAATTAATTGCTTATTTCCATTTCCCAAAACAAGCTCAAAAATTGGAAAATAGATCTGCAACAACTATTATAGGAGTTTAGATGCCTAGTGCACATGTGGGAACTTAATGTAGACACATAAATTTATGAGTTTAAATTCAATGTTGAATTTTACCTTGATTTTGTAATTGCAAATTCTTCAGAGCAGAAGAGAGCTATGAGCATTCAGTGGCCCCTGTAGAGGTCTCTGAAGCCATGAGGTATTTCCTTCCCCAGATGGTAACCTGAGAAGAGTTCTTTTTTTATTCAAACTGATGTTTTCTGTTATATCTCTGCAGGAGTTTTCAGAGACAGCTCGATGAAATTCTGCTGTCAGGAGGTAATCTACTGCAACTGAAACTACATAGATTTAGTAGTTGTACAAGGAAGGTGAGGAATTAATTTCAGAGAAAAGAAAAATAACCTTTTCAGAAATCAAAACAAAGTCCTAAGAAGAAAGAAAAAAAAAAAAGGTGAAGGGGGTGTTTACAGAGCTTAACAATATTTTTTCCTTCCTCTTTCTTTTTTTTTTTTTTCCCTCCAGAGTTAAATACAGAGTGCTAGCTACATGTTCTCATGGCTGATTATAGAAAACTTTATTATAAGCAGCGTAAAGGACATGGAAAGCACAGAGGGGTTTTCTTTCTGTTTGTTTGGTTGTTGTTTATTCATTTGGTTAGTTGCTTTATTTTTATTATCCCCCAAATAAACCTGAAATGCCTGATTTAATGAAACATGGGGGAAACTTATCCTTATACCTTATGGAAACAAAGCTTATGGTATTGTGTGCTATATCTCCTTGGTTAAGAAAAGACTGTCTCTAACTCTTTCCTCTATTTTCAAAAAGTACCACTATCTTTTCAAAGAATTCCATTGCTACAGATTTTCAAAAAGGAATTTTTCTTTCTTTCTAAAGAGTACTGGACTTCTAAGAGATATCCAGGTGACAAAATATGTTTGTGGCAGACTGAGAACAAGCCATATTCCTCAAGTGATCATCAATAGATTTCCTTCTCTTTGACATCTTTGTGCAATGGGGTACCACTATTTTCTTCAATTTAAGCACATTCACCTTTTGGGGAAGATTGTCTTATTCTTAATTATTTTCACTGAATCAAAGAATGCTTTTACCTTTTCAAGAACATGATCCAGGATAAAAATAAGACCTACCAACTAACATAGTCAATATGGGCTGCCTGCCCCCTCCCATTCTCACATCTCAATAACATTTGACCTCAATGATTAATTGAAACCTAATTCCAGAGGGAGGTAAAGATTTTAATGTTCTGTCACTAATTGGCTGGCACTCTGTGGCTGTGCTCCTGCTTATCTGCTGAGAGGTACCATCAGCTGTGGTCCCTTGAACATCCATGCCAGTGCATATATTTTCTGTGTCTGGAATTAGGGATTAGTACAGAAGCTTCTGGGACTTTTTCTTTATATTTCTTTATATTGCACTCCTCCTGTTTGTTAAATTACCTCGTGGTGTCAAGTTTAAGATATAGAATAAAATCCATCTGTGAAAGATGTGAATACAAGGATACAAGTCCACTGTATGAACAATAAGGACCTTATTACAACTTTGAAATCCATAAACATGAACATGACAGATTAAATTTAGTAAATAGATTCTGGTATAAAATATGTTATTAGTGAATACTAATAAATAAAGAGGAACTGCAGCTCAACTTTCAGAGCTGAAGTAGAGCTGGCAGGAGACAAACAGTTTAAACAGATTTTTGCCTGTACTTTGAGAATGTTTGATATGAAAATTGCTGGGAAAGGCAGTAAAAATATGATCACTTTAAGTCATTTGTGAGTTCTAAAAACAGCAGTGGGATACATGTCCTATAGGCAATATCATTTGTAAATGACTTCTTTGGGAACTATTCATAAATAAAATGAGTAGAGTTCAGAGAAAAAATGATAAAACTGACATTTTTTCTCACTGAAGTTGCCAGTTGGAGGGAAGGATTCCCCAGCGAGCCATCTCTAATAATGAGAATATAGAGGTAACCATTAATGAGGATAAATGTATTGGGAGCTTTTTGGAGGTTTTAAATGCCAATAGATAATCTGCAGTTCTCCTTAACTGCAGGGAAAAAGGGATCCAGATCGATGGGGAAAAAAAGATTTGAAAATGTGGCACTATATTCCTTGATTTAAGTTCTCAGATGACCATGCTAGAAAAAAGGAAAATTGGCACAATAGATAATAAAAAATACAACCTCAAGAGGGCAAGCATTTATCCTTTACAATAATCAGAAAGTATGAGCAAGAAATTTTCAACAATAAAATTAAATATAGAGCTTTTGAAAAATCAAATAAGGCCTTAGAGTTTATGATAGTGACCCTATTTCTTTTATAATAACGTTTGGAAGCTACTCTGTGCTTAAATCTGATAAATGATTCTTTGTACATTACAAAATTTGAGTGTCCACATGCAGAAGCCCAAAGGGACAATAGTAGTGGGAGTTTTATAGAGTCTGCTAACCCCAAGCACAAGGCAAAGTAAGGATTTAAATCCCTCTATGATAAAGCTCTGAAAAGAGCAGAGTTTCTTTCTCCTTTGTCACACATTAGGGAAAGTCAGAACTTGGAAGAATTAAACAAGCATGGAGTAAAAAGTTGAGTAATATCATAACCATCTGGATTTCAAAAACAGCTTTGAAGTTTTATCGCTAGTCAAAAAACAGTCGACAGAAGAAAATGTGAATGACTATTTATTTTCAAAAGTATTGTTCCATCTCTATTGATTTCTTCTGTTTGGAAAGATTTCTTCTTCCACTTGAAGAAAGTGAAGCGAGTTTAAATTGTGTTAATTATATATATGAATGTATGTATATGTGCACATACATAGCTATATGAATGTATTAAAATGTTGCACTGTATTATAGCCATTTAGAACTTACAAGTAACAGATCTAAGTATTAGCTCTTATTCCTATGTTTCCATTAAATTTTTCATTCTAATATACACTTACGAGACCTGACTCTTGGTCTACTTTGCAAAATAGGGTTTGATATTTTTTTTTGAAGTATATCAGGGTTGGGCTTTTTTATATTCCATTGTAAATTCCATACAATCAGGGAAAGGTCATCTTTCCTGCTACCAAAAAAACCCTACATTCCCAGTGCCACATCCAGTAGGACATTAGGTACACCAAAATGCCATGTTGAATTTAATACCCCTGCTTCTGCCCCACCCACCTACCCCGAGTAAAAATAAAAAAAGGAAAAGAGAATTAAAAAAAAAGTAAACAGTAAAAAGAGAGGCAGACAAGAAGAAGGAAAAAGGAAAGGAGAGAATAGGAGAAAAGAAAAAGGAAAAAGAAAGATGAAAAACAAAAAGAAAGGAAAGAACCCGCAAACAGAAATAACATATTTGAGACACAATTAGAAAAAATTGTTTTCACCCACCTTAAATTGCTGCTGCCTCAGAATGGAAACCCAGGGTTTTTGTTGGGATGAGGCTAGCTTTTTTTTTAATCTTTCTTTCTTTAGCTACATTTGTTGATCTAAGTATTCACTCCTGAAAATCTTGCTTTATTTGAAAACTCAATATCATGGAAACCCAGGGTTTTTGTCGGGGTGAGGCTAGCTTTTTTTTTAATCTTTCTTTCTTTAGCTACGTTTGTTGATCTAAGTATTCACTCCTGAAAATCTTGCTTTATTTGAAAACTCAATATCTCTATATTTGGTTTATTTAAGTATTTTCAAGTGGCTAAAAATATTACTAACCCACCTGTGCCTATGGAAAATATTAATAATATTTTATTGATTGACTAAAAAAGGCTATATAAAAAGTTTATTGCTTGCCCTCTAACTGTCCCATTATTCCCACAGTGGGCAAATCAGTAATGACTCACTTGCAGATATTAATCACTAGTAATGGCTTTCCTGTATTCGTGAATTTGTTCAAATGCAAGTAATTACAGTTCTTTACTAAACTTGGGACATTAAGTGCTGTGCCACCTAAATCACTTTTCAGGTTGTGATTGAGTCACACACAGGCAACGAATAAAGATTTATTTTCTCCTTGAAATGAGAAAATCTTAGGGGTTTCCTACCCTTCTGTTCCTGGACACACAGTCATCATTTGGACCACTCAAACTAAAAATAATCTTGAAGAATGTTCAAGAACTTAAAGGACTTAAAAATAAAGGAGAACACATTTAGAAAGTCCGTCATGAATCATGACAGCATGCACTTAGTTAAAACCTATGGCATATGATAACATCATAGGCCAAGACACTGACACTTATGAATTTAGGTCTTCCTGCTTTGCAGCCGTGGGACACCAGAAATGCTGATGACCTCAGGCCAATTACCCCAACATGTGGTTCCAGTCAAAGTTACCTCCCCCATAGGCCCAACAGTTTCCTGCCAGTGTCAAAGGTCTGACCACAGCACAGACCTGAGTACAGGTTTGTGCCCCTCTTTGATATCCTCCAGCTGCATCACCTGGAACCTGGAAGCAAACAACTGTGGCAGATTCAGATAAAACTCCAGGGCATGGCACAGTCAGAGTGCACAGTCCAGGTGCCATCAGTTGTCAGTGCTGCAATATTTCTGGAGAGCACAGTGGGTTTGTGTAACAGTACCACACATGCTGAAACACTAATAGTAAGATGTTTACAGGATTAAATGAAGCAATATTTTAATACTGATATCGTCATGATTATTTCTTCTGAAGAATGAAGCTACAGAAAAGCATACAATTAAGAATCTCTTGCTAGAGTCCATTGCAGTTGGCTGCTGTACTGTGTCCATGCATCCATGTTATCATGCAGTTGTCTGCTGGATTAGATTCGGGTCCTATGCAGTTCAGCTGAATTCCATTTTCGCTTTTAGTCTGTGACATCACTTGGAAACTGTTTTCACAGGTCACAGATTTCAGAAAACAGAAAGCTGGCATTAACATTCTTTTTTTTTTACTGAAAATCAAACCAAGTGTTTGGTCTTTTTCATTAAGTTAAAAATGGCTAGCAGCTTTTCTTCAGTTGCTGTGTTATCTGTTTCCATATTTACAGCCCTGTATGGTCTGCTGAACAACGGAATGTGCTGCAACAAATCGTAGCTGTAAACATGTCTTTTTCTCAGAGCCGGTTGAGACATTTTGGTTCCTGGGACAATTTTATCTGTGTTTCCTTTCTCTCTTCCTCCTTCTTCATGTAAATATTGTGAAAAATTAATATAAATGAAAAGAGAACTCTCCTCTTATACCTTATTATATTGTTAGCAGTGACAAACTTCTATTTTCTTAGAGCATTCAACATGCTCCCTTTTAACACCATGCACAGATTTTCTGAAATGGGATGGCTTCCTTCACTCCCATGAAAACCTTGGAGTTCTATATCCTGTTATACCTGTTTAACTAACTTCTTTTCTGAGTGTTTGTTTGGTTGTTAAATTAGCGTTCTTCTCTTTTATATTTCTAGAATTTTTACATTAATAACATTAACACAGGTAATACTAAGGTACCTTACTATTGCTTGTAGCTTATTTTAATGTCTAATATCAAAACAAGTGCTAGTGCCTTTTCTGCTCAACAGGAACTGAATGAAGCCAAGATCTGTCAAATTGATTAACTCTGAGTAATTCCTGTTTTATCTACCACACAGCATATCTTCTCCCAGTGAGTGGTCACTGCATTGGCAAAAGCAATCAAGCATCTGTCCTCAGAGACTAAACAGTGGCAGTAGGTACACAGCAAAAAATTCCCAGGTGATGAATATTTCTGGCAAAAAAAGGTAGTAGTGTCCATGGTGAAACAGTATAACCAAGCATGTAAAGCAGAGAAAGGCTCATCTGTCGCACTTCTTCATTCTTGACATCTTGTGTCAAGTTAAAATCAAGAGAATGACTTGCTTTGGCAAGTGAGAAATGACAAGGTACAGCAATCCTGGTGCCAGGGCAAAAATGCTAAAGGCATGGGCAGGAATCTGGAAGCTTTGAACGTTCTCTTGGAAGTCCTAGGCTTTTTCTCTTACACTACCAGAACTACTGACCAAACTAGACTGCTGATCCTGCTCTGAGCCTTAAATGTCACTTGTAGGTAGATTTTAACAGGAAATTATTTAACTGGAAAAAAAATAAATCTAAAAAGTAAATAAAATCATTGTGACTCATCCCTGGCTATTGTCTTCTAACTATCAAACAGAAGACAAATTCTGTAAGCTAACTGCAAATGATAGGTAACACTGAATTCAGCATTCTCTTATGTCCTCATACTGCTCTGACCTTGAAGACATCAATTTTATCTCTCTATCTTTATATGAAGCAATTTCAAAGATTTCCCCTATTTTATGTAGACAATATTGAAGACAGTGATTTTAAATCGTCTGCAAAAAACCCAAAATTGAATACATAAAATCTTTGAGTAGATAAGTGCCAACCTCTAGACAAATCTCTTCTCTTACCTGGAATGTGTGCAAGTTATCCATGACAACTGGCCGTTGTTCACTTCTGTGTTTTGGTTTTCACTATTATGTGATAAATTAAGCTGTAATCAATTAGAATCCTATTTCCATGTATGTGCAGGAATTCTTAAATCAAACTGTTTTAAAATGAAAATAAACTGTCTGGATTACAATTCCTGAATTTTTCAGCTAATTTCAGATGAAGAACTATATTTGAAAGACCTTAGTTTTTTTGTCACACTGTTTGTTCCCCTGTTTTTAGAACACAACCAAAAAAAAAATCTCACCATTTCTAGACAAACATTAATATATGGCTGAATCTTAAAAAAAGTATGCTTTTACACTGTATTATCATTCTTTTCCAGCATTTTTTTAGTGTGCAGTACAGAGAGCTATCACTATGATCTGTATTTATTCTGGGTGTATAGTCCCACTTGAAAGAGTGGATATAAGGAATATTCAAGCCATGTAGAGGGCACAGATTTAATGTCATCAGTATTACTGAGTTCAAAAGCGAGGATCTTCATGTGTTTCATCTTGTGTCCAGACTCATACTGCTCCAGAAATATTTTCATAGTTTTACATTCTGTTCTGGTCTCATACTACTCTTTCTAATTTTTCAGAACAGGTTACTGATTAAGAAGACTCAGTCTCAGAAGATGGACTATTGACATATAAATGCTTTTATCAAAATTATTTCTTGTAGGTATTTTTAAAAAAGAAAATTACGTAACATGTATTTTAATGAGGTCCTTTAAATTACAGAAGGAACTGTAACTCTTTCCCCTTCATTAAAAGAATTTTAATGAAGCTTAAAATGGGCTATTACTCAACATCTTGAGAATACTTACTATGCTAAATTAATCACTTTATTTCTACCATGCAATTTCCATTCTTTTAACCATGGAATGAAAAAAAAATCTATGGGATCTCAACCTTAAAACTTTTCATATTTATATTGACACTTCTTTATATTTCTATTCATTCATATTTACATTGATTCTTACCCTATTTATAATGATTACAATGTTCAGGACTTTTACATCTGCATTTAAATTTAATGGAAGTAAAATATTATTTTATCATTCTCAAGTAAAATTCTTTCTTTTATTTTTCTAATATTTCTGTATTTTGTATGTTGTTTTATCATACTGGACCATCTAAGGGTTATTATGCTCCTTAAAAATCTCTGAATAAGATAACTGAAGTGTTACGAATAACAGCTCTATAATTTCAATATGAGCTGCATTTCTCATCTTAAGAGTTTTATTACAAAGGTCAGTACTGAATGAATAACTTGTAGAAATAAGGTATTTAATAAAAGTGCACACAACTGCAGCAGCTCGGTCAAATCTAAGACTATGGAAAATCTACGAGACAACAAGGATAGTTTGAAGGACAGATAAGGGATTTGCTTTAATACAATATTAGAGTTACACTTGTTAGTCTCGTATCATCCCTTTTTAACTAACATCAGAGTTTAACCTGTGCTAATATGCAAGGTCTTTTATCATAATAAATCTGAATATTACAGAAAATTAGATATGAAAAATAATTGGATGCTGCCATATGCAAACACTGTAAATTGGTAGTTATATGGTGTCATAGAGCAAAGATAAGTATTTTCTGAATTTTGGATTTAGAGAAAGCTGACATTTTTCTTTGCCTGTTAAAAGGCTCAGGAGATCATGGCTGGTTTGGATGCTTTGTGGGTGGTCCAGACACAGAGCAGTGAAGCAAAATATTTGCCTGTGTCTGTACCTAGTTCCCCATGGACACTACCTTTTGATATTTTTGCATGCTATGACTGAGGTATGAAAGACAGCATTAAGATTTTGAAATGCCATAAGAAAGTACTACAAGTTCCCCACTGAAATTAAGTTTATATTTCTAAAGAAAATTTAAAAAATAAATAAAGAGAGAGATTCTGTAAAATGACACGTGTCTTTCTGAAAAGTGATCTGGATGTAAATGGAAATAGATTAGGCACTGTTTATGCCTATCAGGTAAAATTGTAGTAATGTTAACAGAATATGAAATCACATTTAATTCTATGTATATAATCTGTGTATCCACATGTCTACGTATATGCAAATATGTAACTAGACAATAGCTCTAGGCAATCCTGCTTCAGCAGGGGAGTTGGACTAGATGATCTCTATGGTCCCTTCCAACTCTAAAAATTCAGTGAAATTCAGTGAAATATTTTTCTAGTTTTGGACGAGTATTAGATGTTTAAAAAGGTGTCCTCTACACAAGAGTTAAAAAAAAAAATGTTTAAAAAATAGGTTGGAAATAGAGAGTTGTACATACATGGATGCCCCTTCCCTAGAAATGTTCAAGGCCAGGCTGGATGGGGCTTTGAACAACCTGGTCTAGTGGAAGGTGTCCCTGCCCATGGCAGGGGGTTTATAACTAGATGATGTTTAAGGCCCATTCCAACCCAAGCCATTTTATGATTCTATGATATATGAGAATCACAGAATAACTCCAGGAATGATGACTTCACCACTTCCCTGGGAAGCCTGTTCCAGTGCTTGACAACCCTTTCAGTGATAGATAACTGTATTTAGAAATACATTCTAAAAGCAATAAAGCTGATTGAGCAATACTATATATTGAAAATTATATGTTATGTTAAAATAACGGATTGTAAATATGTGAATCTGTGACTGGTTAAGAGACAGTGAGGTCAATCAAAAAAAAACCCACAAACTGTATTGTACTGAAAAATAATCAGGTACACTTTGTTATATCACTTCTGAATAACACTTTGGTGGTGTTCAGAAGTATTATCTTCATGACATTAGTATTAACTTCAACAACAAAATTCAGTAAGAGTATAATTCATAGGAAAATTCCAAATGCTTATAAACTTTTCAAGGAGTAAAAATCTCCAGAATACCCACTACTTTATCCTACTTATATGGGACATATCTAGAAAATTTGTATGCAAATGTATATACCAGAGGTAGCTTGCACATTTGGTACTACAAAGAATTCTGCACAATATTTGCAACAGAATGCCTTAAATTACAGGGCACTTCATACAGTACATAGACAGATCATTATATTTTCCAGAATCCTGGTATAGTACCAAGCTTTCATTCTTGTGAGTTACTTGAGTAGGATACTAGGTGTTCACACTGCACTTGTAATTGATGATGACAGTCATGAGACACTGCTATATTTGATTTATATTATTCATTAGACTTGAAGACTTAGCTTGAACCTCCTGCCCAGTTCTTATAATCTTCTTTTAAGTGTAGAGCTCTTGGATACTGAATGCCTTGACTATGCCAAATAACTATGACAACCATGTGACTTCATAAACATTGAAGCGCAATATGTTACATGAGAAGAAGAAGGATGGCAGGGACTCAGAGTTTGAAGAGAAAGAATATAAAAATTGGCATGTTCGTTTATCATTAGGCAGAGGTCAAACCAGAAATTTTTTAGCCATTGGTGTACTTAATAAATTTTTGTTCTGATTAATCAGAAATAAGTGATTAATTCATTGGGGACTTTCATGGTCTCTGAGCAATGTCATGACAAAAAACACTCACTCTCCGAGGATCAGAATCAAAGAATCACAGAATCGCCTAGGTTGGAAGGGACCTTTAAGATCATCTAGTCCAACCATAAAAAAAAAAAAAAAACAAACCAAAAAATCCCCCCAAAAAACCCCACCAAACAAAACACACACACCAACACTAAACCATATTCCCAAGCACCATGTCAATTCGTCTTTTGAATATCTCCAAGGATGGTGCCTCAACCACTTCCCTGGGCAACCCATTCCAATGCCTGACAACCCTTTAAGTGAAGGAATTTTTCCTAATATCCAACCTGAACCTTCCCTGGTGCAACTTGAGGCCATCTCCTCTTGTCCTATCATCTGTGACTTGGGAGAAGAGACCGACTCCCACCTCTCTGCAGCCTCCCTTCGGGTAGTTGTAGAGAGCGATAAGGTCTCCCCTCAGCCTCCTCTTCTCTAGGGTGAACAACCCCAGCTCCCTCAGCCTCTCCTTATAAGACTTATTCTCCAGACCCCTCACCAGCTTCATTGCCCTTCTCTGGACCTGCTCCAGCACCTCAATATCTTTTTTGTGGTAAGGGGCCCAAAACTGGACACAGTACTTGAGGTGGGGCCTCACCAGTGCTGAGTACAGGGGGACGATCACCTCCTGGGTCCTACTCACCACACTGTTCTTGATACACGCCAGGATGCTGTTGGCCTTTTTGGCTATAAATAACATTTTTATAATGGATGGTCCTTGAATCACTAAGTACCGCGAATGATTGGCACAAAGAGTTGCATTGTTGGCTGACCCGGGAATCATCCTGTGTCCTGTTCAGTCCTTCATTACTACTTCCAACCACAGGAGAGTATATAAACCCAGAGAGGAACACAGGACAGCTATGTCAATACAAGCAGGTGTCTGAGGTGCTTTGATACCTAAAGTTCCTACTGCTGTCTTCTGATGTGGATGTCCTAATGAGGGAAGGTTTAGACAATAAGACTGCAGGCTGTGACTTTTCTTTTTCTATTTTTTCCACTAGTTGTTTCAGATTTTGCCATTGAGTAGAATTACGTCCTAGAAGGCAGCTAAGTCCAATGTTTCATGTTCTTGTTCAATGGATTCCCGCAATGCCACCCACAGAAAATCTCCCTATAATGCTTTTAGCCAGCGTAGCAAAACTTGTTGAACACTTTAATGACATCAAGCCAAATAACAGATGAGACAAACTCTTGTGCAGCCAGAAAGAAAAGGGGTATTTTAAGGATACCTGCATTTAGCTTCTGTACTGCAGTGTGTGATACCATAATTAATTTTGGTTCCATCAATCCACAGCTGGCACGTAACAAGCTGAATACTATTAAGATCTTTTTTATACTGTGCTAAGTATTACTAGGCAGAAAGAGACCTCTGGAGGAGCGTATTCAGCAATTAAGATGTAATATTTCATACAACTAGATGCACTGAATGAATGCTAAAAACTTAGGAATTAATGTCTTGAAGTGATTTGCAGGTGTTTCTGATAACGGATAACAAACCAAAATCCTAAGGGTTATTTATGTGTCAAGAAGGAATTTCAGTGGCGTGGGGTCCATGTTTCATGCACCACTGAGATAGCATAACCAATTCACTGCTGATCATTTATCTTTTCAGAGTTGGTTGCTGGAGTCCCAAGGGGAGCACAGAACTTTGGCTATGTATGTATTGGACCCTCATTTTATCCTTTTTATGGTGAGAATGCAGTTAGATTATTTGGAATACTAAAGTCTACACTATATTCTCTGTCTCTTTGATTCTAAATTTTCTAATCAGAGAAAAACTGCCACTGACTTTTACCCTTAGGCTTACCTGGCTGTGTTGAAACATCTTACTGGTTTGGGCTTTGAATATTAATCACTCGGTCCTTTCTGAAGTTTGTTTTCAGTGTCCAGTTAGAAGCATGCTTTGAGTATTACTAGTATCCCTATACCTGCTGAGTGTTACCAGACCTAAGCTTGCCCATAGGTTAGCATATTTCATGTGCGATGCTGTGTCCACAGTGGGGAGAAGTCCCAGTTCAGATTATTTACACCCAGTGTTTATTTTCAGTGCTCTAAGTATATACGCTGAACACCGGGTGCAAGAAGTCACGATATGCCATTAGAAGTGAAGGGAGAAAACGATATAGGTGTGTGGATACATCTTTTAGCTCATAGGAAAAAAAAAAAGTTTCAGAACTGACCTGATTGGGAGAGATCCCAACCACAGGCACATTCTCAAGTTTTCATGGAATCATAAATTGGTTCGGGTTGGAAGGGACCTTAAAGATCGTCTAGTTCCAATTCCCCTGCCGTGGGTAGGGACACCTCCCAGTAGACCAGGTTGCTCAAAGCCCCATCCAGCTGAAACTCCTTGTGTCTCTGGAACTTATTAATACCATTTTTCAGAGGAAAGGTGTATATGTGTGTGTGTGCATATATATGTATGTATATATTTCTTAATGTTTTAAGTTCATGTTTTCATGCACACTAATCTAGTCACTGATTAGCTGATAGACTGTGATTTGCTACTGTTCACAGTGTCCAGAAAGGAAGGAAAATTGTCATTTCCCCATTTTATTCATGACGGACCTGAGACTCATATAATCCTAGTCACATGTTCAAGATCGTATAGGAAAACTGTGGTGAAATGAAATAATTGGTTTTTTCTTGGACACTTGGACCATCCTTCAGTGTGTCAAATTGGTTTGCAGTGATGTTACACTACAACATCTCCGTGTGTGCTTGAAACTTTTCCTATTTTTCTGTTACCAGGTCTCAATTATTAATTCTTCAGACTTGACCTTTATCCAGAATTTCACTGGTGAACAGGTAATGTCAAGCAACTACATGATGAAATATTGTATCTGTAGAGAATATAGTTTCATTAACATAGTTTCAAGAATATTTAAAATATTTTTTAGAATTAATGACCATAGAAAAAAAGAGGATTATCAGTAAAGAAATTTTAAAAATTGATATCTGATATGAAAGCCTATCTGTTGTTTTTTATTTCCAGATGGCGTCTTATTTTGGGTACACTGTTGCAGTATCTGATGTTAACAATGATGGGTAGGTTACCAAATATATTCAGCTCCACTGAACATTCATAGAAGCAATGCCTGATATTTATTAATAAACATAGGTTTTCAGGTGCTTCGTACCTCAAAATGCTTCTCTTGGTTTCTCTGCTTTTCTAATTTTAATTCTTCGTGTAGCTTTATCTTTGTGCAATTACAGTGGCACAAGTATTTGCAGGCTTAGTTTGGGTGAGTTTGTCTTCCTGAATGTTTATTCAAAGCAGTGTGGCAAAGTGGGAATGTCGAAAGTCTTAGGAAACAGATCCAGGTAGAATAATAGTGAATAAACAGCGCTAGCCACTGCTAGGTGGAAGTCAAAAGTTCGTTCTCCCATTCTCAAAAGCAGCTGTCTTCTTGTATGTGTACCATCCATAGCTTCACTTCTCAGTTTTAAAAGCTTTCCAGTATCTTCAGCTCCTCATTCCAGCACCTGCTGGTTGGCCATCCGTTTTTATCATCCAGAGGACCAAGAAGTATCTATGGCCTGTCGTCGTTATGGCAGGCGTTGTGCTTGTCTGGAAGGAGAGTGCTGCTCAGCTCCCAGCATCGTGCCTAAGACACTCAGGGATTTCACAACAAAACGTTTGCTAACTTTGAACTCATGCAAAGTCTAAATGTTTTAGAAGATCATGACTCCAGCAAGTGAGTATTGATAGTAGCTTTCTAGATAGGAGATAAAGACCCCTGAAGCCCAGAGCCTTGGAAGTCTGCACAAAGGTTGAGCCAGGATTATAGTTAGAGCTATGGCATACTCTTCCCCATTTCAAAATGTCTCAGATGTGTCTACTTCATATTCTTTTCTTGTGATTATTTCTTATTAGGTGCTTAAACATTTAATGCATTTAATAATTTTTCTGGGCTAACTCATTGCTTCCCATAAGTGACTAGTGACCCTTTAAAGAGTGAGGGTAAAAAGTAACAAGGTGATAAAATGTTATTTCAGTTCCAAAATAAATTAAAAAAATTAAAAAAAGAAAATAAAAGGACAAAAGAAGCAGTTTCAACAGTGGTGGTTTCATGGTACTCAAATCTTTCCAAGTTTCTGAGGTCAAATTTTGTCATAGTGCCATAGCTTTTGAAAGTTCCTATTTTTATGATATACACAGTCAGGATTAATTTAGTCCTACCGTAATGCATCACTAATGTGAAAGGATGGAGAAATCTGAGTATCAGGGGTTTAATTTTTTTTCAGGGATTTAAGTTTAATCTGAGTTTCAGTAGGCACTCCTTAAACTTTCAGGGAACTTGCCATTTAACTTCTCCCTGAACCAGACTGTTTCCTGTGCAGGTTATTTCCTGTGAACCGTAGGGTTACTTGGCAGGTCTGGTATTTTGTGTGTACCTCTAAGACCACAGTTTATGTCAATAATATAATCAAACTGCTGTTGAGGCCTGTGTGGTCTCCCAGTCTATATCTTAAAAGAAATCTAACGACCCTCTCTGAGATCCAAACATCCCTCAGAAAACGAAACACAAAAAGCTCTACTTGATAAACATATCTGATTAGATATGTAGTCTATCTTTGCTGGTTTGCACATATAGTCAATAGAAATATTTATCTGAAAGGGAGAGTGAAACAGAGAGGGAGAGGGGGGAAAAAAGCAAAAGGGAAATGACCACTTCAAATTCACTTGGATTTTTTGTCCAGCTAAGAATAAAGGAGGTAGTGATGGCCTTATCAGTATGAGAGGCCAAATTAAGTAATGTGCTGAAAAGATTAATAGCAATAATGCTTTGCTGTGGAATAAGGCTGAAGACGTGGCTTAAAGGTTAGTCTCATCCTGGGAAAAAGCCCTGTAGACCTTCTGCTCCAGCAGTTCAGGTGTTCCAAAGTGCCTCTTCTAGTTTTATCTGCACCACATCAGGATTGTAGGCAGAACAGGGAAATGGAGGGGATTGTTTGAACTAATGTTTAGTTGCCCACTGGTAATAACGAGAAGTCCACAACGAAACTTAACAAAATCAAGATTTGCCATCAACTTACAGACTACATTCCTAGTAAAGAGAAAAAGAGAACACTTTCAATTTAGACTGAAATGGTCCAATAAAAATAGTGGAATAAACTGTTTACTGGTCTTTTATTTGGCCTATATCAAAGCTCCCCGTAGTTACGCTTTGACCTCTTGACATTTCCCATACTCCTGCTTTTTATTACTCGGCAGGATACAAAGAAACTGCATACAGTCTCAGCAGGTGGTCAGCTTGTACTTTTTAAAGTGGTTTTTTTATCAAAAAGGAAGCAATAGTGGCTGATTACCTTTCTGTGCTGGAACAGAAAATAAATATATAATTTATGTTAACTGCAGCATCTTAGTGCAGTAATGAAATAAATCTAATGAGCTAGTTCAAAATGCTTCTGCAAACTAAACTCCACTTTATGGTTTAATATTACTGTCCAGCGGCTTTTCCTTTGTTCTTACGGCTTTTTAAAAGGAATCACATCAACCTGAATTTGTCTCAGAACTCCAGTTTTGTAAATATAAACTCCTACAGTTTAAAAGCCAATTGAAATACCTTCCTTCACCAACAAAAATGCATAATTCTAATCACATAGGTACTTAAAAGCAAACAAGTGACCTCCCCCCTTGAGGGGCTGATGTTTAAATACTTAAAGCTGTAGGAGCTGGGAGGTAAAGCTGACCATAAAGCACGGCGAGCAGCAAGGTGAGCAGCAGGGCTTGCTTATTACCCACTTGGAGAGAAAACAGTAAATGAGGGTCGGAGAGAGCAGGGTAGATGAAGCCTTCCTCCCTGGCCATAGTACACTCCTCTGACAGTGAAAAAACAACCCCGAAGTAACAAACCCAAGCCCCCAGAATTGCCTAAGGGAGCATCCCTCCTTGCAGAGGACTTGCTGAAGCAGCTTGCCTTGACCTACAGAGCTCATCGCTGATGGAGAAGGGGGAGGAATCAAGGGGGTGAGGGAGGGAAGGCTTTGGCGTGGGTGGGACGTGGTGAGACCTGGAGGGAAGGCACACTAAGTGCTCCGGGTGTTCCCGGCGGCTCTACTGCCCCTAACCAGGTTAGAAATAGGTCAGTGTCATTTAGATGGCACTCTTCCTCCCATCTTTCCCTCGGCACATCAGAAGATCAGCCATCTTAGCTACTGGGTTCTTGTCACCCCTCCCTGGACTATTCATGCATTTTATACAGTCATTATCATTTATTTTAACAAAGTAGAAATTTTCCTGGAAGAATACTGAATTTCACTGAATTTCACTGAATTTTTAGAGTTGGAAGGGACCATAGAGATCATCTAGTCCAACTCCCCTGCCGAAGCAGGATTGCCCAGAGCTAGAATACCCCAGCACTGTGCACCTCCAGCTGAGATGCTGTGACCCCTGCGCAACAGACTCTAGCTCTTCTCCGCTTGCTTTCTGTCTCACCTGGTGAATCTTGTATTCTGGGCTAGGCTTCTGCTTGGAGAATTTTTGGCCACTGTGGATGATAGGTGGTCTGCCTCTCGCCTTTCATCATTTTAGACGCTCTGGATATTGCTCTATGGACCAGAGTTCCAAAGGTGTCTAGGTATCTACTTATTTTACATTGATGTACTGGGAGCTTCCTGGCTCTGAATCTTTTGGTTCCTCACCACCTCTAAAAAAATCTTCCCTTAGTTTTCAATTGTAAAATATTCATCGGAGCCAAGTATATCTTCCATTAATGGTTCATACAGCACATAACAGCATGGGGTCCCAGTCTTAACTGGGAATATCTGGACTGCAATGTAATAAAATAATTGATGATAGTGCTACTGTGTAATGCTTTTAGTACATGGCATTCATAAAATACCTGGTAAAAAAAGAGCATTTATGATCTGGTTTTGTTGTTGCTTTTGTTTCATGGCAACTGTTTCAGCCCTCATTCTGTCCCAACCACAAACATCTTCCATTAGTCGAAGAGGACTTTTGATGTTTAGTGTGAAAGGAAGACCCCACCTTTGATGTCAAGTCAGCATCTGCTTCCTTCCTTTTTTAGTTACTCGTGCCATGGGGTAAAAGCTGACATGTGAAGAATAGAACAACTGTACTGAAGTAACCTGACATTTTGAATTACAGTTTCCTTTATGGAAACATACTATAAAACTTAATAGAAAAATTACATTTCTAGAGGTACTTTGTCACAATTTATAGAATGTGTAAGTTCCACAATGTGTTTAAAAGGCTTCTAGATGAGATATTCTCTACTAAATTTACGATATATATCTTAGAACCAATCTATATCTATGGTAAAGTAGTAGCTGAGCCCATAAACAATACTAGGGGTTTTCTGTCAGGGTTGGGAAAAACAATGCAGTGCAATTTTAGTAATTAGTTTACTAATGGATAAAGCCTTTGTGAAAACATCACTGTTGGGAATATGATGCATTGAGAGTAGAAAGTTTTCTACAAGTTTTACAAAGTTTGAACAAAGTTTCACGCCAGAGCAAGACAATAAGTTTTCCAAATTATAAATTCTGGGATCAAGCAGTTCTAGTTATTTGCAGTAACAGAGTTCCTTAATGTGGATGACTAATGTCCACTGGATATAATGGGAATTGTTCTATTAGTTTATATGGGCTTGAGCAACCTTCAGAAATTAATCTGATACTATCATTTCATATCTCAGAATAATCTATTAGGAATATATCAGCTTGTTATGCGTCTGTCAGTCTTGCTTGATTTTATTCTTTAATGTCCATCCAGTAAAGGGTCTTTTTTTTCCCCGCTAAATAAATGTTGGTAACGTGTTTTGAAACACCTCCATTTAGAGTAACAACATGCAAAATATCCTTTTCCCTTTAAGCCTCCTATTTGTGTGATTTTATGATGTCCTTTCTTTTCAATACTTAATACAGCAAATTACTTGAACACTGCAGCTTCTCATGTACCTGATACTCAACAGAACTGTTTTCAGAAATAAAGCTTTGGCTTTGTCTCCCAGCTTCCATTTGAATTAGTCATGAGGCGTTCTCTATTAATTGATGTTTTACCCCTGTTTTGTGTATATTGCTTCCAAAATCTGCTGGAAAGTTGCAGTTTTTGTTATGTTGTTCACTTACTGATGTATAATTTTTAAAAGATAGATTTTATACTAAAATTTGTCTCTCACTAGCACTGTTAGAAGAATTGATCTTCAGAATTTGTTCTAGTCACATGGACCTCCTTTGAGTTAAATTCCTGGCTTCTGGATCATTAACTGCAAAGTATAGCTTTTCAGTGTCTATTATGGGCATAAATTGAAGTGCAAGAAATTCCATTTAAATTGGGAAAAAACGTTTTTGCTGTGAGGGTTATCAAACAGTGGAAGCAGTTGCCCAGAGGGGTTGTGGAGTCTCCATCCCTGGAGATGTTCAAAACCGGAGTGGTCATCGCTCTGGGCAGCTTTCCCTAGTTGGCCATGCTTTGACCAAGTGTTTGGACTAGAACTCCGGAAGTGACTTCTTACCTCAATTAGCCTATGACTCTATGGTAATTATCAGCTTCCTGTTTAACAAATGCATGAACTGTGTTGATTGCACTCAACCTCTCAGTGACGCTGGTTTTTGTTTGACTGTTCCAGTTTAGATGATATCTTAGTTGGTGCCCCTCTCTTTATGGAACGAGAATTTGAGAGCAAGCCTAAAGAAGTTGGGCAAGTTTATCTGTACCTGCAAGAAAGCGCTTTCCTCTTCCGAGATGCACAAATCCTCACGGGCACGGAAGTGTTTGGTAGATTTGGCAGTGCAATCACGCACCTTGGAGATCTCAATCAAGACGGATATAACGGTAATTTATATGTCATTTCGTTATATGTATCTCTGTGTGACACTGACATTAAATATGGCTAAGCAGTGAATATGAAGTTTCTGTGCAGTGGCTGAAATAGGCTTTTTAACATGTAACTGCCTTTGAAAGTCACAAGAATTTACACTAATCCTAATGAAACTGGTGGCGAGGGACAAATCACAGAATCACAGAATCTTCTAGGTTGGAAGGGACCTTAAAGATCATCTTGTCCAACCGTCAACCTAACTGAC